>OY744517.1:162254411-162276911 GCA_963556195.1 Sepiola atlantica
TTTCGGTTCCTGGTGAGTGAAGAGAAGTTCTTCTAGACTGAGGCAATTTAAATTTTTATTTCAATCTACTGTGCCCCTTTTGGGGGAGCTGGATTTTTCCCACTTTAAAACCGACTTATGTCAAACTCTTCTCTCGTTAGGAAGAAAGTAAATAAGAAACCAGTTCTGAAATAAATATATATAAACAATCAAATCGCGCCTTTTTTTTCCAACATATGTGTGGTGTCTTTCTGTCACTTGGTCCCTCTGTCACTCTGTCCGTCTGTATCTCTGTCCATGGATTCAAATAACATTAAAATCCTATTTCAATATCTATAAAACCTTTCCGCGTAAAATATTACCAGCAATAATTCTGTATTTAGATATTTACAATAATACATTTTCCTACTTGTAATTCGCAACATAAAACATTCATAACAGAAGATCATGCATTTTGAAAAATAGCTGTATAAAGGTCGGCAATGTGTGCTCTATTTAGTTTTAAATTCTATTAAGAATTTTAAACATAATGTTTAGTAGAATGTCTAGAGTTTTTATGTCGTTTTAAGCCTGTATGCAGACGACTTTTCAAGGCGGCTGCTTCATTATTATAGTGAAACCATCTTGATTAAAATATTTGTAACATGGACATAAAAGTGGTGCGCAACTGTTCTGCTCGCTGAATAATTGAGGCCAGTATGTAAAACTGTCTATGATAGCAATTTAAGGTTTGTGATGACATGATATTAATCAGTAAGATGCGCAAAATGGATGATCGGTGGTCAAGATGGAAGGCACGAATGTGCAATTATGCAACCCGTTATTACCATTCTGATGTTGACATAGACGATCTTTAACACACCTAGAAGGTATTTTACAAAACACAAATTTTATCGATTGTTTGATTTTCCCAAAACGCATAACTCGTTTTTTCTCATATTTCTCTCTCTCTCTCTTTCTGTCTGTCTGTCTGTCTCTCTTTCTCTCTCTCTCTCTCTCTCTCTATCTATCTATTTTCAACATATAATTAAGAGGAACGTTGGCGAAAATGCTGTTCTTAGAAAAGCCATTCTTTGTTGCTACAATACTCGACATAGGTAGGATCATCACATATGCGATCCGTTGAAAGCTACTTTTTCCCTACATTAAACTGACCTTGTGTCACATTGTGTTGCCGTGGAAGGAATGTGATGAAAAGGGTTTTTTTTCTAACCACCAGTGGAATCATTTGCACGTTCTGATTCTAGTGTCTTTTTAATTAATAAGGGATGGGAGCGTTCAGTACTAGCAAGCCAGCCTATCCGACATCATCTTATCCTTCGAGAGAAGGTTTTGTTTATCGCCTGTCGCCTTTTCCTGATCAACTCAATTAAACCAGCGTTCATTGGTGAACCACCGAGTCACATTTTTCTAGTATATATACATAAATTTATATATATATATACATAAATTTATATATATATATATATATATATATATATATATATATATATATATATATATATATATATAGTCTAAAGAAGCTTTGAGTTATTTAAAACAAAAATACACAAAAAAAAGGAAAATGCAGTTTAAATTCCCACAGAAACTAACTAAATCCAAAATAGTGAAGACTTAACATTCGTTGGAAAATTCATAAATAAATAAAATATATAATAGTAAGTAAATAAAATAAAAAGGGGGATTAAGTATCTAACAGTGAAACAAAAACAGGAGACCTTAACGTAAGCATCTAATATAAACACGGGGATCATCAGCTGTTTACCATGTAACTGTTTCGGAGATTTAAAAACAGGACAGTTATATGTATGGCTCTCCAATGGTACAGATCAAACTAGCATTTCCCCAAGCAAGTGTCGAAATAATTCAGCTTTAAATGTTACTTATATATAAATAAATAATAATAATAATAATAATCAAAATAATAATAATAATATACTACCCTTAAGACTACCGTGCGATATGGTAATTTGCATATCAAATAAAATTCTTTATAACAATAGTAATACTACTACTACTACTACTACTACTACTACTACTACTACTACTACTACTACTACTAATAATAATAATAATAATAATAATAATAAAATGCTATCTAAACACTACACGCAAGAACCATTCTGCGATATGGTAGCTAGAAATAAAATTATATAGGAATTAAAGTTGCATTAAAAAAAAAAGCTTTAGTACCTTAGGTACCAGAAAGACAAATAGACAAGAGGAAGGAAACCTAGCAATACAGATCTAAATACCCAATATATAGTCTAAATATATATATATATATATATATATATATATATATATATATATATATATATATATATATATATATATATATAATATGTATAATCAATATTCATTCACAAAACATTTTATTTACAAACAATAGTGTCTGCCCATTTCGTAAATATACACATTAATAGTATACAAAATTTACCAAATATTCACAAAGAGGCTTAATCAATGTAATACATCACTGTCAGGCTGAAAGAAAAAGATCCGACATTATTTTATGAGCTATAATATTTGTTATTAACTGGGATTATATCATATTAAATTAAAAGCTTTAGTTATATTACACACTATTGAGTTACTATATTAACCTTTGTGCGAAATTAACAAAAAATTATATAAATAATATATATATATATATATACATATATATTAATATGAATTTAGTATTGATAATTCAATAGTTATTCCCACAATATTTGCTGATATAGAAATTTAAAATCAACCGTTTACCCGTAATCAGCTCTATTTTCGCGAGGAAAAGAGCTTTAATATCTGATTTCTGTTGTTTAAAAAGAGATTAAATTACTACTAAAGAAAAAATCTTAAAAATCATATTATGTATTACAATTCCACTTGCTTACGTTCGTTTCAGAGAAATTAATCGTGTACATATTTAAAAAACGGATGATGAAGCGAAAAGAAACGGAAAATAGTTCATGATACGTAAATCACCTTCGCTAGCGATTTTTTAGTCATTTCTTCTTCAGAGCCGGTTTATATAGTAAATAGTAAAGTATTTATTATAATCCAGTACGACTTGTTCCGCTTGTAATTTATATCTAAGTTAATGCATATATATATATATATATATATATATATATATATATATATATATATATATATATATATATATGATGTGTGCGTGTTGACCTAACCTGAAAAGTTGAAATGGGTTGTAAGCGTCTTTTGCTAAACAGTAAAGGCCTACACCTGTCAATTTAACAATGGTGCATCATTTGAATCTGCAATGTTTAGTTTGTACATAAATAATATATATATATATATATATATATATATATATATATATATATATATATATATATATATATATATATATATATATATGAATTGTATAGGGGACATATATATAAAATTAAATAGAAAAGAAAAACAAAATAATTTTATATAAAAAAACACCGTTATGTATGATGTCGGAATTCACGAATAAAAAATTCACGAATAAAAACCAAAGTTCACACATTAGCATTAAAAATGAAAAAATATATATATATATATTTGTATAGTTGGGCAGCATTCTTTCTTTTATGCATGTTTGATTAAACAGGAGTGCCAACTCCTGATTATTCAGCTTTTGACCCGTTTATACATAAATTGTTTATATATATATATATATATATATATATATATATATATATATATATATATATATATATATATATATATATATATATAATATTAATAGTGATTATATTGATTGTTCCTAGATGCTAATCCAATTAAACTCAGGTGCTTATACAATAGTCCTCAGTAAAAAGAAGAGCTGTATTTTAGTACAAATTATTTTATTTGTACAAACATTATTGACTAAATATGTGTATACATGTGTCAGCTGCTATTTCTCTCGAAATGGATTTTCCTCAGGCCACGTAACATTTGAAAATGTTGAAAGAGAGAAGACAGCTTAGCAACATTAGGCAGGTAGATTTCCTAGATGTAACATTCAATCTAGTAACAAACAGATCTAACCTTGTCATTAAAGAAAATACCAACTCCATATATGTGCATCCGCAATCTAACAACCCTTCTCTATTATTAAACACATACCTAAATCAATAGATAGAGGGATAAGCAAAAACTTATCAAACAAAGCAACGTTTAACAACCATAAAACAAACATTTATAATATTGCCCTAAACTAATGGATACAAAAACGCTAATAAAGAATATAAAAATAAAATAGACCCAACAATCGAAGTAGGAAGATAATTTGCTTTACACTCCGTTTCAACCTAATGTTAAAAACTAAGATAGGCAATAAATTTCTACAACTAATTAACAAACACTTTACATAAAATATTTAATAAAACACTTTAAAATAAAGCTATAGCTGTACCAAAAGATAGAAAACATATTAAAAGGCAAAACAATAGAGCACTGACAATCAATGGCACTAGCATGGATATTAATAATGACAGAGAAAGAAGTAACTGTAATTATCAAAGACTGAATGAGTACCTCTTTGGAGAACAATTATCTTATTTCCTCAGTGATATATTGCGCAAAGATATATACAGTAGAACACCCAGAAGTAAAAAGAATTCTACATAGAGAGCAGAGCATTGACGTTTAAAGAAATACATTCGGGCATGAATTATCATTTAAGCATGAAAGATATAGTACATTATCAATGCATTTCTGGAAGTTAATTAAAGAAGAAAAGAAAACACCTGTTGTGGAATGGGAAATAATTAAGAGAGCCAAAGCCTGTGAATACTTTGGCTCAATTTGCTTTTCCTGCCTGAATGAGAATTTGTAGATAATAAGATTTAAAGGCAGGAACAAATTGTCAAATGTAATACAAGAGGCAATGCTAGACTGCTAGCATTTCAAAAGACATACACAAAGCATGTTCTGAACAAAAAAATATAGGTTGCAAAAAAGAACAATAAACCTCCCTCAATATTTTTAGATTATTTCATTTTGCATGAGACCATCGTATTATCATTTCTTAATTTCATTTATTCAGTTTTATGTTATATATTTATTTTTAGTTTTGTTTGTTTTATCTTAGCATGAACTGATCCGAAAATAGAAACTAGAATTTGTTGTTTTTTTCAGTTTTAGATAGAAGATTTCATAGATTTAAAAAAGATTTATTTCGGAAAAATCTATTGGCAAAGAATTTTTATCACGGTACGTACAAGAATCTAATTCCATACAGTGTAAGAATGACACAGAATATGTGGTGTTAAGAGTGGAAGTAGTTATTATTCATCTGTACGTATATAATGTAATTCAAAAGACGTGTTTGTATATATGTATTTAGATGAGTGCATGTATTTGTATATATATGTATATGTATACGGTATATATATATATATATATATATGTATACGGTATATATATATATATATATATATATATATATATATATATATATATATGTAGCGCCTAGAAAAACCCGTCTTGTAGAGCTCTGTAAGTGTAGTATTAACACAGCATGACGTCGCTAGCTTTAAATGCATCGTTCCTTTCATTAAAAAAGTCGAACGCTCTAGACGTCAAGCCGCCGTATAAAGTGTTAAAATTATCACCGTTTATTCGTTGTTCAAAATTGGCCGGATGGTTAAGGCGTCGGATTTGAGTTGCAAAATATTCGTAATCCGGGGTTTCAAATCGCATGACCGGTTGTCATCTCTCTATGCTGTGAGTCCCGATTATTAAGGACGAAACGTATACGTACATAGATAGTAAACAATAACAAATATTATATATATATATATATATATGTTTGTGTGTATATGCGTGTAGTGATACGTCTGTGGTTGTATGTTTATGTGTATATGCGTATATATGTATGTATGTATGTGTGTACGTATATATGTGTATATATATATATATGTATAGTTATCTAAGCCTGTTGATTTGTTTAAACTGTATATGTATGTACGTCTGGTTGGGTATATGGGTATTAATGTGCGGAGGTGAGTAGCTGTCCAACTTATCTATCTGTATAATTCCTCTGATGATAAGATATCGATCTTTGAAAAGCCTTGGCTTAAGGAAAGAATGATAAGCATAATTTTATTACAGAATATACCTTGCATTGAACAATCGAAGCTTGAAATAAATCTGGACATTCGTACATGTTTATCACTCTTCGTTCATCTATCTTTATATATATATATATATATATATATATATATATATATATATATATATATATATATATATATATATGTACATATCTGTTTGGATAATAGAAAAATAGTGGTACGGCTGATTATGTATGTAACTAACTAATTAGTGAGGATGTATATATATATATATATATATATATATATATATATATATATATATATATATATATATATAGGTTTTAATTTTAATTCTTAGGTTTTATCTAATCTTATTTTTCAAGAGGTAAAGAGGTAGGGTGAGTCGACTTCTGCAATTAAAGAGAAAAAAGTGAAGAATCTCAGTGTATGTAGATGTACTAACTAAATGATGAGTTAAATGTAGATAAATATTTGGCTAATTTAATATTTTTCGCCTCCCTTCTTACAATCCTCCAAAAACGAAAAAGAATTGCAAAGCCGTCTTCTCTCTTTTTAAATTTTCAACTTTTACGTAGTCTGGGGAATTGAAAGAAATGGAAGCTAAAACATATGTAGCCACTAATGTTAGTATAAACAAAATAATGTATACTATATATAATATTGCGGAGAAGCTCGATATTAAGCAGACTATTTGAGAAAATCACGACTGCTGTATACAAGCTTAGACATGTTATTAATTTTAGACTTATATATACAGAAATGGGTTATAACGTCCATCGGATTTTATTTCAAGTATAGATTGAATAACTAAATGTAGAAAAAATATTTGACAACAAAAAGTAATAAAGATGTTGTGCTAAGCAAATATTGTAATTTTCAAAAACTAAGAGACTTTATAAACTATTTAAATATTTACGAAAGTCCTAAATTTTTCATTTGCCCATTGTCAGATCTTCTTGAATTTTGCCGCGTTCTTCATTTGCGTCTATAATTGCTGTTTATTGCGAAACTTGTGCTTGTTTCAATATTATATTTATTTGAACCAAGTTTCTTATTCCGTTATCTTTATTTTCCAGAATTTCACGTTTTTGCACAAAAGTGAAAGTAATTCTCTTTCTTCTTGAACTCAGTGACATTATTATCGACAGGAAATATTTTATTCAAAACCAATTACAATGTATAAAGAAAGTCAACCATCAGTATATACAAATATAATAAACAAAATAAAGTAGTTTAATATTTATATCAATAAAATTGTTTGATTTTAAAGATGAGTCAAAATTCAAAGAAGACTAGTTTATGCTCTGTTCGGATTTAATTATTGGTACTTTGGCGAAACGTACGCTAATAACAGGCAGTCATTGAATAATGCCAATACCATCGACCAAACGTGTGGGCATGATGACCAATGCCTAAAAAATCAACGGTTCTTTCAGCCAACTACCCTCCTTCTAACAGAGTGCTTACCATTGTCAACTGAGTCATTGTCGAGGAAGTCGACCAGTTCAAGTATCTTAGCTGAACTTTTACAACTACAGGACAGGTTAAGGATGAGATTGAAATCGATATAGATCGTGCTCGCGTATCTTTCTGCCGTCTCCAAAGTAGATTGTTTTCTCGACAGGAGATACAACTCTCAAGAAAATTGAAGATATGCAAAGCACTGAAACGCACAATACCGCTGTAAGGCTGCGTGATCTGGCACTTGCGCTAAGAAGTTTTTAACATGTTCTGCCTTCGGCGCATCTTATGCATCCTTCTCGTCAACGAAATCCCAAAACGCACCATCCGTGCAGTTTGCAACACCACCAGCATCACAGATATTCTTCTTAAAAGGAGACTTCCCTGGTTTGGTCACGTTCCTCGACGCCCTGAAGAAGAATTTATCCGCTAGTTGGTAGTTCCAAACGCACCCGCTGGTGGGAGGAAGCGCAAAGGCGGCCAATTAAAAACTTGGTTTGGAAAAATGGTATGACTCCGCGTTATTGTTGTTCGTCGCTAGAATCGGTAATGGCTGAAGTATGCCATACACTCAGCTACCGATTGGCGTGGGTGGACCGCCTTAACGGAAGATGCAGTGAACTCATTTGGAGCCGGCTCGAACCACTCCCGCAGAATGCCGTTACACTTACAGTCATAGGGAAAATATGCTATAGGGTCATTCTTATTAGTTTTTCTATTATCGATGTTTTTGTTTAGATGACTTTGAGTTGTTCAAGAGTAGCCATAGTTGTTATTACTAACAAATCACTGCTTATTAAGGCCCAAAGGCAACTCGAGCATAAGGGTCAATGAGTTAGTCAGGTGGACGGTGAGACAACATCGTAAGGATTAGTAACGATGGTTGTAACTCGTCAGAATTTATATTATTTAAGAGGACGACTAAACAAGAATTTGTTTACATTGGACTTGAATTGGACCATGGTGTAGTCGGCTGGGAAGCAGCCCTGTGGGATTGTTTCGCACAAACAGGTAGTTACAAGGAAGCAACTTTGTTAATGGAAGTTTTGTTTAGTTTTAGGTACACATAGAGAGAAAGGAAAATTATAGAAAGTGGTTGTAGCTAAACAGTTTTGTTGTAATTTTTTTACAGGAGGAGTAAAAAACATATGAATCACATAATGTCATCGAAGAAGTTGGGTTTTTTGTGTCAGATCACGTGGAAGCTTGTTTACTTGCTTTTATATGCCCTTCTTCGCCATACTTCGACAAATGAATATGGACTACATAAAAGAAAAGGGTGTATGTTTTAAATCGTCTCAAGTTTGTTTGATTAGCTGAAATTAATAACGACAGGGTGGTTTCCATCATCATCATCATCATCATCATCATCATCATCATCATCATCATCATCATCATCATCATCATCATCATCATCATCATCATCATCATCATCATCATCATCAGCAACAGAAGCAGGAAAAACAACAATGACCACACCAAAAACAACATCATCATCCAAAGTAATACATCGCTTCAATATGTATAATCCTGAAGTTGGACCGCTTTACAACATAACACAATATACATATGTTTATCTTGTTTTGTAAAAAAGATAAAAATATAGGGAGTAAGAACCCCCTTTTGGCCCCGAATTATAATTATCCCCTTCCCTGTATGTATTTCCTGCAACGTTAGAGAAGGAATTTACCTACGCTAGAATGTGTAATCTCATTATACTCACGTGCGGAATTAATGACGAGATCTTACCTTCTTTCTGCTTGTATCTGGCGGGTCCTTCAAAGCGGACGTACAATTCGACTTTTCTTTAAGGCTACATCCTCTAAATAGCAGTCTCAAAGACTCTCATTAAATGTTACACAAGTACGTAACATATACATAGTCATCATTTCTCTATCTCTGACCTCGGCAATATACCTTATTTCTCATTGTATTTAAGACCGTAATGTACTCCTTCCTTAGTACTTATATCTATTGTAATTCTCTTCTCTATTAGATTGTGTAGAATTGTTCATGTTTTTCATCTCCATTTTACATTTATCTTCGACAAATTGTTTTATTTTGCAAATAAATGTATGTGTACGTAAATCCAACAATTTTTGTTTTCACTATTATATTTTTCGCTTTCGAGCAACACGCGTGTGTATTGTCCATGATAAACTATAATGCAACCCACAAAATCTCGACCACCTCTGCGGGGAAAGGTATATCGTGACACATGATACGCGTAAAACGTGAAAGTTAGGTTATAAAATATCCGTAGTGTTTTACCCTTTTTAGCTCTAGTTTTACAACCAGATCTGTTCTCATTTTAGCAGAGACAAGATTCTGGTGTTCAGCATTATCAACAGCAATTTAAATCTATCTTTAGAGGAGTTTCCACTCCAGCGCCAAGTCGCAGTCTCCGTGCCTAAAAATGTACCACCGTCGCTTTTGTCGTAATGGAAAAAAGCAGCATTCTCTTTCCGTGTTTCTGCACCTTGGAGGAGTCTGCTAGAGAAGATCGTTAGAATGAGTACCATATCCAGGTTTTACGTGGCTTTGGACAACTATTCAGACTACATGTCGATGTAAATATTTTCTACCTGTTTCCTTACATGGATTGTTGTACTTTTGCATGGCTTGTTGCACTTTGCTATTTCTTGCCAAATAAATTTGATTTGATTTGATTTAATGAAATTTGATCTAGGCGCAAAATTTATAATTGTATACCAAATCATTTTAACATCCAGTCAAGTAAGCAAACATAACATTACTCTATATACTTACTAGTTTCCAAATGCTACCAATAATGACGGCAGTTGAGAAATTATATATACTAACCAATAGTATACTTAAGGGTGGCTTTTAGGTTAAGTCTATTAATTAATTGTTTTGAACCATAATTATCTATGAATCTTATCATTACTAGAATAGTAATGACATTTATTTTGGGTCTGGAGAACATAAATTACTGCCGTGTATAGGGGTTGAACTCACATGTTTAGAATATATGCCTCTTGTGCTCAAGTTAGCTTCTTCCACCAATCCTCATCTCATACGCCCTTCTTGGTCACCTGTTACACCGTTCCGGTAGTTATTGAACGAAAAGACACATGCATTTTTCATAATGGTTATTATTATTATTAGTAGTAGTAGTAGCAGTAGTATTATTATTAGTAGTAGTAGTAGTAGTCGGTATCTGAAGCTCTCGTTGACGCGTTGTAAGTATTTGTTCAATTAGTTGTCACGTAAAGGTAGTTTTTTAATTGTGAAGTATCAGCCGAAGTCTATGTGTCTTCGTCTTTCGTTGTAGCTGTAGTAATGTAACAAAAACGCTGTCAACAACATGGTTGCTAAATGACGTCATTGTTTACTATATTCTTTTCTTTTACACATTACGTGAGCTTCCCATCGCTCCTCTTGAAGGTCGGCTTACATTCCCAAAAGAAATATTTTTTCTCTTTTTCGCCACATCTCACTTCGTACTTCCTGTCTGCGACGCTATATCTTAACACGTGGACCTAACCCTTATTTAACACTTTTTTTTATAGAATCTCATTGTGTTGTTCGTCTAGAAATCGGAGAAACATTCAATAACATTCGAGGAAAATCCAGCAAGAAAGTTCAAATCTAGTTAAATCTCTTAGAATTAAAATATAACATAAAAAAATTAAACAAACTTTGTAACGTCTGTTTATACGAAATAAAGAAGAAGTCGGTTTAATATGTTAGAAACACATTCTTATTGAAACAGCTGAGGGATTTTCAGAAAGTTCCTTTATCTGGAACTATACGTCGGAGGTCATTTGGCAAATAAGATATTTGGTATTTCACACAAAGGATTTACATTCATATCCGCCAAGAAAATAGATCGTACTCCATTTTTTAAGAAGATGTATTCTTACATTTTGCCATTAATGATTAAACTCATGACATTCTCAATTTTATGAATTTTAAATAAATGCTCCCCGTTTAAGATAGACACATCACTGGAACTCGGTATTACGAATATAAACTGTTATATGTCTATCTCTGTTGCGTTTATAAAGGTATTTTCAGTCATATTTTCTGATTAAAAACGTAAACAGCAGTACGCAAATTTCGGAGTTCGATATGTTTGCTGTCGGATAGAAAAAAAATACCAATTCTATAGTGTTCCTCTTTTTCTTACTTTTTTTTCACTTTTTTGACCACTTGACTTGTTAAATGCATCGATATTTTGTTCGTGTACCCTGCGAATTTTATATCCGTATTATCTTGTTTCGAATATCACTATCATATTGTTTGACCACTTATGGGATAAGAAAGTCTTACGCGTTTAGTGTTGTTTAACTGTAACTGAGTTAAACACAAACTCAGAGATTTCAGTGAATTTTAACTTTCTTGCCGGATTTTCCTGGAGTTTTATTGAATGTTTCTCCGATTTTTGGACGAACAACACAATGACACTCAATAAAAAGTTTTAAACGAGGGTTAGGTCTACCTGTAAATGAGCCTGTCAAATAAATTGGCGTAGGTGAGCGGGTCTGTCTACTTGTAAGAAAAACACATGACACGTTTAATGAGGTTAATTTTTAACGGGCACATTTTATTCTGTCTGATTTCTTTTGGACAATTTTAATTTCTAAGCCCACATTACTTACCCAACGTGAGGTGCAAACGTAGACTCTTTCTAATGTGTATATAATTTTATTCATAAAAACTCTACTTTGTATGAAGCACTTTTGAAAAATATTAGTTTCAAGTTTATGTTATCAATATATTTGAAATTAATGAATTAATATATATATATATATATATATATATATATATATATATATATATATATATATATATATATGTGTGTGTGTGTTGGATAATGGCCCTGTGGGAGCGGACGCATCTTGGGATGGACGTATCTGTTGAAAATTGTTTTGTTTAGCTTGCGCGATTTAGTGCAGGTGGACCCAGTCAGTCGAGTGCAGAATACGGATGTTCTCACAGTCGGAGCTCACAGACGTGACAAGGCTCAATGTGCACCTGCGCATAGAGGCTCTGTGACGTCACGGGCTTTTGCGTGTGAAGCAGAGTTTTTGTCAGTCTGTGTTTGGGAGGCGAACCTATCAGACGTGATGTTTATGATGTAGTCTTCATATTACATAGGGGAATTATTTCCCTAAGAAAATACAGGCGAATATCTCTTCCTCCCTCCACGAATGGTTAAAGACTTAATTGATAAGTAATTACGAGAGAAGTAATTTGCTGTCTCTCCCGACGTTGGTGGATATCTCAAAGCCGATAGATAACTAACGCCTGTAATAAAAAGAATTGAAAGTTTAAAAGATTGTTTGTCTTCAGAGTCGGTCATGAAGCTTTTTGTTGTAGCGGCGATGTTTACAGCAGTACAGAAGAAAAGAAAGAAGAAAACAACTGGACGACACAGCCTTCCACGCGACGAGAAAAGGAAATATTGAAGGTGCGAGAAATTTAAAGGTATATAATCTATATGATTTATGGTGTTAAAAATGACGAATGGTTAAACGAGGACTGCCACGGCCCGTTCCGGGACCAAGTATACAAAACGAGAACTGCCGCGGCCCAAGCAAAGGGGCTATGTAACACACACACACACACACACCCACACATATATATATATATATATATATATATATATATATATATATATATATATATGAAACTTTGAATGAAGAGATGCTTGTTTCCACCTCTAAACGTAAGAGCGAGCTGCTTCCGTAAAAAAAATTGAAAGTCATCACTTTTGTAAAATGTAATAATTGAATACAAAGAAGCGATATATAAAGTTTTTGTTAGCATCAGGCAGTTGATTCAAATGGTAACAACGTTGGACTGTCACGATCGTTAGTTAGTATGGTCCAGGGTTTGTATATCTAGGTTGTTGCGTTCGCTGCGTCAAGCCATGCTGATGATTCGTGAAAGACGAAGAATTTGCTTGTGTATGACTACATACATGGATCTATGAAGCATAGAGTAATTTCAATAGAACATTTTTAGCAAGAGAACTCAATGCTTTTCCGTCTACTCTTTTCGTGTATCCTCGCAGATTTAGGGTAAGTAATATGTTTACAACCGTCCGCCTTTAATCGATTTCAATAATGAGACTTTTCTTTTTTTCTTTTTCTCTTTTCTATTCATAGACTTTTCAGTTTTAGACGTTTTCTTTCGTTCTTAGTTTTTTTTTTAACTGCATCAATCTAACCGCTATTTTATATCAATATGAATATTACTGCGAACACTGCCGGAGGAAATATTTTCCGTTATCGTTGACGGAAAGTGTACACTCGTATATATATATATATATATATATATATATATATATATATATATATATATATATATATATATATATATATATATATATATATATAATTTCACACCGCTGCAAGTGAGCAAATATAGCTGGTAAAACAGATAATGAAATAAAAAAGAAATAAGATTTATTGATTTTTCCCCTCTTGATCTGTACAGCATCAAAACTAACGAGTCTAGAAATTAACTTTATTCGATGCGCGCTGATCGATTGCTTTCGTGTCATAACACTTCGCGAGATTTTGCAAAAAAGCGCGAGATTTTATTCAGCCCTTAACCTCTTAGCTTGGGCGAGATTTCTCAGTGCACTTGATTGTTTGGTATCCTTCCAATATGTGATCTCCTGAATGATTTCTAATCAAATATCTGATTCAGCGAGTTGTTTACATTCTAATATCTGATATACACATTAAAGTTAACCCTAAATAACTAACTCTAACTAACTGCCCCTACATCTAACGCTAACCCTAATCGTAATTAGCTAACTAACCCTTACTAACTCCAACTCTAACTAACTACCACTAACCCTAATTCTAACTCTTATTTATCTACGTCCCACAAAGTAGAATGTGACACAAGGTCGGAAAGTGGGAATTTGCACTCTATAGGAAGAGTACGGAGTTTCTTAAAAAAATTGCCTGGGCAGGGCGCCTCAGACAGTAAGCAATAAACTTACTCCTCCCCAAAGAGGGGAGGCAAAGCCTGGGAGGGGGTTAACCTCCAAGAACTGCACAGGACAGACCCATTGACCGGCGTAAATCAAGACCCGAAGGCCAAGACAATACCAGTATGGGGTGCAGTATCCATCGGAACAGATACTACCCTTTTTTTATTTTAATTTTTTTAAAAATTTATTTATCTACCTCCCACAAGGTAAGATGTGACACAAGGTCGGGGAAAGTGGGATTAGATAAGCCAGCGCTCGAGAGGTGAGCACTCTGGCCATTTAAAAATTGCCTGGGCAGCCCCGTCGGCATTCCCCGGTAGGGGCGCCTCAGACAGTAAGCAATAAACTTACTCCTCCCCAAAGAGGGAAGGCAAAGTCTGGGAGGGTGCACCTCCTAGAACTGCACAGGACCAGTCTTGTGCAGTATCCATCGGAACAGATACTACACTTTGATCTTGGCCAAAAACCCTAATTCCAACTAACTAACGCTAACCCTCACCCTTAACTAACTACCACTAACCCTAATCCTAACTAACTAATGCTAACCCTAACTAACTAAACCTGATAACACTGGTACGGCGGCGCCCATCCAGTTGGAGTTGTCATTATATGATCTAGTGCTGCCTGTTGCTTTTTCGTTTCATGTATTTTGTCCGTGTGTTCTTATGTTGACGTGTTTAATTTTTTCTATAATAGATATAAGATTCCTCTTTCGTTCCAGCTAGGATCATCCCTTTTCAACCAAAGTTAGCCTTTTCCCACTGTTGTCTATATTTCTGTTGTAATTTTTGTTGCTTCTTTTTCTTTGAATCCAAATTGTTTTTTGACTAGGTACAGGAAACTTTTTTCAATGTTCAATGTTCTGATAGTCGGTGTGATTCAATTCGCCATTCGCCTGATGCAATTCTCCGACTTTGCATTTGACAAACGCCTCCTACACCATAACAGCATCTTCCCCATGCCTTACGACTGGCGTAACACATAGTGCTGCAGCTCTGTCACCAACTCTTCGCCAGACATAGACCCTCCTATTTGATCCAAAGTGTCTACCTTCTATTTTTAAGTAAAAAAAAATTCATTCCACTGATTTATTATTCAGTATTTATGCGCCTTGCTTCACTGAAGTCTTACCTACATATGTGTCCAGAATTTACGGACACTCTGTACTATGAAAGTATTAAAAATATTTAAAAAATATCAAATGAGAATTAAATTCTTAATCTTTCAAGCTTAAAGAATTACAAGAATAGAGGTGTATCTTATTTTCTGCTTTAGACTTCGAAGCTTCGATTTTTACGAAGCAGAAAAGGTCAAACGTTTTTTTTTCGCGTGCCGAGCAATAGTACGTAAAACTGTGTTTGAGGTAATTTTTCTTGCCTCATAAAGAGAGGTAGTTGTACACCAGGTAGGTGTATATTAGGTTGCGTAGCATCTAAAAGTAGTCACCACTTATCAAGGCCAGGCGCATTCGAGGATAAAGCTTAATGAGATGGAATTATTGCCAGGACCAAGTTGAGTATTTGTGGGTACGGTTCTAGTTAAGAAAAAAGTCGACATTGGTTTTGAAGGCGATCAAGTTTTAATCTGCGGGGAAGCAGTCCCACGGCAATGTGTTCCACAGACTAAAAGCCCTTTCGGAGAAGTTCTGTTTCTGAAAATGTCGCCTTACTCTAGACTCACGGGTGAAGAAAAAGGGGTTTTCTTCGTTGAGGTAGAAAAGACGAGTTCTTGCTGTAAATGTCTTAAAACGAAAAACCAGAGATGTGTGTTCCGTCGAACAGACAACTTCGAAATAACCAGGTACTACAGCTTTTTTGTTCATCCTACTCACAACCTTTTGGAGCTACTTCCGCTAACGAACGTCCAGTGTAATCAAATCCCTCGTCAATTTCTAGCTTCTGACTGCACATGTTGTATAAATATTCCCCACTGACGCGTGCCGAAGTAATTATATAAACGGCGTTTTTTTAGGGGCTGGCTCTTCCCTCATATTAACTAGATATGATAACTCACTGTCAGTTCTTGGTCATCTTTTCCCCTTCTTTTAAATTGAGATTTACAAGTCGGTACGGCATCAATCAGTTTGATAAGATCAGCAGTGAAGTATTTGATCGAATAGATTACTATGTGGTGAAGACATCTGGATTTTTTATGATCATGATATAAGTAATGAGATAAGATGGAGAAAATATTTTATATCCCTTCGCGAAGAAATTGATTCATAGGTTTCCAACGTAAAGGGGAGTTTTTGTGTTTCACACACACACACACTCTCTCTCTCACACACACACACATATATATATATATATATATATATATATGTATATACAAATTATATATATATATATATATATATATATATATATTTAATGGAAATCGCTGCAGACAAGGCATGAATCCACTTAATGTAAGAAGCTAAGAAAAACGAAATATTATCATCGCAATATATATATATATATATATATATATATATATATATATATAAAGAATAAGAAAAGAGGCAAACTACCTTCAAAGCATATTTAAGATTCGATATTTATTTAAAAGAAAAATCGTGACAGATTTTCTCTTTTTTTTTCTCTTATACACTTTCATTTTAGTTTATAATAATTACAAATATTTCGCCAAGTGTAATTGGCCTCATCAGTGTGTCTGGAAATCCTGATCTTATTGGAATTACTCCGTCATTGTTGGTGTAATATTGACGTGTGGTGTCTGTGGTTTTTTCTTCCACTTTTAAATATGAGGACGCGTATGCGCGCGGGATAGGTATCAAATATAGAGTTCATATTTTTTTGTAAGCATCTATTAGGAATTAAGAATAAGAAAAGAGGCAAAATATCTTCAAAGCAGATATATATATATATATATATATATATATATATTTTTTAATTTATTTTTTAATGCAACTTTGATTCCTATATAATTTTATTGCTAGCTACCATATTGCAGAATGGTTCTTGGATATAGTGTTTAGATAGTATTATTATTTTTTTATTTTTTTATAATTGTTATAATTAATGTTATTTGATATGCAAATTACTATATCATACGGTAGTCTTAAGGGTAATATATTATTATTATTTTATTATTATTATTTTTTATGTATATATTAGTGATATTTTAAGCTGAATTATTTCGACACTTGATTATTGGGGAAATGGTCGTATAATCAGTACCATTGGAGAGCCATGAATATTATAACTGTCCTGTTTTTAAATCTCCGAAACAGTTACATGGTAAACAGCTGATGATCCCCGTGTTAATATTAGACGCTTAAGGTCTCCTGTTTTTGTTTCACTCTTAGATAATTAACCCCCCCCTTTTTTTTTTTTTTTTTTAATTTTTATTTTACTTACATTTTTTCATTTATCAATTTTCCAACGAATGTTAAGCTTGCAATATCTAGGATTTAGTTAGTTTATCTGGGAATTTAAACTGCATATTACATTTTTATTTTTTTATTTTTTTAAATTAAAAATTTTTTTTTTTTAATGACTCAAAGCTTCTTTAGACTATATATATATATATATATATATATATATATATATATATATATATATATATATATATTAGTGATGTGGCAATTTTACTTTTTCTCCATATTCCGATACAATTATCGATTCTGTTATAAATTCTCGATTTCGATACGATTATCGATTCCGATATCGATTCCGATTTCGATTTCACAAATATACTAAAGTTATGTTAAAAAAATTAACTTACAATTTGTTTACGTCAGTTGTTTTTAGTATTATCAACATCTATAAAAAACGGACATGTTTATTGTTCTGTATCTCACCGATTAGTTATGAAAAACATAATAAATATTAGTAAACTTTTTCCTGATTTAGAAACAGTACATTAATTAATGAATGTTTATTGTCATTTAAAAATAAAGCTTACATTTATTCGTAAATAAATTTACTGAAATATTTTCGAAGGAGGAAGAACAAAGATTAAGATGTTTAAATTTAAAAAAATATTTGTTTGAAAATGAATACAAATTAGTTAGTTAATTATACATCAAGAATACGTGTTTGTTTTTGTTTATAATTTTTTTACAAACTTAACTATTTTGTACGTATTATTTTACAAAGAATGACAATAACGATATCTCAATTATAGAGGAAAAGAATTACGAATTTTTAAAAGAAATCTAGAACATTTAAGCCAACAAAATACAAATTTTACTCATCGGACAGGTTTGATAATAATTGTGTAATTGTATAATTGTTTATATTTAATTACAAATGTTCTCAATTAAGTAACATAAGCTTTCCATTTCTGTTATTGGAAAGAATTTCCTTTGTACAATTTAAAATAATAAAATACCTCATTGTACCTCATTGTACCTCATTGGTGAAAATATATGTTATATTTTGTATCAAATAAATAATTTAAAGTATAGTATCTGTTCTGATAATACACCTTATCGTTTATTGTTTCTAGACTGTGGCAATTTTTATTTTTGTCGCGATTCAGAGTGCACCTTTTTGAGAGCTGGATTCAGCACATAAAAAAAAACATTGTGTCTAACCCTGCCCTCATAGGGAGACAAATAAATAGAATCACACGTAATTAATAACACCCAAGATTCTACTTTTTACGCGATTATGTGTAAATACACAGAAAAACATGGAAGAGAAAAACAAAAGCAATGATTTTAGAATTCAGCGTTATATATATATATATATATATATATATATATATATATATATATATATATATATATATCACATTTTAACCTGAAGATTCCGGCCGGGGATGAAACGCGAAAGCCTCTGTATAGCTTAATTGCCATAAATATATTTTCATATATATATACTTACATTTCAAACGAGTTTATGGAATAAAAATGTACCAATTTAATTATTTATGTCTAAAGAAATGTTGTTTTACAACCACACAGACATGGAAACTTTAAACCAAAGGAGAACTGACGCCAATGTGTGTTCTATCACATAACTGTACAAATCTTTTATTTCACTAATTCTTTTATACGTATGTACAAGTCCATATCAATCGCTTCGTGTTTAAAGTTCAAAGTGTTTTTTACACTTTTTGGCCACATCTTGTAAAGTCGGTTTACAATGTTGAATAACCGGACCAAAAATTTACGATATAAAAATAACTGTAAAGCATTTTTATATTTTACTTTTATTCTCAATGATGTCTGTTAGTATTCTTCTTGACAAAATGTGTTATTTAATTTTTATACATATTTCAGGTCTTTGTACATACACTGCATTCATTTAAAGGTTACTAAGCGAATCTATGTAGTGTAAATACATTTTTTACACAAATAAAATAAATGTTACATCGTATTTTGATGCTATTATAATCTATAGAATTTTGTTTAATTAGTAGTTGTTAAACAATAAATTTTATCAGAAATAAAAAATTAAGTTTAAAAACAAAATAATTTTAAAAATCGAAAATAAGGCTAAAATTATTCCGATTCTGATACGTCAAAATTGTGAATTTTATTAACGGTTCAATGGGTTACGTTTTTGAGGGTGTCAACCTATATCATTATAACCAATTCAATGTGCTCTCATATCATTGAACAGCGAGTAAACAAACACTATTAGATTATTATTTATCTTTAAAATATGATTTAAAAAGTTGACAGTATTGTACATTTTCTTAATAAAATAAGATTTGGCACAGGACTAACATTGTGTAGTGAGTATTATTTCGGCTGTCGTCCTCTTCGTAGTTTCAATCACCAAAATACCACATTCACTCTATGGGTAAAATCTACTGAACATTATTTCCAATGGTTTGTCGTTTTTTATTTACAAAAAATATATGTACAAATTCATCAGTTCAGGGTGGGGTGTGCTAAACAAAAAAAAAACAAAAAAAAAAACATATTGCTGAAAAATAAAGTTCCAAGTGTGTGGTTAGTAGAACTCTCTCACATCTATTTAGGTATGAGCTGCTCAATGTTTTAAGGGGTATTTCAAGAACGGAAAACAAGCAGGGCAATTTCAAAGTAAGAGAAAACGGGATTATTGGAGGATAATGAGAAAGAACTTGGATGAGATTCAGGTGCATGAGTTATGGTGTACTCTCCAAGATAGGTACCATATGGGGGAAAGAGACAAAATTAAAATGGGAGTGAGCATCTTGGAATATATCTGATACCGTAGAAAAAGGGGCAAGTCTCATTTGTACTATTAGTAAATATACTTTGTTAACTGGGATGGGATCTGATAAGCCCTCAGGTCAGCGTGCACCATGCATCTGCACCGAAAACAACTCAATCTTCGTTCGTCCAAACACACATAAGCTAGCGGTGTGTATCCACCTCTTTTTAAATAGTGCAAAGTACAATTTCTTTCTCTCAAATTTGATTTTGACTTTAAGCTGATGTTTAAAGTGTGAAATCAGATCGTAATCAGAACACGATTTCCCCCACTCATATGTCTAAACGTGAGGTCCACTACAAGTCTAGCTATTATCGGATCGTGAGAAACACCATTCGTTTCTTCCTGGGCAACGTAGGCATCACATTGTGCACTATAGATGTTAAATCTAAGATTACCAACTGATCCGGGGCGATGCGAGCTGACACCTCATTGACATACTTCCAAACCTCATAAAGCTTTCTGCAATTGAAGAAGGCGTACTCAACCATTTCTTCCTACACATCTGCGCAGCACGTGCAAAACGGGTTTAGGCTAGTTTTAGATTTGAAGAGTTTGCCATTAACGTGCGGCGCACTCTGGACCAATCGCCAGGTCACAGAAAACTCAAAGTTATCTCCTCCTCCGACCATCCCAGCCGCTCCCCAGCGGATCCGAAGCGGCCACGTAACTATCTCCCGATATAGCGTCTTTCTTGACCATGCAAGTTCACTGGACCTCGGCAGTAATTTGAGCGCAGCTCGGCATTCGTTGAAAAACTGCGATTGTCCCCTTGGTCTACGTCGACCGTAAACCAAGTTTTCGGTATGAGGTTAGGAAAGGCCTTCTCAACCTGAGGGCCCAAGCAGACTCCAGCCCAATGTTTGGCTCAGGAGTGACAGTCTATCGGCATGTCGATGACTTGTTAAATCGGGCATCTCCAACCTCCTTCGTTCGGACGTTTAAAAAAGAGCTTTCTATGGATTAGCGGCTTCTTGTATTGCCACAAAAGTGAGAAGAGCTAAGGCGATAGCACCACCAAGCGGCCCGCAGGCAGAGGTAGTACAGCCAATTGGAAAGAATGAGAGGAAAGGCGTAAGCAATGCACGCCTGAGCTCTACCTTTAATAGAGAGCCCCTCCGAAGCCAAATCCTCACTGACGCTTCGACTTTCGACTCTACTTCTAATAAGTTATTTTCAAGCTGGAGGCCCGGTTCAGACCATACACCTAACATCCGAACCGGGACATCTGACCAGTTGAAAAGGCCCGGAAACCCAGGTGTGCCGCTCCAGGCATTGGATTAACTGATATTGACTATGGCGCCTGTGACTTGTTTACACTGCGGGCTTTAGTCATCGCGATGTCTCAAAAGCATGACCTGCACACGGTGACATCATCGGCATACGCGGTAACCCAGGATAGCGTACCACCGCGTAGAGCGATACTGCATAGAGCTGGTCTCGCCGTCCGATTCCTACCTTGCACAGGAAAGACTTTAGCGCAAGGACATAAAGTAGATACGACAGCGGACAGCCCTGACGTACAGACCAAGAAAAGGGGAACGACCCCGACTGCATTCCGTTTACCTGCACCACTGCCGTCGGCTGGCGATACAGAACGAAGATCTATTTACGGAAGTCCGGATTCAAACAGGTGGCCTCTAAAACAGATCCAAGGAAACGATGGTCGACCCAGGCGAATGCTTTGGACTGGTATCAATTAATCCACGCGTCTTCAGTGTCGTCTTCTAATCCCTCTATGATCGCGCGAATCAGATGCAAATTGTTCTGAGGCGATCTCTTTTTCACAATATAATTCTTATCGGGTTCAACTAATTCACGAATGACAACCTGCAAATGATTAACAAGAACTCTTTCAAACATCTTTAACTCTGTGTTTAGCAGAGTTATG
>OY744517.1:162281911-162294411 GCA_963556195.1 Sepiola atlantica
AAGGTAGACACATAAAGGAAAAGAGGGAGAAAAAGAGAACGTCTGTTGATTCAGATCGAGAGAGAAGGAGGGGGTAGACATGCACGAATCAAGTGTAAAAAAAACAGACGAGTTTATAAATGTATTTTTTTCAAGTGAACTGTAATATTGTGTATATGTATGTATGTGTGCGTGCGGGCAAACCGATCAGACGTGTATGATTGTAGTGGTGGTGGGGCGGTGATCAAATGTGTCGCCGATTCTGGATTTATATTGTCTTTATAATTTGTCTAGAGTTTATTTGCTTACTATGAATAAATTAATAAATTGAATAAATATGTTCGGTAAGTATAACAGGATTAGTAGTAGTTATAATAATAATAATAGATACCTCTAATAATTGAGGTGAAACAATGAAAATTTATAGTTTATAAATCCGGTTAAAATTCTCTGGATTACGACCCTGTGGATATTTTTCACCTGGATTATTACCATTATTATATATATATATATATATATATATATATATATATATATATATAAAATTATACTTACGGTAAGTAGGCGACATGGAAATGTTTATTTTTTATCCTCGAAACAAAATCTTTTGACTAAATTCATTTCTTTGTATCTTAATTTACACAATTATAATTTTACTACTACTACTACTACTACTACTACTACTACTACTACTACTACTAATAATAATAATAATAATAATAACAATAATAACATTAGTAATAATAATAATAAATAATAATGATAAAATAATAATAATAGCAATGAAAATAATAATAACAATAATAATAAAGTCAACTAATCTAGTAAAACTGTTAAGTAAATATAGAAACTAAAAACGTATGCGTAATAGTTATAAGTATATATATATACACACACACACACATATATATATATATATATATATATATATATATATATATATATATATATATATATATATATAAAGGGAGAGAGGGAAGGAGAGAATAATAGTAATTTTTATTTATAAAATCTAATTATCTACGGACAAGTATTTAGCCGTCAATAAAGCTCATCAGCGTGGTTGACTTTAGGGAGTTTCGAAACAGCGACAACAGAAGCTGTAGTCGGGAGCCGTATTGTTTGTTTGCCTGAAATACAGAGATATTTTACCGCACTTAAATGCTTTTGCCATTGTTACTGTTTTTAAGCGACAAAGACAGCTGAACGTATTCAGCTATATTGCTTTGTCGCTTTATACCTTAATTTTAGAGTTATTTCTCTTACACTGTGTGTCGGCCCTACATAAGGAGCGTATATATATATATATATATATATATATATATATATATATATATATGTATGTATAATATATATATATATATATATATATATATATATATATATATATATATATATATATATATATATATATATATATTAGTACTTCATGTATCCACATAAAATATTATAAGGAGATATAATTTTTTATGTATCAGTTTTCAGTATTTACTTCAACAGTGCTCGATACGTAAGTAGAGCTAGGTAGTAAGCAATGAAAATACATATGGCAATCAAGCTACACAGAGGCTCCCGTGTTTCATCCCCGGGGGGAATCGTCAGGCTAAATGCTAAATTTAGCCTGACGATTCCCCCCGGGGATGAAACACGGGAGCCTCTGTGTAGCTTGATTGCCATATATATTTTCATTGCTTACTATATATATATATATATATATATATATATTAAGATAAATGAGTGAAAAGTGATAAAGATGTACGAATGACAACTCTATTTCAACTTCGATTGTTCAATGCAAGATGTACTCGATAAAAATACATGTATATTTTTCTTTCCTTAAGCCAAAGCTTTTCAAAGATTAAAATCTTATTGTTAGAGGAATTACATAGATGAACAAGTTGGCAGTGGAAAAGCCAAAAGTCGAAATTTGAAAAAATATAAAGTAATGGAGAGTAAGAGTATTTGATTAATTCAGCTGCGTTATGGCACAGATAGAGGTTGCATTTTGTTTTCCTTTGTACACTGAATATTTTATTGTTTACGATTGTGAATAACTTTATTATATTTCTCCCTGCTCCAAAAATGTTTGATTGATTTATTTATTTCATTCAAATTAAATATTTTTGCATTGTGTCCTTGTCAATTTTCAAACACACTGGCTGTAAAATGATTGAATCACTATTTATTGTTTGCAATGAATACATGGTAAAGTTTGAAAAAATGTGTTCTAGTTTGAATTGTATCATGAGTAAATATGCACTCATCATAATTTAAAAAAAAATATTTACCTGTGAATATTGGAAGAAACATTGATTAGTCAAACTACCAACTATATCAGTTATGAGAAGGCATTGTATTGAGGCATAGCATTTACAAAAGTAGTGACATTCCATGATAAATGCCAGTATACTGAAATCATATGCCCTTAATAGGGTTAAGATGAAAATTCGTATACACTAAATGTACAAAAGCAAAGAAATTCCCAAATTTGTACACTTTTATTGTCATTAAGGGTATGCGAGCACAACAGGGCTATGTATTTTACTGGTAGGATTTTTTCTTCAGCGCACCTTACACACTTCATCCACTCATGCATAGAGATTTATACTGTAGTGATGTAATAATGAAATGGTTTGGTTGATATGTAGTCATACCCGTAATTAATGATAATAAAAGTGTAAAAATTTGGGCATATGATTTTAGTATACTGGCATTTTTGATGGAATATATATATATATATATATATATATATATATATATATATATATATGCGTGTGTGTGTTTGTGAAATTCATGAATCTTAATGATGAATATATTTCCGTAACTGGCTTTCTAAGTAAAATATTTAATAATGATTACTTGACACAACTTTAGAGGTGTGAAAATATAGAAATGATTATTACGGCTCCCAATGATAAAATATCAAATGATAATTCTAAAGAGAAAATTATATAATATAATAATAATAATAATAATAATAATAATAATAATAATGATAATGATAATAATAATAATAATAATAATGATAACAATAATAATAATGATAATAATAACAATAATGATAATAATGATGATGATAATAATAACAATAATAATAATAATAATAATAATAATAATAATAATAATAATAATAATAATAATAATAATAATAATAATAATAATAATAATAAACAAAATGAAACGTACTGATTCCGATAGAAATCGTAATACTTTAGATAAGAACGAAAATAATTGTTTACAAAGAAGCATGATCTACTATGCCACAAGGATAACAGACGGTCTATGGTAGTTTAATGAAAATTCCTCAGATCGCCTTGCATATGTACATTTTCGGACGATCTCTGTAGAATATGTTGGAGTGGGAAAGTAAAAACTTTGAAGTTAAAAGACTCAAACATATCTACTTAACAGCAGAAGCGAATTTCATAAAACTATAAATTTCACTTTAAGACAAACACATTATTATACAATTATGCTTGGAACAAAGATAAACATATAGGAGTGACCGGGCGGATATAAGTAGGCTGAGTAACATTGTCAATTGTTCTTTTTTAACTATTTTTGATCGCAAATAGAAGGTTTCAATTTCAAAAATAAAGCACTAGTTGACCTTGCCAGACTGAAGAGATGTGACACAGCGAAACTGTAAATAAATACATATGCTCCGCCCCCTTTTTTGAGTTTAGTACCCTGATTAGGAAAAGTGTTAGCAGCTGCGTGCAAAATACACAACATTTCACAAAATAAATAGAGTACACTAAATAGCTAATGATGTATATATTAAACAATATATTTGCATTAGAATATATATTTCTTCGTAGGTATTGCTTATGTCAAAAATTGACAGTTTCTACTTTTGATATATATATATATATATATATATATATATATATATATATATATATATATATATATATATATATATATACGTATTTTGTCTAAAACTATACATTACGGTGTCTGTTGGGTGTACTGGTGTGGGCGCCTTCTGAACGGGGCTGAAGAGTCAGTCTACCACTATAATCCTGTTTCTAACCCAGACCCGACATGGCCAGATTGATGAAACCCCAGTACATACAATAAATATTGTAATGCATAGTTTTTAGATAAAATACTTTATATTAGGTTTTGTAGAACCTACAACTGAGCACTGTATTTTTTTTATTTTAACTAACGTGCTATATTTATATATAAAAAATATATACAGGGTGATTCATAAGTAACTTAGCACTTTATTTTTGAAATTCTAAAGTTAAAAAATACGGTAATACAAAACAGAAAGTTTATTCAACAAATTCATTTATGGGGGTTTACGATTGCAGCAAATTCTCAAAATTTCCACCTTCGTTTTGCATGCATAGCTCCATTCTTTTTTGCAAGGAATTTACGACTCTTTGTAGCATATTTGATTGATTATGGTGTTGTGCGAAGGAGGCTTTCTGTTCACATCACGTTTCCATTGCCTAACAAATAGCAGTAATTAGAGAATAAGATAACAATCATCAAAAGTTCATAGTATGTGTGTGCTTCCTATGGTAATCATTTTAAATAGCTAAGTGAAGTGACTTATGAATCACCCTGTATATATATATATATATATATATATATTATTTCATATGATATAATTATATTATAAAATAATATATTATGTACATATTAGTTTCAGTATTTCCCGGAACAATACTAAATATATAATTAGAGATTAGTTTTAGTGTACATTTTACCGCAGCAGAATAACTGTTTAATGAAAAACATAATCTACCAAGCTATAATAAAAACTAATTAAAACCCTAGTAAGAAAAATACTACATAGGGAAAACCAACCAAGGTTTTCAGAAAGGATCCTATAATTACAATAGTGTAGAAGATAGTGGGGGTTATTCGATAGTAGACTGGAAAATCTTCAAATGAGCTAGGATGTGTAGAATTTCGACAATCGAGTGAGATTTTTGTAAGTTTGCATCTGTAAAAACTTATTAAATGGAATAGCAATATTGCTTCCGGCTTGCCAATTAAATTTGGTTTTGTTGTACCGTGTTATTAGTAATGTAATAACGTACTTAGCTATAATTTTGTTATAAATACCTTTTCCGCAAATATAAAATATTTTATAAATAATAACCTAAAATAACAATTAGCAGGGGATATTACTTATTTTAAATTGACGAATATAATAGGAAATGTCAGCTTTGTTTACAAATGTGCAAAATCAATTGAAAACTAAAATGACTTCACTGTATCCCAGTTAACGCTGAGTAGTTACAGTTCATATATATATATATATATATATATATATATATAGAGAGAGAGAGAGAGAGAGATATATATATATATATTTGCATGCCAATAAAAAAATTTTCTAATGAACTTATGGAAATTTGTTCCCTTTATTAAGTAAGATTATTTGGAAAGTGCAATTGTTACGTGGATAATGACACAGACTGACGACCTCAAATTCAGTCGACTCCATAATACAGCTTTCATTTTGAAGTGTTAGCAACCATTACTGTTACTTCCTGAAAGAATACTGACAACAGAATCAAACCGATCAACAAAGTTCTACCATTCTGATTAATACGAACTTACTTTTACTTAAGTTTAAATCAATTAACAAGCTCTAGTATTGCACGATTGGGATATTATGTGAACTTTTGTTGTTAATAATAATATATATGTATATATATATATATATATATATATATATATATATATATATATATATATATATATATATATATATATATATATATATATAATAATATATATGTATATATATGCAACCCATGATAAACAAAATCGCATTTATGACCGGCATTAATGCCCTTTCCGTATTTAAAAAATAATATTTAAGGAAAAAAAAATCTATACATATGTAAATACTTAAAACATAAATAAATTGAAAAATGATGAAGAAAAAAAGCTATACAAATGGAAGCGGAAGAAGACCCATATTAGCTAAATTCAACCTCCTGAAGATGGACGAGACGTCCGAAAACGCTCGAGATTTGACCCAAACCATAACGATGGGTTCTATACTGCACCAGCTACTACCACACGATCGTAAAATCGCTCGAAGAATCGAACGAATAACCATAGTATATAGGATTAGAAAGTCTAAATAAAAGACTTAAGTAGAGTATAAATGGACAGTGAAGATCATGGCGGTTAAGTCAAATTATAACGTTATATACTAAAATAACTGCGTGTATAAAATCAACTCAATCTAAGAACTTTAATGTCAAACAGAGCTATTGTAAGGTGAATTGAAATAAATAAATGTATATATATATGTATATATATATATATATATATATGTATACCAGCGTGTCTTGTGAGTGGTATCTGCATTGCATCAACATGATACTCGTAAAAATGTCCTGAACATGTGCTCTGCTCTGTTATCTAGGTGCCTATCTGTCTGTGTGTCGCATATGTCAACATTTTATGGCTTGCAAATACTCTTGTAAATCATCTCCAATATAGACGTACACGAATGATCTATTTTAGTTTGTCAGTATCTCCTTTTCCCTGTATCAATATGAGACTCTACTTATTCACAAAGCAGATGTTTGTCTGTAATTAAACCTTTATCTATTTATCTATATATCTTCGGCTATTCTTATCTATCTATCTATCTATCTATCTATCTATCTATCTATCTATCTATCTATCTATCTATCAATCTCTATACATCTATATCTATAAGTATATATATATATATATATATATATATATATAAATATATATGCATTTATATAATTTAGGTATGTGTATATGTATATTTATTGGCATGTACTATATTTACTCTTAAAATAATAAACAGATTATTTGAAATTTAGAACGAGGCTGCTAGATGTAAGGGGTTGGTAAAATGGGGTATTTTAGTTAAATTTTATTTGATGCAAAGCGTGAAAAGAGAGTTGAACCCCTTTTGTGAAAATTCAGATACCTCCAATGCATGAAGTAAGTCAACTTTTACTGACACCCTTATATCCACATTTACTATAATAATACATTAAATATGATATAACCTGAAAAATAAAAAATAACTTTTTTGTAGAATTTTCCTCAGAATTTTTTACCATACACTGATGTAATAATTCATACATGCATAGGCTCGTTTAATCTCCTGCATCATATATTATATTATATACACGTCTCTTGTCAAACATTATTTAATAAGTTAATAAGTGGAACTTTGTTTTATTCGAATAAACTTTTTTTTAGTGTGAACCGGTTGCTTTCTATCCAAATAAAAATTTTAAGTCAGTCGTGATTAGTTCCCTTTACCCATCAAATTATTATCTCTTCATGGATTATTAGCACACAACATTTTATAACATGCGATTGGTTATTCCTGATAATTATCAGTGGTGTTTGAAGCATAACACAATGTTGTTTTAATATTTTATTAATTATTGATAACTATTTGAAAGGATCTGCGTTCTTCACCGGGAATTATTGGCAGAAAAAGGAAAAACTAGAAATGAAGTCACCCGAGTACGAGGTATTAATATATAAGGAATAACATGGTCATATGTTTGTGCATTAGGAAAGAAAAACTGGTGGGTGAGAATTCTTTAAATATTAATTTTCATATATAACAAATATGGTAATTTTATTATTTAAGTATAATTAGCGGCTAAATTATTTCTGCGGTATTGTAACATCAATTCTGTTGTGATTGTGAGACGCTCCGTGTTTTTCCGAGATATATATATATACAAACAATGACGATGTTATGTATATCTGTTTTGTTAAAATAGAGACATTTTGTATTTTAATTCATATATTCATAATTAGGCTAAGTGTTGTTTAACTATGTCTAGAAGCTGTTGTTATTTTTAAAATGTTATTTGATTATATACGTGTCATATTCAATATGTAGTTTACTGCGGAGCTCTGGCCTCGACTTCCGGTATAATTAAGAGTCATATTGCGTATATTGTGTTGTTCTGAATAAACGTAATGACGATGGAATGCCGAGATCTATTAAGCCCGATTAACCCAGTATTTTAATTAATATATTTTTATATAGTTACATTTTTTTATTTGAGATAAGTTATTAAATAATGTATTTGTTTACATTCGTATATACGGTTGTTGGATTAACGCGTGTGCGTTAATAAAGGTACATCTTAAGTAGCAATGTGTAATCCTAATGTGTGTTATAGGATTAATTTGATTATTTATTTGCGAGTCTCTATATACGTAAGGTGATGTTAGAACCTGCGTAGCTATCATATGTTTTTGCTAATTGTTAAGTGTGCAGCTCTATTCGAAACAAATAATGGAAGCTGATTCTGACTTATTTGATTATTTATTATTTATGTTATTTATTTTGGGTCTGTAAACGGCCGCTTATTAATATTTACAGTTTTAAAAAAAAGTGTTCCGGAAATTATTTCTAGTTTTTATGTTCTGTTAAACTTCCTTTGGTACGAGTTCTGTATCGTATTGTGTTATTCTGACCTGAAAGTAAATACATGTTATTGCGATCACTAGATCGAATGTTTTATGTTATGTCTGTGATATATTATTTCACTTTTTTAGAAAACGTTGAATGGAATGGTTTGTCTGTATATGTTATAGTTATTAATTTAGTTAATAATTATAGTGATTTAATGTTGTTTCATGCTATGTCTGTGATATATTATTTAATCGTAATGGTTTTATACGTTATAATTGTTGTCGGTAGTGGAAGTATTTATACTTCATAGTTTAAATTTTATACTCCTGAGAGCATTTTTCTTTTATTATATAGTATATATTATCATCATTTTAACTCTCATTATCATCGGTTTTGAAAATATTTAAATTGTTTCAAGACACCTAGGTTTGTATTGAGTTCTTTTGATTTGCGGGTTGAATTCGAGGATCCATTGAATCTCTTTCTGATTGTTTGTTTTGATTGAAGGGAATCCAGAGTCTATTTGCCTCATCTGTATCTTGGTAAGTTTTAGTGTCCTGCTAATTATGCGAAATTAGATTTCTGCCGAATGGATCTTTATGATTGTAGAGTCGGAATGCTTTTTTGGTTTCACCGATATAACCTCTGTTATCACAAATAAAACAATAAATATAATATATAATGTTGGGGCTGTCGGTTACAGTTGGAGGTGTGCGTTAGGTGCGTTACAAAATGGATCTGGTGTTTATATGTGTGCATACAAGACACCTGGGTCTGTTGCATTTGTAATTGCTGTGTTGTAGGGTGTTTGTGTGTGCGAGTGAGTATGGCCGCCAACTTGGGTCGTTGCCTTATTGCATTGATTTTTATGTAGGTTGAAGATGCACTTCATGGTATGATTTGTTAATAGGCTATTCAAAATATTGGTGAAGTGAGTTGTGAGTGTGTGCATGCGTTGGCCGTGGTGAAAGACCATCGGGATGCAGTTATTAGTGTTTCTTTATTTTTATTTTAGGAGTTATTTTCTATCTGTTCTCATAGCTTTATTTCTGGCTTTCCTGATGTATTTTATGGGGTATTGACTGGTGATAAATAGTGGTGTAAGATAGGTGATATGGTGAATTTAATCTAGAGGGTTTGAGCATATGCGTTTGCATGCACAAACTATATATGATATTTTTTCAGGTTTAAAGGGTAGTTGCTTCTTAAGTTAATGAACTTGTGGTTATCTGTTGGTTTCCTGTAGAGCGTCGTTGATATTCTATTGATGTGGGATTTGACTGTGACTTCTAAAAATAGAATGGATTCATATGACTGTTCCATGGTGTATTCTATTGTGTTATGGTAATTGTTGGTATATTGGTGACAGTCTATTGGGTTGGTAAGCGCGTGGTCGAATGAAGAAAATGTCGATGTAGCGGCAGTTGTGAGACGGGTTTAGCGTGAAGTGTGGAAGAAGTTGGATTTTTAGTATGTGCATAAATAAATTCTTATGCCCAACGCGGTGCCTTTGATCTGAAAGTGGTTTTGGTTGTTAAATTGGAAGTTAATGTGCGTTCGGGTGACATGCCTTAGGCTGCGCATGTTTTGTATTCTGTTAGTGGTTAGGTTATGGAAAAGAAGGAATTTTCTGTAAACGTGTTAGATTTTGGTGTCGATTTGTCTGAGTGCATTAAGGAAATGTATAGTGTCTTTGATATAACCGGAAATTTTAAATAGTAAAGTGTTTAGGATGTAGTCTAGAATCAGTTAATTTGCCAACGTCGGAGATTATGGGTCTACTTCGAAGTGGAATGTTAACTAATTTAGCTAGATGGTACATATTGTAAACCAAAATCAGTGGTTGACGCGTGACTGTGGTAGTAGTGTCAGAGGTTTAATTGTGCAGTTTAGAGGTGGTATATAATTTGTCTTCTTTAGGATTAATTATGTGGATAAAGGAAGTGGTCGTATTGGATGTGTGGGGCTGTAGTTTTTGATGAGGTATGTGTTCTTCTTTGTATGTGTTAAAAGGGTCATATGAGAAAGGTTGGTATAAGTTGATGTTCCTGAGTTGTGTTCTGCTTCTTCAATTTTGTATTTAGTGCTGTCTTGATGGTTATGGCTAGTTTGATCGCTATGTATTGGTTATTTTGAGGGTGTTAATGACTGATCGTTCTTTTAAGGAAATAGTGTAGCATTTTTTAGGTTTTCTTTTTAGTGTAAGAAATTCATCTAGGGGTAGTCTGGTTGTTTTAGCATATTGGTATATATCTGTGTTTCGTCCATTGGGTGGGGCCACCGATTTGCGTCAATGAGTTCCTGGGGCTGTTTATTGTATGATATATATATATATATATATATATATATATATATATATATATATATATTTGTCGAAACAAATCTTTTACCTTATGTTCCCTGTCTGGTTGAACTCGGGTAATGAATTTCGTCCAATATATCTTGCTTTATGTTGGCTCTAACCATATTTATTTTTATATTTTATTTCATATATAAACATTGGGAACATTTTTGTTTCTCTTATTTTTTAAGTTTTCCATTCATTCGTTTTATTTTACAGTAGGATATTTTTTTCGGTTTCACTATCTCATGTGTCTTTAGAACATTTGTAAGTTATTTTAGTTGTCACTTTTTGCTCCGCGGTGTCCAAGTAACATGATGCGAGAATTGGGATGCAGTTCGATAATTGATTTGAAATAAGGACAGGACAAGGAAAGAAAATAAGAATAAGTAAGAAAAATATAAAAGAGCTCGTTGTTCTTTTTCGTATCAAATAATCGATCTTTGATAAGAATCACTTGAGTAATTAGCTGCTCTGAATCGCGGCCATTTTCTTCCACACGATTAGTCAACAAGACTTACCAAACTGACTGGCTCTTCGGAGCTGGAAGAAAGGTATGACAATAGAAACGAACCACATCTACTTATTTACCAACGTTACTATCTACATAAAACTGAAAATAGGTACGAATACAAATTATTCGTAGGTGCGAGATTAAGTAATGGATACATTCATGGGCTATTGAATCGGCTGTATCGATTGCAAATCCTATCAGATTGTAGTAAGTTTATACAAATTACGAACGCTCACTCATAGCAGCTGTTTTCCAAATGATTGATTATTTAGTTTCGGAATGATTCCTGTACATCGAAAATGTATAAACATACGCACATACCCAACCTTACATAAATACTAGAATATACCCGTCCCAGTATGGGTACAATTAATTCCTCGAATAGAATAGTTTTATAAAACTTTTATACCCCCTGTATTAATATTAATTGTATTTGTAAGGTAATATAAAAGTGTCAATTTTCCAATTTATATGCCTCCCCACGAGGGCAGAGTTAGGCACAAGATCGTTTTATTAATGTGAGTAATATTCAGCTCTCTAAAAGGGGCACTCTGGATTGGAGCAAAAATAAAAAAATTACCTCAGTCTAGAAGCATTTCTCCTCCACTGACCAAGGACAAAAAATATGAAGTGTAGTATTAGAACGGATACTACACTTTGCTCCGAGCCAAAACAGTGTTCATGTCACTTTGGTTTGGTTTGCATTTTTTATGTATATCAGCCCGGTGTTGGTAATTTATCGTCGAAACAGTAAAATATTTTTACATCACAACCAATTTAAAGTTATTTAATGCTAAAACGTAACACATTTATTGATTTAGTTTGTTTGTTTCACTGATTAACTAACTAAGATATTAAACGCATACATACAATACGTATTTGCAAATGATTCATTGGTGTTTTACTTCTGCTTTACGATATATAAACTCTTCTGGATTAATGTCGAAAATTTTGTTTCGAGAATGTTAGTAGAGGGTTTAAGATGTGGTCAGTATACTGAAATAAATTGCATTAATGTGAAAACTCCCGAGATTATGGGCCTAAATGCGGGTAAAATGTTAAGTGGTTTAGCTAGATGGTAGATGTTGCCAGGGTTGAACGTAACTTGTTAATGCTTTTCTCTGGTAGTAGTGGTAGACGTTTTATCTGTTATGAGTTTGTGGAGTTTGTGCAGTTGTGAAGTGGTATATAAACGATTAAGTGCATGCAATTAACCCGCAGATGAGGAATAATTATGTCTACCTTTCCTAACATTA
>OY744517.1:162299411-162384411 GCA_963556195.1 Sepiola atlantica
GACAAGTCATGAAGCCACTTGGTGTAAGGTGCTAAGAAACTACTTCAAGGTAAAAACTAGCCAACTATAAGTGTTAGATAGATAGATCCCAACCCAGCAATTATTCCCCCTTTGTCAGAAACAATGCGAACGGTATGTGAGGACTAAAGGACAACATTAGAAAAGGGAGAGTTACAAGGCTATCCAAAGTAAACCCAAGGTCCACTTTCTACTCTCCTAAAGTCCTAGTTTGCCATGACTGCTGTATCACGCCTTCTTTCGTCTTTTGTGTCAAACGCGCGCGAACGGTTCCCCAAGTCTGCCTCTTTAATATCCCACAGTATGGAATCAAACATTGCGATTGGTGACCTGAATCTCCTAGCTGTTTAGCACAAGGTTCCAAACTCCCAGTTCCTACTTGAAAACGCCTTTAAATCGGAGTGAAACACGATCGAACGTTTTACACACACGGTTCTAACCGTTCGTACATTCATGTAGAGATTGCGCAACCGTTACTTCAGTATACATCCCCCTTTGCACATACACTTATTCATAGGGTATTTATTGTCTGTCGGGTAAGAGGGTGGCCACTCACTGATCGGCTGCTATTGTTTGTGGTGGAACAACTCTTTGTGCATTGCTGTCGGCATCGTTGAAAGTAAGTTCGTTCAACTGAATTTGATTTGTATGACGTAGACACCGTATATATGTGACGTTGTGAACTGGAAGTCAAATTTAACTTCAAGTGGCCTTTCCTAAGACCCCATATCTTCTCCAGGTCGCAATCATTTCATATATATTGTGAAGAACAATTGTCGGCCGAACGTGGAGTATCAGAATCTTTATTCAATCGGAAAGGAATTCTCTTAATCTTCAACAACTGCACAAATTTCGACTTCAACTAAAAACAATATTTGTAAACGAATCATTTCTCCATTACATGAATTAATATACTTTCATACTGCTACGATTTTGAGGCTTTTCTGTCTTTGACCAATTGAATTACTCTACGATGTTGGTCGGAAAGCCGCCGAACTGAGAAATACACATTACAGGATCTAAATATATATATATATATATATATATATATATATATATATATATATATATATATATATATATATATATATATAAACAGCTCTACTTGGTATTGAGCACTTTTTATAAACACTTGAGTTTCAACGGATTTACATCTACAGAAACTAATACAATACATGTACAATCTAACGCTCCATTACTGTCGAGCATTATATATAGCTCCATTACTGTTGAGCACTATACAAAGTGGATTATTAAACACAAACATGGAAAAGATTAACTTTGGAACATCCCTCAAGAACATACCTACAACAAACAAAAAGGACTATTTTCTGAGGTTTATAATGAAAATAGAGGAACTAATCATACGAATGAGATGGAAAGCGTACCTTTTCCTGCAAAATAATGAAAATACTGACACTAAGGAAAATTATGGTTTCAAAAGTATGAAACCAGCTCCTCCAATTAAGCAACTAGAGTAGTTTGAGAGTGATATGCAAGACCTAGCAAACAACTTAACATTCCACAAGCACAAAAACAAATTTCAGAGAAAACTAGACGGTATAGTCAGAGTAATAAATACATCCAAGAGCATCCTAGTTAAAGTTAATAACACAAGGAAATTTTATAAACCTAAGAAACAGGAATATAAAAGCTTAATAAACAAGAACTTAACAAAGAACTACCGGAAGGCAAACAACACCAACCTAATAGAGATCATTAATACAGAAAGTACCGAGAAGTTAAGAATCAGCGAGAAGGTAGGAAAACTAAAAGAAAACGAGGCGTACATTTTGCTTAGGGATCACAAGATTGATTTCAACACAAAACCATCAACTAGACTCATTAACCCAACCCGACCGGAAATTGGAAGGATTAGTAAAAGAATTCTGGAAGGAATTAATCTAAAAATAAAACATAAATACAAACTGAATCAATGGATTAACACAATGGATACTATAAATTGTTTTTCTGAGATTAACGGTAAAAGTAGATGTACCTTTGTCCAATTCGACATCATGGAATATTACCTGTCCATCACTAAAATCCTTTTCCAACATGCAATTGAATTTGCAAGGAATTCCGTAGATATTTCACAAGAAGATATCAATATTATACAAAGCTGCCGTACTACGGTTCTAATTAGCGTCGGTGAGCAATGGACAAAAAACAAAGAAAACGGATCTTTTGATGTTCTATGGGTTAGTTAGCTCCAGCTGAGGCATCTAATCTAGTAGGACTATATATATTAAGAAATATTACCATGAATAATACCATAGATATAGGGGATATAGGTTTATATAGGGATGATGGCCTAATGGTAGTCAAGGAATCTACTAGCGCTAAATGCGACAAGATAAGAAAGATAATCCATGAAGAAATGAATAAACTAGGGCTTAAGGTTGAAATTACCGGCAATGTCAAACAAGTTAACTTCCTTGATGTTACGTTTAACCTAACTGAAAACAAATATAAACACTTCATGAAAGAAAACTCCAGCCCCATATACGTACATCCGCAATCAAACCACCCTCCTTCAATAATTAAACACTTACCCACGTCAGTAGAAAGTAGAATTAGCAATAACTCATCAGACGAGACAACGCTTAACAACTATAAAAATATTTACAACGCTGCCTTAAAGAATAGCGGGTACGTAAATGCCGATATAAAATATAAAAATACAACTACAAATGCTAGCAACTCTAGAAACAGAGGCAGGAAAATAATTTGGTTTACACTCCCATTCGATATGATGTTAAAAACAAAAATTGGTAACAAATATCTACAACTTATAGACAAACACTTACTAACTGGTAACACACTCCATAAGCTATTGAATAAGAATACATTAAAACTAAGTTATAGTTGTACAGACAACATAGAAAAATAATTTAAAAAACATAACAATAAAATACTTAAAAGGAATGATACTAATAATGATATTGAAGGTAATCCTACAACTAACAATTGTAACTGTTAGAGACAGGATGAATGTCCCTTACAAAAAAATTGCGTCGCCGCATCGGTAATATATCGTGCAGAAATCTACACTACTGAAAATCCAAGCGATAGTAGGTTCTATATAGGAAGCACGTCAAGAAGTTTTAAGGATAGGTATTACACCCATAAATTATCCTTTAGAAATAAAAAAAATACAGTAACACTTCGCTGTCCCGACACTTCTAGAAATTGATAGACGAGAAAACTCCAATAATTAGATGGAGCATAATAAGAAAGGCGAAAACATGTAGATCACTCTCCTCACCCTGTTTCTTATGCATGGGGGAGAAACTTGAAATTGTTAAATTTAAAGATAGAGAAATAATTACTCAACGTCAGAAACGAGCGAGCACACGCTAAGCAGACTTTAGATTACGAATAACTACTACCACTCTACCGATTGTTACTTCATTGTTAGCATGACACAATTTTTAATTTTTAATCTTATTTCTTATTTTTATTTTATTTTATTTTATATTTTGTTGTTATTTTTTATTATCGTTATTTTTATTTTTATTTTTATTTTAATTTTATTTTTTATTTATTATTTTTTATATTTAATTTTTTATTTATTATTTTTTATTTTTTATTTTTTATTTTTATTTTTATTATTGTTATTTTTAATTTTAATTTTAATTTTTATTGATTATTTTTATTTTTTACTTTTTTATCTTTATTTTTTATTTTTTTTACTCTTATTTTTATTGTTTATTTTTTATTTTAATTTATGTTATTATTATCATAATTTAATTTTAAATTCTTATGTCTTTATAATTTTGAACTTATACAACCTATATCATCCAAAAACCACTGCACACCAACATATAATAATGTTTTCAGCACATACGCATAGTTACAACGTATATATGTATATATGTGTATATATGTATGCATGTGTATATATATATGTATGTATGTGTGTGTTGTGTGTGTATGTGTTAATGTATATATAGAATTAACTAATGTAATTACATGCGCTATAGTTTATTAGTTTGCTTGTCCTTATGGTATGCATCTTTAAATGTAAGTAATTTAAGCTGAGATAGATTGGAGCAATAATGAATGGTTTTAATTACTGAATTATAAATGCTTGTGTACATGTGGTCCTGTTTTGTATGCATGCATGCGAGTATTTGTGTACACATGCATATATGTGTGCACGGTGTCTGTATGCATATATACTGATTTTATGTATATTTATGCTATATGGGTATGAAAGTGTACGCGTATCTGTAAGGGTGTATACGTATATAATTGTATGGTTTATGTATGTATATGTATTTATGAGCATATGTATTTGTATGTATGTATGCATGCGTGATTGGATCGAAATATATGTGTATGTACGGGTATGGATACTTTAACTGATATCTTATTTGTCCGAGTATGTTTATACTGGTGAAAAAATTTTAATTTTAATTTTACTTTTATATTCATTTGTTATTTTAATTTTTATATTCATTCCTTGTGTACGTATAGGTGGGTAATGGGCATATTTATTTGCCTATGTGTCTGCTTTATATACGTTTATATGTGTGTATGTATGTATGTGTATATATAAATCTATGCATTGTGTATGTATATTATGTATATCCAGCTATGGATGTACGCGTATATATTTGTGTTTAGTCTTTATATTCGTATAGTCGGGGTTATATATTTTATGTACGTACTTGTATATGTTCATGTATAAATTTGTATACGCTCTGTATGTGTATGCATGTATGTTTATGTATATGTGTATATATATATATATATATGGATGTATATGAGTGTGTGTGGTCTAGGCGTGTGTATGTGTATGTATGTGTATGTATATGTACATATTTTTAGTAACACCTACTTAGGCTTGGAAGTGGGTATATATATATGTATGTTCGCGTTGTGGATATATGCATGTATGTCTGTACATGAGTGTATGTATGTGTATATATGTGTATTTGTATGTATATGTATATATATGTGTATGTGTGTTCGTGTATGTATGTGTGTGTGTGTTGTGCTTATATATTTACTTGTACAGGCGTGTGTATTTCTTGTATTAAAATTAATTTATATACTGAAACTGTTTTATATACTGAAAGTATATTCATGCGCACGTACGTACTTTAAATATATTTTTTGCTTGAAAGTGGATCTGTATGTATGTCCATGTTTAGATGTGTGTGTATATTGATGTCTGTTTGTGTATATGTACTTGTGTATCTATTAAATCTGTTTACATGTGTATATTTTACTGATAGAGAAGATACTTATGCCTAAATGTGTTTGTAAAACTTGGAAAGTTAAACAGGGTTGAAAGGTAACCAAAGCTAAAGAGGTAATAAAACAAGGAAAAGAATAGGCAGGTAATAAAAAAGATGAAGAAGAGTCAACAAGTAAAATATGGAATCCGATACTAATTCATGAGAAATAGAAAATAACCAATCTCAAATAAAGATTTATTTGGGGGAGAAAGGTCTACAAATCCATCCCATTTCTCTGAATCCTTGGTTTGATGAGGTTGACTTTCTGCGAAGAGTGCAACCGAAACATGTATGCACATATGTTACCAATAATGTTTGTATAAATACAAATGTATACTTATATCTATCTATCTATCTATCTATCTATCTATCTATCTATCTATTTATCTATCTATCTATCTATATATATATATATATATATATATGTATACATGATATATATACATATATATATATATACATATACATATAATATATATACATATATATATACATATGCATATATATACATATATATATATATATATATATATATATATATATATATATATATATATATATTAATGCAGGCATCGTTGAAGACTATGGAACTTTCTCTCTTTGTATTTGTTCTAGTTAATCTCATAACGCGGCGATCGAGTTTTCTTTTTTCGGGTGTTAATATAAATATTGTGGCTCTGAGTGTTGTTTCATCGGCCATCTTTCGGGCGCTTTCGATCTCTCGATTGTCATCAGGAGGTTGTGTCTGACCGTCAGTCTTTGGTTGTCAGCCTTTTTATATATTTTTTTAACTATTGAATACGGATAGGGAGTTAGTGCTAGTATTAAATGCTATTATGTACGGTTGCATCTTTTTTAATGTCTATGCATTAAAAAATAGCATTTCATACTGGCACTAACGCCCTATCCGTGAGGATTTTAAGTCTGTGTGTGCAATTATTTTTATGGATGATTTTGGTGTAAAGTATAGTATTTTTCTTAGTTCTGCTGATTGTATAGTTTTCTGTGTAAGTAGGGTGTCCTTAAATGGCACTGGTATCATTGAGGTGGTACGTAAGACGTCGGGAGATAGCTGTAGTCGTGTGGCCAATATAGGTGCTCTAAATGTCTGATTGGGTCTGAGAAAAAGATTCATCGAATTGGCATTGAAACGAATACAGTACGTCTGTTTGGTTTGGGGGGGGGGCTAGTTGTGTTATAGTGTTTGATTATTAAGTTAGAGGTTTAAAATTTTGTGTAGTAAATTCTGAATCTAATTTTTTGTTGTTGTTCAATAGGTTTAGTGTATCTGTTTATCATGGTATTTATAGCTATTTAATCGAGTTTGTAGTTAGAGTGCATTTGGTTTTTGTAGTAAAGGAACAAAGTGTAATTTTTGTTGTGTCTTTTTGTCTGATTATTTTGGTGTCGGGAGTTTAGATATAGTTCTATTTGGTGGTCTACGATTCTACTGAGAAGATTGTTATTCACTAGGGTTTGATTTATGCTAGTCAGTTCTTTGTAGACTATTGTTTTGGATGAAGATATTGTGTGTGCGCCGTGGATGATATATATATCTTTTGACCTTTTGATAATGAGAGATCCCGCTCTCGAAAATTAAAGTTTACCTTTTCCGGAACTTTTTAAATTGCTTGACAGTAAACTTGTTTCTATTTACTGCTCTGGTATTTAATCTGTTTTACGTGAAATATTAATAATTTGATTTGAGATTCCATTCTTATTTTCTATTCTCATTTATTTGTGTTCATCTGTTCCACCTTCCGGTACCTATATCACATTGCCCCTACCTCGGATTACAAACTTACATTTATATATATATATATATATATATATATATATATATATATATATAAGGCTACCAACATCTGTAAAAACACATTTTAAGCAATAGTTTATTATTTTAATATTTTATCATTTTATAATTTTTAAAATTTTATAATGCGTTTGAAGCATTTATGATTTCTTCAGATATTCTTTCCATTTGAGAAATGTTTTTATTATCAACAGTCTTGCGTTTCTGTGCATGTGCGCGCGTGTAGGCGCATGTGTATGTGTTTTCATATCATTTGCTTCTCTCGGTCAAAGTTATAGTTGTTTAACTGGTATATATTTAATCCCTTCGGCCTTAATCTAAAGAATTTATTTTCATATCAATGTGAAATGGAGGGGATGGGGACAGACAATTAGGAATTTACCTGGAACGTTGTTCGTGATCAAAAATTGTAAGATTTCAGTATTACTTTTAGTAATGGGTAATGGGTATATAGTAAATCTCTTCGAACTACTGACTTCATCAACATTACGTATCTTCTTATACTGTTAAATGGAGTGAGGTGAAAAAATAGGAATTGACCCGGATCATTTGTTTTACCCGGCGTTGTCCAGGATCAAAAATAGTAAGATTACAGTATTACTTTTGGTAACTAGTATGTATTAATTCCTATCCGTTGTTTGACTTCATTAACATTATGTATCCTCTTTAATATGCTGACATTGAGGGGGTAGGGCAAGAAATTAAACATTTAGTATTAAAATAAGAGATGGGAATGGTCTGGGCAAATGAAAAAGAGAGGGTTGGGAGAGGAATGGGAACATGGGGAGAGGGAAAGAAAGAAAGATGAAGCGACGACTAGAAGGATATATATATATAGATGTTTTGTTATAAAGATTAATACAGACTACTTAATTACTTTGAGTAGTCTTTTTATGGCCCCGGGTAGCCCTGCTAGTATATATATATATATATATATATATATATATATATATATATATATTAAGTAAACACGATTTCACCCTGTTCACGTAAATATTACAGAACACAAGACACAGGCGCTACATATAATTCCACCATGATCAGTCTTCATGCCAATAACTGATGCTTGTTTCAGGAAATTATCAATCAATTTTATTCAATTACATAATACCCTACATTACACTCTATCTAACTTACTCTCACAAAATACATACTTAGAGAAAGTAGAAGTAACTTTTACTCACACACAAATAACTACAAACACCCCCCCCCCCATCATTCATCGGGTCTTCATCTTCGTAAGAAACATTACAGAGCTTCGACCGTCATTGTTTCATATTCTCCTTACGTGATTAAACTTTTCCTTCATTTTCACTACCTTAAATAAAACGGATAGCTCTTTTAAGCTTAAGTTATTCTTTTTCAGACGCTTTGATTGGCTGGTTACAAACCTATTCAGGATTAACGGAATTTAATTGAGAAACGATTAAAAGAATCTTCCAAAAATACATAGTGTCTTCGTTTACTCTATTCAGTACCCCCCCCCCCCCGGTAATGATGTGCATAGATTCTATTAAATAGTACCACTACATATTTACATGTAAATTAATAACATTCCGACTAATACTGACACATCGGATTGAATGAAACCGCTTAAAGTAAGTGATTTCAATCACTTTATACTCGCTACCTCAAACTCAATTACATTCTACCTAGCATACTTACAGTATTCGAGGAATTGCTTTTATTGTAGCAGTTCAGTCTGACTATCCAGAATACAGATAATTTTCTTGAGTGAAAGAATTAAAAAAAGAACATATCAAACAATTAACATAAGTTATTTTCCTTCACAGTCATCCCATAAAAAGTTACAATAACAGTTTTTTTTCATTTATTTACCGGCATAATTTGAGTAAAACTTAAAATATTAAGGTAAAAATATTAACGTTTTTATCTTACATAACACACATGAGTCGACGATTTCTTTTCAATTTGTTTTAATATTAAAATTCTTTCAATATATAATAAACATAGATACATAAAAAAAATCCAAGTTTTATTTAATAGCAATTCAAATTACTCTGCAGTGTTCGTCGCATTTTCTTAGAAATTACAATTCCTCTAAGTTATGTTGGGTTTTGCGTCCCAAATTCTCTTCATTAATACAATGATATCATTACGACTGTTTCTTTTATTTATGTTAAACACATACGTTGACGTTTTATTTGCATTTTATTCTTCAATGTTAAAGACCTTACAATTTGTTTAAATATCTTATAAACATTGTTACATTACAGAAAGATGTCGCATTTATCTTTATTAACAATTCAAATTACTTCGCCGCTTTTGTGGCATTTTTCTTAATAAAATATACAATTAGTGTTTGTTTTAGCGTCCAAACTTATCCACGAAAATACATGACCAATATTACGTCTGGTTTTTTATTGTAACAAACGTTCGGCGATGCTTTCTGTTCATGTTGTGTTTAATGTTTAAATGACCATAACAAGCATGTTATAAACTGTGTTACATTAACGTCGTAGTTTTCTTTAATAAAAATTAAAATCTAATTGCAACTATCATCGCATTATAAACATTTTCCTTAATCAACCCGACAATTTCTCTAAGTTGCGACGACATTAAAAAGATCGTCGTAGTTTTTTCAATAACAATTACAATTCCTCCGTTACTATCGTCGCATTTTCTGTCTTTTATGTAATGTTAAAGACATTAACATTTTTTTATCAATGTTATAAACTCTGGTATTAAAAAAGTCGTCACAGTTCTTAAATTACAATTAAAATTCTTAAAACTTCCGTTAACTTTACCCCCTCAAATTCGCTACTGAATAAATGATAACACTCTTAGTCAATTAGAGTTATTTCTCTTGCATTCGTGACATACGCTACTAGGGCGCAACAGCTGTTTTTTTTACGTACAATACGTTCGTTGACCTTCCTTTTCATTTGGTTTTTAAATGTTAAAGACCTTAACATTTTTTAAAAATATCTTATAAACATTGTTACATTAAAAAAAATTCGCATTTGACTTTTAAAAATTCAAATAATTCTGCAACTATCATCTTATTTTTTTAAAAGTACAATTCCTCTAAGTTGTGTTGATTTTAGTTTAGGAAATAAATAGTGAATCCCTTAGTCAACTACTGTTTTTTCCTATGCATCGGCCGCTTTCACTACAAAGCGTATTTCCCTACAAGAGAGCTAACAAAAGAAAAGCCCCCGTATTCAGCTTTTACCTCCAATGTTCTAATTAAAATAGAACAATTTATAAAATGTAGATTGCATATGAAGTAAAATTGGTATTTTGATTTGTTTACTATATACCATCAAATAATTCTTATAAACGACTATGTTTTTATATTTTAATTCTTTTTAATATGCAATCATTTCGATCAATGTCTAATCGTCTAAATTACACTTGAACCGTTGTTTTATGGCAGTTTCGTACAATAGAAACAGTGCTGTAATGGCGGTTCAGTGCCACAAATTCGTAATAGAGGTGTGTGAGCGAGTACATTAAATATCGCCAATTTATATGTCACATTATCTACAGGTTTGCAATATGTTTATTATCACACCCATCGGAATTAGAAGTGGATCAAAAATTAAAAGTGCGAAAACTATTTATTATTCTACCGTACAATAATAACAATACTGTAGAACATATTGGGGGGAGTTTCGTACTTCGCGAATTTAGCTTTTTTTTCTGCTTTAAAACTAATTTTTTAGATATAGATATATGGGGCATGGCGGAGCATAATTGGCCAATTTTTGAGGACTTGGGAAGGAAAAGGGAAATTTCATATTAATAATTATGAAACGCAAGTATTAGCTTTGGAGTAAATGTGCAACACATGTATAATGAGCCCATTTTATGTTTTTTTCTAAAATGTTATCACATTGTGTACACATGTAATGTGGTTAAAACAACAGTATGCAAATTGCTGAAATTCATTAGGCAATGGGGCATATTGGATCACCATTAGAAAACTATTTTCTAAATACAAAAGGTGATAAGCAGTTTCAACCTGCAACATAGTTATAATAATAGGTACTTGGAGAGCTTTTTATTTCTAGTTACCACTACTATAACAAGTTTCTAACAGGAAAAAAAAGAACATCTTTATAAAATCATAACTAAACGAAATATAGAATAGCACACAAATGTTATAAACACAAACTCGCGCAAAAATTGTATTTTCATCTCGACAATCCTTCCTATCATTCCATATCCTCTGAATATAGCACACAAATGTCATAACCACAAGCTCATCAGTACAACTCTATTCAAATTACTGACTCTCCTTGCCAACAAGGAGCCGAATGAAAATTTCAGGTAACTTATTATGCATCATCTTGAAAAGTAAGTTATTTTTTGTAACTCTGTCAGTAATCTTTCAATCTCATTTCTGTTGATGTTTTCTAAGTCAAGTGCATTTTATTCAGAAGTAGATAAGCAGTAGTACTTTCTGATGCTGGTAAACCAAGGAAGGACAGCGTTGGAAGAATTTTAAGTTGGGAGAAAATACAAAAAGTCTTCAAGTTAACCCATTATTCCCCACTGACCCATTATTCCTTACTCCACCTTACAAATTGAGAGGAGAATACGAAAACATAGAAACTGCGAAGCGAGAATGGCAAGAATGGCTTATTTTCTTACATACATGAGAACAATTCTGGTGATCTGCTTTTAACCCTGTATGATCTGTGTTCGTGCTGGATCGTTCACAGTTAGGTATGGAATTTCTCGAGTTGATCTTCTTCTCCGGGTAACGCCGGGACATGGGCCAGCAAGTATAAAATATTAGTTGAAATTCTGCCAAGTAATCCATCTTATGTTGTTTTGAGATCTGCGTTTTACCACACTATGTATTTCCTTGCTTTGAGTTATCCATCAATTGATAGTTAAACATTCACGAAGTTCGTGCACCACGATACTCGCTCACTCATTGCGGTTAGAAACTCCAATCATGAAAAGTCTGGATATACATCACCAACTGCCACTGTAATATCCGGAGACTACACACATCAACGAAAGAGTTGCCATATTTTTCCACTCCATGGATAGTTTTTACGTTGCGCATGCAGATGATATAGAGTTGCTGGGGTTAATTAAGGGTTCATATCCTTTGTAACAGTGTGTGTAGTTTATCACAATTTGTTGTATAGTATTAGAACTTGTTATAACCGATTTCCTAGACCAACCCAGGATTCATTAAATCGATCATATATGTAAGTATAAAAATATATATAATATACTTGACATAAACATTTTATCGTCTACACAAATCTGTTACTATTTCATGGCTACCGTGAACACACGAGACGGCACACCAGTTGATACTGAATTCAAAATGTCCAAAATAAAAATATGATACTGTTTATCCAGAAAGACAAAAACTCAGCCTAACTTAGTTTTCATGAAACTAAAGATGTCACATTTTACTTAATCATAGAAAGCCGAATTCAAAACATCCCTTCTCTACTATACCACCCCAAATACTTGAACATAAAAGTGGTTACGTCAACTCAAGAAACGCGCATTCATAACATAATATAACATTATACACACAAATCTTGATACACACGCAAGCAAGTAAACTAATATTTCGTTGATAAATACTTAAACTTATATACCCAAGTTGATAACATAGCATAGTTAACTTACAAATAAATCTAACCGGGAATGCTAATATGTAGACGTACACATATGTGACGGACTATCTTTTAATTCTCCATAGCTCACAGATACACTTTGCAAGCGAATATGTTTATGCGAGTCACAGATATAAACGGATATAATAATTGCGATTATTAGACTCTCGCATAATTCCGACAAGCTTACTTCGATCTTATAACAAAATAGCAGATATTGTTGTATTAAAACAATCGTTAAAATCAGATAGAATTTTTCTCACTATACTAAAAAAATCTATTACATTCTAAATATTAATATATTTATTGTAGTGAACTGGGATTTTATTCATTTAATCTCTAGTAAGTGAATTTAATAATAAAAATATATTAAAGCTATTAATTTTCCTAATTAAATAAGATATAGTAAATAAACCATTTGATCTCAATAAATATATTTCTGTCAACACCCACAATTACAAAGATTGCATCGTCGCAAAAATACCACAACTTTATAAAGATAATTATGAAAACTCTCAATCACATTAACCTGGCACATCAAAGAAGTTTTAGCAGTAACCTTTACGTGTGTGTATTATAATGGAACTAAGGTTGATTTAATTACAATATTTCATTAAAAAATATATATTTATCATAGATTTTGCATTCATTTTTAATTTTCCTAATTACTAATTCAATATAGTCTTATATTTTATATTTATATATAAGTATCTATTGCGGTTTTATATAAAATTATTTATTTAACTATTTACTTATTAGATTAATTATTTATCTTATATTACTTACTTCAATAAAATAATTAGAATTGTATGTATTACATATTTAACAGGTGGGTTATTATTGTTATATTAAACCCGATTTTATTTATTTATTTATTAAATTCTATTAATTGCTTTTAATGAGAATTCTTTCAAATCTATCTCTTTTATTCATTAACCAATATTTTGTAGCATAATATTATTGTCAGCAACCACAATTCAAGTGATCATATAATGCCACAATAGAACTACAATGACCCCTGTGAGAATCTGCAAAAATATTAAATAAAGGTAACCAGCCACCTCAAAATACCACAATCATTATTAGACCATACTTATAAAAATCATATATGTGCAAAATCACAATCACAACCACATAAATTACATAACGAAAAACTAAAGATTCAAAGATTCATCATTAACCTTAGTTGTGTATATTATAATGGAAGTAAAACGGATTTAATTAAAAGTACTCTATTTTATTATAATTATTTACTACGGGATTTGCACATATTTATCTACTTATTAAATTATTTAATATAATTTCATATTCAATACTTATATTACCATTTAGTGACGTTTTATTACAATTATTTATTGAACTATTAACTTAATAGCTTTATTATTTATTTAATATCACTTACATTTAGTACAATAAAATTAGAATTATATTTATTACATATAAAACATATAAGGATGATATGTATTATATTTTTGACTACTAGGGTTATTGTGGTTATTCAAATATTATAACAAGTTTATTATAATTATTAATTGTTTATCAGAATTTATGTTAAATTGACTTAAATGCTGCTATATTTATCCAGTGTGAACTTTTTTAGATGTCTAGAACTAATCCTAACTTTATCTCTTTGATTCAACAATATATCGCTTTTAGAGAACGTTATAGCAATTAATTTCCCATTAAAGTCAAAGAAATATGTTGGTTTATTTAGCGTGGGGTTAAAGCCGTTTTCAGGACGTTCCATCTCAGTACAGGTACCCTATTGTACCTCTTTAGAGACCATATGTATTTCGATAATGTGTCATCCTTTTTCCCCAGGTTGTTGAAAGATATTTTATGGTTCCTGTACCTTGACTTATCATCGGTACTTGTCTCACCTACGTAAAATCTTTTTAGATATGCATTATCCTCTGTGTTTATTGTTTCTAAATATATTATATTCTTTATCAAACATTTTTCTTGTAGCGGACGGTTATTCTCTCGTTATTACTATTTTGTGTATTATTAATTCTATTGTTATTCCTATATCTCTTATCCTGGTTTAGGATCTGTCTATAATGGCTCTTAATTATTTTCTCACGTTATTTGTAAAGCTATTACTAAGTTGAATACTATCTTTATTGAATATTTTATATAAAGAATTATTAGCAGGAAAATGTCAACTTACAAAATTCAGAAACAAATGTCCACTTTTTAATTTAACTAGCAGATTAAACGGGTCGTAAACCAAATAATCTTCCGGTTTCTATTTTTTCTTCTTGTGTTCCTATTATTCCTGCTATTATATTCTATTTTAGTGGTTATTTAGCCACTGTTTCATAAAGCGTTATTATATGCGTGACTATTGTTATAAAATATTCGTTCAGTAGAGGAATCGTTAATAATTCGATAGCTAATTGATATAGGAATATGTTTAATAATAGAAGTGGTTATTTGAGTAAGGATTAACATATACCGATTAATATTGTTCTTCATATATGGCTTATGTGTTTGGGGTGAAGGTAAGCGTAGCATTTAAAAAATTAGTTATCTTAATTCCTGCTGAGATCTCAAATTTAAGTCCTAGCAGCTTTTTGAAATTTTATTTTGTATCTTCAATGCTATATTATGCTATGCGCGTGTGTTGCTAGTGTCTATATAACCGCTCTAATGTGTCAGTCTTTCGGGTTGTATTGTGGGGAAAGAGGTGTCTTAAATTCGGCTTTTAATGGTTAACTAAACTATAACATGTTTCTATCGACACTTCTTTCTCTTCAGACTGCTATAATATTAAGTAAGCCGAGTTCACATGTCAGGTAGAAATATCTGCTGATAAGAAGTATTTCGTTTGACAGGATCATCACTATCATATTATTTAAGACATTTTTATTTCAGTATCAACTCTAGTCTAATAGATGTGTGAACGGTAGCACCGAAACATGAATTGCGAAGACAATTTTAAATGTTTATATACAGTATATTTATAAGGCTCTCAATTGTATTAGGCACCTCTGAAAAGGAAGTTCATTTGATCATTTTTTTAAAAACTTCTTGAACTATATATATATATATATATATATATATATATATATATATATATGAGAGAGAGAGAGAGAGAGAGGGGGGGATTTAATGAATTAGAACATTACAACTGTTCCAAGAATTAGAACATCAAGTCTAGTATTGCGTACGGTCGTTTCCAAAACATTCTGGAAATACTTTATTTTATTTTTTTAAATTAACAAAGCTACCCCAAAACGTCTCTACATCAGCGCCTTTAGCACCACGTCTTTCAGAAATTTAAGGAAACAGTAACAAGCTCGTCGTAGAGGAACATCTATTGACAGGAAGAGCCACAGAGACAAATATTAGAAAAAGGAATAAGTTACAAATATAAAATAAAAATAGAAAGATAAAATGATGATAATAATTATAATAATAAAACATTATAAAAATTATAAAACTTATAAAAATAAAATAAAAATAAAAATAAAAATAAGAACAAAAATAAAATAAAATATAATATAAAATATGAAAAGGAAAAATAAAATATACAAAGGAAAAATAAAATAAAAGGATGAAAAATAAAAAATAAAAAATAAAACATAATAAATAAAACATAAAAAAATAAATAATGAAAAATGAAATAAAAAATAAAGTAAAATAGAATAAAATAAAATAAAATGAAGTAAAAAATAAAAGTAAGTACAATAATAAAAAATATAAAAGAATTTAAAAAATATATATGTAAAAAAATATATAAAGAAAAGTTAATAAAATTATAAAAAAAAAAAAAAAGAATAAAATAGTAAACTAATAATATAGAATCAAGGTAAAATTTAAAAAATAATAAAAGTAAAATTAAAAAATTAAAAATAAAGATAAAAACAAAAGTACCAATAAGGAGACGATAATAAAAATTAGAAATACAAAATGAAAATATAAGATAAATATAAAGAAATAATTGATATTGACATAAAATAAAATAAATAAAATAATAGTATAATTTAAAAACAACTCAGAAATATAAATAAAAATAAAATAGAGACATAAATAAGTTTAGAAAACAAAGGTTGAATATTATCAAGTCTCTTTTTCTAAAGTTTTTTTAAGAAAACATCCCGCAAGAAGATGAGTAGGGCAAGAGGGGAGGAGGAAGAGCACATGTGAAGGTATGGACAACTGTAATTTTTAGGGGGAGAGAAAACAGCTTATAAAAACTATTATGGGGAGAAGGGTCAGGGGCGACCAGGAAATAAGGGATGTAATAGAATAGGAGTATAGTTGGGACTATACTAACAGCACTGCACAGACAAGTGCATGAGTACATGTGAAATATGAGGGAGATCGTAATAATAAGAATACCCCTCCGAGGACGTGTTAAATTAATACTCCAAACAGAACAGTATTGCACTATTGTTATGTCCCCCTACGAATATTACAATCAAGCTATAATTCTATCAACTTCATAGCTAGAATTCGTACTCCAATTGTGATCAAAGTCAATTAAATGATTTTCATTCTAGAAAATGATTCCGATTAAAATTGACGGAAACTTGCTTAATTGGTGACTAGAGATAAAATTTAATTCAAAAATTTCATATTTTAATTTTCAAATGGGATGTTGTAACAAAATTTGCCCCTGAACCCCCTTTTAAAAATCAAAACAAACTGAAATTATGAGACACATATTAACTCATGTATAATTCCTATTGTTAAAATTTGGCAATAATCAGAGGTATCTCAATTTTCACGTAGGGCTTCAATTCCCCTTTTACCTATTTTGCATGAATTTAAATGGCAATAAACATAGCCCATATCACGACGATAGCTAATTATCATTTTTATATAGCTGAACGATAACGGATATTAAAATATATGTTCATCAGCATGAGCGTTTAGCGGAAAATATGCTATTTCAAACGTAAACGTAACAGAGTAACGAAAAGTTATTTCAAACTTTAACGTGACAGGCGAATAAAAATGCTATTTCATACGTAAGCATGACAAACTATCGAAAAGATTATTTCAAACATAAGCTTAATAGACCTTGAAAATGCTATTTCAAACTTTACTTTACTTTACAGACAAACTTTACTTTACAGACAAACTAAAATACTATTTCAAAACTTAGCGTAAAATACGAGTAAAAACGCTATTTCACAGTTAAGCGTTGCAAACTAACCAAAATACTACCTCAAATTTAAGCGTATCAAATGAATGAAAATGCAATTAAAAACTCAAAAGCAACAGACTAACGATAAAGCTGTTTCAATCTTAAATTAAATGACGGTAAAAATGCTATTTTAAACTGCAGCTTCACAGACAAACAAGGAGACTATTTCAAATTTAAGCGTGACAGTTGAACCGAAAAATTAATTCAAACTTAAGCGTCACAAACGGATATAATAATTGCGATTATTAGAGGTTTTTTACCCCGCCTAATAAACCGGTATTGTCCGGGCCTTTGGGTCTGGATTTACGCCGGTCTATCGGTTGTCCGTCCTGTGCAGTTCTAGGGGTGCACCCTCCCAGGCTTTGCCTCCCCTCTTTGGGAAGGAGTAAGTTTATTGCTTACTGCCTGTAGCGCCCGTACCGGGGAATGCCGACGGGGCTGCCCAGGCAATTTTTAAATAGCCAGAGTGCTCAAATTCTCGAGCGCTGGTTTTTTCCCACTTTCCCGACCATGTGTCACATCTTACCTTGTGGGAGGAAGATAAATAGAATTAGACTCTGGTATAATTCCGGCAAGCTTACTTTGATCATATAACAAAATAACAGATATTGCAGTATTAAAACCATCAAACAGAAATTTGACAGACCAAACGATGGACTATGTCACGTATCGATGAGCTCAGACGCATCTATAATAAGATTCATCAAATTGTACGTTTAACGATGAATATGCCATTTCAAAATAACGCGTAACAGATCGACGGACGGAGCTTCTTATAGAGATTCGAGGACGTTGCCAAAAAATTAAAAAAAACATTAAATCAAATATTTTAGCAAACATTTTTTTGTGAATTATTTTTTAACTATATATTTATTTTTCATTTGTCGACGGTTTCTTGGGCACCTGTCATGCTCCAAGTCTCAGATATAATTGCGGGACTTTTTTTATTTGAACTTTATGTTACTTTAAAAATATTTTTTTCTAAATAATTGCAGTTGATTTCTTTTTTTTTTAATCTCCTGATATCATTTTTTTTCATATTTGATAGTCGAGAAAGAATTTCGACGAAACGGCGAAACCACATTTTTACAAGTTTATTTTCAATTTTCGTCGAAATTCTGTTGGCTGCATAAGTTCAAAGATAAATAATTAACGGATGAGAAATGTTCGAATTAAGAACATTCGTTATTCTAATGGTTTGTTACACTTTCTAAGTAACTCGTGCCTGAGCGCCTGACTTCCGCAAGGATAGACACTTACACCGATAAATGAACTAGAGTTACCTGTCGCGATTTTGTACTGGGCATGTTAAAATAGTATTAACACGGTGTTTTCTACATGCGGTTAAATTAAGTACAGGAATAGAAAATTATATTAGAAGTAAAAAAAAATAGAGTTACGGCTACGTGTCAAGATATGACGTTACTGACAGGAAGTCCGAAATGAGACGTGGCAAAATAGATAGATATATGTCTCTCATTGACCGGTAAACTGATAGGATTCAGTCGTCTTTTTAGAAGAGTTGTCTTTGTTCGCTGCTTTAGGGAGCGGCTGATAGAAATAAGTAACTTTACATTTCGGTAAACGAATAAAGCATACATTATATGTCGCCATTGAGCAAGACGTTTTTTCTTATTGTTACTATAGAAGGGGAGAAGATGGCTACTATCATCACAACCAAGATAGTAAGAAATGGAACAACTCGGTCTCTGCTATTAGAACACCGCAGCGATGACGGCTACTGCCACCACTGTTAAGATACGTCACTATACAGCGATCATCTAGTCACAGCGTGTCAGTGAGCGAAGGCGATGGAAAATCTGTGGGGATCGAAGAATTCGCCATGCAATGTCATATACTTACCTTGGTCGAGACTGTTATATGATTCTCCACTTCGGGTTTTTCGTTGTTATTTCGGATGTACGTTGTTTTCCCGTTAAACATTAGTGTATGAAGGGCACATATATTTACAAATTTACTAGTTTATCAATAACTAGAAGAGTACCAGTCCCAGGACAGGTACAAATTGTTCTCTGAACAGAACCATTTTGCACCACTTTTATGTCCCCTTACGAAATTTAAAATCAACATATAATGTTACGTAACTTCATGTTTAGAATACTTATTCTAATTTTGATAAACATCCATTACATGATTTAAATTAAAAATGAACAGAAATTTAAAACTGAAGCTTAAAGGGTCTTAAGATGAAATTGAAATTCAGGGAATTATGCTTAATTGGTAACTAGTCATGAAATTACATGAAATATGAGGATATACCTGAATTTTAAAATCTGATGTTGTGCTCAGATTATGCACCATACAAAAATCTTTAAAATCCTCCAAGGAAATTGACATTTGGAGAGTATTTATTAATTAATGTCTAATATTTATTTGTAATATTTCACATGAATCGAAAATGTCTGATTTTTTTACGAAGTGCTTCCACCCCCTATTTATCCCCTTTGCTCAGAAATCAATCAAACTAAACATATACCATCTATTACAACACCTTATACCCAGCAACTGCATTTCAAAATTCATAATGATTGATTAATTAGTTTAGGAGTAATTCATATATATAGAAATGTGTAAACATATGCACATATCTAATATTAAATGCATAGAAAAAATGGCATATTGAATAAAAAATATCTGAAAAAAATGGTTATTTTTGTTTTTATTTTTTTTATTTATCATTTGTTGAAGGCTTTTCCAGCATCTGTCAAACCCCATATATCACCGCGGGTAAAGTTTTTATTTTTTCTAAGTCAAAATATTTAGAGCTTTTTTTTATCTTTACATTTAAAAATGTATTTTATCCGTAGACAGCGTTCTTTCATGTTCGGTAATCGAGAGTCCAGTATGACCAGATGTCGAGCTCACATACTGCGATTTTGAATTCCAGTTTATTTTTAGACGCCCTGTCTGTTGTTTCGGCCTGTAGGGGTCGGGAAACGTAGTGAATGAGCCGATAGTCGATTTAAGACTTACACATTTGTAAATTTCCAAATTCCCCAAAAGATACCTGTCTTGTGTTCTTTTTCTAATCCAGGAAACCGAGTGTATTTTTTTTTCTCAACCTTTCTCTCGGTTCGGGGGTCTTCTCCGGTGATGTGCTCCTAACCACGAATCGCTGATCGGCTTTTTTGGCTTAGTGTGTCTTCGACCTTCTTGACTGTTATTCGAGACAGTATGCCAACGTTTACTGTACACACGAGCACAATGATGGGGAATTTAAATATGATTTTTGTTCGAGCACAGAAGGAAACACGGCCATGCATTTCATTCCACTGGAAGGACAAAACAAAACAACAACACAATAAATAAATAATAAATATTAATAAATAATTACAATAAATAAATAATAAAAATAAAAATAAATAATAGCAAAGATAACAATATCAAATATAAAAAAATATATATATATATTAATAAATATATATATATATACAGAGAGAAAGAGAGAAAGAGAGAGAGAGAGAGAGAGTGCGAGAGAAAGAGAGATATTAATTACTTTTGTATTCCACGTGTACTTCTACAAATGTATTTTGAAAATGATAGGTGGTGTTTGAAACATTAAACGAGGCTCTTGTTTAAATTTTTCTTATTATTATTCAATATCTCAACTGTCCTGCGTTTTTTGTCGGGAATAATTAGAGAAAAAATAAACAAACATGTGGTCTTTCTTTTTCCTTTTTCTCCGATTATTCCTATTAGAAAAACGCAGGGCGTTTGAAATATTGAATAATAATAAAAAAATATGAAAGCAACAACATCGGTTTATGCTTCAAACAGCACCCCTCATTTTTCAATATATATATATATATATATATATATATATATATATATATATATATATATATATGATTCGCCATAAGTAACAATACATTTTCTTTTGTTTGTACGTTTGTTGATACTTAGCCATGTCTTCTATTCTATATGTCATACAAAAGCGGAACTTTATATATATATATATATATATTTTCATTGAACTAAACGACCAATTTGAGCTGACATTGCTCAAATGCCTTTGGAGCTGTGCGACACAGTATGCCGTTCGGTTCCTGAAAAGTTAACAAAGTGCATTGAGCTCCAAGAAAAGCCCGCTGAGCTTGAACAAATATTTTAATAAGCATCATGTTTTATTTTCTCCCCCCCCCCAATAAAAGTTTCTATAGTACAGTTGCGTAATTATTCCATGTTACAGTAAAATTATATAGTTACTTATGGCGGACCTTGTATATATAGAGAGATTCACAAAATCAACAACAACGAGAAACAGAAAGAAAGGAGCTTTTAAATGTTTCTGCTCCTGCGCATACGTGTATGTACATACGTTCACATTCATACACTCAAACACACAACACACACCATTGCGTAGTACATGTGGGGAGAAGAGAACTCGAAGTCAACTACATTGTGCCAAACTAGTACCGCTTAAAACCGAAATTAAAATTACGCGATCCACCTTTAAAACAAGATAAAGACAATAAGCTACGAAGGACACGAGCGTGTAATGGAACTGACTCCGAGTGTCAATTTATTACACGTCGGCGAACGTGCAGTGAAAGCAAGATGAGAACAAGAATATGTATCAGCTTCTTACTCTCCGGTTCCAGACAGATCAGACAGTGAAAACAACCGCTTCATAGATGCGCCTTAGTTCGATCCCAAAACAAGTAAGATAAACTTAAAGTCATAAGAAAATTATATATTGGTTTATAATATTAATACTGCGATCTCCTGATTATTTAACTTCAGACATTGAGCCGCTATAACAAAACAACAGTACACTCCCTATATATATATATATATATATATATATATATATATATATATATATATATATATATATATATATATATATATATATATACATATATATATATATATATATATACATATATATATATATACATATATATATACATATATATATATACATATATATATATACATATATATATGTATATATATATATATATATATATACATATATATATACATATATATATACATATATATATATATATATATATATATATTACTTATTTATACACGCATCAGGTCTCTCATGTATATAGTTGTCAATCGATCACGAAAATTACTTTTCACAATTATTAGACGAACACTGCACATGAATTTATTCGTGCACTGTGAGCAACACGACCCACTCTTTCCACTACGTAATGCATGCTATGAGACATATCTACCCTGTCTCGGGTAGTGTATTGGAGTTTTCCTTCTCCTCGACAAGTTGCCTAACGTTAACTACACACTCATGTATGAAATCTTTAGAATGACATGATGAGCAAAGAAATGCATTCCTTCACTTCTGCTTCCCTCTCATTTTATAACTGACCGACATTTACCTTTCCTTTCTTTTCACTTCTCGTCTAATATCGACACTTCTCACTTCTCACACCTCTTACAACATCTCACTTTATCCTCCCCTCGTTCTCTGTATGAAACATGAATTCACTTGAATAAAGTTACAATCCCATAACTTCTAATCGAAATATTGAAACCTATGAGCTCGATAAACATGTTTCTGTGTTATTTTTTTTATTTAGTTTGTTTACTTAGTTTATCTTACGTTAACCATTTTATTATGTCAGAAACTCACTGTCCTTTAAACAAACTGTTCCTCTCGCACACACACACACACACACACACACACACACACATACATACATATATATATATATATATATATATATATATATATATATATATATATATTAATGTATTGGGTTTCTTAATAAAAATCACTTCATATCCACAGATCCGCGTTTCATCTTATTAAGACAAATGTGTGCGGTTTTAAACAGTTTATGTGCCGACCTTGTAGCTTAAAACTCGGGCCTCGGCCAGCAGTGAGTGTGAAAATCCAACGTCCTCGCCACCTCGGCTAGAGAGACAGCCGCGCCGGTGAAGAAATGTATAATAGTTATTTACGATATTAAGTTTAAAAGAATATTCAATTCAACATCAGAGTGATCTCCCCTAGGTCACTGAATATATACTTTTTATTGTTTACTAGTGTATTCACTCCGTGATCAAACTTAATGTAATATACAATTATAGAGTTACGTACGTACTTTAATGTTTCATATATAAAGTATCATTACTAATTCTGGTGATCTAAAGAAAAAAGCCAACCATCACCTTCTTTATTTAGAGTGGCGATTTTTTCTGAATGTATTTCAGATGACGGGGATCATCTGACTTGCTATGCGCTTTCTCGCTACCCTTCATCATTCGACGTGCTTTGATCTGGCGTGTCTTTTACTCGCTCATGTTTCGTGGCGGGGTAGAAAGTACGTATATTTCTATATAAAGTAAGCATACTACCAAACACTTACTATATGTATGTATAAATAAATATACAAATAAATACACATTGGTCATTATTATAGAGTAGAATAAATATTTAATATCCACAGACATGTGGTTCGTCACTGTGGCTTTATACAGCCGAGATGTCGAGCTTAGCGCGGGAATCTTTAACTGTGAAAGTCCAATGTCCTCGACACTTTGTTTGCAGCTAGCGAGTTTTCGTGGCCTAATGGTACGGCCGCAGGAGTTCAATCACGGTGGTACCAGGTTCAAATCTCTCTAGCTGAAATCTCTATGAGTGGTAAAAAAGCGAAATGCATGTGCATGGATAATTTCATATATATATATATAAGTTCTGAAAATTAATTTATGGAAATTAAGCTTCAAAGAGGCGTCTGCTTTTCATCCCCGTAGGGAATCGTCAGGATAAAATATATATCACGCACACTAGCAATCACGTATATAAACTGATATCAATCTTCCCAACACAAATGACATATCACTGCACACACACACACACACACACACACACACACACACACACACACACATACCCACACACGATTATGATAAAAAGCTAGACGTATTGCCAGAGACACGATCAAATCGACATACGCATTTACACAGGAAGCGGAAGCAATCAAATGTTTGGGCAAAGAAAAAAACAATAAAACATATATGAAAATAATAAACATAAAATCAAAATAAATCAAAATAAAGAAAGAATCAAATTAAAATATAATCATTTCAAATCATGATAAAAATGCAAGGACAGGCAATGGAAATACATTTTTGCGATATTTTATTTTTATTTACATTATTCACATATTTATACTGTTTCCCCTATTTCCGTTGTTGTAATTTACTAGACGTTTCGGTGATTACACTCTCCGGTCTTCCTCGGATGCTTGTTATTGTATTTAATAACATTCTCAAAAATAATTCGCAAATTTTCCAAGTGGATATATGCATTGCTTAAGTGACGAGCTAAAGTGAATTTTACTTCTGTGTGGTGAGTTCAATCCCAGGAGAAGCAACTTAAACAAAAAAATAAACGATACGAGTTATCTAAAAGTGCATGTAACGCAGACTGACAGCAGACTCACGAGAGAATTAAATAACGTTACAAACTCCTAGAAGGTGTCTATGATTAAGGCACGTGGATTGAAGCCGGAGAGTCCCACGGCCGAAACGCTGTGAGAATTCTAATAAAAAAAGGTAGATAACAGTTAGAAATATTAAATAACATAAACTAGTTAATAGAATTCGGTTTTTGATTTATTCTTCATAAAAAATGCATGCTTATTCGTTTTAATATATAAAGAGTCACAGACATGCAGAAGATAACAATGAAAGGAACACCAACAACAACAACAACAAACATAATAAGAAGAAAAAGAACAACAACAATAAACATAATAATAAGAAGAATAAAAAAGAACAACAACAATAACAACAATAATAAGAAGAATAAACTGAAATCCCCGAAAAAAAATATTAAGAAACACAACATGTAGTGGTACCAGACTCGCTGTTACCACAGAAAATCCCCGTTAAGGGTCAAGGAAGATGGAAAGAGCGAGGAGGGAGTCCACCTACCAGACCTACATTGAAAAGTGTGCAGATTATATGAACATTGGAGTGGTTTATAGTTCCAGATAAAACCAACGGTCGTTGCAAGTCAGAAATAAATGGTAAGCGGCTGTTTCGATACCACAAAAAATGCAACAGTTATCGCAAGGGTTGTCAGTGCTGGAAACTTGAAGCGACTTGTTGTCACTCAAACTTCCGAGAAGATCATGTGTTGTTGTCAGTGAGGAATCACTGATAATGACTTGCGTGAAATCTCATATAGAGTAAATAATAATAAAAATAATTTGTACTATTCATCTTGATTGTTATATTCATATGTTTCAGTCGATGTAATCTCCGGCCTTCGTCAAGTGAATCTTTAAAAAATTGCCAACAATTTTAATCGTACTGAAGAATATTTATGTCGAACTCGGAACCTGGGTGTAATGTCAAAACAAACCTTGTGTTGAATCCACTGAGGTAGATTGTTCTCATTCTGTCAGCCATAACCGGATAGAAGTGTTCATTTTATGTTATTCTTTGTACTTATCGCTTGTCTTCAAATTCCAAAACTGTCACTTCGAAGTGATTGATCACTGACGCTTTAATCTGGTCCATGATGATGATGATGATGATGATGATGATGATGATGATGATGATGATGATGATATTCGACGGTGCGTTTTTTTTAGTAGTCAAATTTATTTTTCCATTTTCAATTTTTCATTCAAATGTATAACATCGTTGAGGAACAATGAGAAACAAGAACACACTTCAGATTAATGTTTATGAATCTTGCGTAAAGAGTTCGGATAAGTAAAAGGAATAGCTTCATTGCGAGATCCAACACGATTTGTTGTTGTTGTCGATCACTCTCTGCCGCTTGCTGTGAATACTCGCCGACTTGATATTTACAAAGTTAAATTCCTCCTAAATTCTAAGCTAATTTCTGGTGGCCAACTGGTAGCTCTCCTGATTGCGAATCAGTTTCGCTTTGTGATCGGAATTCGCTCCCGTCAACCGTCGGCAATTAACTCCCTGCACTGAAAATTGCATAAGCATGAAACATCGATGTCTGTAGGTAATGATAATTAATATATATATATATATATATATATATATATATAAATTTAAATTTATATATATATATATATATATATATATATATATATATATATATATATATATATATATATATATATAAATTTAAATTTAAATCCTGGATTAAAGGACTTTAAATCAATCCAAATGGAATTTAAATAAACATATCACCCGGGCGGTCTAAGGGCAGTAACTCTGCAGAGTTTTTAAATGATTTGTATTCGGGATTTAACATTATTAACTAAGGTGTAGTGAATGCTTATCGGGGTAATAATATTAGTATGCTGATTAAAACTGGTTTAGAGATAAGAGTAAGGATTGGGTCGGCAAGATTGGATCTGTTTATGAGATATTGGAGATTAGCATTATGACCGAGAAATGGTAGGGACGTATGGGAGTAATAATAATGTGAAATGGGGGTGTTACCCTCTTAATGACTGGAGAAATATTTTTAGAAAGTTATAATTATTGATCTTGAAAAGTAGTGTGGATATGTGCTGATTAAGGTATTTGTTCGTATTTTTTTAATTGTATTTATATTTATGAGGGGAAGTCGGTATTTAATGGGGCAAGTATGGTGGTATGTATTTGTCAGAGGGGGTGTAGCTAGGCCTTTATGTGTATCGGTAAGTCCAGTTTTTGTCTCCTGTGGATGAATCCTTTAAAGATTTCATCCCGAATATTCAAATGTTGTACTAATTTTTCTGTACCAAAATAAATAAATATTATGCTCTTAATTTTTAATTTTTAATTTTAATTCTCAATTAATCGAGCACGCTGCTGGTTTTTTCTGCTATATTACCAAGAATTTGTATATATATATATATATATATATATATATATATATATATATATATATATATATATATATATATATATATACATATTGATCGAGCAGATAAAAATTGATGATTGTGTAATTTTTTCTACTTTTCTTCTTCATCCTGAGGAAGTCTCACAATAAAGACGAAACGTTGATGAATACATACATAATATAGTTTCTGGCTTTCGTTTCTCATTTTCCATACATATATATATATATATATATATATATATATATATATATATATATATATATATATATGTACTAAAAATTGTGACTTGTTTACTCACGAAATAAAATGATTAAATAAGGAAAAACTGAGTTTGCAAAGGCAAATCATTTTTTCCAATGAAAGGCAAAAGCTTAAATCTGCATTGTTGCCCGCTCTTTGTAACCATGTCCTTCCCTTTTCCTTTCCAGTTACGGGTTAAATAATATTACTATTTATGGTGATATTTCCGTTTGTTTAAGTAAATAATACACTATTGTTATTTTGAGTTGTATCGTTAGTTTTATTAGGTTTAACTGATTATATAGACATACAGAAAGAGTGAGAGAGGGAGAGAGAGAGAAAGAGAGATAGAGAGGAGGAGTAGGAGAGAGAGACATAAGTGTGAGTAATAGTCATCGTATAACATAAGTGACAGGGAATGAGAAAACGAGATATAACTTAATAAAAAGTTTTTTACTTGATGAACTAATTGCAAATTACGACTAATAAGGATTATAAAATAGAATTTACTCAAGCGTAACTCAGATTTAGAATTAATAAGTTTCAACGTGTATTTTGTCTTATAACGAATGTTAAACTTATGAAACAAGCGTGGATAGATTCAATGTTATTATAATAATAATATATATGAAAGAATGGCACATAGATTGACATGAACCAAATAAGATAGATATGTAGATATAAACAATGATAACTATACATATAAAAACCTATGAAAAACTCATAATAAATTGACATAAACAAACAATAATATATATGCAAATTCTATAATAGATAAGTAAATATATATATATATATATATATATATATATATAGATAAAACAAACTAAAATAGATAGATCGATAGACATATAAATAGGTAGCTAGACAGATATATAGATAGATGAGAACAATGTATATATAATTATGTGTCTTATTTTATTTATGTTTAAATTGAAAGCTTATATTAAAAAGAAAATTAATAAATATGTCTTCATATACTATAATAGATAGGTACAGGACCAGCGGGACAGTTATAGAAGTGGGGGGGGCTCTCCTAAAAAGTAGGGGGCGGTTAAACACATGCATATATAACTTCATTATTGATGACCGTAAAGTGGGGGGGGGGGGCAAGTCAAAAAGTGGGTTGGGCTTGAGCCCCCCTGCTTCCCCGGTGCCGCCGTCCATGATATATATAACAACTTAAAATAGATAGACATAAATAATATATAGATGAAAAAAAATAGTACATTATTCGTGTACACATAAAAAATATGCACGATGACAAGATACCAACATCATCAGAATGTTAGTATTATTCGATCAATATTATTATTCGAACTAAAAACTACAGTTGTTATAAAATAAAAGTAAATCCATATGAAATATCATGGTACAACATTTTCGAATGGATTGGTTCCGTTGTTTACATTGGTTTCCTCGATTCTTTCAAAAATCGGATACTTTAAGGATGGGCTAAGTACAGATTGGCAGAATCCGACCTGAGTAAGCGACTGCATACGAACCTGGCACATCCAGGTCGCCAATCCGCGTTGTTATTCACCTCAATGCCGGCAACTCTACGAAAATCAATATGAGCAGATAATAATAGAGACTTTGAACCAAGTTAAAAATGATTCAAAAAATATAAAAAGACGTTTTAGAAATGAATTAATGTGGCCGTCATGGCGAGACGTTGTAAAACAAAGCTGGTTTGTAAAGGGGTTCCTTACTATTTCGGTAATGCAGCATTTATTGAAAACCGTTTTGCAGGAAAGTTCGATATCTCTGTTTGTTTTTGCTTTCTTAAATGATCGTCATTTTTTCGCTGTCCGTTGCACAATAATTGGCTGGGACCTTAATTAAATCATTCATTGACTGGGCATACAACATAAACATGTTTTTGTCTTGATATGAAAATCAATTCTTAGTACGAAAAACGAGAAAACATTTATGTTAATATGAGAGAAAATGTTGCCCGGCATTTTATATTATCTTAAGAAAACCTGAACGCAGAGTCTTTACATGTGTCCATTAAATTTCGTGTTTAGCGGTAAATTGCTATTTCACATTTTAGTTCGACAGACAGAGTTATCTTCTTAAGGAAGTGAAATTGCTCATCTATAATGTAAAGTGAAATGTTTCCCTATTTCATTGACAGGTATAGATTTTTATCAAAAAGTTACATGTACAAATTTCTTTCGGAACGGATTTAGGCCAATTATTGACGAATGTTTACAGGAAACGAGCCGTTTTATTCTTTCACTTTCATCGATTTTTATATTTTTCTTTATCTCTATTAAACTTTCCGATAGTCATCCAAATAGGAAGTCGAAGAACTTTTTACTCTCCCGCTCTGACTTATTACAATTGCCATCCACCTTCACACCGAGGATTTTTTATAGGACACATACGTTGGTAGCAACGTTATTATTTCATATTTCGAGCTTGCTATTGTATGTTAGATACTCTACATTTTTAACCTAAACAAGGGTCCTTCCTCGACCGTCAACATTTTTTTAGCTAAGAGTGTTTTGATTTGTACTCCAAATAAGTTATTGTTTATTCCCGCTTACCTGGAAAACACATAGGCAGTATTACATTTGACAAACACTACCCTTTTTACTCGCAGAAGTGTGTTAATTTGCTACTACAAAAATCTTATTTACATTCTCGCTTACCGGAATAACAAATTGGCATAATTATATTTGCCGAACACTACACGTGTTTTAATCTTAGAAGTATTTTCATTAGCTACTCCAAATAATTTCTTTTAAATTCTCGCTTACTGAAATAACAGATTAACAGATATGTATTAATCGTACACTATTAGAGTTCTGGCCAATTCGATTGCTTCTCAATTTATACCAATAAAATAGTTCAGTAAAAAGAATTCTTTAGAAAACTTTTGACATATTGTGTTTACTTGAAAAAAACAGGCTTCAATTTGTTCCGATGTCTTTAAACCCCAGACGTATTAATCTTATCTCGTTGATCTTATTAACAAAAATTAATTTACTATTCCTTATCTTTTCAAGATTAGTCACACAAAATAATAATTTTTATTGTTCATATAGTTGTGCACAAGCGGACGAATAAACCTGTGTTTTTCTTACATTTTGTCATACGATTCCAATTACTTTACTAACTATATATCAGTAAACATTTCCAAGTTTACTTTCTCTATAATTATTCTAATAAACATATATATCTATTTATCTCTCTCTGTATATATATATATATATATATATATATATATATATATATATATATGTATATACATATATATATCAGATGCAGAATATATATATATATATATATACATATATATATCAGATGAAGAATTATATATATATATATATATGTATATATATATATATATATATATATATATATATATATATATATATATATTCTTCATCTTATCTTCGAATAAATATCACTGAAGAAATATTGTTGGCGGAAAATATTGAAACTCTATATATAAGAAATAGCTAGTGACAAGTAACGATAATACAAGTACTTGAAATTTTAAGTATGAATGAAATAGACTAGATTGAAAATGATATATATTCGTAACTCAGTTACTGCTTAAGAAAATCAAACACTTAAAAATTATTTTCAATATTCAAATTTTTATTTTACTTTCTACGGAAGTACAGGATTCTACTGAGAGCTGCCTTTAATTTCTGTTCTATCTTCGGCTGGATAAAGGGAACGTCTTTCAAGTTCTTATTTTGGTTAGTAAATTATTTATAAATGGGTTTCGCTATTCTTGTGTCTTTGTGTGTTCCTCAATTATATGTTACTATAATAAATGCACACCTAGTTATTTCTTATATTTTAAACAATAAATAAGTGATAAAATAACATTTAAAAAATGGGGAGGACAATAAGCGAAACACCATTTAAATAAAACAGACTTCCGGGCAACGCCTGGAAGATGCAGCTTGTCTAAAATGAGATGCGCATTATTCAAATTTGAAACAATATCTCAAAAGTGCCAATATATCATCTCAATAATATTATCACGTTACCACGTGTTGCACCAGAACAGACATCAGACGATCCGGGATCAACACTGCGACGGACTACTATCCACGAGAGATGTTCATATCTCCGACGGAAAAATGATGAACAGAAATAAAAACGCTTTAAAAGGACCTTTTAGGTAGAAAGCTTGCTTATTCATTTCAGGTTTAATAAATAATTTATTTTAAAGAAAAATAAACATATTGTTTTTGGCTTTCTTAAATTACTAATAATAACATTAACGTCTCTCTCTCTCTCTCTCTCTCTCTCTCTCTATATATATATATATATATATATATATATATATATATATATACATGAATTGACATATAACAGTTATGTCATACTGTGGTTTATTATCAGTCATCAATGAAAAGCTAACACGTGCGTCTATGTGTTGTATTACCCGTTCTTTCGGGTTACCCGGTAAGATCGAACAAGAATAAAAAAGAACAGAACGTATATGGAAATATTTTGGGTTATTTTATTTCCCATCACCGGATGGTTTACGCCGACTATATAAAACATCTTTTGGCATACTTTTGTCTCATGAAAGTCTTTTTTTTTCTGAAGTCACAGAATTGGTTTCCGCTAGAAACTCGTTCATATGTACATCTGATTGGAAAGCAATTTGCTCTGCGTTGTCTATCCGAGCGTGAACTGATGCAATTGTTTCACAAGCACTTCCAATTGTCTGTTTGATGAAATACAAGTCAGGGGATTCCTTCACTGTACCAACTTGCTTATCAGTAGCATTTTTAGTCAGCGGACACAAAAGCCTAACAGCAAGATAGCCATGGGGACCATAGCCAATAAAGCTTCATCGGTGCCATAAAAATCGGTAAACTCCCATTCTTCCGGTATTTCGATACTACGATAACCAAGCGCCCTGGCTCTTCACGTTTCTGAAACCGGCGCCTTTCAAGTCTCGCTTGCACTTTTTTTAACAGTTATCAAGTCGCCTTCTTTCTTTCACAACGTCCCACGTACAATGGACTCGCCCACGATTCATTTTTGCCACTCTTCATTATCTTACATATAAACATTAACATCATACTTTAACCAATCCAGCAGTTAGCAAAAATCTCCCACCGTCATTGTTATCAAATGAAAGCCGTAAACAATCAAAGGTTTGAATATTGAGCATCATTGTGCTCTGGAATTTGATTTAAATAAGAATCAATCTGAACCATATAAAATAATGGTGTTATATTATCGCATACACAGAAGATACTTTTTGCAATCATCTAAATTATAACGTAAAATAAAATATTCCAACTCGTTTTTTGAAACAATCATACGTCAAATAGTTGTTGTGTTTAATTGTTGCAACTGGTATAAATAATGTGCTAATTTTATTTATCTCAACTTGATGATTTCCTGCGGCGATGAAACAGGGACGTCACTGTATAGCTTACTTGCTATATATATATATATATATATATATATATATATATATTCATACAACTAATACGCTCTACTAACCCATTGAGGACTGCTCAAGTAAATACTATAAATACATATACACAATGTATAATACCACCTTATATTATCATACAGGAAATACTAATTATATATATATATATATATATATATATATATATATATATATATATATATATATATATATATATATGAGGTAAGGTACACGATAATTCATGAAAATGAAATGTCGTGGGGGACAAAATGTGTGAAAAAAATTACAAACGGAAAACAAGTTAAAGTGCAGGAGAAAAACGAAACCAAGAGATTTTTTGACCGGTTTCGTTCGTGGCGAACGTTTTCAGAAAATGAAGATATGCAGGTGTAAGATTAGCTGAATAGACAGGGATTTAGGTCACTTAGAGCTCATATATTATAACTTTTATCGTAAACATGTTCTATATATTGAACAGCAACAGAAATATTCCATGAACGCATGTTTCTGAAACTTTTTTTAAAAGTTCCTCTTCAGCACATAGTAAGAGAAGGTGAACTTATCATACATCTGTTAGACAGTTGAGTTGTTATACAACCATAAAAATCATTAAACCAGAGTCTATTTATTTTATATTTTACCTCTATTTTTAGATGGCAAGATATGAACATTGAATTTAGAGATAAATATTAATCTTTCCAAAAAAACATACAAACAAACCGCGAGTAATCGCTCTAAACAGACAGTCAGCCTAGTTGCTCAACAGGTCAATCAGACATTTTGTTAAATAAATAATGTATAATTTCCCTCTGAAAAGACTATCGGTCTGAACAGAAGGAAGCTATAAGTTTAAAAATATAATAGGTTGACCGGCTCACCAATGAAATATCGCTATATCTCCCAGGATAATTTCAATTCGTCCGACGAATTCCAATAATGTCTGGTTTGGTCTGCAGATACATCGAAAATCTAAATATTAACGCTTTTCTGTCTCCAAAAGAAGTCATAACTCATAGAATGTCATAAAATATCTTCAAGCTACAATTCTCTGAAGAAATAATCTGATGGTCAATGAGATCTAATCACGACTAGTTAATGTTGGATAGAAAGCAATTATTTCACACTATACGAAGTTCATTCTAATCCCAAAGTCGCTAAACTTATTAATTTATTAAATACATTTTAATATTTAAATATCTTATACAGGGGATTAAATTAGCCTATCTTTGTACAGATTATTACATTATTATATAAAAAAGATTCTAAGGACGATTCCACCAGAAAAAAAAAATATTTCTAACTTTTAATGGTACGTAAAAATTTCTGCATTAGTATAGTAAACATTAACCTAAGTGTGTCTAGTAATGGCGTAATTACTCTATGCCATTCAGTCCAGTAGTCTCATGTAAATCCAATATATTTATATTGGTCTCCCATTCAATGTTGCTATTTTTTTAAAATATTGATTATTATCAATCATCATCAGTTACGGTTGAAACTTGTATAAATTACGGGGTAAAGTAATTGGATTCAAGCTGCTTAGGTGTTGGCGATAAATAAATAGGAGGTTTAGTATTCAAGGGGGTAGTTATTTTCGGATAATTAATTACTATTTGTTTCTTAGTGTGACATATTTAACATGTTATAGGGTAAAAGGTAAATATGAGGTTACGTAACATTACAGTAGTTATATTTGAACTATTTCTGATGCAATTAGAAAATACTTTATCTTTTTTATTTAGTAGACTAACATTATATTTAATTATGGATAATGATTTGTCATGACTAAACCTACATAATCTATCTAAAGGTCTATGCGCCTGAACTTTTAAAACTATTAGTCATCTAATGTTGTACGAAGTGTTTTTTCCTTCAGATCCCATATATGATTAGACAATTAGGTAAGTTTTTAAATATCTAGATTAGAAATGCATATTTATGTTTAAAGATCCTTGGCTTAATAAAAGCTGAAATAGACCCTAGATAAGTGGTTTTAGTATTAGGTGAGTTTGCTGAACTTATTTTTGCATCATTATCCGTCCCATCACTTTTGTTGTTGTTGTTATTATTATTATTATTATTATTATTATTATTATTATTATTATTATTATTATTATTATTATTATTATTATTATTATTATTATTATTATTATTGCTGCTCGAGATATTGTTTTTCCTATTGCCTTATTAGCTACTTTGCTCAACAATACATTTATATATAACGCTTTCCTGAATGCAAGCATTTTCTACGGGGCAGACATTTCTCTCTTAACAATTGCATTCCGCAATAAAGGTATTAGAGTTATATATTTGCTGGGTGTTTTTACTTGCATCCCTATTGTACCCTATTATACGTTGTTTTAAGTTTGTTAAAAAGCCTAATTTTTATTCTTTTAAAGAGTTTACTATATTTCTGTTGAGTCTTGAAGTTGTCTTCTACGATTTGAAAGAATTGTAAAATACATTCTCAGTGAACGGTGGATGCAACCAAATGCATTCCTGCAATCTATTCTTTCTAGACTTACCTTCCGAGGTTTTCTGTTCATTATTATATATTCTTTCAGTACACTATTAAAATTGTTTACTCTGTTCGTTGCTCCTATTATTAATTATATCTGTACTATCATTAATTTTACGCTTATAAATTTTCCTTCTACCACGTTTACGTTTTATATAACTATTGTGGTTACTACTAGAGAATATTTCAAATTATTATTGTTGTTACTACTAAAGGATATTTCACATTATTATGAAAGCTAAAATTTTCATCGTAACCCGAGTTTTTCAATGTAGTGTTGTATAACTAAAAGTTTTCATCAAATAGTTGTCTATTATACGAAATTCTAGAGATTAGGTTAGATATGTTATGCACACTCGACTTCATAATCGACCTTATAAACGTATTATAGGGGTTGATTCGGTGTGTAGTAGGGTTCAGCATTATTGCTAGATAGGTTAAGAGTTAAATCCAAGAAGTTAACTATCTTTTGATTAATATCTAATGTAATTTTTATACGTAGTTTCTAAAGAGGTCGTGTAATTAAAAATGTTTTTGTATGTTATATCCGTAGATCTAATTGCAAATAGTGCGTCATCCTTATATAGTCTCCCCTCAAATTCAAGGTCTTCCTATACGCTTCGTAAATCTCATTTAACAAGAACAAACCTACAAAGTCATTTACCCACGTAGAGTCAGTCGATCTCATGAAAATATTAACATGGTCAGGTTAATTCTTACTGGTCTGATATTTATTTTCAAAGAGAATAAAGGTTTCTGCGACTATGTGATGCTGAAGAAACTTTAATAAAGTTTTCAAAAATATTTTGTTGATTCTTAATTTATGGAGCATGTTTACAATAATGATTATGTTATAAATTTGGCATAGCTCCAAGTTATAATATATATATATATATATATATATATATATATATATATATATATATATATATATATATATATATATATATATATATATAGTGGTCTAAAGACAATTATTTTGTCGTTAAACATAGCGATGGCATGAACATATTATTGACGCTCGCGCGCGCATACCGATAAAAATATAATTTAATATCACAAAGAATTTGATGTACAATAATTCTTGTTTCTATTAATCTTTGTATCTAACTTACATACACAGTTCTTTGTTAACTGGGCGAATTGGGTAGCTGGCGCATTTAAATTATAACATTTACAAAAATAATAATGTGCCTGTTATTCACCGGGTTTCCGAGAATATATATATTACAAAATACATATTGATTGGCTCATAAAAAAACAATGAACTAAATTATTTTGTATATATACATATAAACTCCCTACATGTTATTTTTAAAAAAAAGTAACGGTTCTAGTTAACTCAGCGTGTTTCCTAGAATAAATATTCAAAACGTTATAATGATCCGTTCATTAGTTTAGAAGATTACCCTGTAAACATATATATATATATATATATATATATATATATATATATATATATATACAGGTTGGTCCAAGAGTAGGTTAATAATCATCACGTCGGCTATTCCTGTTAAAATTTAAGTATGTTTAAAGGTTCAAAATGTCTTCCTTAAACATCTCAACATTCTCCAAATTTCTCCAAGATACTTTGATAAACTGTATGACACAAAGTCCTGTCTTCATTAATTTCTGTGAATGCATCATAAATGTAATCTTTTAACTAATTTACTATTTTGGATTTCTTCTCATAAACCTTGATCCTTTAAAACACGTTAAAATAAAATCTATTAGTGGTGGGCCAGATAGAAGTGGTTGCCGTTCGATGCTACGTCTTCCTTCGAACCAACACGGTAGAAATGCTTGGGTAAAATTTGCAGTGTGCTCAGGGTTAGGGTTAGTGTTAGGTGTGCTCAGCAAGTAACTGCCAGCATATCGATGATACTTTATGAACTGTACACCTACTTTTAATGCCACCCTGTATATACACATAATTAATTCTCCCTCTCTTTCTTTCTCTCTTATATATATATATATATATATATATATATATATATATATATATATATATATATATATATATATATATATAATTTTCATTACTATTTCATGTATCTACATAAAATTTTATAAGGCAATATACTTTTGTATGTATCAATTTTCAGTATGTACTTCAACAGTGCTCGATACGTAAGTAGAGCTAGGTAGTAAGTTATGAAAATATATTTATGGCAATCAAGCTACACAGAGACTCCCGCGTTTCATACCCGAGGGGAATTTTCAGGCTTAAATGCAACCTTACAGGCGACCTTATTTCAACCCGTGGTTCCTTGTATATCTATTTTAGGTTTTAGTGTTTAAGTTTTTAGGTTTTAGTTGATTGATTTACTTATTTGTTTGTTTATTTATTTATCTATTGTTAGCCTAAGGTAAATTTTATTATGTGCAGGCGGCTGTTTGCCATCTCACTTCTACAGTTTCATAGATTTTGTTTTTTTTAACGTTTAGGATTTCAAATTTCTCATTCAGACATAATATACATGGGTCGTCTAAATTTCTACATGCACTGTCCTGTCGGACGACCCGTGTAGATTATGCAAAGAAAATCATCACCATTGACGAAGCATAGACAATTTCGTTTAAGAAATCCCAGGACTCAAATAATGAAGTAGGTGTAGGGTGATGGGCTGAAGGTAATCCAATCATTTTCAAATGTTTTCATTGCAAACAATTGTACTTACGTAACATTTTGAATTTCCTCTGATGATAAGAGCATATCTTTGAAAATCCATTGATAAGGGAAAAGAAACATTTTTTATATTACTTTTTTAGAACAATTAATGATTTAATAAATATTGTATTATATCAAATTTTTCTCATCACTTATCTACTGGTACATATATATATATATATATATATATATATATATATATATATATATATATATATATATGATACAAATGAAACAATAACGATAAATAGTATATATTTATATTATATTATATCGTGAGAAGTCAAAGCTCGATATACTAAATAGAGCAATAATATGAGAAAATGAATGATGAAAATAAAAATTGGATAAAATACAATATTTATGAACTCATCAAGTATTATAACAAGGAATGTAAAACATATATGAAAAAATGTTTTTATATACCTTGTTTGAATACTTGATAAATTAATAAACATTACATTTTATCTAATGTTTATTTTCATCATTCATTTTCTTTATATATATATATATATATATATATATATATATATATATATATATATATATATATATAGCTATCCACAGACAGCTGTTTCATCGTTTCATGTAGCTTCACATAGCGAACAAATCAACAACGAGATTCGAAATACGAACGCAAGACAACTAACAGCCGTGCCCAACCGCCATTATTGTTATTATAAAATGCACATGGGTATTTGTATCGCCTACTTTTTGTGTTATTGCCGACCGATTGGTAATGGCTTTAATGATTCAATATTGAATCGAATTAGGAAAATGATTACAACAAATCGAGACAGAAATAATTACTAAATCTAATGATGGAAATTAGCAAACTGGAATGGCACAGATTTGGGTTCCAAACAACCCCGTGTTCGGCGATGCGCCCAAATGTTTATCTCTCATTATCGTTCAGTTTTTTGGGGGCATTAACAATTAGCAATTATAGCAATTACTGTCATTTATTTCTCAATATGAGAATATAATTATATATATATACATATATATCTATGTATATATATATTATCTACTTATATTATGAAATAGGATATTATATATATATATATATATATATATATATATATGTGTGTGTGTGTGTGTAACATCATGCAAATCATAGTTATTCAGAAAAACATTCCATATTGCCCTAAAAAACAATTTGAATTACAAACAATTGTTTCTTCCCATTTCAAAAACATATATTTTCAAAATATGCAATATCACTGATATGCATGATGAGGCTTCATCAGTGTATAAGAATTCTACAGTGAGGTTGAAAAACTGAATGACTCAAACACTTTAGAATTTTGAGTAAAAATCAAATATGCATAATTTAAATTAATGTTGGATGCATTTTAATGTTTCAGCCTAATTATGAGATTGTTTTACACTGATGAAGCCTACTCATGAATATCAATTGCAAGATGTTGGATTATATATATATATTTATATATATATATATATATATATATATATATATATATATATATATATATATATATATATATATGTGTGTGTGTGTATGTGTGTGTGTTTCAGTATGTACTTCAACAGTGCTCAATATGACGAGAGGATTTAGTATTAGCAGAAAATATAACTATGGAAAGCAAGCTACCCATGAGTATATTTTCATTCTAATATGGACCTATATCACGACGACATAACGTATATGTATGTGTGCTAGCGATTTGGAAGATATTAGATCGGGAAATGTATAAAATGGTGGTAGCTATTCCTTTTATATATAAATTGTAACAAACCGGAAGTACATCGCACTTAAACATACGATACACCTGAAATATCTATATATCTATATATTTGAAGATATGTTTGCTAGGTTAGGGTGATTATATAATGGCGAATGGTCTACATACTCTGATCTCCAAATGAGGAGGTTATGAGTTAAGGGATGATATTATGACAAACGAACACTAACGGCTCTCTCCGAAATAAGTAGTTTATTCCTGGGAGGATGATATCATGACAACAGAATATATAGTACACTACCGCCTCCCCCTAAAAGAGGACGGTGTCGTGAGAAACGTACATATACTATACCGCTCCCCAAAGATGAGGTAATGCTTAGGAGCAATGAATCATGGCGAATTAAAATATACTACATTACCCCCAAAAGAGGAAATTAAGCATGTGAGGATGTTTCCGTCCCGCATAAAGGAGATGGTAATGCCTGGAAATGTGGTATTATGTTAAAAGAACATATTCTACACTATCCCCTCCACCCAAAGATAAAGTAAGGCTTGATAGAATGGTATCATGATTACAAAACAAATACTACATTACCCCTCAAAAATAGAGGAGCTAATATCTGGGAGGATCCCCCCATAAAATGAGAAAGGAAAACAGAAAATATACTACCTCCCTCTTAAAAAAGAAGTTGGTTGTCCCTTATGAGATGATCTCATGACAACAAAACAGATACAGATTACAACCACTACTTTAAAAACCGAGGAGGTAATTATTGTGAGCACAGTCTTATTACAATATAACCTACACTACACTACCCACCTTCATAAACAAAAATAATACAATAATAAATTAAATTTATTTTTCATTCATTGAAAAATGCCTAGTCATAAATTATTGTGTATAGCTCCTTGGCTTTTTTGCTACGATCAAAGTGTAGTGTCTATTGTCCGCATTCCAGCCTCATCAGACGTTTTACTATGGATGAAATTATTGCGTACATATAAGAAAATATGACAATACAAATTACTAATGTATATTACAGAATATTCAAGTATTAGACACTTAAATATATATATATATATATATATATATATATATATATATATATATATATATATATATATATATATATATATATATATATATATATATATATATATATATGAATTAGAAATACCTAAAGCTGTTTGTGAGTCGTTGCGATATATAGATGCGGTATTACAAAATGTGAGGCTTTATCATTGAATTAAATTATCATAACACATTTTGCTATGATAAATATAGTTCATTTATATATATATATATATATATATATATATATATATATATATATATATATAAGCGAATTAGAATTTTTATAAATAAATTATAGAACTTATTATATATTTCAAAAATATTACTGAATTCAAATTTATAAATGTCCACACAACTTTTAGCATGTACTAGCTCTGAACGAAAAATTACAAAAGACCGTATTAGTGGGTTCCCCCACGTGTAAGTTTGCTCTTTTCATTGCGTTTTGTTTGGTTTCACCCAAAAATAATACACTGTAGAGTGTAGGTTTTTTCAAGACACTTTTTGTGAATTTTACTAATGATTTTGTAATGTTGCAGAGACGATATTAATATAAAAATGTTGCCTGGCACAAGACAAATGAAACGGACCGTAAAAATATATATCACAGAAATGTTATGTTTTTTTTGAAATGGTAAAAAATAAAAATAAAAATAATAAAATAAAACATGGTTATTAGAATATAATATGAAATATATATATATATATATATATATATATATATATATATATATATATATATATATATATATATACATATATATATATATATATATACTAGTTAACGTGATCTGGCGTTACTCGGAGTAAATCTGACTGCCAATCTTTGACAGATCTATAGTAGCAGTTATTTAAATTTCAGTGTGTGTACGCATAATTTTTCATTCAGTTAGTCTAAGTAAAGATAAGTTATTTGTGATTATTCTGAAACACATTTTAACCAAAAATACTTGGCATTAAGAACATGGCTTTGATCAAGTCCATATCAACCGAAAGGAATTTGCATAAAAACGTATGAAACGGCATAGCAAATGAACAAAGTAAATCAAATACTAACGTAAACTGGATCACGTCAGGTCGATACTGTTTCGTGGGGAAATAATGGGACAACACTGTTTTATGTTATAAATAATTTTGTGCAAGTGGAGGTAATAACAACGATAAAAGTAGTAATAACAATCTAAAAACATATTTTTTTATATTATATGAATATACTATATACTAGCTGGCTTCATCAGCTCGCAATCGCTTCGAAAAGTTCGTTACTTGAAATACTGGAAACAATAAGTTTTAATTATAAACATTTCATTCATAAATTTGCTGTAAATACGAGACGAAACTTCCGCATTTATTCATATAAACAGATAAATATTAACATATTATTAATTGGAATACAAATGTATTAATCATTTAAATCAGCACGAGCGAAAATGCATGTGTTTGTGTGGTGGACTCTTTCTTTCCAACTTATATTTTCAAAATAGATGCCAATTTTTTAAGAATCAAGCCACAAGGAACATTTTAACACAAATGCGGAACATTTGTCCACGAAATAGAACAGTATTCCTAAACAACATTATTTTGTATGTTTAAATCAAAGCTATTATTGAATTTAAAACAATAACAAAGAAAATTTGGCGTCGCAAATGGCAATCAAAAAGAGAGAGAGATATATATAAAGATAGTAGGAGGAGATGGAGTGAAAATCAGAGCAGACAGTCACCTTCCTATTTCTCTCTATGAATGTGAATGCGTCGTCGGTATATCTCTCTTTCCACTTATCTAAGATATATTAGTTTTCATTTAAATTACCTTCTTTGAAAAGTTATGAACATTATATGTTAAAAAAGGTTTAGGTAAATTTTCTTTTTTATTAAATCACTTTAATTAATTACTGTTAATATCCACAAAACATGAGCATATACAGAGAAACAATAGGACAACACAATTGAAAATAAATAACATTACAATTAATTCATCATACACTGATTAAAAATAGTTATGCAAATTATGAATACAAATAGCCTCGTTTGGGTTCTTGGGCTCTACTATATATATACAGTATTTCAAAAGACTAGATTTACATAACAGTGGACCGTTTTGATGGTAATATGGGTGTGATAAATGAAACAAACTTTCGCATTCACTCATCCAGATAATTATTTCATATATAAATTATACATTCATTTTCATATTTAATATATTTGATATTGTTATATGTTACTATACTATGTATAGGCTGGCCCACTTGGTAGAATGATTATAGTGTTCACTAATTTGCCGAGAGACTTGGGTCCAATCTTTGGTCTAGCTATGCCAAAGACTCAGAAAATGACACTGGATACATATTTGCTTAAACGCTCAGCATTTTAAGTTTGGCATTCTCGACATCACGTCTATATACTCCAGTTAAACTTCTCTCAAACCAGCTTAAAATATCAAGTTTCTGCTTGACTCATCATAAAGGCCAACGCCAATATTTTTCAATGTATCACTTTCCTTAAATTTTTCAAGTTTATAAATAATTATTCCATACAATAATTCTGCTTATCTATGGGCAATCCTTTGGATGACGTAGATTTTTTGAAACAAGAACTTACAATTATAGACTCCTTAAAAACGTCATATTTTTAGATATACAGACGATATCCTTATTTTTGTTAGCAAACAAACACCAATTGAAAACTTAGCTCGGATTCGCCATAAAATTTACCTTCAAAATAGACATTAATTATTCGATATATATATATATATATATATATATATATATATATATTCTTATTCGATATTCCATAGAAACAATAACACTCAAGCCTACCGGAAGCGGAAGGTCGCGCACAATAATAGTCTTTATTTTGAAGACTTGTTTTTGTTGTTTTTGAATAAGTTATCGCATAATAAAAAAATTCAACACGACGCTCGAACTTTTTCCATGAACTAGTATTGAAAATCAGGGCTAATTATTTTGCCATTTTTTTTTTTATTATTGAAGTCTGCGATTCATAAAAACGCGTTAACCAGCAAAAAATTACCTTTATTGTTGTCGGTTTATCATTGGAAGAAGCTCTACTGCGTAGACCAATACAAATCACCTTAGGCTTAGAACACCGACTCCATTACCGGAACTCGGTATTACAAAGACATGATTATGCGGAATAAAGAAGGAGGACCACTTTTCCACACAACTCCAACGAAAGACTTTTTGCCTCTGGCCATCAGGTCTTCTACTGTGTTTCCCCCCGACTTGTCTATACCCATTCTTCGCGATTGTTAATTTATCAATGGTTTTAATTGTTTCTTGCAGGTACCAGTCACAAGAGAACGGATCCATTAAGCCGATCGCCTTTAGTCGCTGAAACCAAGGTTTCACGCCAGACATTACCGATGGCTACGTCTTAGAGTACAGAAAAGTATTTCGTTGTAGTATTATATAGAATACATGGTATATGTATATACGCATTCATAGTTATATACCTCTCTCTCTCATATATATATATATATATATATATATATATATATATATATATATATATATATATATATATATATATATATATATATATATTGATTGCTTGGTGTAATGGTTCCAGGTGCAAACTCCAGGTTTGGCGTACAGAGTTCGAGTTTCACCGGGGCTGTTGCACTACTACAACTAATATTCTTTGAAAAGGTATGACTTCATATATATATTCTCCGTCTATGAATTAAATAATAGCGTAGCTTAGAATCTAAAGCCTTAGTTGTAAAAGTAGCCAAAGGAAATGAAAACTCCAAAACATCACGTCTTTCACTGTTCATTCTTACGTTGATTCTAGTCGTTCTGAACTTCTTGCAACCGGACTCAATCGATGCGATTCATGAGATGTGCACATGGCGATTGTGCAACTATTACTTCCAGGGGTTGTACATTGTCTCTATAGAATGAAAAGTAACCACAAACACACACACACACACAAAGATATATATATATATATATATATATATAGTATATATTGGTGAATTTAGACTTATTACCAGGTATATATCTATTACAAATGTATCCAATGCTAAATTAGTTACTAGTAGAGATGGTATATATATATATATATATATATATATATATATATATATATATATATATATATAAAGGAGTAAGGCTACCAACATTTGTAGAATGTTTTTTTTTCAACATTTATTTATTATTTTGTTGTTTTACCATTTTATAATTTTATATAACGCGTTTCAAGCGGTGGTCCGCTTTCATCAGATATGAAAATCCATTTGAAGAAATGTCTTTCGATTTGAGCAAATGTTGTTTCATTTGATGAATTTGTTATTGTTTTTGCGCATGCGTGGGTTTGCGGGTGTGTGGGTATCTGTTTTATTTTTTATTTTTTATTTGCCATTTTTCCTGCTTCTCTTGGTCAAGTGCGTGTTACCTATCCATGACCCATCGGTCATCCCAGCCTTCTAGGGTGCGCAGAATTTCTTTTGAAATTTAATACTTTTTATTACTTTTTGTTGTCTCCAAGAATGAAGTCGCGTCTGCGTGCGTGTGTGTGCCCGTATGCGTGTGGTCTTATCTGGAGTCTTGTGAATAGGTGAGCGATACATACACACACACACACATAAATACGCACACACACACCCATGCGCGCACACACACAGGCGTGTGGTTATAGTGACAGAGAGGGGATAAAGGTTGAATTATATACATATACATACATACACACACACACATATATATATATATATATACACACATACATTCACACATATACACACATATTTGCAAAAGATAAGTTAATGCAAACGGTCCAAATAGATTTGAACTTGGTTTGGCCGATTTCATAGTCCGGTATTTAATGTGCAAACTTAATGTATATTGTAAATGATTCATTTAACATAAGTTGCTATTTGACTCATAGCTGTGTAGAAGTGCGCAATAAGAAGTTATGTACTAAGATTATCTTCCTTGAATAAGAATTTTCCAGTCTATAGATAACTATAAATAGTTATTTATGTTTGTACTGAACTAGAGGTGGATAAAGTGTGATCAAAGTGTGTGTTGTTAGAGTTATGATCTGTTTAATGTTGGATTAAATTTAAGTATGAAGTTTTTTTCTTGTGTTAGTAAGTAAGTGTAGTCTTGGCTTTGGAAAATTGGCAGTATTTTGAATTTTCCTCCGCTGCATGAGTGCACATGTTGGGACACGAATAATTTACGGTTTTCTTTGATTTTAATGTTGCTTTTATGTAAAGATACTCTATTATTAAATGTTTTTGTCGCACATATATAAGCTTCATTACATGTTGTACATTCTAGCGCATAGACAACGTTCTTGGAGGTGCAGTTAAGGTCTTTTTTATTGTGAATGTTTGTGTTGGGTTTTTAAATGTGTATGAGTTCCCCTCCATTATTATGTCACAGACCCCACATCTTTCCTTGTTGCATTTTGTGACCCCTTGTATTGTGTGTTGGTTGAGTTTAGATGAGGTTAAAATTTGTTTGAGGTTTTTCGGTTGGCGTTTGCTTTTTATTATTTTTGTTGTTTTTAATATGTCGTTTAGTTTGTTGTTATGGTTGAGTAGGGTTAGGTTTCTTGTTATTTCTGTGAATAATTCTGGATTGTTTTTGTTGTGTGTAGAGATGTATGCTAATATTTGTTCTTTGTTTCGTTTTTTGGGGATTCGTAATTGTTCTAATGGAATGTTTTCTGCTAGTTCTATACCTTTATGTATTATTTGTAGCGGGTATCCTCTTCTTTTTAAAGTTTTCCGTAGTTCCTCCAGTCGGACAATCCGGAGGTCTTTGTCACTGACTATAGTACAGATCCTGCGTGCTAGGGAGTAGGGTATAGATTTTAGGCAGCTTTTGGGGGGATGGCTTCTAAAATGGAGATATTGTTGGGTGTCTGTGGGTTTGTGGTAGATGTCTGTGATTATGTGAGTGTTTTTAATTTTAATCAATACATCTAAGAATGGTAGTTCTATTTGACTGTGTTCAATGGTGAATTTAGTCTTGGGGTGTAGGTTCTGTTGTATGCTGTGTAATTTATTGATGTCCCCCCATGATGGTTCCCAGAGGATAAAACAATCATCCAGGTATCTTTTCCAAGATTTTATGAAGAGAGTTTGAATATTCTGTCCATATATTTCTTCTATCTATTCATATAAGATCTTCTCTAGGTAGGCCAGTGTTAGGGTGGCATATGTTGGTGCCATTTTGGTTCCCATTGCTGTACCTAGAATCTGGATGTAGTTTTTGTTATTAAACTCAAAGGAGTTGTTGTTGAGAATAATGTCTATGCTGTCGAGGATGAATTGTTTGGTGAATCTGTGGTGTAGTATTTGTGGGTGTTTGTCCATCCAGTGTGATATTGCGTGTTTACCTAAGTCATGGGGAATGCTGCTATATAAGCTGCTGACGTCAAATTTAACTAATTTAGTCCCGGGATTTACTATTTGTGGTAAGGAGCCTAGGAAGTGTATGTCGTCTCTTATGTAGCTCTTGACTTGATCGGTGAATGGTTGTAGTAATATGTCAATTAAGTTACTCAGTCTGCTTGTTGGGCATGATGGTCCTGCTACTATGGGTCTAAATGTAAGGTCACTGGGACTCGGGACACTAATATATTCTGATGCCTGTGTGTTGATGGCATTCCTTATCTCATTTGATTTATGTATCTTAGGTAGTCCGTAGAAGTTGTTTGTTTTAATCATGAAGTTTGTTAGGAAATCTTTTTCTTTTTTTGTTAGTATATTATTGTATGTTATGCAACGTTTTGTGATTTTTGAAATGGTGTTGTTATCAATGTTGGTGCTAATTGATTTGTAGTAATCATTGTTTTCTAGTACCTCTGTAATTTTCGATTTATAGTAATGTTTGTCCATGATGACTACCGCACTGCCTTTGTCAGTTTCTTTTATAATTATGTTATTACTATTTAGGATGTTATCTAGTGCTTGGTTTTGTTTAGATGTTAGGTTACTAGTAGGTTTAGTTTTACTCTGAGGGTTGATGTTCCATAGGTTTTCAAAGTAGGTGTTTAGTTCTTTCGTATTGTTGTGTTTGTTAGGAGAATATGTTGATTTGTTTCTCACTAATGACTGATCTGTTTTGTTTTCTTTATTGTTTAGTGTTTCTATTAGTCTAAATTTGCGTTCAAATTCTTTAAGGTCCTTCCTCAGTTCCGTGATATTACTTTTGGGAGTTGGGCAGAATTTGAGGCCTAATTTTAGTATTTCTATTTCCTCCTTTGTAAATGTGTATGTGGATAAATTGATAATTTGGGGTTTTAAATTGTCTAATCTGGGATTGTTGTCCGAGGAGGGGTTTCTAAAAAATGAGGATGGGTGTTGTTTGTTTCGTTGATTTGAGGAGTTGTTGAAGAGTGATTGCTTTCTATATATTGTGTGTGTTTTAGTGGATTGTGTTGTTTTCTGGCAAAATTGGTGTCGTGCGTGTTGTTATAATTGGCGTTGTGTGTGTTGTTATAAGGGTTTATTTTTATATATTTGAATGTGTTATTATTGTGAGTTAGTTGTTTCGGGTTGGGATATCTTGGTAGAGGTTCCTGATGGTGGACGTAGTTGTGGAGTCTGTATTGTTGTGTAAGTTTATGTCTGTAGGAATTGTTATATGGTTGTTTTGTTTGATGATGTGGGTAGTGTTTGGAGTATTTCAATTGTATCCATTGGTGTGTTGGGTGGTTGTAGGGTCTGTTTTGTTGTGTGTGGTAGGGTGGAAGGTTGTTGTATGAAGGTTTCATCTGTTGGTGTGGTGGGTGTTGGTAATTGTTGTAAGGTTTACTTGGGTGATTTTGGTAGGGGTTGTTGAGTAAGGCTATTTTGTGGTGGTTTGTTTGTGTGGTGTAGGGTGTATGATAGTTTTTTTTTATTGTATTGGTTGGTGTGGGTGAAAGTATTTAGGTTTGTATTGTATTGGCCCCTATTCGTAAGGGTTAGTGTATGGTTGAGGTGTATGTGTGTTTATGTTGTATTTGTTGTGTGTATGTGTGTGAGTGTGGTTGCGGGGTGAGTTTAATGAAGATTTGGATTGAAACTGTTGAGAGGGGTGGGTAAATGATGTGGGTAAATGATGTGGGTATATTTATGTTGTTTCCTTGTGAGTAACTGGATCTGTTGAGTAAGTATGTTTGTGTGTGGTATGTGTTTTTCTTCTTACCTCTGTTTTGTGTTATCCACTGGTTTTGTGTATGTCGTGTGTGGGTGTTTTCCATTGGGTCTTGATCTGGGTTGTTGTTTTAGTTCATGTATGATGTTTGTTCTGTCTTTTCTTTATCGGGTAGGCTTCTTAGCCAGGATACTTTTCTTCGGACAATATTCCTGGTTTTTTCTTCCTCCTCTTTGCATACGGATTTCCAGAGTTCTGATAGGAATTGATGAGTTTCCGTGGGGCATGTTTCTTTGATTTGAGTGGAAATTTTGTTGTCGGATCCCGTGTATTTTTTTGTGAAGTGTATTTTGTTGTCTTCTTGTATGTCGATTTGGGCTTGTAGTTTGGATATATTTAGGGTTTTTTTAAATTCTTTTTTGTTCTTCCGTGTCCTGTGGGTTTATTTTTTCTCGGAATTTTTTTGGGATGAATTGTTCCTCCATCTCCAGAAATGTTTTATATGTGGATGCGGTATATATATATACAGGGTTGTTTGACAAAATAATGGAAACATCTTGAAGCCCTCCCATGAAACCCAGCGTTATATATATATATATATATATATATATATATATATATATATATATATATATATATATATATATATGCGTGTGTGTGTTTGTGTGTGTGTTCCTGTATTAAGATATAGAATATGTACTATATATATATATACTATATATATATAAATTATATATACAATTGTAAATCTATATAAACAAATATGATTGAGTTTGACTAAGCATTACAAATTGTATTTGTATATACGTATATATGCAGTTTGTCATATTTACTTAAAATGCACATTAACAGACAAATAAATAAATGATCTATATGAACACACACCTATATATATATATATATATATATATATATATATATATATATATATATATATATATATATATATATGTTATATTATGAAGGACCCTGTTTGGAAAATACGTATATCAGTTGAATTGTGACTAAGGTCGGAAGTATCTGACTAAGTGCATGTCGGGCTGATATAAACTTTGGGGAAACGAATATGTTTTCCCACGAGCGAGTAATAGACAGGTGAACTTGAGGTCAAGAGACCAAAGGAATATCAGAATTGAGATCGACAGATCGAGACGCGATGCCGTAACTTGTGGTTGTCGGGACAGAGAAACAACATTCGGCCATGCAATTCAGCAGAGCCAGACGTGGAAAATGATATGCTGAAACTTAAAGTTAAGTCTCGGTGTGATACTGAAAACAAATCCCCTCTTTCTGTCTGTCTAGTCTATAACTGTAATATACCTTAGCAAGTTAAGAGATGATTAGAAGTGTAAGATAAGAGAGTTATGCCATGAAGTTTTAATAGAGCAGACGTAAAAATGATGTGCTGAAACTTGAATTAAGTTATTCTCGTATGAGACAAAAATGAGAAACACCCCTGTCTGCATGTTTAGTCTATAACTGACCTCCACTTGTGCAAGTTAATAAGAAGTTAAGAGGTAACTAAAAATACTAGAGGAATTAGTTAAGGTATCACCGACCTTTCTTCACGTCGTTTAATGCAGAGAATATCAATGATTAACCCTTTGAACCTATCAAAATCTGTCTTAGACTCCCTTCTCTCAACTTTAAGAAGGTTTGTTCACAGAGAAGTCAACACTACGACGACGATTACGGCATGGACAAATGAAAAAGGAATTTCGAGAACTGACGGAGAAGACGAATCACGACGGTCAAAAAAAAGAGGAAACCAAGAAAATAAGAGGTTAATTTCGCTTTGATTTGTAATGAACATTTTTATATGAGAAAAGAAGGAAAAGGACAAAAAAACAGGACACACACACGCATTGATACACCTTAAAATATATTAACGATGGTTACACTCTCAACCGCGCATTCATCATAAAGAAAACTTGATATGTTAAACAAAAGAAAAGAAAGGGATCGTAGACATAAAAGACCTTATAAGGATTTAAACACACACATCCATAGTAAAAAGTGTAAAACACGCCACATTGTAAGGGGGTCACCAAAACACGCATACATGAACTAAAATACGCGCCCACTCTTACCCCGGTTTATTTATGTGGAATAAGAACTATAAAACCACTTTGTAGTAACGTTTCAACATTTCGACCTTTCGGAGACGTTGCATATAGGACAGTTTAAAGGCTTTTAATAACTTTTTAAAAGCCGTAAAGTAACATATATATGTACATATAAACAGATTTGAATTAACAACACACGCATATATAAAAACACAGACATATAAACACAAACATATATATATATATATATATATATATATATATATATATATATATATATATATATATAAACAAGTAAGGGATGAAAATAAAAATTGTATAAAATACAAAATCTATTGTTATTGGATTTTATACAATTTTATTCCCCTCGTTTACTTGTTTATATAATTGCTCTATTACCTATATCGAGCATGTTTTTTATGAAAGGTTCTATTTTAAAGGCATACATCATATCTTTATTATCATGTTCTTTACATACATATATTTATATATGTATATATATATATAGACATACATATATATATATATACATGTATGTAAATATATATATATATATATATATATATATATAATTATAAAAAGAAAAACTATACACACATTAAGGTTGTACACATAATAACTTATTTCGACCCCTTTAATTAGGTCTCCTCAGATGTATGGACAACCACGTCAAAAAAATCTGAGGAGACCTAATTAAAGGAGTCGAAATAAGTTATTATGTGTACAACCTTAATGTGTGTATAGTTTTTCTTTTTACAATTCTGTTTTGCTCTGTTTGAATTACATTGAGCTCTGTTATTCAGATTCTCTACACAAAATTGAAATCCACACACTATATATATATATATATATATATATATATATATATATATATATATATATATATATATATATATATATATATATAAGTTGTTTTGCTGCAGCGACATGTCCAAGATTAAAGCCACTAGGTTATGTACATGGATAAATATTATTATCAGGATTAGATGATAGCTGTGCATTGGTGAACGTGATAAATGTGTCTGAACTATTATTAGGTATTCACTGTCGTAATATATATTTCTTTGAAGTTACAATAAAATTATAACTTCTAACCTTTTTAGTATTGATGACCCTTCATCGAGGGTCGTTGGTATTCGTGAGCCAGAGAACTGACTAGCTAGCAATTGTTCCGAGTAAATGTGCCTATACCTATATACTTAGTTATATGCACGTACATATATCTACATTTACTATAATGATTAGAGTGTTAGCTAATGGGCCGAGAGGCCAGGGTTCAATTTTCAGTCGAGTTGTATTTCATGCTTTCTTGCTAAAAACTCAGCATTATAAGTTGAGTATCAATGGAAATTAGAGTTATCACGGAAAATATGTTGCGTCCTCCCGTACATCTTGGTGCACTAACCAACGAAAAAAAGCATTCTGGTCCTTATCGGATGCAGTTGATTAATTCATTTTTATATACATATATAGATAAACATATAAGCACTCATACACAAAAAGACGTTCATACTGAACCAAACGTACCTACATATACAAACATAAATGCCTACTGGAGAGAACTTGAATGCTTACTAGACACTGTCCTCGAGTTTCTAAGGTATCTATGTACAGGAGTTTGTCAGGACAACCTGGCATGAGGATACTTCTTACTGCAAGTGAACCCTGGCTTAATATTACATATAACATAGTATTCGAAGCCCAAACATGATCCCATCGGTGTGGCTACCCACACTGGCTTATACGAGGAATGGTGTACCTTTTCCGATGCGGTTGTTTATAGTAAGAGCACTACGCTAGATACTCTACCAGACGACATGAATTCCTATTCTAAAATTCGGTAAGGCAAAAAAAGTAGAAGAAATATATATTATAACATAGTTAACTGGTCAATTAGTGAGAAAAAAATAACTTTCCTAACTTCTTTACTAACTCAATGTTTAAGAGGTAATGGAAATCTCTAATGGAATATTCGAATATCTATGTATCTCATATAGAGTTCAAGTGCTAGCCCCAGGAAGGGGCCCTTGTATTTCTGACAACTTCTACTGAAAAAAATGAACAAACAGTACATGTGCATGCCTATGCGTACATATGTGTACACACATATATGAGCATATACACGTGCGTCGACTGTATTTGTGCATGTCTATACACGGATGTGTAATCTTACTCATGTACATATTCACGTATTTAGTGAGAACCATTGACACTAGTAGTAGTATTTCGTGCATTAAGTACACTGTAATTTTAAGTAATTTAAATATTATTAAAATTGAAATGGTTTCTTTGCGCTTTTTGTAACTCTTATCATTTGTTGAACGGCTTGATAGCTCGAATTTATACTAAATTCACATGAATGTAAGTTCAATGGTCATTCACGAATGTGTATTGTTAGCTCATCTGTGTACATAGTTCAATCTCTAATCAGTATGATTGCTAATGCCTTATAGTAATCGCCAATGACGTAATACAATGATTCTCATGAAAGTATTGATGTTTACACACACACACACACACAAACACACACACATATATATTTTAAGTAAATAATATTAAATTATTTGTACCTACATACGCCAGCGTTTCAAGCTGTCGCTCTCATCAGTGTAAGGTATGATAATGTCAGACGGTCGCAAGGTTCGAACCCCTGCTACAGAATCAACCTAGCCTCCGCAAGCAAGCGTCATAAGTATACGGCCACGAGACATTACTACGTCAAGAAAGGAATTTAAGTTCCATTTATGCGACAGAAGGCACACATAGAAAGACTGACGAGAGTATTCAATGAAAGTTGTCGGAATACGCCTTATAGCTACGTGTCAGTCTATTTTTAACTTCCTCAAACAGGGCTCAACTTCAATCTTACTTATTAATCTTATACCAATATTAATTTTTAGTAAATGATATTAAATTATTTTTACCTACATACATGTGGTTATGTGTCGCTGAAGAAATCAAATCAAATCAACAGAACTAAAAAAAATATGAACAACCAACACAAGGATCATACACAGGAACAATTGCACAAAATCTTCCAAGCCTTATACATAAAAAATACAACCCACGATCAATGAAATAGCATTTACCACCGGTACTTATGCCTTATATGTAGTTCATAATATATATGAAAACATCAAAAAGTAAAAAAATAAACGAATAATAATACATAAATAAATAAAGTGTATACATATATATATATATATATATATATATATATATATATATATATACAATTATTTATGGGTTCTAACAAAAAATATATATTTAAGTATAGTATATATATAATATCTGAAAATGTCTAAAATCGCAAGCTCAATGAAGTTGTATAACAAGTTTGAGAACATATATATATTAGAGGTGTATTTCAATGACCAAAAAAACAATTAATTCATAACCATACCTTTCATCGGGTTGTTTTCAATTTCTTAATCATCATATATCTTGTTCTATTCAATCTCTTTACTTTCATATATCGACAAATACCTGTAATTCTACTTTCTTTTATAGCCATACAAAAAAAATTATGTTTACATTGTATTTAGTTAATTTATTTATGTTTACTTTTACCAAATTCACTGCTTTTCCTAGATCTTCCGCGCGTTTCGCAGCAGAATAAAGAGAAATACACAGCCTTCACTTTAACTGTGTTGCTCATCAGAGAAATTATTCCTTCAGGAAAAAAACATCTCCATCTAAGACATGTGAAAGACAGATAGCAAAAGTTCAAAATGAGCTCTTGACAAAGATAATGGCAAGTCAAAATACATAAAAAATATATGAAAATAACTAACATGAGAAATGTTGATAAAATCCAGACCCCGCCCGTCCAAAAGAAAAAAAACTTACTATCTGTAAAGATGATGTGTGCGCTTAGATTGCAAAGACAGAAACCTCGACTTGTCGATCGAAGTCAAACCACCTACAAATATGTATAGAGGGTGTCCACAAAAGATGTACTCACTCTTTGACGGACGATTACTAATGTATTTTTGTGTGATGTACGGGCTTACCTCAATGCAACACAAATGGATTAGGAGGAGAGGGATCGTTGGGTTTCCTGCACATTCGTCAGACCTTACGTCTATCGAATTCTTTTCATGGGGATATCTCAAAGTTCAAATTTACGCTGTAAGACCTGTGATAATCGATAATTTGTAAAAAAGAAATTCGAATACAATGTCTTGCAATTCCAAATGAAATGTTTGATGATGTTGTCGAATCGATTGTTGTACGTTATCAGCTTTGTTCGGAAAACGACAGTTTAAACATTTGCGAACACACAGAAATTAGATAGAAAATTAAACAATCATAAATGAAAATAAATAATCGGTTCTACAACAATTTATTTTCCTGAATTTAAATAAACTTTTTTAGAATTGTACGTATATCAATAGACATCTACTTTACCACACAATGCACGAGGATTGAGAAGTCAAAGAGTGAGTAGATCTTTTAGGGTCACCGTGTATTTATAACTCTCCATCTATCTATCTATCTATCTATCTATCTATCTATCTATCTATCTATCTATCTTTATATATATATATATATATATATATATACATACATATATATATATATATATATATATATATATATATATATAGTGATTACATTGTTCGTGTTTCCTACATGTTTATTAATGAAACCCACACGCTTATAAAATAGTGCTCACTAACAAGTAGAGAGGTGTATTATAGTATAAATTATGTTATTTATACAAACATTATTAGATCTCATGTGCATACATGTTTTAGTTGTGTTTTCATTCGAAATCCAGCTTCATCGGCCATATATGAGTTGAGTTTTGATTTTAAATAGCCTGATAAAGTTGAATTCCGAATGAAATAACAGCTGAAACATGTATGCACATATGTAGTCAATGATGTTTGTTTAAATAAAAGATTTCATATATATATATATATATATATATATATATATATATATATATATATATGTGTGTGTGTGTGTGTGTGTTTGTGTACCAGCTGTATACTTTTACATATAATCTAAATATAATTAGAAAAGGTATAAGAAAAGTGTGAGTTAATTAAATCTGTCAGTCAATTCAGATCAACTGATAGTTAATTGATGAATATATAACGTGAATAATAACAACAGCTGAAAAACTGTCTCTCAGAATGTGATTCTGAAATGTGATTGTCTTATTTTTTAAAATTCAGTGTTGGTTAGACGCAAAGATTTAAGGTCTTATATACGACATGAAAAGAAACTGGAATCTGAGGAAGATCTCTATCATTCGAGTAATTATAGGAGTAATCTGGCTCATGACAAATGATTTGAAAAACTACATGGTGAATAAACCCGGCGAATGAAGTGCAAGTGAGATGTAAAACAACTGCGTTTAAAAGAACGCTGAAAATCTTTAACAAAATCTCTCGGTTTGATTCTCTGAAATAGCGGGGGTATGTCTGTCATCCGGTAGGATGCTCCATCCCGCGTAAAAATAAAAATATAAAAAAATTGGAGAAAAAAAAAAGTGATTATCTTTTGCGAATGCGTCCACACATCTCTATAGGAGATTGTGTCTGTCCGTTGATAGATTATTCCGTCTGTCTCGCTTAAGCTTCAAATAGAATTTTTTTCGCTAACTGCGCAGATTGAATGGACGTATCTTAAGAATATCTGTATTTAAGCTTTGAAACTGTAGTAACACGCATCTCATTATATATGTATTTGGTTTTTGTCTTTTGTTGCTGTTGTTTGTTGTTGTTTGTCGTTGTACAAAACTAAGCGTTACTGCAAGAGTAATCTTACTACTGTGAAAGCAAAATAAATGTTATCTCAATTCCAGTGCAGCTGCGACTGGTGACACTCGCCAGTTAGTAACTGCTTAAGTTGGTTTGTTCAGAATATCTTTTTCCAGATTAATACGCTGATAAAACAATGCACGTTTATTTTATTTGCCGGTCCAGGAGGTTAGACACAAGGGCAAGTGTTAAGGTGAAAAGCTAGGATTAGCGCACTATGGCCTACAAAATGGCCGAGCATTCCTGTCGGCATTCCTCGGTAGGGACGCCTCAGGCGATTAGCGATAAACTAACCGGTTCTTAAAAGAAGGTGAAGCCTGAGATGATGGACCTCCTTGGATTAAACAGAATCATGCCTCAGCCCGATAGAGCAGGGCCAGAAGAAACCACAACGGACCACTCTCTGTCGGACTGATTGTCGAGAACGTAACCATCGACTGGTATGAAGAGAAAATGAGTTGATTAAACTTATTCACATTTATATCGCGGAACTTTCATCTCAGAAGCTACCTGGAAATCTGCGTACAGATAGAGTCTATCTTTTATAATTCATAGTTCGTGTAAACGAATTTAAGTCATATTTTGAAACATATCCTTAAGCTTCTTACATATTGAAAAAATATTATCGTATTGAAAGATTAATACAGAAATGTACTATCTGCGTAAAGATTGCAATACATTGTTTATCATATATAGGTATATTACTATTTTATATGATATATTTTTATTATCAAATGATATATATATGTATATTATATATATATATATGTATATATATATATAGATATATTTATATATATATATATGTTTTTGTATTTTCTTCAATCGTTCACAATACATAAGTAAAGATTCGCAGTACTTTGTTATCAAATAACATATTACGTATATATAAATATATATATATATATATATATATATATATATATATATATATATATATATATAAATATATTGTTTGAAAATAAACTATCGGTAAGCAATCTGCTACACATAAATCTATCAATTGTTCGCCTTAAAATCTCATCAACTAGTTAACCTAGTGACATCTTAATGAGTTAAACAAAAGTTAAACAAAGAGTCCAGTGTAGCTTGCTTGATATTAGTATATTTTCACACTATATATATATGTATATATATAATGATTATTTAAATTCTAATGACCAAAATTCAGTCTTTACTCATATCAGTCATTTTTGCAATGACATGATTCACGATGGTTTTACAATTGTTTCGCAAGGTGCACTATGCTACGAGTAAACGCAATTACACACTGCTCTTCAGAAACCTAAATAAAAAGTATTTATAAAGAAGTTATATCGTGCGGAAAGTTCATGGATAAAAAACAGAAAGCAGTGAACACTCACGCGTGATCCACCCGATGATAGGTTGACAGAATTCCAATCAAGCATCCATTTTGAATCTATCTATCTATCTATCTATCTATCTATCTATCTATCTATCTATCTATCTATCTATCTATCTATCTCATTCTCTCTCTCTCTCTCTCTCTCTCTCTCTCTCTCTCTATATATATATATATATATATATATATATATATATATATATATATATATATATATATACAATCTGTACCATCCCGGCGTAGCCAGGGCATGTTTACTTTAGTTTCTAATTCATTTAATTAAATTTGATTACCCGAAAACGCATTGAATCGCAGAAATTGGTAACTCGCGATTTCTAGAAAATCAATAATAGTGTGGTGAATAATGAGCAATTCACAATTTCGCCGCTATCCAGCCACTATGAACGGCAACTGATAAGGCTAAACTGCTTTCCCACCTGCTAGGAATGTAGGCTCCCTCTACTGTGCTAGAAAACCTTTCTCACCTGCTAGAATCATATATCTCAATAAAGCCACAATTCGCCTATGCATGTAGTATTTTTGTCAGATCTTGGCTGTTACACCATAAACTAGCCCCTCCCTATTAGACAGGGTCAAAAAATAACCTCTTATCTAATAGGTCCTACACTATCTCCCAAGCTATAGCCTATGTCTCATTGCTGCAAGGTTGCATCATTGTGCTTCTTTTACAAGTACTTCCATAGAATGTGGTCCGATGCACTTGCTGCACTGGTGTCCCTCCTCAATGTAAAGCCCACACCTCAGCTGCCGGAAGACTTTCTACTCTAATAGCTTATTTCCTCTAACTTCCAGTATTTTGAATTGCCTCCCTGCTCCCTGTTTCCCTGACTGTATGGACATGCAGAAATGTCGATGTAATGTGGACAAGTTTTGCTCTTTGGCTAAGATCAAAGTGTAGTATCTGTTCCAATGGATACTGCACTCTATAGACTGGTATTGTCTTGGCCTTCGGGGCTTGATTTACGCCGGTCTATGGGTCTGTCCTGTGCAGTTCTAGGAGGTCCACCCTCCCAGGCTTTGCCTCCCCTCTTTGGGGAGGAGTAAGTTTATTGCTTACTGCCTGAGGCGCTCCTACCGGGGAATGCCGAGGGGGCTGCCCAGGCAATTTTTAAACCCCACTTTCCCGACCCGACCTTGGGTCACATCTTACTTGTGGGAGTAAGATAAAAACTGGCCTTGTGCCTAACTCCTGGAGAGGAGTAAATCAATACTCGGCTACCTACTTGGGATTCCCCTGTATGTGTGATCGCTAACTCGCCGTAGCACATACGTCTCAATGGCAATGTGCTTTGTTTGGGATGAATTAAATTTAAAAGAATACGCTTTCAAAATGGCCGTTCATTTTCAGGTTACAAATTAAGAGGGACTGATTTTAAGTCAACACCGGTAGCTAATAATCTGAACGTATGATGAATTTCAATTTGGAGTTAAAATCTTAAAATTATTTTAATAAAAATGGTTCATGTGTGGGTGGATAACTGAAATGAAAATCTAAATTTGTTTACGTAATTAAATTCCTGGTTAAACGTCAAGGTAAGGTAAAAGCAATGATTGAATTCTTTTCATGACGTAACACACCTTTTGGTAAAAGAGAACCAGTCTACTTGATGACGGCTTCCGATTTGGAATTCGGAAATAGACAAGCGATGTTTATCGGAAAACTGTTACCCATTATATTTTAGGTAGTATTTTTTAGGGGGGAATTATTAATTAGTTTTCACCATTTTTCTACTTACACATAAGGAAATCAAACTACTTTTTTATAATTGGAAATTTGTTTTTGTTTTATTACAAATAATCAAATACACTTTTTATACTTGGAATGTTTTTCACAAATAAATAGAACTTTCTTTTATAATTGGAATGTTTTTTAACTAATGAATAACATTTCTCTTATCATTGGAATGTTTATAACAAATAAATAAACTTGCTCTTGAAATTTGAACGTTTTTAAACAAATAATTAAATAAATTATTCTTTTATAAAATTAATGGTTTTTTTTAATAATCAAATAAAGCTTCTTTATAATTGTTTTTTGGTTTGAAATTATTTATTAAATAGTTTATTTACTATTTGTTTTATAATTGGACGGCTTATTTTGTTTGAAAATACTTTTAAAATAATTTTTATCGAAAATATTTTTGAATACGTAATAAATAGTCTAATAGTTTATTATAAAATCAATGTAACAATATTAAACGTATTAAACATCGTAGTAATAACGTATCCAATACAAAATATTCCCGAATTATTTTTATTCGACTGCGTGACTAATTCTCACGTGAAATTAAAATCTTCGCACGACTGTTTTGTGATAAATAGTCTAATAATTTTTTTTTATAAATAGAAATGTAACACCATTAAATATCTTGGGTATCTTTTACAATAGCCCTCAAACGAAAACGCTAAAAAAAACAAAAATGCAACAAATAAAAGTTAGCGTAGCCGATAAAACTGAATTTCCAACGTACCTGTGACATTTATTAATGATTATACTCCGTTAAAAGTGCTATTTTTTTAAATGGATATTTTTTCTTACAGAAATATGAAAGAAAAAATGGCGGCTTCTTTAAAAAATGTTGCAGCCTTGTTGCAGCTTTGTTGCAGCTTCGTCCCGGTATCATTCTGTCGGGGTTGTTTTTTACTGGGACAATTTTTCATTTTTGCGCAATTTTTCATTTTTCAGCCAAGCAAAAGAACAAAACAAAACTACATTTTAAGCAAATGAAATTAAAAAAATGTTCTTTTGATTTACATGTCATTGTGCTTTTATTTACATATTATTTTCATTCGTCACACCATAATGTTTTTTTCCCGTTGTTTCTTTAAATAAGTCCTTACCCTAACCCCAGCCCTAACCCTAACCCCAGTTCTAGCCCCAGCCCTTACCCTAACCCTAACCCTAACCCTAACTCCAACCCTAACCCTAACCCCAGCCCTAACCCTAACTCCAGCCCTAACCCTAACCCCAGCCCTAACCCCAGCCCTAACCCTAACCCCAACTCCAGCCCTAACCGTAACCCTAGCCCTAACCCTAACTTCATCCCTAACCCTAACCTTAACTCCAGCCCTAACCCTAACCCCAGCCCTAACCCTAAACCTGACAAGTTTTCATATTCTAGTCAAGCAAAAGAACAAAACAAAACAACATTTTAAACAAAAGGAATAAAAGCAGTTTTTTTTATTTATGTCATTATTTGTCACACCGTGTACATGGTGCACACCTGATGCTAAAAATGATATAGTCTGTCGTCCATGCCACGGAACCGTTGCGACCACATAAATTCAGCCATGTAGTCGGCACGCATTTCGTTAACGGTCCCGTGCATAGACTTCAACTTCCCTTTAGCGTTTGCCCACATTGATTCGACAGCATTGGTGCATGCACCGGTCAAGGGTCAACGAAATGTTCTTTATGGTTGACGCGGATATGTTGATATCCGTTGCTTTCCAGCCCTGTATACCCGCGCCAACCATCGTGACGATGATGCCAAGAAGCGTTTCCGCAGACCGGTTTTCGACCGGCACTAAGAATTCTATTTTTTTGTCTTGTCGTAACCACCGAAGACCCACTGTTGTCGGATCAGGCGGCATCGGTGGTATTTTCGGCGGGAAAACACAGATTCGTCGACCTCGACGGTCATTTCTGGTCCTCCAATTTTGCAGGAATGTGTCTGAAAATATGTGACGCACACAGCCCCGCAAAATTGGAACCAGTCGACAGTCGTCTTGGCCGACACGTCCATTTCCCTAATAATTTGGTCATAGGACAAGCTCCTATGCGACCCAACACTCATGCACCATGTGTACACTAGTGCCAGAATCTTCCACATGGGCAGCTTGGACTTGGCAAAGAACGACCCTACAAACAAAAAATTGTGTATTAGTTGTCAGAAAACGTACACACGTTTGCAATAGGAAATACCCAGAAATTTCAAATAAAATACCAACAAAAATACAAAAATAAAATTTGTAAAACTAATACCTTTGCGAATGCTAGCTACGGTCCGGCATTTAGCACAGAACCACATGTAGTCGTCCAGCCGTCTTGGGTATTTCATGGTCTTCATTAGACGTGTGCATTTGCAGCACTTCATCTTCCGGGCTATAATGCCCACACTTCTGACAAATTTGATTGTCTCGTCGATGTCAGTACTGAAACGAACTCCTATAGACATGAGGGTCAATTCGCTCATGGCACGATGTATAAGTTGAGCTTGCGTCATTTTCCCACGTCTTTGCAGCAACAAGAAATACACCGAAATGTACCCCCACCCACCCCCAATGACGTAACGACAAGCGCGCTGATTCGGTGACAAAAATGATCGTTAAAATGTTCGTTTCATAAAATTAAATTTCAAAAATGCAAATCAAAAAACACAAAAAAAAACGCCGCTTTGATTATGAGTCCCGGTAAAAAAAAACACACACGCCGTAACCCGTGACAACGAGAACCCGAAGCGAGGCTCGCAAAATAAGAGCGTCGACGCCATGTTTAATAATAAAAAATTCGTGTCTGGAAATTTTTTTTTATTTTTCCATGTTTAATAAAAACCCATTTATCGTACGTAAACATACAAACAAATGGAATAGCCTACTAGGAAAATCTCCAGTCTCGACGTACGTCGCATTTATTTGTTGCATATTCATTTTTTTGACCACGTTCTACAACTTTTATTGAACCCGACTCGCGAGTTTGAGGGCTATTGTAAAAGATTCCCAATATCTTAAACATCATAATAATAACGTATCCAAACTTGTGTCCAAATGAGTGAAATAAAATATTTCGCCAATCTCTTAGTGAACGTAACTGATAAGGAAGTTTTTTTCTGATAAACACCGCCCATCTATTTCCGAATTCAAAAGCGTCATCAAGTAGACTGTTTCTCGTTTACACACTTTTAAAAATTTATTGCTACGTCTAATAGAGGACGGATTTTCGTCTACACCATGTCTAGACTCCACTGGTTGTTATCTTCTTCTTCTCTTCTTCTCTTCTCTTCTCTTCTCTTCTCTTCTTTTCTCTTCTTTTCTCTAATATATAAAGTAGAGACGATTTTTCCCCTGTACCTTCTCGGAGTATAGGAAAATAACCACATGCATTACAGGCTACTAAACTCACCACTATACTGCACTTATTCACTCGAACATGATTTAGTAAATTCGTTATTATTTTTTCTACCTAACACTAAATATTACATTTGGCCCACCATCAACGTCTCTCCGAAAAACCAATTCCATATAGGTGGTAGCAAAAACTTTTCCCCCTAACAATTGTGTACTGTGACTACACTCATCGACACCGGGAAGTAATAAACACAGTTTAATTTTCACAAACCACCGGTTATCATTCATTATTTGCCTGGTATTAATTTAACACGCATGCCAATAATGAAAGTTAGGTTAATTGACCTATTTACACATGTATTTGTGAGCCGAAACCTTATCGCACTCGGTAAGAAGGTAGGTTTCATTATCGCGGCATTTAGCGTTCGATCCCGGTCTACTCTGCCACTTCTTTCTTTCTTTTTTAAATTTAAAACATTCGCCAACACGATAGACGGGGCAGAAAAAAACAGTACGCCGTTTCTTTTTTATTCGACGTCATGCAATAGGTAGTACTTTCTCCCGTGCAACGCCGGGCGACGGGTTCCGCTAGTCTAATATATAAAGAAAACAATGAAAAGGAAATTGCAAATGAAAAATGAAAATAAGATAGTAAAACATAGATAAAAAGAAATAACAAAAAAGAGGAAAAGAAAAATGGAACATTTAGAATGTAGAAAAAACTAAAGTAAGTAAAATAAAAAAACGATGAGGAAAGAGAATTAGATAAATAAATAAAAAAGAAATAAATGAAGTAAAAAAGAAAGACAGATAACATGAAGGTAATAAAAGACAGGAAAATAGAGGTTAGAAAAACAAAGTAACGAAAGAAGAACTGAAGAAAGAAAGAATAATGAAAACAAACAGAAATGAAATAAGAAAATGAATGAAAGAACGAGAAAGGAATAGAAAATAAATAAAGAAAACTAAATATGAAAAAACGAAAAAAATAAAAACATCTAAGAAAAATGAAAGAAAAAAAAGAAAAGAAAATTGAAGGGAGAAACTAATTAAAAAAATAAGAAACAAATACAAATAAAGAGAAATGATTAAAAGAAAACTGAGGAAAAGAAAGACCACGATTCAGGAAAGAAAAAGCAAAAAAGAAAAATCAACAAAAAAAGAATAAAAGAAAAAAAAGAAAAAGAAAGGAACGAAATTAAAAAGAAACAAACGCGAATGTCAAACAAAGAAAGAAAATAAGAAAAGAATAAAAGAAAAATAAAGAGAAGAAAAATGTCAGTCGCCCTTTTTTTCTCTTTGACTTTCTGTTTCCTTTTCTCTTCTCCTTTCCTTCTTTCTAATTCATTTCGATCACTTATCAAAAATGGAGTTCGTCACTCGGTCAAATTGATCAACAACATGAAAAAACATTAACATAAACCAATCGACAATGTTGGCGTCTTCACAGCTGGAACATAAAAGATAACAGGAAGGAAAAAAAAACTCGCGTTATTTATTTGTAACTTTGTCTTCTTTTTATTTTGGTAATATCCATTAAATTTTATCCTTGCAATTTCGGGATTATTTTTCAATCTTATCAAGTTATTTTGTTGTTGTTGGTGTTTAAGATTCTTATGATTCAGCGGAAGCCTTCACAGTCGACTTAGACTCAATTTTAAAATCATCATTTTTTTCGCAGCTTATTTGTGTAATGGCCTAAATATCTTCGTTCCATAGAAAACAGATTCTTTCATTTGATTATCACATACGCACACAATTACACACCCGCACGCACACAATCTACTCTACACACACACACACACACATATATATATATATATATATATATATATATATATATATATATATATATATAGTAAGTTATGAACATATATTTATGGCAATTAAGCTACACAGAGGCTTCCGCGTTTCATCCCCGGATATAATCGTCACGTTTCATAACTTACTACCAAACTCTACTCACTTATTGGGCACTGTTAAAGTAAATACTGAAAATTGATACATAAAAGATTATATCTCCTTAGAACATCTTATGTGGATACATGAAATATATATATATATATATATATATATATATATATATATATATATATATATATATATATTGCGCTATCAATCAGTGTAGGAGATTATCATTTCGCAAGATTCGCACCCAGTTACAGAATAACCCTAGACTCCGCAAGCAAGCGCTCTAACCAAACATCCACTAGAAATTACCGCGTAAATAAAGGGAATTATGCTTAAACCTAGTGGGCACAGACAGTAGAATATCGAGAGTGCTCAGCAAACGTGGTTGGAATATGGTATATAACTAAGTGGTAGTCTCGTTTAAACTTCTCGAACAGGGCTCAACTTCAATTTTCTTAAACGGGCTTATAACAATATTTATTTAAGTATATATTACATTATTTTTTCTACGTACGCCGGACTTATGAAGATCAGACGCCTTTATGTTTCACAAGGGACAAATAATACGTAATCGTCATATTTCACCAGCTCTACTGGCGGAGAATGTTCTTCATTGTCCAAATGGATAACCTCACTAACTATAGAATGGGCCATTTTACATTACTTTTAATAATAATAAGCAGATTACACCAAATATTTCGCATTTAATTGCCTCCCTACGAGGAGAGAGTAAGACAAAAGGTCGGTTTTTAATCTGGTGGAAATCCAACTCCCCAATATGGAGCAATTTGGCTTGGAAAAATGTCTTATACTAGAAGGATTTCTCTTTTACTAACAAAAGACAGAAAAGACAAGGCGTAGTATCAGAAAAGGTACTAAACTTTATTCCTCGCCAAATGTAAGCGAATGGAATCTGTGTAAAAATAAAAATAGCTGAGAGGTAAATATGATCGAAAACGAGAGAAGCTGATTTTATTTCGACAAGCGATGACGTCCTGTTATTAGTCGAAACGTAGATTCAACTGAAGATAGATAAATGAGTTTAAGGGTGAGCTATAAATGTTAAACAATATAAAATCCTTTTTTGTGTTTCGAGTCTTCCTTGTGTTCTAAGTTGCCGAAGAAAACAACACTCTAAATGCTAAACAATCGACTCCAGAATGTAGACACAAAGTAAGTGCCGATTTTTATTTTTTTTTATACGCGGCATCTTGACGAGTTATAAGCAAATCACTTCAACGGAGCTACTGACTACATAACACATATCCCTTTAAATATATATAGTTGAACACACAAGCGTTTAAGAAAGAAACCTTATTGTGTGTAACACAAAAGTGTATTGAGTCGAAGTAACATAATTATTTGGAAGTATTGATAGCAATATAAGTGTTATTAATAAACAAAACTGTTAGAACAGTTTTTTAATTGTTTTTTGTTGCAAGAATTCGAGTATAATACTCCTTAATCCAATTAGTTTATATAACAGAGATAACCGGCGTTAACTCTAAACAATTGGAAGATTCTACAATATGAGTTTAATAAGAAATAACCTGTACTAAAAAAGGAAAGGGTCTATATTCCCCTGAACGTTTAGCAGTTGAAACTGTATCGGGTATGATGATTTTATTATTCTATCGTTATTACGAATTGAATGAATGAATCGATTTGTTTACGTTTATTCTCCTGTTGTAAAGAACAAGAAAATAATGGTGTAGCATCATCGTAAGTCCTAAGCGTGTTTAACGACATCATGTGAAATTGCATGGTTTCTCTTCTACCGGTATTACGAAAAATATACAATGGGAAGAACATTCTTTGTGTTGTTGAAGATTAAATCCGCTTTTAAGAATGAAATAATAATAGAAAGAATATTTAAGAAACATCTCAAATGTAATTAATAATCCCCAAGACGTAACATACGAAGACTAGACTATTCATAAATGCTAAGTCGATGACAACACGAAAGGACACTTATATCATTACATTATAGCAGTAATATAATTAGTTTGTGAAATAAAAATCTTTACATATTATCATGATATATTATGATTTTTAAGAGATAAATAATGTAATATTTTATTTAAACACATAAAATTGTTTATCTGATGGTTAAGATAGATAGAAAAATGCTGAATTTTTTTTACTAATTACCTCAGCTATTTTTTTCTTATGTCATTATTTAAAAATGTCGACATTCATTTTACCAATCTTCCAGGCTTAATTTGTATTTTAAAAAGAAAATGAAGTGAGGTGCATGTTCTGATTGCAAATAATATGATGCAACAATGATACATTTAAAAATGTACTAGGATATATACTTATCTCGACATTCTGACTAAAATATCGTATTTGAGCTTCAATCAGAGTGAATAATGATTCTATAAAGGGTCGGGATGCCATCCATCTTGGTTTTACTTTTTACTGCTGGAAGGGAATTGACTTATTGTCGGTCACTTGGGACAGCCTTACCAAAGAATGCCGATGGGTTTGAACATGGCTAATTTTGGACCCGCTCAGAGTTCCCCGTTCTGGGCCCAAGCTGAAGTCTCTACATCAAAGAACTGACCTCGTGTCACGTTTGTTCTCTTGAGGCCGGAAGGAAAATATTACCTGCCAGCCGTGATCGGAACATTTTACAAACTACAGAGAAAAACATAAACACATGATAAGAGAGAAAGTAATTAAGAAATAATAGATGAACATGCTAAAGTGTATCATTTGGATTATTCAAACTACTGTTTTCATCTAGATTGTTATTCTTACAACGTTTCGGGCAATGAATCTGTATGTCGGACTAAGAGTGGTGCTAATTAACGCTTAAATATTCTGTAACCCGGGATATAAAGTCGGGTATCCACATGATCAGGGCATTCTCTACTAAGCTTATGTTTTATTTATGGATGAGTAACCGATATCGTTTTCTTTCATTTTTAGTTTTATTATATAGTGCATACTAGCAGGGTTGATGTTGCCAGCTAGATATTTTACTTACTGCCCTATTCAAATATATGTTAATACTCTTAAACTAACACTTATAAATAGATACGTTTTATCGTATGACAGGTTAGAAAATAGTATCATTAGCTCCTTAAAGGGCAGCAAGTGACGCAGAAATACTTCCATTATGTCAACATGCAAATTGTACATGTGAATACACTTATATTCAAATTAAACTCCCTAGTATGTCTTTATTTTGTGGGACAGACATGCGTACAGACAGAGTGGTGTTCTCCTTTATTTTATATATATATATATATATATATATATATATATATATATATATATATATATATATATTTATTTATATATATGTATATCTACAATGACGATTCCTGAAAAGATGAAACATATGTAGATAAAATAAATATTGATAATTATGTGTCGCCCCCCAAATTTAGGCTAGGCTCTATAGTGAGTCGTATTCACACAGTCGTTCTCGTGGCTTTAATGCATGTTCCTTTCAGTAGTAAAACACTTTGACGATGGCTGCCCTTAAATAGTATTAATCTCTCGCTTATTTACCGGTTTGTTTATGACGACCGTGTGGGTTAAGAGGCTGAGATTTAAGTTTGAAACATGAATTCATGTTTTAGGGTTCGAGTCAGGCGGCCATTATAAATACATCTCTTCTACACCGACGATTCTCGACAGAAGGAAACGTATATGTATGGTAGATAAAAACAAATATATATATATATATATATATATATATATATATATATATATATATATGTATATATATGTATGTATGTAGAGAGAGAGAAAGGGGTAGACAGACAGACGGAGGAGTGTTACGCACAAAATATACCACAATTATTTACTTATATTTTATTATATTAAAAATAGACAATATATATATATATATAAATATATATATATATATATATATATATATACATATATATATATATATACATATATATATACATATATATATATATATATATATATATATATATATATATATCTGATTCTTTATAATTTTATTTCTAAATATCGGGAGGGAGTAGAATCTTTCTGATACTTTCCCAACTAAACAATTTAGACATTTGTAAAGTCGACTTTTAAAAAACGTCGACTCACAAGAAAAAATCGGATATACGCACATAATGTTTTAAAGGAGTTTTGTCCCCATGGGTCACTTGAAGATGAGGCACATAGATATTCGGCACATAGAGGGTAACGTAGAAATCTGATACAACTTCCATTGTCTTCCCGGGGGAATTTTATACACATGATATAAATTTCATTAAAATGGAATATATTTAATATTATCAAGGAGGTTCGGTTCCATAGCTCCCTTAGGTTCAGAAGGCACTTTGAGATTTGGGTCATACTCATTGTCTTCCCCAGAACATTTTATACATATAATTTAAATTTAATGGAAATAGGATATATTTGAAATATTAAAAGAGTTATGTCCTCATAGCCCCTATAAGGGGTGCAATTAGAGATTCAGGTACACTTCTATTTTTATTTACAGTAAATTTTACATAAGAATACACTTTTAGATTTTTTGTAGATTCTCTAACATTTCCTTCAAATAGGAAAACATAAACATCACACATACAACTATACACATAAACATTCCAAAATTCTTCGTTTACATTAAAAATATTTTTAAAAAAAGAAAAAATATTCTTTGACTTAGTAATTCGGCAACACTTCCATTGTCTTCCACTAAAATTTTAACATAATTATACACTTTTGGATTTCACGTAGATTTCCAAACCTTTCTTTCTATAGAGAACACACACAATTTCGCACACACACATACACACAGACATTGAGGTATATATATATATATATATATATATATATATATATATATATATATATATATATATATATATATAGAGAGAGAGAGAGAGAGAGAGAGAGAGAGAGAGAGGGAGCGAGGGAGAGAGAGATTAAATATATTCTGTATTTAAGTTTCAGAATTTTATATATAAGGATTGACAATTTAGATTATTCGCACGTTATTCCCATAAACGTTTCGGCCGATGTAACCGCCGGCTTTCTTCAAGTACTTCTGGTCGAACTCAAAAACCTGTGAGAAATTTTGAACAAAACCATTTTTGAATCCACGTGGGTAGCTTGCTTTCGGTCCGTCAGCTATGGCCGGGTAGGAGTCTTAAGTAATTCGTAATTGTATTCTTAATAATCAGTTCTAACTGACAGTCTTTTAGGGGTTGAATGTTCAATTCTCAGTTCGGACGATACTAAGAATAATATAAGTTATTAATCTTCATCTAAGAGAATTCCAACTCAAAATAAAGAAATTATTAATTAAATAAAAAACTATAAAGAAATTCAATACCTTTTAAAGAAGTTTTAAAATGAAAAGAAAGAAATACACAGGAGACAAAAAGTACATATATGGGGTAAGGAAAGAAGTGAAGGAAGACAAGGAAAGAAAAGATGATGAAGCAAAATGAATAATGGCATTATAAATGAGGTTATTTGCAATTAAATGAAAGAGGATGAAATAAATAAGTAACTAAAAAGAAACGAAGCTAGAACAAGAGAAAGAAAGGAGAGTGTTAAAGAAAAATACCTCGTAGCAATAAAGAACGAAGGATAAACAAACGAAAGAATAAACAATCAAATAAATGACGAAAAAAAAAGAAAATAAAGAACGATTATTAAGTAAATAAAAAACACAAACAAAGAACGGAAAATGAAAAATTATGAAGAAAAAAAAATGAAAAAAATGAATTAAAAAATGTATGAGAAGAAATGAATGGATAAAAATGAATGGAAAAAAAAATGAATGAAAAATAAATGTAAACAAAAGTGAATGAAAAATGAACATGGGAAAAAAGAAGTTTTTAAGAAATTAAGTATAAAAGAAAAAAGAAAGACAGAAAAGCGAATACATTTCCAGGAATTAAGATCGAAAGAAAAACTAGTAGAAAAATAGAAAATAATGAAATAAAATGAATAAAGGAAGCATAATCAATCCATTTCTAGTAAGTAAGAAAATAGAAAGAATGAAAAGGAAGAAAGTAAAAAACAAACGAGGATGGAAAACGAAGAGACGGAAGAATAAACATTAGTAGAAATACAGGGTGCCCCTGTCCCCAACAAAAATATGCAACCCATGGATTTGTTAATATAATTCACAATACTTTTTACAATCAAACCATATTTGGTACAAACAGACTTCAGTCTATGCTTTACTTGTCCACCAAGTGTAGTCATGAATATCCAATTCTCTTTGTTTTATCGCTGTGATGGCCCTCTTCTGTTCGAAAAAATCCAGGGAATATTTTGATAGGCATATCTTCGAGATAAATCGATATATAACAACATGGGAGGTGTAGGTTAGGTTAATCTGAAGCCCTTTCAGGATCACATCTACTCATGAGACAATTACCCACATATAATTGTTCGCCGATAAAGAAAAGAGTATTGAACGCTCATAACTGAAACTTGGTTGACACGTTAAGCATAGACTGAAGTTTATTTGCACCAAATATGGTTGGAATACAGAAAGGATTGTGAATTTTGATTACCAATACAATGGGTTGCATTTCACTGTAAATTTCTACCAATTAAGAAAGAAATAGAGAAAAATTGGAAAATATTCAAAAAGACAGAAAAAAAGACAAAGTAATCAAAGAACAGTGTAACAAAAGGGATTATTTAGCAATTATAAAATAAAAGTTAAAAAAAAACGGAATAATCTAATGAAAATAGAAATAATAAAAAAAACGAAAGTAAAAATAAAAGGAAAACTTTAAAATAAGAAAAAATGTAAAAGAAAGGAATGTACAGAATGACACACCAAAGAACGTGTTACGAGTAAAGAAACGAAGGAGTAAAAAAGGTAATAATCAAATAAAAAATCTATAGAAATCTTTACAAAAAAATGAGAATATTTAAAATAGATTTTTTTCAATGGCGTATGAGTCGGCCAATTCATCAGTTTTTAACAAAATCGTTCTAAATGCACCGTTTACAACGCAAGCGTAGCTCATCTGCCATGACACACGCGCACGCGCATTTCCTGTAAATATTCATGTCTCAACATTACAAATCAGTTATTTAGCGTAACACAGATGGCTACTTCGGAAGAAGGCGTCCTTTTTAATGTTCACGTCGTTCATCATCGACACACTCTACTGATCTGGCTCATTCCCCCCTTGTTTATATTACTCTTCCTTCTTCTCGTTCTTGCCTCCCCCTCCTCCTCCTCCTCCCCCTCCTCCTCCTCCTCTTTCACATTCTCCCTGTTTCCACGACTTACAACTCTCATTACAAGCATTTGTAGACTTTATAGTTACCGATATACTAAATCTTCTATACACATATTGTATGGTATATTGTATGGTATGGTATATTGTATGGTTTGATGTTTGAGCGTAACTTGTAACCATACCTACTAGATGATGTCACTAAGATAGATGGATGACTTCAAAAAGCTTCCATTCACTATGTATGATGATATTCATTTTCAAGTAAATACATACAAATATATATATATATATATATATATATATATATATGTGTGTGTGTGTGTGTGTGTGTTAAAAATAATTATTATTTCAACTGTATAATAATAAAAAATGTTCTCATATACCAAAGTAACACCTAAATACGAAACAGGATACTCCATGTTACAAATAAAGCATATTAATAGGTAGAAACATAAAACAAACAAACATATTATTTCAAACGTGAACAATTTGTTTTATTTAGAGATCACGTATGCAAAAATATGTCAATTTTCCTTATTCCCGGAAATTTCAGAATAATAATTTATTCTTTTTCAGAGGAGAATGGAGCTAATTCTTGTTAATTAGTAAAAAAAAAAGGTCAGTCTTAAATGTAATAAAATAATTCTCACTGTCTATGAAGTTCTAATTTATTCTTCTCGTGTGAAATATGAGCCAATTCAAAGCAAGAATTTAAGACTCGAAAATTTAAAAATCCGGCAAAATTACTATAAATGAGAAGGCATAATCCGGGTTATTGTCGGTCGCTAAAGGCGTACCCACCGGGGAATACCGATAGTTCGTTTCCAGCTTTTTAATACTATTCCAGAGTTATTCCCTTTGGGGGGAGCTGTATTCCTTCCCCATATACACACCAAACTAACTCCATGGTTTACTTCAAGTGTTAAGCAGGTATTCTCTCCCTTTTAAACTATCATTTCCGTTTGTTTTCTTCTATTATAACTAGTCATAGTAGTAACTCTTTGTTGTATTATTCACGGATATTTTTAATCTGGTCATTCCCCTGGAATAAATACGTCATTAAAGAGAGAAGCGTTATGAAGTAAGAACGGATGGCAGACAGACACCTCAATAAAGTAAACTAATACAGGAAAGAAAGAAAGCAAGCAATAATAGAGAGCGTAGAAGAAAAGAAAAAAATCAAGTAAAGAAAGAAATGAATGAAAAATAGAGTGAAACGAAAAAGATAGAGAAAGTAAAAGACAAGAAAGGAACATAAACAAGAAAGTATAAAAAAAGAAAAAAAAAGGGGGTAAATAGAAAAGTAAAAATAAATAAACAAACTGTCCTATTAATGACTGTCTAATTATCTCCCCTTTATCCAACTCTTTGATGCATGGCACAAAAAAGACTTTCCATTTTCGCCTTTTATCACAAGCTTTTAATATATCAAGCTGAGTCAGAAGTAACTGGACAGTCAACATATATTAAATTTAAATAATAAATTGTTAAGAAAATGATTCCATTACGTGTGTGCCTGCAGCCTTCGGGCGGAAGGGGGAGAAAAGAATCGAAAAGTGTCTTCGTGATATTGTTATATTCATTGTAGTTGTTGTTGTTATAGTCCTTATATTTTCTTTTGATTAGTTGAAAGAAGAAAAAAAAGAATTAAATGAGATAGATTTGTCATTGAACACAATTAGTTTGTAGAGAAGAACGCTGGTTTAGTCAACCAAACACTTTAGACCGGTATATACCAGTTGAGGATCTGTTCTCCGCAATCAGTGCTTCATCTGCCCGGCTGAAGCATTGCTTCTGGATAGTCCAAGGAGGTCCACCCTCTCTGGCTTTGCCTCCTCTCTTTGGGGTGGAGTTATTGCTAACTGCCCGAGGCGCCCCGACCGGGAAATGTCAAAGGGGCTGCCCAGTCTATTGTTAATAGGTCAAAGTACCCCTTCTGTAGAGTCGATGGCTTAATTCTCCCACCTCTGACCTTGTGCCACATCTTCCTGTAGTGGGAATAAAGAAAATACTTTGTCTGTAAAACGAAGGACGTTTGTTGAGTCGAACGAAGACTTCAAGCCGTTATATACCAGTCGAGGATCCGTTCCCGACAATTAGTCTGACAGAGACTATGCCAACTCGGTGTCCTTTTATCAATCAGGATGTGGTATTAGCCCAGGGTAGTTCTAGAATGGCCACTCTCTCAGGCGTATCCTTTCCGTTTAAGGAAGGAGTTAGTTTATCGTCAACTGTCTGGGCGCCTTAACCGGGGAATGTCAACGAGGCAGCCTAAGCAATTCTGAAGAGGCCAGCTCCTCAACTTTTGCCGGAGAGCACAAAAGGCGGAATATCCGGTCACTTCGATGTCAAGTTTGGTTTTGTTGTTTTTCTTCGATTTTCACTTGCTCGATAATCGACATTCTTAAAATTGTCTCTCTTCAGAAATTCCTCAATCCCATACCCCAAAACAAACAATAAATGTTTATATTTTCATTTTAGTCCTGAAATTGAAAAAAATTATAAAAACAATCACAGACCCTGCCCTACATCTTGTAGACATCTAGATTATAATTTTCATTCGCTACCCTGTTTCTCCAGTCACCCTGGATTTTCGCGTTACAATTGTTGAAAATGAGATAACATCGACTCATTTGGAAAACGTTATGCGTTTATAGAAGTCGCGATTCCATACACTCATTAATTCCAGACATCTGTTCTGAAAAGTCATCCGCGAAATAAGCCGCTTCCTTGCAATATTCGATTAGGTACAAAAAAATGTAAAAAAGAAAGAAACGCCGCACAACGCATGCGCCAAGAATCCAGCAGGTCTTGACAGAAGATTAAGGATGCAATTTTAATGCGGTTACAAAACTTTATTTAATCTTGTAATCTGTTTCCTAAGACATTTTAATATTGAGATATTCGGAATCTGGAGCAATGGAATTGATAGAATGGCAATATAAATTTGCGTATTTCAATCCTATAGATTACGTTTTTTTTAATATTTTGCTGCGCTTTGGACTATGCTTGGCGTCATTGTTCTGTTGGTATATGAACTGAATTGCAATCAGATTAGGTTCAGAAGAGATTCTACAACGCACTAAGATGTTGTCGAAAGTTATTATCTTCTTCACCATACCGTTGATTATAACTAACTTGTTCATACCGTTTCCAAAAATCGAACCCCATAACATAATAAAATCTTTACCTTGTTTCACGGTAGCTGCAATTTATTTGGCATTAAATCCTTCTCCATCGCCTGTGTTGACGTAAAAATGATTATACTGATCGATACATTCAAATTTGGCTTGCGCAAAACAGTTTCTTTCTGTCATCAAGAATATCCCCATAAAATCCAACCCTTTCTCACCGTTTTAGGGGCGGTGACAACGTTGTAGTGTTAGAGCTACCCAGCTTACAGAGTTCTGGTGAAAGTCCGCAAGGATTCGGCATCAACATCCGTTATCATCTTGTCGTCCCTGACTTTTCATATTACAAGCAAAGACGTGCGAAACGCGTAACCGCAAATTAGTACAAGTAGCAACACTGCTTCTGCGTCATTTTGGGGGCAAACCTAACTTCACATAACACTGCTGAGCCTCTTTGTTCCAGGTGTTCGTGGTAAACTCATTGTTCTGTCAGTCTTTGGCTTATGATCATTCTGGAGACTCTCAGCCTCATATCTAGAAGCATTGATATCTGCCTGAAGATCAGCAGTGATCTTCACTTTGTGTAGTACCTGAAATATTAAGATATCTGACAGTCTTCACAATTGACTCCAAAATATATTGGTAACACTTTCCCTGTTTGTTTCATACTATCTATCGCAAGGTTTTGTGTGGAGTGTATAGAAATAAGTTAAAAATGGAAAATTTCACGCAAGATTAGTTTAATAAGAAAATTGAATTGTCTATTAGAGATCAAGTTAGAAGTTATGCTGACGTGTATTGGAAATAGCGTTATAAGAGAAAGTACGTGACAGAAAAAGAGTTTGGCGTGAAAGTCTGCGAATGCTATTGTGAGAGGCCTCCACCACTATACTAAGAAGTTGTGTCTACTCGGCATTAATGGGGGTCTTTATATTCTTTTTTTTGTTTAAGTCATTTCCCCTGTATTTTCTCTTAACTAATTTCGTGTGAGATAATCCAATAAAGGAATATATGTTATTAAAATAATCGATGAGTTGGTGGAAATTGCTGTAAAGTTTACTAGAAAAAATAAAGTAACCTCTTGAAAATTATCGGGTCGTTATTTTTAATTGCTTCTCGTATTCTAACCACAAAGCGAGAATACGAAGTAAAGTTCATTTATTCGATTGCTACTGTCACCACTACTGAGAGGCAACTACAACATGTCGACGAAAAAGTGAATCACATGTTTTTATCTACAACATAATGCCGGCCAATGTTTTCATTGTGGATCGAAGAACACCCGACGCAATGTTTCAAGTCACTTAATAAAACGACAACGTTACAAATTCAGCATAATGAAGTGCTTTAATGTTATTTCTTTTATTTCTACTAAGCGCTGAACATGTTACATAAACAGGTCCGCTGTTGGAGTGAACAAGTTTGAGTGAACCCTTAAAGGTAAGATGGGTCCCTAGAACAGAAGCCGACGAAAACACGTGATTTCTGAACAGAGATTTTCTGGTCTTGTCTAGCGATACTTCAAGACGGGAAGACGTTTCCGCGGCACCGTCCCCATTGAGAGGGGCACACTAAATAATTGTGTAGCGGGATAATCTAACCGTCTATTTATATGTCCGTCTTTCGCACTCTCATGCAACTAAGTCGTGTACTGATTTTTTTCTGCGACTCTTCTTCTTTTTGTAATAAACCTTCATTATAAAACTAAACATCGGCGCCCGAGTGAGTGTATTCACAGACAAGAAACCACCTAAATTACCTACAAGTACATGAGTGTATAGTAGTTTATACACGCACCGATAAGTGAAAATGTCATACACATTTTACTATTTTGAACAGAAATGAAGCATTTGAAACGAACTTTACTCTTTTATACCCAAATATTGAGTAGGCGAACTGAATTCTTTGAGAAGTCTAAAATGAATCAAGTCTAGCATTTAACAAATAAAACATTTTTTTATGTTCAGTAATGCAAATAAATAACCTAATCAAAATAAAGAAATAATGATGTTCTTTGATTTGTTTTCTGTTCTTTTTCTATAAATACATAAATAATAATAATAATAATAATAATAATAATAATAATAATAATAATAATAATAATACTTATATTCTAACTTAAAAAAAAATCTAATTTCATTCAAACAGCTTCGACATAATGGTGAATGTTAATTGCTTGAAGTCGACGGCTACGCAAGATTTTTATTCATGACGTCTTATTCGATATTGAAACAATCATTTCGAAATGAATTAAATTTTTTTTGGGGGGGGCACACAGCGATACTATCTTTCGTAGGGTGATCCCATTCTTGTAAATGGGGGTGGAAGGTGTACATACAACCGGAGGTACATTATAGAAACATATAAGAATGATTTTAGTAATTTCCAATACTGTTCGTGCAGTTGTTGCATAAACTCCACATTATGGCATGTTACACATTGTATATTGTTTAATAATCAGTTTCTTCATGACGAAGAAAAATACTAGAATGTTTTATTAAACTAAAACTTTTTGTTTATTCGTTATATTAGTACCAATACAAAGTGACTTTAAAATTATTTGTCGTCAGACGTCTTCAAGTTACGGTAGAGAAAAGACAGTTACAGTTTGCTGTTTTTTAATCACACTGATTCTGTGCTCTTAGCAGATGTTTCTAGCGTGCTTCCCCTTGTTTCATGAAGAGAGAGAGAGTCGATATAGAATCGAATAAGCAATTTATTAAACACACATTTCAATGAATAAGGTTCCAGTCTGAGGTTGTAAAAAGTGGTGTGCTCAAGGAAATCTTCTATTTAAATTAACATTATTTTTCTAAAAACCGGACGGACTTCTCCTCTATCAAATACAAAGCATGATCTCCATTTTTTTAGGTTCAAAGATTAGAAATCTGACATTTTTTTTTAAATTAGCAAAGTGTAAATTTTTCTTTTTTATATTTTTATAGAAATGTTCTTTTTCTAATCACTCTTAGCTTAATTTTTTCTTGAAATATGTTTTACACTGTTTCTTCTTCGATGTAGATGATTCTGCGACTTCTTCGCATTTCTGCTATCTGTTACCGATCTGACATATCCAACTCAAACAATAACGGACGTTTTTTACTCATTTGAAAGTCAGTTATCCGTTGCCCAACTGACGGATCTCAAACATTTTCATTTTTTTGTAGCAACAGTACTCTATCTTATGATTTATCTGACTCTTATCTTTCGCCTGTCGTCTAGGAACAAAGTGTAGTATCTGTTCTGATACTACACTTCATATCCACAGTCCTCGATCAGTGAAGAAAATCCCTTTGTAGATAAAAGGAAATTTCAATTTTGTTCCAATCCAGAGAGCCTCTTTTAGGAGAGTTGGATTACCTTACATTAAAAAAAAACGATCTTGTATCTAAGTCTGCCCTCGTCGGGAGGCCAGTAAATAAGGACTCTTGTATAATTAGAGGATTATATCAGGAGTTGGACACTTTCTGGGGTAGTAGAATGATCCAACAAGTTTTCCAACAGCTTTAGCAAAGATTGGACATACGTCTTCTATTTTAAATCTGCGATGAAAGTTAGTCCTAGAAGGTTATCAAAATAAGGTGCCTCTTATTATTCAGATTAGCAGAGAGACGGAGCGTTTTCTCATATATTAGTTAAAAATAAAACCAGTAAAATAAGTAAATTTGTATGAATCAGCAAGGTACGAGATTTTTTGACCGGCTTGATTGTGTTGCTGGCATTGGTTACTAAGATTCTTATTAGAGTCGGCAATTTACAGACAGGAGCCACCTGGAAGTTTCCAACATCTATGAATGAAAGATGGATTCGAACCTACGAAACCTACCTCGTCAGTTCGCGTTGTTAGTCACTTCACCACAGCCACCTCTAAAAAGTACTAGTGATTAATAAAAAAAATATCTAATTTTGAACATTAGAAAAATATAAACAATACTCATTATTCCAGTAATTGGAAAGTTCTGGATAAATCATTTGCAATTTAATGTATTTTATGATTTATTTAGTTATTTAAAAATATTTATTATATTAAACACCGCATCAGCCAGTCACAAATTCAGAATTTAAAGCCGTAACATGTCTTTTTGTTCCACATAACCATTGAAATGCTAAAATAATGTCGCCATATTAGTTTGTTAATTTTTAATTTTACTATCATTTTAGTTAGTTTTAAGTTGCCAAAATCTTCACTTATATCAACAGGAGAGATAACATACCTACACTTCAACTGTCTCGTTGGAATTGTTGTGGGGGAACTTTAGTGATCGTCTCATCAGTAGGGTGTATGATTGTAAATAGGTTTTTCAGTCACCGAATAATAACCCCCCAGATTTTTATCTGTGGTGTTATCTCTAATAACTGTTTTATCAAAACAATCCCAAGGCTATTAATGAACTGAGCAATGCCATCACAGCAAATACAATAGCAACAGAATAAAGCGTGTCAGGTGGTATTGAGGGAGGCAAATCACACAGCTTTTACCAATAGCTATGCGTGGAAATTTTAGTTTCATAAGTTTCTAATGGTATTTGTGCGCAACTGCATGCAGTATATCATATAGGATTTGAACCTGGCGCAAATCACGAACCATACTTCTCTTATTAGAGCGATACTTTACTCGCATTTTACTCATGGTTATGTTTGAAATAGCGAGGTGTTCAACTAATGGTAACCAATGAATCGTTTATAATACGTAGCGCTTCAGAATTGAATATTTGGAGAAGGGCTTATGTGCCGTAAAACATAAAAAACACTAAGTATCGTACCTGCACCATGTTAAGTTACATCCCTTATGCAAAAGGATTAAAATTATGCTTTAATCCAACAATAAAACAATACATATTTAGCATGTAATCGTCTTAACATCTTTAAACCTGACTCTCACTAGTATCGGAGGAAATAAATGCAATAATTCGATTTATCCTTTATCCCAAATGAATGCAACTTTAATCAGGTTAAAGGAGCAAGTAGTTTTGGAGAGATATAAGATAATATCAGGAATCTGTTATATAGATTATTATATTTTTAGTCCGCAGATGTGCTATCAATAGGGTGAAAACCTCCTCAGCAGAATAGCATCGATGTTGGTATGAAACACCCTTAAGATACAGAGCGGCAACATTGAGAATATTACCAACGTGGATATGAGTACTACTGACACTAAATACATTAAACACATATAAGCTCCAAAGCTATTGGTAGGTATTGCATTAAATATGGTATGAAGCCCCCTTGATAGTCGCGATGTGTCATTAAAGAAGGATACTACAACAAATAATAAGAATAATAATAATAATATTAATACTAATACTGATAATAATGAATATTTATGAGTTAAAAAATATATGCCACAAAAAATAAACCAAGTTTGGTATGAAGCACTTTTGAAATAACAGGTGTGTCAAATGAGTGTCTAAATTATAATACATGTGCACCAGTAATTTTCTGGCAACTTATGGTGCGGTACCTCCTTTGATCCGAACAATATCACGAGGGTGAACTTGATAATACTGCTGCCGTCAAATTACGTTAATGAGAGGCCACCATATGGCTGTCTGGATATCGCATCATCAATTTGTATGATTAAACTACACCTTCTGGTGATAGTTTCCCTTTCTTTTGAAATTGGATCTTATTTTGCTTACACTTAACCCGAATCACGACGTGCAAAATTGTCAATAACTCTGACATACTTTTCTCTTGGCCCAGTTACTCTTAGCGTTCAAGTTCAAGATTGTTCAATGGGCTTTGAATTTGTGATCCAACTGTACGTGTTCTTTTTTGTTTGGATAGTGACGACATAGAAATTACTCTTGAGGCTAGCTTACGCAGTCACCAATGATTTTGTCTTTTTTGGACTCTAGTTTAATGTTTTTGCAATGATTTGTTTTCAAAAGCATGACATATTAAAGATGTTACTCAATCATGAAATATTTTACGGACGTTGTAATGGGTTGAATTCTTTTTTGAGTGGGAGAGGTGTACCCTGTAGCTATGAAAACAGAATTAAACAGAGGTAAAAGAAATATATTGTGACTACATAATTGATAACGTCTTTATAAAACTTCTAACGTCAGATGATATCTTTTAAAGTAGCATTTTGCTGTTAACCAATGCAGTACTATATTCCTGCAAAGTTTCAATAAAGTATAAAAATTACATTTTTACAGAACTGGGTAAAACGTAAGACATCATCACAAAAATACTGACGTCAACAACATTACTAAATGTAAGGATTACAGTGACAAACAGTTAAATATATTGAGTCTACGCTATATGAGCACTAAATAATTTGAAGTGATGAGTTAAAATGTATACCATACTGGAAATAAGCACATCAGAATTCTGTTAGAACATCTATTTTTATGTTGCCTGAAAATGTTTGAAGACATTTTATTAGTCCAACTCAAAAAGAGATGTCTCCTCCTCCAAGACAGAACCCATTCTAGTATACTAGATGTTTAATGGCGAGGTGAATCCATGATATATGCTGTCATTCAACATGCATGGAAGTTCTAGGGTAACTGAGGAATTATTCCAGGTCTTATACAAGCACATATGTCCCGCACATTATATGAAACTCATTAAAACAACTATACGCCCATGCATGGATTACTGTTGTCACATCTGAGTTGGTGCACCAGCAACGAGGCTCGCCTTCTTAGACAGGGTTCAGAACATAATCTATAATCTGATAGGTCCAACACTGTTTATCAAGCTCCATCTACTGCCCTAATTACGTAATATTGCATCCCTGTGCTTGTTTTACAAACACTTCAATGGAATGTGCTCTTATGAACTTGCTGCTCTGGTGACCCTCGACATAAATATTCTCGACCAACCCGACACTCAGCTCAACCATACCTCTTGACTGTTGAGGTCCTCTGATGCCAGAAAGCTTCTTTTCTCGTATTGTTAGCCTTTTGAATTCCCTCCCTGCTTCCTGTTTCCCTGATTGTACCAACAAGCAGAAATGTAAATGCAATTTGAACAAACATCTCGCAGCACAACTTCCAACTTAGGATGCCACTACTGATATTGCTCTAAATTCGTAGTAGCCCCTTTACGTTTCAGTGTCAGTCTACTTTGTTTAGACTGAATTAAAGGAAAACAATTAAAAGAAAACGATGTTAGATAACGAATAAAGGTGATAAATGGTAAAGGATGTGATTGGTCGAACAATAAGAATCAAATCTCTAACGTGAGTGATGATCACAGAGTCTGAAATATCATGGTTCATTATAAACATTTCAGGATGTCTAAGAACTGGTGTTGTTAAGAAGAAGATGTTGTTTTATTAGAATTAGATTGAAATTGCTGCCAAGATGGTCGGTCTGTTAGTACAATCGGTCGATTAATATCCAATCTGGTGCTAAGTTTGATGGAAAAATGGTTAGATAACTTGCCATCTTATCAATTACCTAATGCTGATGCTGTCCTCTACCTATATAAAAGTCAAGATAACGAACTGCTGGCACATCTAGAGAGGTGCCGCTTAGTTTACCTTGACAAAGTACAAAATCGACGTCGTAATCTAATGGGTAAAGATCTTTTAGGTGAGAGGGCAATTTAGTTTAGGGTTTATCTCAAGAAGAAAATCAGATTGACGACTTACTTGGAAGAGTAATTCGTCTGGTCATGTCTGACTGAAATAGAATATAGAAACGGAGTCACCATTACTCACAAAATAAACGATGACCTATCAACTAAAGGGATATGCAGTTTTATTGACTGGAAACACAGTAACAAAATGAAGGTTGTACAATGGTTTGAGAATTGTAGACAAGATGTAATAATGTAATTCTGGAGTCCCTCAATTTCTCTACCTGGTAGACGGTAGAGAATGCAGAATCTACATTTTGTTTATTGTGGAGTCAGTCTGGAACTGAAGTGTTTCGCGCCAAGATGATTAATCGCGTATGAATCTCATTGATCTTAGGTGAGTCGCCTGTTCATGCAGATGTGACAACAGTACTCCATGCATGGGCGTATAGTGGTGTTGAGTCGCCTGTTCATGCAGTGAGCAGGCGACGGTGAAATAATTGTCATAAACTGTCCTCATACGTAATCCAATATTGTTAATTCGAGTAATCATTTGAAACTTTCTCAAAATATTATTGATCATTGAACTTACAATCTATTCATTTCATTAACCCTTATCCACGAGTGGTTTTCGGTCTTGAAAAGCAGTTAAAGAAAACCCAAAACATGAAGATCTGTGTATATGCTACATTATTTGTAACGAAATACTCTATGTATTTCATCGACACACCATAAGCGGTTCTGGTTAGAACAGGGGATGTAAAGCGCATAGACATAATGGAGTTCAATAAAGCTCTCAACAGTCTTCCCACCATAGCTAAATTAAAGCCGTCATTTTAACTCATAGCTACGTTGCATAAAAAACAACAATTGCTTGTGCAGATTTCTGTAAAAGTGTTTCGTACTGAAGCTAACACGCGGTGGGAAGCGCTAGTTTCATTATGAAACCAGCCAAAACAAGCATTTTGTTCTAGTGGAGGCGTGATGTGCAAAAAGCAAAGGCGGATGTGTAGATGTGCGAGGACCACATGTTGATAGAGGTGGTCTCTCGTGAAGTCCACTTACTTTTAGACCGATTGAGGCGTTTGGCACCTACCAGCCAGCCAGGAGATAATATTGTTCCCATATCAGTTGGAATTCGGTTTTTGTTCGGTAGTTTTCCTCTCACTTATTGAAGAGAAGAAGGAGACAATTCTTCAGCTGAAAAACGAGAACAGATGCAATAAGTAAACGAGAGAATACGATGAAGATTCCACGAAGTTCTTGAGGAGTGGGAACGCTGAGCACACATGAATATATAAAAGCATTAGACGCACCACATATTTAAAAATTAATTTCTATGCTTGTCTAAGAGCATAAGATGCTTTCCGCGTCGTAAATGCTTCACGTATTATAAATATTACCTTTAGTTTTTTTCTTCTCAACAGTAAAGACGAAATAATTTTCAGTTTTTCTTTATCGATTTTTCATACTATATATATATATATAT
>OY744517.1:162389411-162391911 GCA_963556195.1 Sepiola atlantica
ACAGCCTTGGAAATACCGTGGACACATTGTGGGAAGTAAACATGGCTGCTTTTAAATCCACTTCCGACAGCATCGGAAATAAGCTGGAACAATCGCACGTGCATGACTGGATTATTCACACAAAGTTAACGGGGATGTTCACTCGGTTCTGCAATATCGTTTAACGTTGACGTATTTTTTGTTTTAAGAAAAAACAAAATATAAGATGAATGAATAATTACGGAGATAACGTTTTAATAAGAACGCCAAACATAAGAAGGCAAGTACATCTTATTCCTTTCGCATTTATACTCGACAAGCACATTCTCGACAGTGGATATATATATATATTTCGATCGATGCCCGTGGGAATCACTTCTGAAGATCGGTGTTACTCTAAAACTGCAGTCCAGTAAGCTAGGTAAATTTTATTATAATTTGTTGAATATATATATATATATATATATATATATATATATATATATATATATATATATAACTACTGTACATATGAAATATAGTCATCCGCAGATAGCTGTTTCGTTGTTTCACGACTCATCAATGTGGCTAAACGCAGCGAGTTTATCCGAGATTTTGACACCGGTCACGAGTTACTTCTATTTCTGACAATCCAACACTTTAAATTCTAATCTAACAAGCCTGCTGCTCTTAGTGGGGCAAAGTAGCGTTTTTAAATCTATTTTAATTTACTTGTTTACATATCTGCGATATTTAAAACCAAGAAGACTCAATTATTTTTAAGGAAGAATCTTGCTTAATGATTTAGTGGAAACTATCATATTCTCTTCCAGAGTGCTCCACTCATATATATAAAAATATAGTCATCCACAGGAAGATGTATTGTTGCTTCACTACTCATCAATTCGGCTAAACGCAGCGAGTGAACCAGCCCCGAGATTCTAACACCAGACACAAGTATCTGCCAATCGTTACAGTCCGACACCCTACACTCTCATCTAACAAGCCTGACACGGGTATCGGAAGAAATTGATTGTTTTAAATGGATTTTTATTCACTTGTTTACATTTCTGCGATACTTAAAACCTAGAGGATTCAATTTATTTTACGGAAATTCTTGCTTTACGCTCAAGTGGAAACCATCATTTATTTAACCAGAGTGCTCCACCGAATATATTCCAAACTCTAAGATTCAAAAACTGGACACAAGTCGCAACCAATTGTGAGAGTTCGCCTCTCTATCATCTTAGCTAACAGGCCTGATACCATTATTTGAAGAAAGGTATTGCTTTTGCATGATATTTAGCCATTTGTTTATATTCTTTCGATATTGAAAACCTTAAAGAGTCAATTTTTTTAATATATATTCTCGAGAAATTTACGCGGATTTAAGGTTTGGGAATTTTATTTTAGACGCACCTCAAATAAAAGCCGCTGTCGGTTGATTATCAGTCAATCTATCATGCTTAAGATTAACAAACATTTTCGTCGTCGTGTCACGCTGAAGTAAAAGAGTATTTTCGATGATCTGTCACGCTAAACTTGGAAATTGCATTTTCAATTATCTGTCACTCTTATGTTTACAATAGGAGTGTGCAGACATCCACACAGCTCTATACAGGATATGTCTTTCGGTGTCACAGTCTGTCACGATTAAATTTGATAAAAAAAACATTTGTATCACTAAACGCACGTATTGAATAGGCGCATCTTTATAATATTCGCCTTTTTCTGAAATATTTATTTATTTAAATATCCATATTTAAATATCTATCTATTTTTCCCTTAAATATCAATGTGTCTATCTTCATCTACATACACAGATTATCAATAAACATAACTCATGGGGAATAATCAGGACAAATCGGGACCTGAAAGTTCCGAATCACGTTCCTCGGCTCCAAACACACCAATCCCTGTGAGAAATCCAAGGCGGAAAGGCAGTGAAAAAGTAGACCTGAGTCAAATCCATATTGAAAAGCGATCATTTGAAGATTCCGGTGGAAACTATAACGGAAATCATAGTGATTCGGATATAACGGAATCTATACAGACGATTAAACTAAACAGTCCGAAACATTACAAGCGAACAATGAATAACCAGCTGGAACCGTTCAACGCGATGTCGGATTTACAGGACGCGAGGCGATACAGTATCCAGATCGACACCGATCAGCTGGAATCTCTTGAGTCCATCTTGAATAACCAAGCTTCGAGCAAAAGAAACATACGCGTCGAGGTAGACGAAATCGGACCGTCGTCTGAACATCGCCGAAATATTCGGATAGAAGCCGATCAACTGGAAGCTATCCGCTCGGTAATGCACAGTCTAATGCCGCAGAACCAAAATACTCGAATCGGGGAAGATAATACAGATTCACTAAGCAATTTACTAAAAATGTTGGCCTCAAAACGCCAAAGCCTTCCAAGAGAGCCTGAAATCTCTAACACAAACGAACGAGCCCTCAGTCGACATTACATCTACGCGGACTCAGATATCGACGCGGAAAGATCTTATCAGAACCAATCAAATAATCAGAAA
>OY744517.1:162401911-162411911 GCA_963556195.1 Sepiola atlantica
CCTCCCATGATGCTACTTCCGGTACACGTCAGTCTAACTTTTAATTTCACTTCTATTGGAAAATGTCATTTTCTAGCTGAATTAAATTTACGTACAAGTTTCCATTTTTAATCTTATTTTTACACACCAATCATCTAATGTTGCTACATCTATTAACGTAAGGATTCTTTAGATTGGAGTTTATCGTAATTGTCGACATAAAAAGGTTATTACGAATAAAGACGAGTATAACATGGGCCATATGAGTAATGGTGTAACGCAGGGATAAATAGTAGACCCATTACCCTTTACTTACTTGGTTTATGACATATGACACGTAATATGGGTGAGTAAATATAGAATGCATGCGGATTATAATTTGTTGTACTACACTTTTCAATTTTAAAAAACTTTTATTCACTCCAAACAAACCACATTGCCACTGAGACCTAAGGGGCTACTCTGATTAGGGACCAGATTTATAAAGGACATCCTAAGTGGAGAGTGTAACAGCAAGATGTTTGTTTATATTATATTTACATTTCTGTATATTTGTATAGTCAGGGCAACAGGGAGCATGGAGGAGATACTAGAGACAAGCTGTTCGAGGATATTAGAGTACAAGGTTTTCCGGCATCTGGTGACCTCTGCAGTAAATATGAACATGCAACAAAATATCGTGTAATGCTACGATTATAATCCTTGGTGAAGAACTGAAAAATTCCTAGATACATATACTTGCATATAAGTCCGAAGAAGATATGTGTTCTTTATCAGCAAAAATGACGGTGCAAACAATATGTATAAATAAGAGAAATAAAAATAACACAATATACGTAAAATGTAAATAACAATAATTATTTTAGAAATCACTTCCTCTTATAGCAGAAGTAGTGTTGTTGACACGCAGTAGCAGTAGTTGTCGTGACACTGTATAGATTTTAGCAGCAGTAGCATAGAGTTGTTGTCTATCTTTTTACTTTGTTGTTAGTAGCACTGTAATAAGTATCGTACTAATCTCTTAGCCGTTCTGTTCTTTCACACTAAATAACAAAGTCAAGAGATAAGCACCTCTTCCCTTTTTGCAACGTCTCACCCCTGACTTCCTGTTCATGATGTACCATTCCTGAAAACGTTCGCTAGATTATCTTAATTTCTTGTGAACATTTTCTATTTTTACGTCAATTAAAACGTCTAACGTAACATATTACTAAAATATGGAGATTTACAGGAATAGATAGGATATTGAAAAGTTTGTAAATGGATTAATAATATACGGATATTGGCCCTTGGCGTGTTTTATAACAATACAGATTATAAAACTATACCAAAGGACAATCGTAAAAAGTAGAAAAGGGAAGGAAAGCGATACAAATGAAAAGCGGAAGCTTTAACTTTGCCTTTGGCGTTATATTAAATTTTCAGTAGCATCTAATAGTTTTATTTATTGGTTTTCTGTGTATTAAGGGGACACAACTCTATTGCTCAAAATACGGGGTCTACGCATTTTATTTATTAAAATCTATTTTACGTTATTTGCCAGTGTGTGTTACACTATTCGGACACAAATAGTGATCTTATTGTGATTTGTAATTATTCTCAAACTAACTTCTCGGCCAAGGAAATTTCATTTCCAGGATGCCAGTTTTGGACATTCACCACATTAAAAACTGATTTCATGTCTCACTCGGCCAACGTGGGGAGACAAGTAAATAGGGAGTCTTCATACAGTGATAGTACTCATAAGTATTAATGTTATTGAAAACATGATGTGAGGCTTAACATCTCGAAACTATGTTTGATGAGGAATTGCCGTGGACTTGACATGTTATGGTTAATTAAATTCTGTATTTAAATTCAGGAATGTATTAAATGGATTATGAAAATTCAATAAATTGAAACACAATTCGATTACAGTGATAATATCTTGCCAAATTTCGTTGAAAGACTGTAAAATAAAATTTCAAAATTTCAAATATATATATTCGATTTTAAATAACTTGCGTAAATAAAATCGCGTAAATGTTATTGAAGAATTAGAATACTTGATATTCTAAGTTTTCGTTTTCGTAGGAAGCATGTGTTTCGTGTCTGTACAATACACGCAACCGCCATGTTGTGTGTTGTGTTTTATTGTGTACACACGAAGTCAGAATAAAATGCCAAAAAAGTGTAATGATCAAGAAACACTTGACTTTACACACACACACACACACACACACACATATATATATATATATATATATATATATATATATATTTATATATATATGTGTGTGTGTGTGTGTGTGTATGTGTCTATGAATATTTAAATAAACTATTTTGTAAAATTTGGATCATTGTTCTCATCTTGAGTGTTATCATCACAAAGTTTCGGCCGTTGTCACCTGCAGCCTTCTTCAGGTGTATCTTTTCGAACTCAAGAATACTCATATTCGGATGTCATAATAATCGTTCCTGACAAATCGTAGATTTTGCTGTACTGGCAGACCCTAACATGAAGATCAAGGAGACAGAAAAATGAAGCAAACACACGAAACTCGTCAGAGAATGTAAAATGATATAGAGTATGAAGAAAGTTAATATAATACCAATAATCGTAGGAGCACTAGGAATAATCCCGAAAAACCTGTGAAAATGACGAGGAGAAACTGGAATTAGAGGAAAGTCTGAAACCATACAACGGACGGCAATGATGAAAACAGCTGAAATCTTAATGAAAATGCTTGAGTGCCGAAACCAACCCACATAAGCTACGAATGCTAACTAGTCACATGGAAATTGCAATAGAAAGAAAACAAAAACACAGAAAGGATACCACTACATGGAACGTAGTGAGTACACATAATAATAATAATAATAATAATAATAATAATAATAATAATAATAATAATAATAATAACAATGATAATAATAATAATAATAATAATAATAATAATGATAATAATAATGATAATGATAATGATAATTATAATAATTATAATAATTATAATAATAATGATAATAATAATGATAATAATTATACTAATAATAATGATAATAATAATGATAATAATAATGATAATAATAATAATGATAATAATAATGATAATAATAATAATAATGATAATGATTATGATAATAATAATAATAATAATAATAATAATAATAATAATAATAATAATAATAATAATAATAATAATAATAATAATAATACGACTGCATGGGAAAGGTTTCCACTGCGGTTATGCAAACATCTGCACTTCGAACACACAGATAATTGGTAAAGACACACACCAGAGGTAGTATTAGAGAATAAAAGGCACAAACTTTTCTGGAAAGTAGAAACAGAGAAACTTATCCTAAATGAGACAATACAATTAACGGCAATGATGAAGACAGTCGAAATCTAAAGGAAAATTCTCGAATGCGGAAACAAACCCACATAAACAACTAACGCTAAGCGTCCACAGAAATATGAAATAGGAAAAGAACATCCCACAAGCTCAAAGTGGAATCGAACTGCCAGAGACCCCATGAACTGACACTTCCCGCTAAAAAAACCCACAAAAATCACACACGCATGCGGCAGCATCAGCCTTAGCTTATACTACAGAATATGGTGGTGAAAGGTCAATGGAAGATGGAAAGAGAGAGCAGGGGGAGTACCAACCAGTCCTCCATTTGAAGAGTGCGGCGAATACTGGAAATATGACATCCAAAACGCTAAACACAAAACCTTTAATTTAAACAACAACAAAAACAGACTAACACCACAAAAATTTCCCTTCATAACATCACTAGAACAAATAACACCGACATAACCGAGAAAAATAAATCTGATATAGTTCTTCCCAATCCTCCCATATATATTTCCTTACAAAACCAATTCAAATCTGACATAAAAATAGTAACATCAACCTCTAAAACAATTAAGGATTTATTCATCACTAAACCTCGTACCCAACCACCCCCTAAAACACTTCTTCCCTAGCCGGCATTTACAAAATAAAATGTGCTGAATGTCCGATGCTTTATATTGGTGAAACAGCCAGAAATATAAAATCCCGCATTTACGAACACAAACAGGACATCAAACACAACAATCCCACTAACGCACTATCATACACAGACACACTTGTACCCACAATTTTGACTTGAATAACTTAACCTTCCTCAAAACCGAATACTTATTCCCAGGTCGCAAGTGCATCGAATACGCTATAATACTTATCTCATCACCATCTAACGTAAACCTCAGACGCAGATCTTATTCCTTAAACAAGCATCTGGCAAGAACCGCACTGAATTAATGCAATATTTCGCGCCTTTCCTTTCTAACTTTCCTTTTTTACTACATTTCATCCATATTTCAATTTCTTTTCTTTTTTCTTCTTTTTTTTCTTTCTCAACTGTTTTCCCCATTTCAACGTCTCCGCTTCACGCGTCTCAATATTCTTTCTTAAAATAAAAAGTTAACAACGTGGCAATAAGATACCGTTCTGCGTTATTCTTAATCCTATATTTTTACAGTTATCGAATAAATTTAAAATCTTCATTTTTTTTTGGAAGACGTTCGTTGATTCAACCAAAACCGGTAAAATCTCTCGTTTTTAAATGATTTATTTCTGTATTTAATTTTTTTGTTTGTTTGTCTTTTTCACACACCTTGTTTTCACGGCATTTTTTATGTTATGATATATTGTGCATTATATATATATATATATATATATATATATATATATATATTTATTTATTTACACAGACATGTACAAAATCTGCGACACTGGCATGTCGATGTTATCGATTAACAGCTATTATAAAGTAAGATATCTTCAGGCAGAGTTAGAATCCGATCTTAACCGTAGATCATATTTGCCTGTGTAAATAAAAATAATCACATATAAAAGCTCTATTTGATATTGAGCACATTTTAAAAACCCGGTTGAAATTCTTTGGATTACTACCCTGTGGATGTTTTACCTGGATTATTATTATTATTATTATTATTATTATTATTATTATTATTATTATTATTATATATATATATATATATATATATATATATATATATATATATATATATATATATATATATGTGTATATATGTCAGTTCGTGATTTATGGTGAATCTTTTAGCGTGATCAACTTTACATATGTGGAGAAAACTGAAGACCATACTTGAAAAAGATCCATGTCTAGTCTGAATTTTCTCCAGATACATGTGTAAGATTTCCTTTTGCTTCAAAATGTACATTAAATCACAGTATAATAGAACTCTTTATTTATTTATAGCTCTATAGCAAAGCTTTGTGCAGAGGCGCATTTTCATACCGTGTCGAGGATACGTCCTCGGCACTCTGTCCAACAGAGTCTAGTTAATTTTAGTTAGGTGGCCTTTTTTTCTGTCGGACTGAGGTCTAGGAGGTCCACCCTCCAAGGCATTACCTACTCTCTTTGAGAAGGGATTACTTTATTGCTAATCGCCTGAGACGCCATTGCCAGGGAATGCCGACGAGGCTGTCTAGACATTTTTTGAAGCTTCAAGTGCTCTGCTTCTTGGGTACTGGCTTTTCCATCAACTCCACCTTTCGACCTTGTGCCACATCTTCCTGCGGTGGGAGGGAAGTAAACACTAGCAATATGGCAAATGTTTAACATAACTCCTTCCAGATTAAATATTGAATATTAAACTTCATTTTGCCTTGGAAATTGAATCTTATATGAATCGATCTGAACTATATCAAAGAATTGATTTTATATTATGACATACACACATTATATATATATATATATATATATATATATATATATATATATATATATATATATATATATATATGTGTGTGTGTGTGTGTGTGTGTGTGTGTGTATTATAATAGAAACACCTATAATAAATATATATATATATATATAATTTATGTCTTTGGATTAAATATAATTGATTATATATAATGTGCTCTCTTTGGATTACACACCCACACATATTTGTGTGTGTACTCCATACATATCTGCTTCATTTTTTTGGAGGGGACGATCGCTACAGACAAGGTATGAAGACACTTGATGTAAGGAACTAAAAAAATACTACTTTATTGTCAAAAACTAGCCAACGATAAATGTCAAATGGATAGATTCAGACCTAGAAAACAGCAATTCTTCCCCCTTTGTCAGAAACATCGTCCATGGAATGTGAAGACTAAAGGAGAAACTATAAGAAGCGAGAGTTACGAGGCTGCCGAACGTAAACCGAAGGTCTACTTTCTACTCTCCATCGCACCACGTATCATGTGTGGGTGCGGCACTTGCAGATTATGCATACAAACTTGTGTGGATTTACTACAACATATTGTTCAGGAGTTTGATGGAAGAAAATCTTTCTTGCGTAAAATCAGGCTCCTATTTAACATGAAATTTGTATTTTGTTCGTTTCTTGAATAAATACGTTTTCTCTTTCTTTCAAGTCTCGTCTGTGTGTGCGCCTGCGCATGAGGTTACGCTCCTCTGACTTGAGAAACATGTCGTCGATCAGCTGTAAAATTCTCTCTTTCTCGCCACCAATCGCCCTGTTCACGACTAGCATCGTCATGTTCGATGTTTCTCTTCTGTCAACGCTCGCCGCCACAAAGAACTCACTTCAAAAACGCTAACCAAAGCTAAATTAAGTGACGACAAGGGAGAGGAAACATGGATTTTTATAGAAAGAGTCTTTGAATTCATATAAAAACTGAACGTCATCTGTTGTCTTTTTTATTTTATTTTAGTATTCACATATATAACCAAACACCCTTTTAAGTAAAGAATTAAGAAAAACGCCCACGAATGTGCGAATGGATAACTGCTTCCCACTGCAGGAGGGTTATGCATAAAGTCAGTTTTACGTGGGGAGGAAATACAGATTTACCCAGGCGGCTTTCTATTCGCCTCGATATTCAATCCGACAGACCAGGGGATGCCTTGAAACTCCAACCCCTCTTATATCGGGGATGAGGTATGTTCCGGTTCAATCCTATGAGGTGTACTCTCCTAGACATTACGTTTAGTCCCTGAGTAGGGTCACGGCCGTCATAATATAAGGCCTGTCAACTGAGTCGAGTTTTTTCTGGTGGCGTTATTTATAGTGGGAGTAAGAACCATTATCAATGAGGACCGGAAGTGTTCGAAGGTGCTAAACACGCATGCGCCCATCTGTAATCAGAGCAAATAATCAGAGTGAGTAAACTCACGTCGATAGAATTATTGATTCACTTGGAAATCATTGTTAACTTGTAGCTGCTATTGTGACTTTATTCCCCTGCCAGAAAAATGGCTACCCTGCTAAGGATTATTCACTCATTTAGAAATCATTGTTAACTTATTCCTTCTTTCAAACGTATTTTCTCTTTTTTTTTATAGATGCAAGCGTGGTCTTAAAAACAAATTAGAATGTTATTTCAATATAAAATATACAATTTTAGACTACTTTATAAGTTTCACCTAAAATCATGATTGTTTTAATGTATTACAAATTGTACTATTGTAAATAAACTGTTTGTTTTGCACAAAGAAAACAAAAAACATACATTTTAATTTATTTCAATAATAAATGTTCTGTTAATTAATTATATTGAATCATTGATTTTGTGTTACTTTACTGAATTTTTAATATTCATGACTTATTTACTTTTCATATATTTACTTTTAAATTTAAAAAAATCAAAGATTAATCATTTATTTCTTTCAGAAATGAGAGCACCTCTTATCAAATTATTCAGCTAAAACTAATAATGAAATGTTCATATAAAGAATAACACTCCATAAGAAAGGGTTTTGTCTTCTTCTTGTGTAAACCAGGTCGTCATAACATTCAACTCAAACATTAAAAATAATCCGGAAAGAATGAATATTAAATGAGAGAAATTATTTTTAAAAGTAAGATTTTAATGTTTGAAAATTAAAAAAATTCTAGCAAAATTATAAAATTGGTTGATTTTCTGAATTTTGATAAATATTTAAGTAAAGGGAGAAGTTAAACTGCCCATAGTCTGACTGTTCGAGATATCTCGTTTGTTACTTCAGAGCATGACGTCAATTCAGTGTTCTGGCCTCTTTTACAACGGCAATGGTAAGTATCTGTTCACTTACGATCGCTTGAGGTGCTTCTACCAGAGAATGCCGATGTGTAAGTTTATAACTATTTTTGGAAAGAGGCAGAATAAGCATTCGGGAGCGCAGGTTTTTGCCCTAACCTTGTGTCACATCTTCCTGGTGTTAAAGTGAAGTTAATAATCTGAAAAGCTACAAAAAAGTTGGGAACGGACCCATCGGCATTCACCAGGAGGGACGCCTCATGTGGTTGAAGAAAAGCTAAACTCCTTCTCAAAGGATTGAAGTGATTACTGTGAAGATGACTCGCTAGAACTGAAAGGGTATAAAGTAGTTTTCTTACGTGTCCATGGATTGCTTTTATGTACGTAAAAAGTAATTAATATATATATATATATATATATATATATATATATATATATATATATATATATATATATATATATATATATATAATTAAAATGAGGACACGTTTGATTAAAAACAACTATATACAATATTCTGCATATTTTTCGCCGCTTAGGAAGTTGAAAAATACTACTACAAACAACGCTGTTTCCATCGTCAGTAAAAACAACAACATAACTACGTAACTTCATTTTAGACGATGAAAAATCGTACATATTCGGGCAAAGCGTCATGGCCTGATTGTAAAACGTCAGACAAACGACAATATCATAGAGTGTTCCATATTTGTCATGGTTAGCCATGCTGATGACGGCTGATAGCCAGAAACACGTACCCGTATATACATATATATATATATATATATATATATATATATATATATATATATATATATATATATATATATATATATATATTTATATATATATATTTATATATATATATATATATATATATATACATATATATATATATATATATTTATATATATATATATATATTTACATATATAGAGAGAGCGAGAAGGAGAGATAGCTAGAAAGAGAGGGGGAGAGATAGAGAGTAGCATGATTTGACGTATCCATCTTAAGATATTTTGAATGATGTATGGTTGATAGTTGAGTTAACAGTATTTTTAAAATTATTATTCAATATTTCGAACGCTCTGAGTTTTGATAGGGAATGGCGACATGGGTTTATGTGAATGGTATGGTATCAAATACTTTTTGTATAGTATATTTCATGACTTTTATAGTGTCTTCGGTCTTTCTGTACAAGGGTTTATCCGGACAAATTGACATGAGGATACTTAGCCCCACAAGTAAACCGTGACCAAATATTCAAAATAACATAGCATTTGAAGCCCAAAATAAGATCCCTCGATACGGCTATACACTTGCTTATGCAAGGAATGGGCCACCTTCCCCTAGTAATGTTACTTTATGTTATAGCACTGAGCTGGATACTCCACGAGATGAGTATTGTCCTGAAATCCGGTAAGCCTAAGAGACCACAAGATACATAAACTATAACATAAGTAAATGGTCAATTGGGTAGAAGAAAATTAATGTTCTTCACTTCTTTACTAACTCAACGTGAGAGAACTTTAATGGAATATTCGAATATCAATGTGTCTCATATAGAGATCAAAGGTTTGCCCTAGGAAGGGGCCCCTTGATTTCTGAGAACTTCGAATGAAGTAAAATAAAACAATATATATATATATATATATATACTAGCAGAACCTACTCACCATTTGGGCAGTAATTAATTTGGACGAGGGAGGTGGCTTTAATTAAAAACATGTTTTTTAGTGAGAGAATTCCATAATTTTAATAAAATTTGTTGAATTTTTAGAGTAAAATCCTCAACTAAATTATCCCCTCCCTTAAAAATGAGATTCTTTTGGGGTCATTCTAGATTGTTAGGACAGTTTATATGTTTTCAACACTAACCGTAAGTTTGACTGCAGAAGTCGTAAACCACACGCAATCGCCACAAAAAGGTTCCTCTTTCCCTAGAGAGAAAATAACGCACAAAATTCATCTTC
>OY744517.1:162416911-162469411 GCA_963556195.1 Sepiola atlantica
TGTATATATACATATACATTTATATATATCCATATACATATATATATGTATATATACATATGCATACGTATATATATGTGTGTAAATATATATACCTATATATGCATATGTATATATGTACATGTATATCTGTATATATATGCATATATACATATATACATATGTATATATACAACATATATATATATATATATGTATATATATATATATATATATATATATATATATACATATACATACATATGTTGCATTATGACGGGCCCTGTATTTTTAAAACGGGTAATGTAGCTAGTATGAATTATGAACTAGGTGAAAGAAATAGGATCAAGTGCAAATTAGGTGCATGGATAATTTGGGACAAACAAGATGATTCATTCTGGTAATCATCACATACGTGATGTATGCTGGCCGAGATGAGACGCTCGGATCAAAAAGGTTAGACACAAAAGCGATATTGAGTCTTGTTATGACATTCCTTGAAGGGTGAAAGGGCTCTGACGTCACAGATCCTTGGAGAGAAGTGAGTTTTTTACACAGTTCACCATGGAGGCGCTATATTGACAGACGTCCATAAACTGAGCTCTGTAATGCACAGAGTTGGGGTGACATCGCCAGATATGGGCTAAGACGTAGAGTAAGATCGCAACGGCGGGCCAAGAAAATAGCCGATTGCATCCGTCACGTTTCAAAAGCAGTATGAAAGAAGAAGAGAGTTTTAATGAACGAACCGACGAATGGAAATCTCTCTGATTGAAGTGTGAAATTAAAAAAAATAGAAGTCTTGCCTTGAGCTTTTTTGTCTTCCGTGCATGAGAACAGAATTTGCTCACAAGACAGGTACAACACTACGATCACGGGCCAACAACAGAGATGAGTGTGCAAGCAAACCCACGACCAACAGTGAGGCAGAAATCTGTAAGGTAACTTTTAATATTGATTTAAAACGTAAGAACAATTTGAAACCTATTAAGGACTTTATAAGTTTAAAGACAGTGTAAAGGCTTAAAGACTATTGTTAAAATGTTAATTATTCTGCATTTAGATGAACGCTAAATTTACTAAGAGGCCCGGTCGACGTTTCTAACTTTCGCGGTGAGTTTCGTGTTGTTTCGATTTTTGGGTGGTGCCGAGAAACGTTGACCCCGGGTACGAATTACGAGGTATACAATATATAGAAAAAGACTGTGTAAACTAATCGTTAAAATATTATTATGATATAAAAAAAACTGTAATGTCACACATATATGTACATATACATATACATATATACATATATACATATATATATACATATATATATACATACATATATACATATATATATACACATATGTACATGTATATATACATATATATATATACATCTATAAACATATATATATACATCTATACGCATATATATTTATACACATATACATATATACATATACATATATGTATATATACATACACATATATACACATATATATCCATGTATATAAACATATATATATATATATACATGTATATATACATATATATACATATATATACAAATACATGTATATGTATATATATACATATATATACATATATAACTATTCATATATATATATATATATATATATATATATATATATATATATATGGAATATCAAGAAGTAAAAACAAATAAATTGTATGTTTTTATCAACGTTTCGTGTTCATGTCAAGAGTTGACATGTTGATTGGTCTGAAGAAATAACACACAAGGACAACATATTTGAAGCAGTTGTAATAGGAGGAGAAAATCTAAAGGAAAAGGCCGCTTATTGAAATATTTACTATATTTAAGTATGTGTAATATATTTGATTTTTTTGCATACTCTACTGATTGAAAAGTTTCTCTATCAGAAAAGTACCCAAAACACTACATTTCAATGATTTTAGTGACTATTATAGCGGCCTTCGGCGTCCAATCAATCAGCCTTAAAATGTGTTCTCCAAATATCTGCACGCAATATTCTAAAAGAATGAGGCAACTCCAATTCTGTTGAATCAACTTACTTCGCAGAATTGTTTATTTTTTGTCACCCAGACGAGATAATAATATAAATTATAAATGATACAGGATTAAAATTATGTTAAAAATAAAAACAATTTCTTTAGTAACTTGTCTATGGGTGCAGATTTTATCCTCCCTATAATATATATATATATATATATATATATAAAATTGAAATATAAGCCATATTAGCAATACAAGATTCATTTATTTTTATTTTTTTTTTACATTAATCCTATCGATTACGGAATAAAATTCCTTCTTCAGGGATGACCAGTATTGAGTCATTTTTTTTTCATCAAAAACAAGAATAACGAAACTTATTTCATTGTTAATTTGATAAACGTCCTTGGTACGACGTCTCCGCAGTGTTGTATTGGCGGTTATGATTCAAATCCGGTGTCGAACGAAAGAAGCGTTGGCACGCTGTCATGAAAAGTGTGGGTTTGTCGTTCAAATTTCAAAGTATTGCAGGGTTAGTTAATAAAATTGAAATATAAGCCATATTAGCAATACAAGATTAATTTATTATTTTTATTTTTTATTTTTACATTAATCCTATCGATTACGGAATAAAATTCCTTCTTCAGGGGTGACCAGTATTGAGTCATTTTTTTTTCATCAAAAACAAGAATAAAGAAAGTAACATACACTTTCCTGGCTTTCTGACTAGGATCAAAGTTTAGTATATGTATGTAAATGATGGTACAATAATAACGTAAGTGTCTGGATACCTGTAATAATAATAATAATAATAATAATAATAATAATAATAATAATAATAATAATAATAATAATAATAATAATAATAACAACAACAACAATAATACACCCTTATAGGCTCAACAACTATAAGATAGAATTGCACTCAATTTGGCATGAAGAGCCTTTGGTATTTGAGACATAATGAAATCAAAATAATGGTGTGTAATTGCGTCTAGGTATTTTGAACGTGTATTTGAACAGGTCTTACTATCTACAGAGACAGATGAAGTGAGTAATAGAAAGGGGATAGAGAGAAAGAGAGAGATAGAGAGAGAAAGAGAAGACATACAGACGGAGGGGGAGATACGGGCAGACAGAGGGAGCGTAGTAGTGAGAGGATATAGTTTTAATCTATGGCTTTCCGCCTGTGTCTCTCTTATTTTGTTTGTCCGTCCGTGTTTATTTCTGTCTGTGCGTAACGGACAAGATTACAGACAACAGGGCTAAGACAATTATGATCTGGAAATACAATTGTTGTTTTAGCTGCGAAATAGATATTAAGAAACGATTCAATCTGCGCCAGTCGAATGCAAAGTAAACATTGGACCAAACAAACTAATTCCAAAGTTATAGAGTTAATAATAACAATGACAAGAGCAATAATCATAAAACAATTAAGATAATAATAATAATAATAATAATAATAATAATAATAATAATAATAATAATAATAATAATAATAATAATAATAATAATAATAATAATAATAATAATAGCCTGGTGAAGCTTATTGCCATTCAAATTCCAAGTAAAGCCGTTGTTAATGAAAAATCAATGATAAACATTTGTTGCGATAAGTGATTTCCAACGATTATCGAGTGATTCGGGGCATATGGAAATCTGAAGAGACTTGTTGTCACTCAGACACTAGGGAACACACTTTGGTGTTACTAATGAGCGATCATTGGTAATAACTCGTGTGGGAATCTTTTGTGAGTAAAATAATACTCATAATAATAATCATAATACGCCGCGAACCGGACATACCAAAGTGGATGACTAGATGCAGAAACACAATTATTTAAAAAGGATAATGGAATGATTTCTAGCAAGTAGAGACCGATAACCTACCTACCATGACATGAAAAGGTTTAACACCACAACTGAGCAAACATATCTACCAATCCCTTAATACATGTGAACTACACCTGTATTATTATAATGGGATTGATTTTGAATACTCTTGGTGTGTGCTCCTTTATTCCCATGGTTCGTCGACTACGTTGACGGCATTCACTGGTTATGTTCGGTGCTGATGTCGCAGTCAAGGTTAGCGCCTCTTTCCGTCCCCGTCGCTCTCCTCCTCCTCTTCTTCTTCTTCTTCTTCTTCTTCTTCTTAATAACCACTTTTATGAACTTTATTGAAAACAGAAGCATCAACCAAAAAGATTAGGCTTTAAAAAGCTTTGGGGTTTTTTTTTGGGGGGGGGGGGGTAATTTTTCTTCAAAGCATACATTTACACGCATAAAACAAGCCCCACTTCAATCAAGAATCCTAACTGCCTCTTTGGTGATTTAAATGAAAGAGACCTAATTTTCCCTACCAATTTGCCGCACTTGCTTACTATACCAGTGACCTCACAGCCAGGACACGTAGCCTGCTAATCTTAAATGGAAAATTCTACTCTCCCTTATTTTCAACCCTATGCGAAAATTAACCGTGCTAATCCTATTTTTACATAGCCGTCTTTTATATTGCTACACGCCCTGAAGAATTGAAAAGATGCTGGAAAGCAATAAGTGGGGAAGACAACCTTCGAAAAATCGACCTAATGATCCTGAAAGAAGTAAAACGCTCAAGAAAGAACATGACATGGATCGAGGACAATAAATACTACGGCACACAACCTCAGACATGAATAATTGAATGTTTAGATATGTACAGAATATTTGACAAAATCATCAACCTTACAGAGAAAATAATGGAAACATGGATACTTCAACTTACAGCTAGAGGTCAACACCAGACATAGCTAAGAATTCAGAGAGGCAATTTCCAGATGGATTCGATATCTATAGCCATGATGTCACCCAACAACATATGCAGGAAGAGAGGTGACGGTGGTTAAGTCGTAACAAACACGGACTGACGACCTGCGTTATCCAAGTTCGAATCCAGCCAGTTCCATAGCATCACTTTCACTTGGCAACCTTCATGTGGTCCCTCCCGATGACAACAGAATTAAGCCGGTCAAAAAAGAAGTTTAATTAATATGAATGTACGTTTGAACATATGAAGGTAATGCGATACAGAAAAACTCCTACGTAATGGACTTTTGATTTGTTCATAGCGTACAATTTGCCATAGCGTAGGATAAATTAGATGACCTTGAAAAGGTTTTATTCATTAAAATATATAGAAAATGAGTATAGGTTTGCCAAACTATAATAATATTTTATGATGATAATTAAAGAAACTATATGTTAACAAAATGGATGTATTAGGAAAATGACTATTGATAAACGCAAATAAACATTAAATACCTAAATATTAACAAAAACTTGTTAATAGATACTGCATGTGTATCACTACACTAAAATTATTGAATATCTTTCATTATTTTCAAAATCATTTCCGTTAAATCGTTTCATTGAGTCTTTTATCTTTTGTCGAAATTTGGAGATATTGTTCAGTTCCATTTTCTTTATGAACATGTTTTGTTTGTAAAGTACGAACTATCTCTATATAGTAGTTATTTAAGCAACTTTTTCTTCTAAGAATGTTAGATGTTATTCTGTATTTCTTTCTGCAGTTTCCCATGATATTTTCTCTGTGTTCTCTGTATTAAATATATTAATTTATGGAAATATATCAATTACTTTAACAATTTGCTTTTTTTCCCAACCTTACTTCATAGCGTGGGCAGTTCATATTTAATTTTGTTCATAGCGTAGGACGTCCATGGCCTATGGAGTTCATAACGTAAACATTTTACTGTACCGGAGACAAATTCACAAACAATGAAGCTCAAGCAGAATCTGCAGTCAGGACATGGAAACGGAATACGGAATGGAAACGTGCGTATTACTTGAAATGAAGAAGAATACACTGGAAACAGCGCAAGGCAATCGAGATGTGATGAAAGCACCCGGTAAAACGATATCTATAAATAGCTGGACATTCGTGAAGCGGACATTATAATATCAGCAGTTCATTAAAAGACAATACATAAAAAGTACAAGAAAGCTCATTGAAACCAAATTATTAAATAGAAACTTGATAAAAGGTATAAATACTAGGGTAGTATTCCTAGAAAGGTACTCGGAACTATTCATAAAATAAGTAAAAGAAGAACTCGCGTACCAGGGAAACACCGAGTTTCCCTGTTCGTAATTATTTACGAATGAGTTCAGTTGTTGAAGAGACTTCTACAAATAGATGAATAATAAAAATACACCTTTATTTTTGTAATGATATTTTTGTGTGTGCGACAAAAATATATTTAAAAATAATGTATTAAAGGCAATGAAAATCCGTGAGAACCGGTAATTAATTACACAATATCAGATGATATAAATACTACCGGGACTCCGTAAACATTCAACGGCGCCTTCTACAACACTCTGTATAAGTTAATGTTTATAATAAAAAAATTTTAAGTAATAAATGTTTATCAGAATCAATTCTATTAAATTAGTATTATTTCTTCTTCCGTTAAAATAATTGTCATTGTCAACTAAATGTTATTTAATTTATTGCTTTTTTTCGCATGTTTTTCTTTGTTCTTTCATCTTTGTTATTACTCGAAATCTATTCTATTCTGATCTGCATTTAATATTCGATGGCATTTAAAATTCTAATTTAGTATTATAAGACTGGTTTTTGTTCAGAAGAAATGATGAACATTATAGGTTATCTAGTCCATCTGCAACAATTTGACTTTCATAAAAAAAAATATGTCGCGATACGGGGTAATTTTTGTTTTCAATGGAATATAGTAAAAAATATATTGCGAGAGTTTGTAGGACAACAAATATGATTCCAAACAGTAGCGTAGCTGGGAAGAGGTGTGGTGAGGTTGTTTCGACCAATATTTTTTTATAGGATGAAAAAAAGATAGCAATCATATAAAATTGGGTAATTTTGGATCATGTAAGTTAATTACCTGCCTACCAGTACTTGATACTCAGCCCAAATCCCTGGTTAATGCTTGGGCTAAAATATCATATATATAAAATTAAGTAGGGCGGATTCTTCAAGTTAGACATTAATAGAAATGCATCTCACAAATCGATATTTGATTTTACCTTACCAATTTTATTTGGTGTTGTTGTACCATATTCTTTACAATAAAAACTTATTTCGCTTGCGTTCTTTCAAAAAGTATTTATTCCGGCCCGGAGGATAGGTAAAATAGAGACAATTTTAAATCATAACTTGAAAATTAAACATCCGCTTATAGCATTAATAACAATAAATTCATTGTAGCTCTACTAGTTTACCTATGAGATGAAAACTACATAATAGTTTACTAACATATATATATATATAAATATATATATATATATATATATATATATATATATATATATATATATATATATATTATGAGAATACTCGTATCGGGACAGGTATAAGCAAACAAATATAGCATTAGTTTTAAATAGTAATGGGGTGGCTTTCTTTTGGAAGTATAGTACGGTCTCGGTGGCACCTTCCGAAATTGTAAAGTTTACAAACAATGAATGATGTTCCAATGTTACTAACTTTGTTGCCTAGAATACATACTTCATAATTCATAATGATACGTCCAATAGTTTATGCTTTTCCTAAGCAAATAGATATTATTGAGGCTCACGCGCGCACTGATCCATTGAAAAATGTATTACTTAATATAACCCAAAATATGATGTAGAACAATTCTTTTCTCTAAATTTTTTTATATCTAACTTATTTTAAAAGTTTTTTTGTGTGGAAACCTGTTTGGGTAAGCGCACCTCTTAAATACTAAAGTTTACAAGATAATGTGCCTATGTTACCGTGTTTCTACAAAATTCATAAGGATCGTTATATTTAAAAAAAAAATAAATAAAAACATTAAAACTGTATATATATATATATATATATATATATATATATATATATATATATATACCCCCTAAATGTTAATATTTACAAAACAAATGATGCGCTCGTGTTACTCACCGTATTTTCTACAATATATTTCAAATTTTCAAATTTCATAATGACCCCTTCATTAGTTTATGAGATTTCCTTGCATTGTATCGATATTTAAAAACATGTTGTTGTTGGCCGGATGCTTCTTTCTCTGCTATGAGGTTTCCGCTTTTCATTTAAAAGCCAAATAAGCCTTTATCTATCTATAAAATAAATAGCACATTTCAGTAGCAACATTTTATTAGAATATAGCTTTTCAAGCACTATCTTTCCATATGAAAAATATATAATAACAATTATTTTCTGCTTTGTGTAAACCAGTAGCAATGGCAGTCGGTCATTGAACTAAAAGATAATAAATATAACATTAACCTTCTTCCAATGCATAACTGGCGTTGTGTCTACAAACAATGTAGGCTAATCGCTGACGTAATTTCAAACATAAATCGTTGGTTCGATATTTATTTCTGTTTTAACGACATCATTTACATCTTCAGTTTAATTCTTATTTGAATAATTGGGCAACAACTTGAAACACCGGTTATTATCGAAACATTGAAGTTAGGCAAAATTGAACCTAGTCAATACATATACAAGTTTTCTCATTGGAAATACTAAATGTTGTATGAAAAATCTGTCGACAGGCTGACATCCTGTCACGTGGGTGGTAGGTTGTAACGTTTCACTTCCGCTATAGAAACTGTGGTTGTTCACTAGCTCTGTGAGTCTTGCAGATAACTTATTATAATGTGAGGAGAATGTTGCGAGGTCTGTTGGATTCGTCAATCTATCTCGAGATCACTGATAAGGATTCGTCTGAGAACTCCAAGTAAGTGAGCAGTAATCTCCATAATAATACGCTATGGTAATACGTTAACACTTTCCACCTCCTTTTTTAACCGATAGGATCACCGGATCGCCGAAGACGCAATGCCAGAAAAGTAATTTTTAAAATTTCGCTGTTTTGTCGAACCTGAAACTCAAACATTCTTGACCGTCGGGCTGGGATCTAAGTGTAGTATTTGTTCTCTGTAAAGATGGTGCAATAATACTGTAGGGTTTGCGTTCGCGCCGGTCGTTCATAGAATAGAAAATATTTCACAAACTCCTAAAAGACTTTTGGAGATACATCCCCATAACCAGAAATATTCATAAACTACATTAAAGAGAATAATAAGTAGTTTTCAGTTTGAACCAAGATGATACAATAGTATGTGTTTGCGTCGGACATCCATAGGGTTGAACTGTGTCACAAACTCCTACAAGGTTTCTGGAAGTAGACCTCCATACGCACGGCAGCAATGCACAAATGATAAAGAATACAACTGTGGAAGTCCCACGGATCCCGTTAATTAAACATTTTTTTTTTAACATAGTTCAGCCCAGACAAGGCAGGCTGCCACTGTAGACGTAAGGGGTTACTGAGAAGAAAGAAGAGGGAGAAGGTTAGGGTGTCAACCTAAATTGGGATCTGCGCAGCGAGATGTCTGTTTACATTAGTTTTAAATTTCTGCATGTCAGTACCATCGGAGAAACATGGGGCAGGGAGGGAGTTCCAGAGGCCAGCAACACGAGGAAATAAGCTATTTGAGTAGAAAGCTCTCCGGCATCTGGGGACGTCCACAGTGAATGGATGGGATTTAGTCGATTGTCGAGTTGGTCTAGTGAACTTACGACGAGGGGGCACCAGAGTAGCCAATTCATCGGAGTACAATCCATTGAAGTGTTTGTAAAACAAGCATAAGGATGCTACATTGCGGCGATGGGACAGGGACTGGAGCTTGGTTGACAGTGAGGGACCTATTAGGTTGGCGATTCTTTTTTGGACCTTGTCAAGGAGGGAGAGACTAGTAGATGATGCACCAGCCCAGATGTGGCAACAATACTCCATGCATGGGCGGATGGTGGTATTGTAGAGATACAGGATAATGTCATATATAATAATATATGTGTGTGTACGTACGTTATAACCTTCTACACCTATTCATAAAAATGAGATCATCCAATTAAAAAGTGATTAAAAAATATTTGCTAAGTGTCAAAAATTTAGATTTTAGCAATTTTTAAAAGAATTGTTCAGAGGCCGAATTCTGCCGCATTTATCTTTTTGAATTTTATCTCATTTTTATATCTTTCATTTTCACAATTATAAATGAATACGTTTTAAATGGAGAGATTAGTTTTATATATTTAAATAATATTTAACTGAAAATGCTATTTTTTTTACGAAAGTAGAGAGTCATTTTTTTCTTAATATTATTAACTCAGGAAGACATGATTTCAAGAAAAATATGTTTGCCAGTAAATTATTCAGTTATATGAAAAAGGAAACCATGGAATTTGAAGGCTCACTCGTAATAATATAATTCAACTTTTTTATTTGCATATTTTAAAAGTTATTCTACAAAAATAAATCCGCTTTTACTTTTTTATTTTTGTTATTACGATAAATATTCGAATAATAGTAAAGTAAAAAAGATAATTTTAAAGTTACGCATAGACGAGAAACACGCACATAAACAGAAACAACAGAAGAGCCAAAATGATTTTTTAATAGAGATATGGAAATATAATCATGTAAGAAAGGCAACTCCTATTTTAATTTATAAATTAAAATAGGGTTTATTGCCCTTACGTTATTTTCGTTATTCTTAGAAATAAATATCATAACCTGTCGCTTATATCATATGTAAAATCATTGTTCAAAGTAAATAATAGACATCTTGTATAATTTAATGAAAATAAAACCGCAAGTAGATATTAGAATGATAAATATTAATACAAATGTGTATATTACACACAATGAAAAAGAAAGAAATCGCTAGTCAAAATCACATACCGATTTGTTAGATGCAATGCTATTCAGTTCTAAAGTCGACAATCAGACTGACTTCCTTTATATATTAGATCACGCATACAGATCTTTGCAATTTTATTTCTCGCCAGTGAAAATTCGTCGTAGAGACACTCTAAATGCAAATTATGTGACTGTAAATTCTCTCAACGTTGGCAAACGAAATATCATGTTTCAAGTCGTATTTTGCTGTGTATGTTACCTGCTATAAGCGAGACTGACAGATACCAAGCCATGATAATAAGCCTAGAAGATCACGTGACAGGTCAGGAATATCGGATTCTTATATAGTGACTACGATAAACGAAAGCAGTTGGCGATACACAAATTCGTTCCCCATGGTTACCTGGAGAATCGAATTAAAAGTTAAGGGTCCCATGATTTTCAACTAGAAGGTTAGGAATTATTTGTTGAAATTTACATTCAATATATTATGTGCTTTTTTCAATTCATTAATTCAATTAGGATAGCAGCTATACAAATAAAATGAAGCCACTAAGATATTTACAGCAAACAATATGTAAACAATTAATAACTTCGAGTAGAAAAATAATTATATATACATGTTTCTAAAAATGTGTTTATCTGTTCATTCAGTTTACGTGTTATGCGTGAGATGAGCCGCTTTAATATTTTGTTGCATAGTTGAGAAAAGCGAGCGCAAGTTTGCGCCATGCTTTCATTCCACTTTCGTCCAACAGTTCTTTTTTCTTCCAGAAAGCCATCTGGAATTAAGTTCACAAAAGTGTCGACCTAGAACAAAAGCTTTCGAAGTAACAAGGAAACCTTTTCAATGGATTCAAATTTTCGGAATCGTAAACTGTGAACTTTAATTATATAAAGTACCCCCTCCGATGCGACTAGGAATGAGGCGTGCCTTCTAACCGTCAAGACACTGATATCGAGATGTCTGCTTCTGAAAAGATCGAAATAGAAAGAGATAGGAAGCGGAAGCGATCTGAGTGATCTTCCAGATCTGACGTCACTTCCTACAACTCGGTCGGTGGATAAAGGAAATGATGGAAACACCACCCCTGTTTTAAGACATTTGACCTTATGTTCGGCTTGAACTCTCGGATAGACAGAATATACAAAAGCGAATCAAATATTAATGAACAAAACAAAACTTTTTTGCTTCCAGATCATATAATTAATGATGTATTACTTTCATAATAGATTGTACTGAAAATCTCCCTGATTTCCAAAAGAGAGAAAAATGCTTTAACATTACGTTAAGAATTGAGAAGATTTAAAAAATGTCATGTTGCTTAGATGAACGGCCATCGAGGACAACCTCGATCTTTCTTTTTGTTAGGAAGGATTTAATTATATTAAATATTTGTCCAGTAATACCATATGAGTGCAGTTTTAGGAGAAGCCCTTAATGCCAGACCTTGTCAAAGGCCTTGGGTATATCATGCGCTACCGCTCTAGCTTCACTTACCTTGTCCAGTAATCATCGAGAACCATTTTTGCAAGGAATTGTGACTGGAGATGAAAAATAGGTTCTTTACAAGAATACCAATGCAAAAGATAATGGTTAGACCGAAACCAAAGTCCACAGCCTGTTCCAAAACAAGGACTACACCCAAAGAAGGTTATGCTCTCTTTATGGTCGGACATGAGAGGACTGATTCATTATGAGTTACTAGATGTTAATCAAATAATCACAACAGTAAAATATTGTTCACAGCTGGATGATCTAAGAATTTCTCTATCAAAAAAACAACCAGCATTACTCAATAGGAAGGGTGTAGTGCTTCAGCATGATAACACAAAACCTCACACAGCAAAACTCACTCAGGAAAAGGTCATGAGTTTCGATTGGGAAGTTTTACCTCATCCGCCTTATTCACCTGGCATTGCTCCATCCGATTACCATCTGTTACAGTCGTTTCAGCATCACTTAAACCATAAAATTTATTAAAATGGCGACCAACTCAAAAATGACCTAAATTTGTTTATCTCTAAAAAATCAGAGAATTTTTTTGAACATTACAATAATGCATTAAATAGGTGCCGGACTATAGCTAGATTGATTAATGATTCAAAGATTTTAGAAAATGTCGGGAGTAGACTGACTGGGCGGTTGTTTAGAGGATCAGTTCTACCTCCCGAATTCTTGAATACTGGTATCACAGAGGCAACTTCAGGGAAACAAGATTCAGCAGAACATTTGTTGTATAGTTTGGAGAGGACAGGGGCCAGCTCATCAGAGCATTTCTTTATATTTAAATGGCAATTGCTGAAGTGGTTCAATTTATAGCAGATCGTTCAGTATTCAGTGCTCAGGTGTGAATAGTTAACAAACGAACATGTCATTCAAATTGTCTTGATCCAAAAGGGATTAGCAGAATAAAAAGAATGGTCCGAGAATCTATTGAACATCTATTTTAGGGCGAAATCGAAAAAGTATTTAAATCAAAGTCGTTTGAAATATTTACAAAGAAAAGAAAATTTCTAAAATTATGCGAAAACTAATTTGAGAAAACTTTACTTTACAAACTTTTCCTTTGGATACTTTAACTTGTCAGATTGGCGACGTTCGGGAAGACCAACATCAATTGATAAAGACGCCATTAAAGACGCTGTGGAGGCCAATCCCACGTTAACCAGCAGAGAATTAGCTCAACAATTCAATACAACCCATACCACAATTATTTCATGCCTTCACGAGTTAGGAAAAGTTTCAAAACTTGGACTCTGTGTTCCCCACGATTTGACTGACGCTCAACGAAATCAAAGATTGACTGTTTGCACATCTTGACTTTCCAGGAATCATCGAGAACAATTTTTGTAAGGAATTGTGACTGGAGATGAAAAATAGATTCTTTACAAGATTACTCAATGAAAAAGATAATGGTTAGACCGAAACCAAAGTCCACAGCCTGTTCCAAAACAAGGACTACACCCAAAGAAGGTTATGCTCTCTTTATAGTGAGACATGAGAGGACTGATTCATTATGAGTTACTAGAACCTAATCAAAAAATCACAGCAGTAAAATATTGTTCGCAGCTGGATGATCTAAGAATTTCTCTATCAAGAAAAACGAATATCATTACTCAATAGGAAGGGTGTAGTGCTTCAGCATCATAACGCGAAACCTCTCATAGCAAAACTCACTCAGGAAAAAGTCATGAGCTTCAATTGGGAAGTTTACCTAATCCGCCTTATTCACCTGACATTGCTCCATCCGACTACGATCTGTTACGGTTGTTGCAGCATCACTTAAACCATAAAATTTATGAAAATGGCGACCAATACAAAAATGACCTAAATTTGATTTTCTCTAAATAATCAGAGACATTTTTTGAAGAAGGCATCAAACAGCTAGTTGATAGTTGAACAGAAGACATAGAAAATGAGGGAACTTTTTGTAAAGATTAAAAATGCCCTAATGTCAATGTTTCATATGAAATAAGTGTGTTATACAATATATATATATATATATATATATATGTATATATATATATATATATATATATATATATATATATATATATATATATATATACCTGATTTTCAGTGATTAATATAGCCATCACAGTTCTTTCCAGCTGTTCACAACGCTCGAAAGACATTTAGAGCGAAGTGTGTTTTCCCAAATGTCCACTTTCTGCTCTTTTTTTCCTTTTGGTTGAGCACGGAACACAAGAAAATGATTTATTATCTTCCCTAAGGACAATATGTCAACTAAATAAAAGTCGGCTAGAAAAAATCTATAACAAAGACACGCGTAAATATAATACAAATAATAACCCCAAAATAATACAAAAACAGACAGAACTGCGTGGGGAAGACAATCCAATGAGAATAATACGAACGTCTGCACTATGAACATGCAGATAAATGGTAGAGAAATGGTTAAAATAGTATAAGGAAAGATACCACACTTTAACATTAATTCGTTTTTTGAAAAGTAAAATATAAAAATTAAATAAACCGAAAATAACATTTATTGTAAAGTCGGCAAATATTCAGAGCAGACGTAAAAATATTATTTTTTAATATTGAAGGCAGACGATTATTTTTAATTTCAAATGCTTTCGATTGTTTGGTTAATTTGAGTCAGGTGAGACCAATCCTTTTATTTGATTGGTGGCGGGTAGTAGCGGCAATAAAAGTGCCATCAGTACACAAAAGCGTTATGTACAAATCTCTTTCAGCATTTCACTAACACAACAGACAAGAAACTACGAAACGATTATACAGGTAAGAATAGCATTTTTTCGTAATTACATAGGAATCGTTCATTTTCATTCCTTTATTATTATCTCCTTTTATAATACCCTCTTACCACTTTCATCGGTAGCATTTCTTCAGACTGTACATATTTACTGTTTCACCACTTGAATTAGAGCAGTTGGCTCTCCAAAGAGAAGTCGACTAGCACAAAGTAAGCAGTCTCAAGAAAAGCGTTTAGCTGTTTGATTCATTTCGGGATCTGTTTTTAACATTGTGGGGTCTGTGTTCGTACCGGATAATCATAAGCAGCAATAGTTCATGGTTGGGCATGACATTTCTTTATTTAATAACACCAAGACACGGATCAGCTAGTAGAAAATAAAAGACATAAAATACTATGAGAAATGGAAATACAAACGGATAAACTCGATAAGGTTGTGATAATAATGAGTTTTGCATTCGTTCTGAGCATTGGCCCATCAATATCTATGCGCCCACGTTGTGAATTTAGATCCACAAAACTGTGATACTGACGTCATTGGTCCGGACAGGGTAAGCGTTTGGTCGCATTACTTCTGTTTAGTCAGAAAAAAATGTTGTCTGAATGAATGAGTCTGTAGTAAGCTTAACTTTTAATTGATGCTCAGAACAATAGTTTATAATCTAAAACCAAAGATAGCAATTTTAAATTAAATATTAAACTAGCTTATAAACTAATTATAAAAAAGCTCATTGTGTTACATAGGCGTATTCTCGGGAATCTGATGTTGCCCATTTTCCGGCCTTGTGTCACATCTTGCTCAAATAAGAAAGAGGTAAATTCAACTGATCATCTCTCAAGATGGATTCATTGGATTTAGGTAGAGATCCGCGCATATTTCAAAAGCTCTTGCTAAATCTATTATGTTATATTGCTAAAATCCATTCCCTGTATATATGTATATGTATATACCTTTCTAATAAAATACGTTATTGGCGGTTTCTTCATCATTATAAGCTAAGTAATATGTCCACTACCATATCTCTGTAGAAACGCTATACGAGAAAAATGAAAATAAACAAAATTGAACATTTATCACAATTAAGCAGGCGACCTCTTTGAATCCTCCATTATTGAGCATTATATACTGGTCGATGTGCTGGTAACATTACGTATATGACAAACTATTACATTTTAGTTTGTATCATTTTGGTTATTCGGACTACATTTCTAATCTTGAGTGTTATCATCACAATGTTTCGGCCGCTGTAATCTCCGGCCTTCTTCAGGTGTATCTCTTCAAACTTGGGAATATTTCTGTCGAACATTGGAATCTGGACGGTATTCCGAACGGAACCCTTTATTCAATACACGGGGATAGCATGCTCTTGTTCCGTCAGCCATGGCTGGATTAAATAAAGGGTTCCGTTCGAAATTCCGTTCAGATTCCCGAGTTCGACAGAAATATTCCCAAGTTCGAAGAGATACACCTGAAGAAGGCTGGAGATTACAGCGGCCGACACGTTGTGATGATAACACTCAAGATGATAAAGGTAGTTCGAATAACCCAAATTATACAAATTATCAATCCTCATCTAAAAAATTCAGAAATATAATATTACATTTTATTTTTAAAACTCAACATTTTATTTTTATTTGTATTGAAGGTAAATTTTATATTTTCATAATTATTTCATTTTATATTTTATAATTATTTTATTATAATTCATCATGGAATAAACTGTTTTTTAAAAGTGTGTTGTCACGCAGTAATAATTGTTATCCTGGGCATTTTTACAAATCATGTCGCTGGAAAAATGCTGTACTCGAACACAAAACGTGCATGGCGACAAACGACTATGGATAAAATAATAAATAATGATATTACATCCGGATCTTAAGATTCTTTTCGGTCCGATTAACAAACATATCTTTTAGAGGTTAAAAACAAATAGATATATGAAAAAAAGTAGACACCCTTATCATTGTTAATAACGAAAACTACTCTCCTGGTCGACCTAGACGAGATTACATTGATTGTTTCCCTTTTGAATGAATTAAAGTAGAAAAGTGTCATCCCGAGGTTTGCCGCGATGTGCCACTGATTAAGTCTACTTTCAGATTGATATATATTATGGCGCCTCTACAACTCTGACAATTCTAATACTTTTGTTGCCTGTGTCATACTTAAACACTGTTGTCATATTTGAGCTGGTGAATCTCTCTCCCACTTGAGGGTTCTTGATAAAGTGCAGAAACGTATCTGTAATTTGATTGGTCACATGCTTTTTTCTTTCCTTGCACCCTCTCTCTCTCACACGTGTGATGTTGCTCGTCTCAATCTTTTCTATTAATACTATTATGGCATGTGTCCTTCAGAATTGTGTGATCTATTCCCAGCTTCCTTTGTTTCAGCTCGTTTGACTCGTTCATTTAGTTGTCTCTATATAGTCGCTGTTTTGATTCTTCATTGTAATACAGTTTTCTTCTTCAGTAGCTTCTTTTAAGGAACTGCAGGCTTGTGGAACTCTTCTCTTGCTGACTGTTTTCATCCTACTTATAGCATTGGTCTTTTCTAAGACTAAGGCCAATAAGCATCTCTTGTCTTCGCGATAATCATACATCGTTCGTGTTAGCTTCTTACATCAAGAGGCTTTATGCATTGTTAGACGATTTCCATTAAGAAACAATGTTGAAATATGATGGATATATTAATATGTAAAACACACAGAATGTCAGTTCGTATTCAGTATCGACGGTTCAAACTTTTACTGCTTTTTTGTACAGCTCCAAGTGTTGTCTGTCTACGAAGGAACCAGAAAGAAAACTATCGTTGGTGAAGACAAAGATGTGTTTGGCTTCCGATCTTACCAGACTCAACCATGTCCGAAATTATGCCTATCGCAAAAAAATGAAGGGAAAATCGTTTGCGTTCGTACCGACATGTAATTCGTACAAATGATGATGCCACCATCGCGAAAATAAAATGCAGGGTAGGGGGCCCCTGGGAAAAGACCGAGATGATAACCGAAACAAATATGGTTGGAATCCCTACAATAAGATATCAACCTGACCAAGCCTTTGATCGTGTATGAGACTGCTTCTTCTCTGCGACTTCTTGTTGCTCAGAGACTCTTGACTGGAAGATACCAGTCGAGGATGCGTTTTCGACAATCAGTCGGGCAGAAACTGGACCAATTCTGTGGTCTTTTATCTGTCGAGCTGAGGTCTTAGTCTTGGGTAGTCCTAGGAGGTCCACCCTCCAAGATCTTGCCTCCCCTAATTGAGGGAGAGTTACTTTATTGTTTACTGCTTGAAGCACCTCCGCCGCGGAATACCGACGGGGTTGCCCAGCGAATTATTAAGATACTAGAGTGTCCCTTCTTTAGGGGTGCTGGCTTGAATCACCCCTCCTTCCAGCCTTGTGCCACACCTTCCTGCAGTGGAAAGGAAGTTACTAGCCAGAAGAAAATGACGACCAATGTTTCAATCTTTTAACAGGTAGGAATTATTCTTTGTGGGGTGTCTATTTACATATGTTATGTCAGTGTAGAATGATTAAGATACGATTACTCGACGCACGATTTTGTTAGAAAAAAATATGAATTTATTCACATTCAAACAAACAAAAATATAGCCCTATGAAATATATAAAAAACATGGAAATTATCAATGCTATCAAAATATTTATATTTCGGATAGTCCTCTGTCCTTTTTAACAGAGTTTTTTTTTCTTGATAATTACAAACAACATTTATAAGCAACTGCACATCAAATATGTCTGCTGATCTTTTTCATTTTCATTTGTTTTTATTTAACTATCATACACACTTGCATTAACAGTTTTTGATAACGTTCTTCTGTTTTCTATATGTATTGACCAAGCTACTATTCGTGTATAGTATTATTGTATGATAGTAGTTGAGATCGGCGCTCTCCAAGTGTCCCATGTTTACCGACGTAGGAAAACAACTAAATAGCAGCTATCTGAAAATAATGTTACGTTTTAAATGCATGTATTTATAAATGAAGCAAAAGACAAAAAGAGAAATGACAAATATTTTAAGACCCGGCACGGCGAAATAGCGACACGTTTTTATGAAAATGTGGACGGATCCTGAGGACATTTTTTTCAGTAAACAATCTGGATCTTATGTAGAAGATCCCTGTCTCCAATAACCCCCACCCCCAAAAAGATAAAATGCGGATTGTAGCACAACATGTTTTATTACTTACGTAAGAGCATGGAATTATTCATGTCATTAAGTGTGTTGATGCCAAAATATTTTCCTTATATTTTTGCCTTCACATAAACACAGACACCTGTCCACCATTCCGCGATGCGTTCCACGGTGGCGGTTATTCTTTATTTTGTACAGCTTAACCATAACTCAACGTTTCTCTAAACAGGACTCAAAAAGTAGGTTACGGGCGTGTGCGCTCACTGCGCATGTTTAGAGAGTATTATTTTTGCAAATATATTTTTATCATTAGTGACTCTACTTTAAAAGCCCCAACATCTGTAAACGAACAGGAAGATCAAACTCGGAGAAATATATACATATTTTATAGACTTTCGAAATAGAGGTCGCATCTGTTTTTATTTTTTATTTAGACTTTTAGAAAATAAAAATAAAACAAGGAAAAGTAAAAAAACAAAAACATATATATTATTAAGGATCAGACACCCTTGAAGACGCATAACAATTTTAGAAATGGCGGTTTGATTCGATGGCATAACTTCCATCGTAAATCGTACCCTGGCACGGCACATTCCGTACGACATAATAACGTTGATAAACCGGTCTTCGTTAGATCACCAAAATTAAGCGACGTTGAGCCTGGTCAACACAAGATATATGACCATTTGAGAATACATAGCGCTATAGGTGGGAGGGGCGTCACCTCCCTGCAAAAAAATGTTAAAGCTAACGTCGTCAAAATCATCTCCCCTATCGAGGATATACATGCGACTGGGGATGGCTTATGAATTTAATATTCCCTAGAAACGTCTCCCTCGAATGAGGAGACCGGCTCAACTCGCCGAGATAAATGCCGCATCAGGACAGTGCAGGATATTTTGACACTAGGGTTTCCCTTGCTTGGGGCCACGACCTTTTTGTCTGAATGACGTATGTTTCTGTTCTCTTCGTTTAGGAGTGGGAGTATTGCTGATCGACGTAGGTGCCCCTACCGCAGACAGGTGTGTTCTCGATAATGTGTGTACCCACACCAGAGCACCCCACCTCTAGATAGCTTGTTCCCCTTCCCGTCCGGCCTTATCCCACATCTTCCTGCAGTGTGAAGCAAGTTAATACCACCTGACACAGGCATACCATTCTACCACTAGGGTCTGACTTGCTTAGGCACTCGATTATTTTGTTTGACTGAGACATGGGTCGATTCGGTCTCAGGAAGCAAACATTCCATACATTATACCCTTCTCAGGCGTGTGGGGTTATGGCAGGTGTCCTGAGATGCCCACACGGAGGAATACCGACAGATCTAATCGCGATCATTTTTATAAATTTCCAGGTTGTCCTCTCTGTGGAGTTGAATTCTCTCCCCATCCCTATATAAACTGACTTAATATCTACCCTTGCTGCAGTAGGAATCGGGAAAGTTCCCCTGATATTGTAATCGGTCTAAGTCTTCCAGGGGGCGTGGCTTATATAATGGATACTTTTCATACTACAGAATCGGTTCTGCTGTGTTCAAATCCAATCCTTTGTTATAATTCATGTATAATACTATTTGAAAAGGTATTAACCCCTTAATTAACCCCCAATTATGAGTAAAATAACAAATGATGTTTAGCTAATCCTATGCAATTTACAATAATTGCATGTCGAAATTGAACAACCTTAAAACTGTTGATATTCCGTAGACGAGATAACATTTTCCCAATATATTTTTTCAAAAGTTTACACGGACCTTTTGTAAAAGATCCCCACCAGTAATATAAAAATAAGTTTTGCAAATTGCATACCCTCGCCAGTTAGGCGCAGTTCACGCATGCGCCCTTGATTTACTTTTGTGAGTCCTGTATAGAAAGACGTCTGATAAGATGAGTGTTATGCCCACTGTTTTTGTTACCTTAACCCTAAACTAACCGTTTTATTAAAGGTAAATGAAACGGTATCCAAAATATTAAAAGTTAAGTTTCAAAAGTAATGAAGGTATACAAAAAAATACGTAAAACTTGATTGAAAAATAGGCGTCTGGCAAGTAATACCGACTTATATATTTGTATATTTCGGTAAAAGTCAAAACTTGATTCGTCTTTTACCGCTCGTAGTCGGAACTACTTACGCCGCGAGTGCAAATCTATGGATACTTATTCCTAAAAAGCACCGTTTTTTTCTCCCAATTCAAAACCAAACCATGAAATCGATGCGGCCTCTGCATCAAACATCGGCGGCCGTATGCTTTATGTTCCACAACACCTGTAAAACGGTTTACCTTTTTTATCTATTATTATCACTTAAACACCAAATTATCTGATTATATATATATATATATATATATATATATATATATATATATATATATATATAAAGAACAGCCGTTGGTAAATAAATTACGGGTTCAATTTTCAGCTGGGGGTTCAGTTTCAGTATTATTTGAGCCATGTACCCTTATTCTCTTAAAGAAGGTGACGCTGGTTAAGTGAATAACGACGCGGATTGACGACCTGAGTGTGCAACTTCTAATCCAGTCGGTTTCATAGTATACTTTACGGATGTTGGCAACCTCCACATGGTCTCTCCTGCAAGAATGCCAACAATTGAATCAAGCTGGTAATCAAAGTTTTACCATGCTGACTCACACGAATTTAATTTACAATTTTTTCGTAAAAATAAAAACGTTATTCTGTTTTTTTTTATTAGGCGAATACATATAATCATCCTGAAATGTTGGCGGTAAAAAAACAACATTTTTTTTAGATTTTAGAATGGGATTCACGTTCGCATATAAATTTGACGTAAAATGATCACCTACTTCTAGGTCACAAGGCGGTAATAATTATCCACCTTCGGACCAGATATTGTATCAGTGGTTTTAGACACCAATAATTAAAGCAACGCACAATTTGGAAGGGGAATTGGATTATTGTCGAGATTTACTTGCTCTCCACTGCAGCAAGATGTGACACAAGGTCGGAAGGTGGGAAAGGCCAGCTCCCTCCAAATGGCATTTTGTCGGAGACAAAAATAGCTGGGAACTGACTCATCAGCATTTCCTCAGCGCGTTCGGAACTAAATCAACTCGGTGATGCCTGGGAGGTTTATCGCTTATACCGAGCCGAACCATATCTCATCTCGACAGAGGATCTAATGGTTCAAATCATCGCCTAGGTTACAATAATGATTCCAAGGTGAACCTCGGGATTTACTTGCTTCCCATTGCAAGTAACAGTGAAACAAGGGCGGGAGGTGGGTTATACAAGGGAGGGATACTTAGGTCGGGTGCAAAGATAGCCGAGAACGCACCTGTTGCCATTCAGACGATCAGCAATAAATCAGCTCCCACTCCCGAAGGCAGATATAATATCTGGGATGGTGTGTCTCCTAGAACGGAACCGAACCATATCTCATTCTGACAGAGTAGGTATCAGGAGACATGCGAGCCCCTAGGTTGTCGTAATGTGCCATGAGAAACCTCGGCTGAGTAAATCAGCGGGACCGATCATTTTATACGCGTAGAATTTGCTTGCTTTTGGAGGAGGAGCTGAATTTGCACAAACTGACCTTATCTCTAACTTTTCTGTTATGGATGGCAGGTAAACAAACTGACGAATATGCAAGGTTCTGACATCCAAGACTAGCTGCATGACAACATACATGAGCAAGATCGTTTTACGTGTATGGTCAGCTACTCCGAGCTGGGTAAAAGAAAATAAGCACGAACTCCTCAGAATTCCCTGATGAGGGCGCTCCAAGCTACTGGCAAGTAATCATCCCCCTTTCCCAAAAAAGAGGTAATGACTGAGATGATGCACATCTTAGAATCAATCATATCTACACCTCATCTTAACAAGAATGGGGGATAGAACCACACTGTCCGGACCCCTAAATTGCAAGACGATGCATAGGTGAACCTTGGCTGGTATGAATACCCAAGAGAACACATCTACTACACTGATGTTAGACCAAAGTGCAAGGGAATAATGTAGCTTATTAACAACTCATTAGGGGTTCTGTGGAACATATTACCGCAGGACTGTTTTCCTGATGATTACATTTTGGTCGTCTTCAAATTCAATGTAAATAGATTCTTGTCATGGACCGTTCCATGAATAGAACGCAGTTTATACTATTGATAAATGTTAGTACATCCATAGTGCTCTTTCGGTTGGCAATCCTTCACCTCTCATTAATCCTTCCTTGGCTTTTCGACTGGGAGCAAAGTGTATTATCTGTTCGTGATACTACACTTCATTTTTTCTGTCCTCGGTCTGTCGAGAAATCCTTCCAGACTGGGACAATCTTTATTTTTATCCCAATCCAGAGAGCCCTTTTTGGGGTAAGCGGGGGTTTCCCCACATTAAAAACCGACCTCGTGTCTAGCCTTAACCATCATAGGGAGGCCAGTAAATAGGAGCCTTTGTCCTCGATGGCTCTTGGCCTTTATAAGTGATGACCCCAACAATAAATGAAAAATTGGAAAAAAAAAGAAAAAAACATGGGTCGTTTATTTCATTTTCACTGCAATGGGTTTTAAAAGAAAACAGAGTAAAAATGATGTTTTTAAAATGTGACCTACCCTCGGGTGTATCCATTCTGTAGCTACATTGGGTCGACTGTCGCGAAAGTCTATCCGTGGTAACTTTATTTTTGTTTAGTCGTTTCCTGATGATACTGCTCATGATATAGGTAAACCTCCACCGTCGGTTGAGCACGATTATTAGAACAATCAATCCAACTAGTAGAAAAAGACCGACCACGGTGACCGCCGTGGCCGTGTGTGGGTTCTCCTGGGTCTGCCCTTTAAACGGGGGCACACAGAATTTGTGATAGAGGCGCCAGCAGCTAGTGTTTCGAAGTTGGTTCACCAGAGTCTGGTTGAACCAGGAAGGGAAATCGGGTGGTTTGACGCGACAATAGGCCGGCGTTGTGCTCACTTCGGCCACCTCGGAAACGGCCTCGCACGTTGATTTAGCCGACATTGTTAGGGTTTGAACCGTCGGCAAATCTGACCCGGTTGGTTTGCGTGGATTCTTTCTTTCTTTCTTTTTTAGCTCGAAAATAAAAAATGATTTTGTTTTCAAGAAAATAAGCCTCTTTTTTCAATATTAATTATTTAATAAATAAACATAGATAAATAAATATTTAATAGACCTTTTCTCTTAATTAATGCATACTTGTAATGTGTGTATTTTTCTCATAACTTTTATGTTTTTATATATACATTTTTGGGTATCAGAACACACGTTATTCTATTTGTTAAAAATTAAAAACTTTGGAATATGTATATATATATATATATATATATATATATATATAAATTTCTGAATTTTATAGAAGCTGAAAGACAATTATTGTTTTGAGGAAAAAATAATAACTGGTCCCTTTTTTAGGTGAAATTATATTAAGTTACAAAAATATAACGGGAGAAAAAAATCCGAAAAATAATTGTATCCATATAATTAAAATTCAATAATTAAAAAAATGTTTCATACCTTTTTAATATTTTTTTAAAAATATGTATATTATCACAACTTAAGATTTCCGTAAAAAACTGCGTTTTTTTTTACAAGCACGAAACGTAAACTTGTTGAATTCTGAAGATCAACAGAAGAAATACGACAATTCTTTAAGTTTCGCTTGAATATGTCATCAGACAAACAAACCCACCCATGTGCTAACCGTTAACCCAACTGTTAATTAAACTTGTATTAATTCAAACCAGCGAGTATTCAATCTATTTAAAAATAGAAAATTGAATTTATACTGCAAACAAGAAAAACATATTTTGTTTTGTTTACATGTGTAAATCAAATTTGGGGTAATCAATTCCGTAGGAATAACAACACGGCCTTTTTGTTTTCTTTTTAAAAGACACAATTAATTATTTTGTAAATGTTTAGATTCGTATGTATACATAACTATGAATAAATATATTTTTTTAGATATATATTCCATGTATCCGTGGTAATGATGGCGAGGTGGAGATTTTAGTTTCATTTTCCATGGGTAAAATCCAAGAAACATGTGAATCTCCGATGTAAAGTAATAAAACGTTCCATTTCTCGAATTTCGAAAACAACGCCCTTCTCCTTGTGATTTTTTTTTTTTTTAAATAAGTTGTAATCATGAATTTGCGATGAAGAGAGAAGCGCCTACATCTGCTTGCGGCATTCTGTTGTTATAAGCTTCGTTCTGAATAGGATGTAATTATTATCATGGGTTGGTATTTTTTGTTGTTGTGGTTTTGTTTTTTTCCGCTTTCTATAGCGCTATCTTTTTTTGTTTGTTTGTTAAATTGCGTTTCGGTTTCTGTATTTTCGGTGTGTATTGTTTGAATACATAGAATTACATTTATCTGTGTTAAGGTGAAAAGAAATAACTGGTGTGTTTTATGAATAGTATTTTTTTTATTATTTAGCAACGACGTGTTTCTCTTATCTCTGCACAAACAAACACACGTTGGTAATACCTCTTTTCATGAAGTATTATTAAAAATATAAACTATAAATACATAACCAAAACACCTATAACATTGTCATCATGAATACGCGTTTTCTGATGAGTTTCGTTTATAACAATGTTTTCTTTATATATATATATATATATATATATATATATATATATATATATATATATATATAGTAATCCAGGTAAGGTCTGTATCCACAGGGTAAAAATCCAGAGAATCGTTGCTGCGATTATATAATAGTGCTCAATAATAAATGTAGCTACTTAAATATAATAAATGTTTTATTCATACGAACATATCATGGCTACACATTCAGAACATGTTTCAGTGGAAGTTTTAATAAGCTCGACATCCTTAGTCCGATAAGTCCGCTTTTTTATTGTTTCATATGGTGGAACGAGTTATATATATATATTTATATATATATATATATATATATATATATATATATATATATATATATATATATATATATATATAATTAGTGTGTGCGTATTTTTGATAAGAAATAATTTCTTCACATTTGAAAAATAAAACAACAAATAATTAAATAATTTTGTCAAAAACTAAACAGTAAGTACATTTTTGGTGTTAATATAATTTTTAATACTTCGGATAGTCCTAGCCATTTTTCAAAAACTGTATAGATATATCATAATTTTCTATTATTTAAATGTTTGTTTATTTTCGCTAATTAGGTTTTAAAACTTGTTTGTGTTAAAGCTATGAGCTTTTTTTAAAGAAAGTGTAAACATATTGATAACGCAATAGACGTTCTTAAAAACAAAAAAATTGTTTACATATAAAATATCCGTCCGTCAAATATGTTTCCTAATTCTGACAAGCCGGTGACAAATAAGCGTTTAAAGCCTCGTCAAGTTATCAAATTGCGCGCTAAATCTGACACTGAACAGGGAGGCATTATTATTATTTCTTTTTTTAAAACTCCTTGTCAACAGTGGTCGACCGTGCCCACGTTTGCTCTTTATGCGGCCTCTGTCACACTTGTACTGCCAGCAACAATAATGGGTTGTATGCCAGTTGTTGACGCGATACATTCAGTTTGCGTCATCTCTTGAGTAGAGCTCGCACCGACTAACACACGAAAAAAAAATCTACGAAATAACATTTAAGGTTAAAATATATATATATATATATATATGATTTTTTTACATCGTGAAGTGTTTGTTTCCGCAAATGATACACTTATACGAGTTTAATTATTCAACATGTTTAATAGACGTGTACAAATCTTACTGTTTGATATTTAAACTTATCGCTTGTCTATTCAATACGTAAACTTTGATTTCTCTTTTTAAAGCTTTCACCTTTATCAAAAAAGAAAAAAAAAACTAGCTATATTTTCCTGACGTTGCTCGGGTGAAAAATTCAATGTGTATTTATCAAAGTTACCTAGAGGCGACATACACAACCACACAGGTACACAAGACCGTGTCTGATAGTTTTATTAATACATAGATACGCGTCTACTGTGTTTTGTTTGGTTTCTGCTACAAGTCAATTTAAATATATGGGCCCTTCAGGTGTGTCCGACCTCAATATCTTAAAAAGCCATTTTTCACCTAAATTGAGGAGTCGCACAATTTACTTATATTTATTTATCCCGAATTTCAATGAAATGTACGTCACGGATAAATGATATTAAATTGAACAGATTCAAAACATTTTAGTAAATTTCGATCCGGAAATGTTAAAAAAACTGGATATTTTTTTAACTTTGAATGACGCAACGTGGACGAATCATGGAACCGATCTCTTTGATTGTTTACATTTGGAGATATCACCCGGATAATCCGTAAGTCTGCGAGGGAAGATGCTTCAGGTTGCTACATCAACATTAATAAGAGTATGTGTGAGTGTGTGGATGGGGAGGGGCATCATTTCACCAATAGAAGTTCTTACTACGAAAATAAGACGTCGTTATCTGTTTTATTTTAGCTTAAGAATTAAACACCTGCTATTATCAATTTTATATATATATATATATATATATATATATATATATATATATATATATATATATATATAGTCCCTAATCGCTTCTTTTTATGGTTCCTATTTACTTGTCTCCTCACGAGAGCAGAGTTAGATACAAGGTCGTATTTTTAACGCAGGGAAAATCCAGACCCCCTCTGAATTGAGACAAAAATAACAAGTGCCTCAGTCTAGAAGGATTTGCTGTTACTGACAGAGGACAAAAATATGAAGTGTAGTATCAGAACAAAAACTACACGAATAGTCGAGTAATATATATATATATATATATATATATATATATATATGCGTCTAGCTACACTAATAAGTTGTAGACAGGACGAAAGACGTTTTTTAGTGTATAACTATATATATATATATATGTGTGTGTGTGTGTGTGTGTGTGTGTGTGTGTGTGTGTGTGTGTGTGTATTGACTCAGTTCTAGGATTGAACCCTAACTATTAGTCCCTTCCTTTTTGGTAAATGTGTATGTAATTAAATGATAAATTAAAATGCTTTCAAGCCGGATTAAAAAGTGTAGATATTATTTTTATGTAAACTATAATATGAAACTAATAAAATGTTTGAATTGTGTAGTACTTATGTGTAATAAATCCTCATATGATACTAATTTACTTCGTTGCCGCTACGATAAAAAAAAAATTTCAGCAACTCTGTTAAAGCTGTTCTTTTCAAAAGTGTATCACAGTCAGAGTGTAGAAGCCGGCCTGCGTGTCTACCTCTCGCATTCAACGCATGCGTTTTGCTGTAACTGTCAAAATGTAAAACTATTTATACACGGAGACCAGGAATACGACATTTTCGGACTGTTATTTTGGTGGGGAGTAGGAAGATTTATTTATTTATTTATTCATTTTTTTTTTTTGGAAGATCCGATATTTTGTCTGTTTATTTTTTTTCCTGTTATATTGTGTTTCCCCTTTTTCCTATTGTACATCTAATTACAGAATTCTTATATGGAATGTAAGATGTACATTTCAATTTTGTTCTTATTGGATTGTTTTGTTTGTTTTGTTTCCAAGATAAAACGCACCTGTTCTGTTCATTATTATATGACTTTAAAGCCCTATTCGAATAACGTCAAACGAACTTTTAAAGCGGGGTATTTTTTTTTAAATCTGAATGAAAATGCTTGTTTATTATTATTGCAACCAGATTACAATGGTCGGCCTTTTGGCTAAGATCAAAGTGTAGTATCTGTTCCAATGGATACTGCACCCCATAGACTGGTATTGTCTTGGCCTTCGGGGCTTGATTTACGCCGGTCTATGGGTCTGTCCTGTGCAGTTCTAGGAGGTCCACCCTCCCAGGCTTCTCCTCCCCTCTTTGGGGAGGAGTAAGTTTATTGCTTACTGCCTGAGGCGCCCCTACCGGGGAATGCCGACGGGGCGTCCCAGGCAATTTTTAAACTCCTTTTTTTTGTGCCTAACTCCTGGAGAGGAGTAAATCAATACAATGGTCGGAAATTGCAGAAAGAGAGAGCGAGAGGCGGAGGGGCGGGGGTGCGGGTGAAAAGGGTCAAGCGATAAAAAGAAAAGAATTAAGAGAGAGAACGGATAGCCACACCGAGAGAGGCAGGGTTAGGGTAGTGTATGTGAGTGTGTGAGTGTGTGTGTGTGTGTGTGAGAGAGAGAGAGAGAGAGAGAGAGAGAGAGAGAGAGGGGGGAGGAGTCCTTTCTTCTGCGCTGTATATACAATAGTTAGTATATTTCTAAAATCCCACGTGCTTACACAACGAGCGGATAACTACTAACTCGAATAACTCGAATAACTCGAATAACACGTTTTACCCTAAAATGCCCTTTTCTCTTTTTTGAAGCGGGTCTTCAGAATAAATCAAATGATTTTGTGTGTGTTTTCTTTTGTTTTACTTTTTCTTTTATTATTGTGACCGTTGAATGCTCAGAGATTACACCAGGCGATATCATTTAAAGAGAGAAAGAGAGCGATGGCGGGGGGGGGGGGCGGTCAGTATTGTAAGATTTATAAAATCAAAACATTGTAACGAGCTATAGTTTCACCAACCTTGACGTAGCATATACATATCAATGTTTGTTAAACTTTGTATATGGTATTCTTTTTGTTGGTTTTTTTTTTTCGTTTTATTTCACATGGGTGGGAGGGATGTAAGCAAATGAAAATCTTGTAGTCTGCCAGGTGCCCTATTTACTCCCTGACCACGTGGACAAACTTAGAGGCGTCAAAAATAAATACTATTCCGAGAGAGAGAGAGAGAGAGAAAGAGAGAGAGAGATGCATATACTCTTCTACACTTTTTCGGTAATTTCAAGAATTTAAACCATACAAGTATCTTTTTGATGGCAAATAATGTTTATTAAAGTGATTTTGGTCCCATATATAATTGCTGTGATTTTGAAACGATATTTCTGAGTACTTTTTTTTTTTTTTTTTTTTTGTATGCGTTTTTCTAGTTTATTTTGTATATTTACTATTAAGGAGTTGACGAAAGAATACCTTTCTTTAGGTAAGATAACGCCCCCTTTTTGTGTCTACCTTACATTGTGTTTGCCCCCTGCTACTCATTACACCGTTTGATCCTCTTTTCTTTTGATATATATATAACAATATATATATATATATATATATATATATATATATATATATATATATATATATATATATATATATATTGTTATTATTTTTTGCTGCTAAAGTCCCAAGATGCAAGTGCGCAGTTAGCACTAGACTGGTGTGTCTGTGTGTACGTTTCAAATACTGACTAATTATTTACAACTATTGGATATAATAATAGCAACGTTCTAGCGAAAGCACGTGTTTCTTTTATGTGGATGTCTTTATTATTTTCATAGATTTACTTTATTTTATCCTTCTTTCTCCTTTTTTGGTAGATTTCTTTATGAGTTCACAATGTTTTTGTTATTCGTCGGCGCGCACTCTAAAACACACACACAAAAAAAAATAGCGGTAACCTAGGCGAGAAAGAGAGAGAAACAACAAAAAACCCGTATTTTATATCGACAATGCATTGAATTGTCGCAAGCAACTAGGGCGAACACTGCTAAGTCTATACAACAATAAATCTAATAGAGTTTGTTGTTAAGAATAAATAAAAAGATAATCCCGTTTGTCTATAATATATATATTATGTATGTATGTTTCATGAGCTATTTATCTGTCTGCCTATATATATATATTGCTATTTGTCTGGTTTTCCGCCTGACCATATCTAATCAGAGGCGCCGAATGCCGAAAAAGAAAAACAGTCCAGTTTCGATCCCGACTTGAAGCGTTTGTCTGTCTAGCTACACTGAAGAGCTGTGAAGTAGCATGTCTGTCTGTAGATGACGTATATACGTTTGTGTATTTGGGTTTGTCTGTATGTCTTCTATCTATCGATATGTCTGTTTTTCTTGTTTGACAGCTGTATGGCTGTCTATCTTGATATCTGTCAGTGTAGTTGTTTCGGTCTTTCTAGTTATGTTTGTCTATCTAATTTGTCTACCTTGCAAAATGTCTGTTTGTTGTTTAGCTAGCCAACCTTTTATTTCTATATTTCTAGCATGTTATCTTTCTAGTTGTATTATTTCTAGCTAGCTATATTTCTAGCTGTATGGCTTTCTAGCTAGCTATCTTTTTAGCTGTATGGCTTTTCTTGCTAGGTAGCTTTTTAACTGTATGGCTTTCTAGCTAGGTATCTTTTTAGCTGTATGGCTTTCTAGCTAGCTATCTTTCTAGCTGTATGGTTTTCAAGCAAGCTATCTTTCTAGCTGTATGGCTTTCTAGCTAGCTATCCTTTGAGTTAGCTATCTTTCTAGTTGTATGGCTTTCAAGCTAGCTATTTCTCTAGTTGTATGGCTTTCAAGCTAGTTATTTTTCGAGTTGTATGGCTTTCTAGCTAGCTATCTTTCAAGCTAGCTATCTTTCTAGATGTATGGCTTTCTAGCTGTATGGCTTTTTAGCTAACTATCTTTTTAGCTAGCTATCTTTCTAGCTGTATGGCTTTCTAGCTAGCTATCTTTCTAGTTGTATGGCTTTCTAGCTAGCTATCTTTCAAGCTAGCTATCTTTCTAGATGTATGGCTTTCAAGCTAGCTATCTTTCTAGTTGTATGGCTTTCTAGCTAGCTATCTTTCAAGCTCGCTATCTTTCTAAATGTATGGCTTTCTAGCTAGCTATCTTTCTAGCTGTATGGCTTTTTAGCTAACTATCTTTTTAGCTAGCTATCTTTTTTGCTGCATGACTTTTTTAGCAAGCAGTTTTAGCTGTAGTATTTTTTAGCTAGCTATCTTTTGAGATGTATGTCGTTCTAGCTAGCTATCTTTTCAGCTGTATATCTTTCTAGCTAGCTATCCTTTTAGCTGCATTATTTTCTACCTCGCTATCTTTCTAGATGTTCGTCTTTCTTTCTAGATCTTTATCTATTTAGCTGTATTTTAATGTCTATCTAGCGGTATTTATAGCCAACTATGAAACGGTGTTATCATGTGAAAATATTTGTCAAATTTAATGTCCATTATCTAGTTACCTATTTGCCAATCTACTTAAAGAAGACAACAATTACAAGGAAAATGTATTTAAGATTTAATTCTTCATATATCTCTATTTATTTTTCTCTATATATACGTATACCTGCCTTCCATATCCCTCTTCGTTTTGATTTATTTACAAAAACCAACCTACTTACCTCTATAATTATATATAGTATATACTATGAATATGTACATCGCAACAGATGCATCTATCATCAGCATGTCTGTATTTACTATTTACATTAAAAATAGTATCAAAACTTTTATCACTATAATAACATGCTCTTGCCTTATTTATTTATATCCATTTGATAGTTATTATTCTTTAGTATCCATAAAAAAGAACCATTATTATTATTATTTTCTCACTAGGCGTATCCAGTAGTGTGTCCTGGAGTCTGAGTACCAATGAGTCTTCCCAAATAAATTATTATAAAACATATGTGTTTATGGTTCAGTTAATCTGATTTGTATTCCCTCCATTAAATATTCATAACTTCAGGCAGAGCTTCGTTCGCAGAAAACTAGCTGTTCCTACTAATGCTATGGTTAGTTGTAGCTATGTAATTGACTCCTTTACGTAATGACTCTCAACATTCTTGGGGAGTAACCAGAGTGCTCTTATTACAGCTGGCATCACTTTTGTTTTCTTGCCTAAAAGTTTGAGTTCTTCTTATTATCAAATAACTTCTCGCAGAATATTAGATGTTTCGAATAATGTAATTGTTTGCGGCGTGTCGATTTCCATCAAGTAAAGTCTTGTAGATTGGTTTAAGTGTTCCGAATACAGCTGGTATTACTTGTGTCTTAGCACATACTCTGTCTATTGCTACGCTGAGCCCATTATTAGTAGTAGACGTAATACTACTATTTACTATAACACTCTAAATAGGTATGTGTATGCAATAGTCCGACCACGTCTACACTTGTGATTGTGGGAAAGCTTATTTGCACCCTCTTTATATATATATATATGTATGGGGGTGAGGGGGTGTTATATCCAAAAATACGTGTTTGTAATCCACAGTAGCGTGTCCTTGATTCAGGCAGAAGGCGCTGTTATATATATATATATATATATATATATATATATATATATATATATATATATATATATATACATATACTTTTCTCATTCGTTTCACTTCTGGTATTATCTCGTCAGCCAGTCGTTAGTATATACATAAGCAATAAATATATATAAATATGTTCGCTTCCAATGTGTATGTGTGTCTGGTTCTTAGTGTGCGTAAAACAGTAGGGTGAATGAACACATAAGCTGTTTTATTTACACTGCTGGAATCTGGCTTTACCGTAAAATAATTGTTGTAGATTTTACACGAAATTAATGAGTTGTATTGTTAGGTGAAAAGTATCAGTTTTGTTTCAGGCTGGACTTATGAAGACGCACCTGTTTTCTTGTTTGTTTGTGTGTATGTTTTTGTTATTAGTATTTATCTCTGTCTTGCCTTCTGGTAAAAGTTAAAGCGAACAATCGACGGGAACTTCCTGAATGATTAAACAGTAAACACTAAATGATGGAAAGCGTGGACAATGTAGAGAGAGAGAGAGAGAGAGAGAGAGAGAGAGAGGGGGGATACGGAGAGGACCCGTATTAGTAGAAAGAGTTATTCCTCTATACGATGTTAATCAAAATAAAAAGCACTGTTTCGGGAAAATATATGTAACCCATGAAAAGGGGAGCAAAACTGAATAAAAATAGGGGGCAAATAGATCGCTAGCGATAGATCGAACGAGAATTGCATTCATCAAATTGGATAGAGATATGGACTACAAGATATGTAATATTGTGGAATGTAAAACTAAAGAATAACGCATAGAAAGTTATGAAATATTTCAGAAGTTATAGAGAGATATGACATATTTTAGAATGTATAGATAGACAAACATATTGGCTACATATATGCATACATGTTTCTCCTACAGTCTTACTAGGCTAAGCTTTCCATGCTAAATTGTTAAGATGACATTGGGAATATAATTCCGACAAAAAACTATATATATATCAATACTTTACTGCAGTTTCACGGTATCACCTATCATCAGAATTCTCCTCCACTGACATCAATGACTTTTGAGAAGTTTGTTTTCTTGTTTATAATTCATAAGATATATATGAAACAATTGAAGATTACCGAGATAGCTCCCTAGATAGATAGATAGATAGATAGATAGATAGATAGATAGATAGATAGATAGATAGATAGATGCGGAACAGCCTGAATAATATATAGTCTAGAGTGAAAGAAAAAAATAGTTATAGAGAATGGGGGGGGGGTGCGAGAGGCTCGAAGAGGGTGATACTAACGTCTATCTTTTAGCAGGTTGAAACAATGAGAAGGTCAGTGAGTTCTTTTTCTTTTTCTGTTTCTTTTCTAGTTTTTGTTTCACTGACAAGTACAGGAAGTTCAAGAGTCGATCAGACACATAAATAAACATCTGACATACAAACGCGTGCGCACGAGCACTCCCTCTCCCTCCTTATCTCTCTCTTTCTCTCACTCTCTCTCCCTCCTCCCCCTCTCTCACATACACTTATAAGCAGACTATGATTCCATAATAATAATAATAATCTGATTTATATACCGAAAAAAGTCCGTCCGCCGTCCGTCCGTGTAGTTAATCTTCCAACATTTCACGTTAGATTTCAACCGAACTTCAAAATATGGTCCGACAACACTGGAGAACGTAAAACAATAGTTTAATATCTATTTTTTTCTTTTAAAAGCTATATATTTGGTTAGAATAATATCTATTTTTTTCCTTTAAAAGCTATATATTTGGTTAGAATAATATCTATTTTTTTCTTTTAAGAGCTATATATTTGGTTAGAATAATATATATTTTTTTCTTCTAAAAGCTATATATTTGGTTAGAATAATATCTATTTTTTTCTTTTACAAAAACGAAATTCTTTTATATTCTTTAAAAACAGTATGATTTAAATAGTTCGACGATTCCTTAAATAAATAAGAAATAAAGAAATTAAAGATTTATCAGTGAATCTTATTCATTTACTTACATTTACTATGTATTATATTTACATATATTTATACTTCGATAAAGTTCTTTGATTAAAAATTGACGAAATATTAGTAAACCAAAAATGTTTTTGATTGGATTTGCTTTTAATAGTTATCCACTTTTTCATTCATTTTTCCACAACATTTTTACTGTATAGTGTAATAAGAAGAAAAGATTTGATCAACTAACGACGAGTTTATATACCGGAATTAGAGGGGTGTTAGGTTAGTCGTATTTTATCAGATATACCAATTAGACTTGTGTGCGATATTCTTTCGTCACTATATTTTATACAGGGTGTAACAAAGTTCTCTCAAATAGCTAATGGAAATAAAAAAGGAACTAGAGAAAGGAACTGATTAAATGTCGAAAAACGTCCACAACGGATTGGGTGTAATATTGCTGACTACTGTGCTAGCAGTCAGGTTTCGAATATATTCTTGAAACGCTTACCATGTTTAGTCACACCTAGGAGTCGTTATATGGTTAAACAGCTGTCTTCATATGATATATATATAAGAAGAAAAAACCCCTAAAAATTGGAAGAAAAAAAGGATAAAGACTGCTTTTGGGTAAATAAAGGGCTCAATCCTAGTCAGAGATAGTTCTAATGATCGGTGATACCGTGAAACTGCAGTAAAAAGAAAGCTAACTACATACTGAGTCGTGAAACGACGAAGCAGTTGTATGTGGATAGTTAGTTTGTTTATATATCTTAAAGAACTCATGTATTAATAAAATTGGTGTTATGTTATCTTGACATATAGTAATAGTTCGAGTTCTTTAACTTAAATTTTTCCTTATATATATATATATATATATATATATATATATATATATATATATATATATATATATATATATATCACTTAAAATAATGTTAAAACAATAGCAATGAAATACAAGGAACCACTGTTTAAGTTAACACAGTAAATAATTTACGTGTAATGTAGTTTAATCAAGCGAACTGTTTCAAATAAAGTATATGAAATTTAAGTATTAAAACAATGATTTTTTTTTTATATGTAAAAACCAGTGACCCTCTTGAAACCTGTGTACCGCGATTTAAGTTCCGCTAGTGTACGTAGTATTAATAAAGAAATTTAGGCCGATTATGAAGCGCGCTACTTAGTCAAGGTAAAAAAAAAAGGTCACAGAAAACAAAACCGAGAGAAAGCTGAAGAAAATTAAAAGTGATGATGTAAATAATAAAAGTCGATTTCTCACGTGGCTCTATTTACTACGAACAACTGAAACAAGACCAACGCGGATGAATGTGGCGTTTCTTTTACAACAGACACGCGCGCGACGAAGAACGCGCGGCTGTATTAATATGCTGTGTGTGAGATGCTTCGAGATGCGTATATATCTTTATATACGTGTGCATGTGTTTGTGTAGTGCGTGTTGTGTGGACGCGGACGAACTTGCACTTCTTCAGTCGTGTGCGAGAGAGAAACAGACGTACTACTCCGAGGTAAGTAGGTAGATTATGTGTAAAAAAGAAAAACAAATAAATCCGCATATATTCCAACTGCGACTTGTCGTACTTTCTCCGTTGTTATAGCCGACTCCCCTTCATACCACCTCCTCCCTCACCTTTTTCGTACTCTGTTTCTCTCTTTGCGGCCTGTTTCCCTTCTTCCCCCAACCGTTTTCCAGCACGTTCGCTCGTTCACACACACACACACACACACACAACCACACACACACACTATCTCCCCCTCTCTCTTCTATACGCAACTTCTATCCCTTCTTCTTCCTCATTTTTCTTAATCTCATTCAGGCTCAGCTATACCTCTCCCTTTCTTGCATGCTTTTTTCTGCGTGTCTCTTTTTATCTCCCCACGAGGGCACTATTAGACACACGGTTCGTTTTTTAATATTGAGACAATCCAGCCACCTAAAAATTGGGACAAAAATAAATATCACCTTCGTCTAGGTTGATTTTGTCCTCTTCTCAGGACATAACATATACTACACTTTTATCCGTATGTCTTTCCCTTTCTCGCTCCCTCTCTCATACGCATCTTCTTCTTTTCCAACATCTCCCTTTAACCCGCGCCCTCTAACTCCTACTTATGAGAGGCGGCAACCCCCTGAGCGTCACTGCTCTACTATTGCCGCTACTTCATCTTTTCTTAGAGGATAATTTTGTTGGGTGAGGGGGGAGGTCGTACTCATGCGTAGGGTAGGGTAGGTGATAAAGAAAGCTGGCGACGTGAAAATGTTGGGGTGTCTATTTAGAGAGAGAGAGAGAGAGAGAGAGAGAGAGAGAGAGAGAGAGAGAGAGAGAAAGAGAGAGAGAGATAGATAGAGATAGAGAGAGAGAGACCTCCAGCTGTTGTTTGGCTGGCATTGCAAAGCGACGATTGTACAAAGCACATGGCTGAGGAAGAAACAAACCCAAAAAAAAGAGAACCGTGTTAAAATCATTATTTGTTGATGGCACAGATTGGGAAGACACACACACGCGCGCACACACAGACTCAACAGACTACTCTGAGACAGTCTAATCTTTAGCACCTGGCTCTTTTTGTCTGAATCGGGTATGGTTTGGTCATATCATAGAAGGTGCCCATTCCCAGATATTACCTCCTCCCTAGTGGCAGTGTTGTTGATTTATTGTCGAACACCTGAAGAGCCCTACCGAGTAATTCCGGCGTGTTCGTTTTCGGCTGCCTTTGTACCCAACTAGAGTGGCCCTCTGTCTTTTTAAAAAACTTTTATTCACCCCAAACAAGGCACATTGCCACTGAGACCTAAGGTGCTACTGCGAAATTAAGAGCAAGATGTATAGAGGCATCCTATGGGAGAGATGTGCAGCGAGATGTTTGTTCACATTACATTTAAATTTCTTCATGTTTGTTCAGTCGGAGAAACAGAGAGCAAAGAAAGTATTCCAAAGGCAAGCAGTTCGAGGAAATAAGCTATAAGAGTAGAAAGCTGAAGACATTTATAGTGAAGGGGTGAGATTTTGCTGCTTATCCGGTTTGTCAGGGGTATACGTGAATCAAGTTCATCGGATATGTCCCGTTGAAGTATTTGTAAAACAAGCACAAAAGTTCAACATTTCTCAGAGGCTGGAGCTTGGTAGACAATGTAGGACCTATTTCCTTAGAGGCTATGTTTTGGACCCTGTCTAAGAGGGGGAGACTAGTAGATATAGCACCGATACTCCATGCATGCCGAATAGTGGCTTTGTAGAGATATAGGATACTGGCAGGTGTGAGGAGTTTTCTAGCCCGGTAGAAGGAGGGCCTACCTTCTTTGCAGCAGACTTGGCAGTATCTTCCATGTATGTGTTCCAATTTATGTTTCCTGTGGATGTTAGGCCGTGGATTTTGAATGATGAACTCTCGAGTAGGTAGCTATCAGCCATGTCAAACGGTGGTTGAATGGGTTACTTATAATTGTAAAAGGAAAGGGGCTTTGTCTTCGTGGCATTAAATGTAACCATCCATTGATGGCCCCAGTCTACTACAGACTGGAGGTCATTTTCTAATGATTCCGTCATAGCCTTAGATATGTGTGTGTTCGATTTGCTTAAATGTCGAGAATAGAGCGTGGTGTAATCAGCAAATATATCCATCTCGGACGCGATTACACCAGGAGGTCGTTTATGAAAATTTGGGATAATAAAGGTCCAAGGATTCCTCCCAGGCACACACCCCGCCCTAGCTTCACCTGAATTATCCAGTGTATTGTATATGTGTACAGAAATTACCGTTAGAGGCTGGAGCTTGATAGAATGGGATTGCCTACATCCATACTGTTAGTCAGAAAGAAGTTTAGCATTTTCGAGGTGTAAGACTATCGCTAGATTGATTAATGATTGAACGATTTTAGCGAAGAACAGGAGGAGACTGATGGGGCGATAAGTTTGCGGGTCAGTTCTTTCACTAGAGTTCCTGAAAGCTGGTACCACAGAGGCAATTTTCCAGCTATCAGGAAAGCAAGATTCCTCAAAACATCTTTTATAGAGTTTAGAGAGGACAGGGGCCAGTTTAGCAGATATGTTTTTATTACAATAGCAGGGATGAGATTAGGTCCACATCTTTTTGGGGTGTCCTCTACCCAGCCTTGTATCCCATCTTGCTGCAGTGTACAGCAAATAAATCCTATCGTTGCTTGGATGACCAGACACTTTTTCTGAATGAGGTATGGTTCCGTTCGTTCATAAGAAACTATCCTCCCAGGCATTACCTCTTCATTCGAGAGGGAGATTGGTTTATTGGCAGTCACCTTATGCGCCTCTATCGGGGAATGTCGACTACTCCGTTCACAGCTATTTTTGTGAACTTGCATAGTGCACCTCGAGTGAGTCGGATACCCTTCACGTTAAACAGACTTTACGTCTAACCTTGCTGCAGTGCGAAATTGTTAAATAGCTTTATCCTAAGGGTCCAACTGTAGCAGCTGTTCCTACCTGGCATCAATTCAAGTTAACAAGCTAAGAGACGCCTGTCACAGAATCATTCGAAAAAGAGCACTCTTACGTTATTATTTAACGATAAAGAATTGAGAATATTCATCATTGTTCTTTGAATCATTCACATGTTTGATCTATTGTTCCTATCTTAGTTCTTGCCAGTTCCCACGGTGTTCCGGCATTTGTCTTCTCCGGCCTTCTTCATGTGCCAACCAAAAGCTTAATTGTATCTACTAGTGCGAGTATAAGCAATGAATATAGTATTAGTTTCAATTTTGAAAGTTTTTTATCATTCTTGTAGAGGTATGGTACGGTTTCAGTGCCCCTTTCTATCCTTAATTGTAAAGTTTGCAAAAAGATAATAATGTGCCAAATTACTCACCCTATAATTGACTAAACAATATATTCCATAATTCATAATGATAAGTTACATAGTTTATGTTTTTATCAATTACGTACATTTTATTGACGCTCGTGCGCGCGCACCTATCAAATTAAAATGTATAACAATATAACGGCAAATCTTTTATACTTAACTTATTTTAAATGTTTCGGTGGTAAGGTGCTAGTATGGAGGGGCGCGTCCCTTAATTGCTAAAATTTATAAAAACAGAATAATGTTACTCACCGTGTTGCCTAGAATATATATTCCAAAATGTATAATGATCCGTTCATTACTTGAGGAGATTGCTCTGTACACACACACACACGCACACACACACACACACACACATATATATATATATATATATATATATATATATATATAGTCTTTGGTGTTTTTCAACCATTGAAACTATATGGAAAAATAACACTTTTAATCCCAAGTCCTTCGGTGGAAAATTAATTTGCTTGTAAGTTATTTTACTTTTTACAGTCACTATATTAGTTTGCTTCATATATATATCTATATCTCTATATCTCTCTCTCTCTCTCTCTCTCTCTCTCTCTCTCTCTCTCTATATATATATATATATATATATATATATATATATATATAACTTCATATATAGCGAGATAATAGTGAACATTTATTTATTCATTTACAACAAAATACATCTAGTTGTGATGGAAGTTTTTTTTTATTAATGACGTAATTGTATTTTTATTTTTAGATGATTATCGAAAAATGTCTTCATAATAACAATTCCCCATGCCGGAATAAAATAAATCGAAGTAGGTTAATTTGATCGCCAAGAACATGATACGACAAAAACAACAATTGTCTCGTTAGAATCAAACATTGGTGTGTCAGCTTAAATGCTTTCACTTATAAAATTCGGCTGACATAATTTTACATATTAGAATTAAAGACGATTGCAGTTTTAGGTCGACGAGAATATTGCTGGCCATCTGGTAAAGATAAAAATACTATCCGTGCAATGTTACAGCACGGCGTAAGTTTAATGGCAGTTTAAAGAGTTCGTTGAATAAGAGTATTTTTTGCGAACATATTTTGGAAACATTATTGTTATTTTTTATTAGTGCATATAAAAAATAAATTTAAGTCATTAAACGTATTATAGTTTATACTGGCTATTTGTATGGTGTTCGTACACTACCAGTCTATATCAATTTAAATAGTTTACCTAGCGTCTACTGTTGTATATCTAATGCGAAGAAATGTATTTGAAATTTCGTAGAAAAAATACGCTGTTAGTATTTGCATGAGAAATTAAGAAACTGTAATGAATATATTTACGTGTTGTTTTAATTGCGAAATCAAAACATTAAAAATTGTGTTTTTAAGCCAGAAATGATTCGCTTTGAACTAATGCCGACTTTTTTGCGTATTATAAAAAAGATTACTTAATCAAAAAGAAAACAACAAATATAGATGCAATGTTTTATGTAGTTATGTTATCACATTTATATAATATTACATTTATAAAACACGTATCCAGTTCAAACACTACTTAAAACTTACGTGAGATCCAAACTCGTGTATTTACATCGTAAAACCTACTTCATTTGTAATGTGTACTCTGCCTATTCCTTTTTCGTTAAAAACAATCACATGTTTCTATTTGCGTACGGACAGACAAACTTCAACAAAAGCATAACTTATTAAGAGTTCATAGAAAACTAGGAGAACCCCGTGGGATTCCACGATACATTTTACATCAATTTGTCGATTTTAGTGTCAATAATATTTTTTTTGAAATGATAAATGTCCGTCAACGTGAATACTATTAAAACATAAATCTTTCTGCTTCCGTAAAAATAATTGTCATTTTCAGCTAATATATTGTTTAAACCAATAAAACGATTATGTCTCGTCTTCATTTTTTCATTTAAATTTGTAGCTATTTAATTCTTTGTAAACCAATGACTATTCTCTGTTGTCTTACCGTATAAATAATTGTCAGCTATTGTCATTCTTCAAATTAATAAAACAAAATCAATTTTGAAATGTATTTATTTTTAGTCGACGGGGCGACATAATCTGATTTGGGAACAATTAAATAATAAAATTGGTGAAATCAGAACATTTTATCTCAGCAACATCAGATCAATCACCAAGCAACATTTTTGCTGATCGGAAAATCTCATTTTTTTATGTGTGGCAAAAGTGATAACGTACGTACGGACACGAAATACCTTGGCGTATAATTATATCGATTAATATCAGAAATGTGCTCATCAGCTAAAACAATAACATATTTTCAATGAAGTCTCTAAACTTGAACCAGTGAATTCAAATATAAACACAAATAACCCCTTGTTCGGCAAATGCAGAAGGGGTACTGCCTAGGAGGAAGAGTCTCTTGGAGCTGCAACTCGCGTGACAGATGACAGTTCGTGAAAGAGTTATATGTAAGAGATGGTCGACAAAGAGTAACGCTATCCATATCATAAATGGGTAATCTTAACAGTTAGTTAGTTAACAGCCGAGAAAAACTAATATGACTTTTTAATAAACCACCATTTTTCCTCTAAAATAGGTCATGATCAGTGGTTAAACAGCTCTTGAATAAACTGATACCACGGAATAATTTTAATAAAAACGCCAAAATCATTATAACCATTCTCATGAAATTTTAAGCATTCTATTTATCGAGGCCGCAAACATATACATATCTAAATGAATAATAGCGGTAATTTGTTTTCATTTATCACTACTATCTAATAATAAAAACGGGTTATTGTTATTCTAATCAACATACAACATAAACTACTTAATATTCTGTATATATAGTGAAGACACACGATTAAGAAAGAACCTTTTGACTTCTTAATTAGCATAACTATTTTTTTAAACCGTTCATAATTAATTAACATTTGATATTATGAATTTGGAATTGCATTTGTTTATGTTTGTTAGCTATATTCAATAGTTTCGTCCATATTACCAGTAATTACTTAAAGTTATTTAATAAATAAATCGGAAAATAACTAAAACATCTTCAGTGTAAACAACCAGAGGTCACTCACGACCTTACCCGAAGATCGAGTGAGTCATAAGCGAGAATAGAGAGAGAGAGAGAGAGAGAGAGAGAGTGTGTGTCGCTGTCTCGCTCGCTTTTACTTTGATCACTTTCTTCGCCCCCTTTTTCAGTTGTTACATTTTGCTTCAAAAATTAATAAATAACTTTTTTATTAGTTAAGTTAATTCTAAAATTATTGTTTACTGTTTACAAAGACCTCATCTGATTGACAAATTAAAACAATAGTTTAGTAGCACTGTCCCAATTACGAACAAAATATTGATTCGTAGTTTGGTATGATTGTAGATTAACATCCTCCGCAAAATTATCCTCCCCCCTCCCATCATCACCAAAAGAAGTCTACCTGTTTTAAGCGATCACGTGTGAACATCCTGAAAAAATTTCCGGAAAGATAAAATGAACAAAACATTATTTTGGAATTTAAAGTAGGGGAATTTTTTTGTATATAAATTTAATGTAAACTGATCCCCATTTTTTAGGGCAGTTAACAAAATTCTTTTTTTCTATGGGAGTTAAATCCGCTGTGTTTTTTTTCGGGGGAGGAGCTACTTTTTTAGGTGATCACATGTTGTTTTATGACCTTGCCACTCGGACTTAGGATTACTATTTTATATTAATATGTTTTAATTATTTTTTGTTTTTTGTATTTTGGTTTTGGACTTTAATATTTTGATTCTTAACGGTCCCAACCACGTGACTCCCTAAACTTTGAAATTTAAATTTCTTTTCTTTTTCTTTCTTTCTCCATTTCATTCTTCCCAAATATGATCTAGGGTTAAGATCGGATTCTAACTCTACCTGATGAGATCTCAGTTTGTAATAGCTGTTGATCGATAACATCGACATGCCAGTGTCGCAGATTTTGTACATGTCTGTGTAAATATATATATATATATATATATATATATATATATATATATATATATATATATATATATATATATAAAGAACATTGCATTTAGTCGCCTTTTTAATATGGTGTGAAATTATTTTTTATTTGATACATATAAAATTATTAATTAATTTTTACGTACACATAAAATAAATCCATGGACACATGTTTCTGGCTATCAGCTGCCATCAGCATGGATAACCTAGGCATGGATCGAACCTACAATATTACTGTATGCAGTCTTGCGTTTTACCACTAGACCACACACATCTTGGCGAAACATGTACGATTGTTATCGCCATAATGTTACGCAGTCTTAGTTATTGTTTTTACTGGAGATAGAAGCATAGCTTTTTTCTTATAATTTTACACTTCCTAAGCGGTAAAGAGCTTTAACTCCTCAATCTCTTAACATATGACCGGAAATCCTATGTACGGTTGTTTGTCTTAGCCCCCTTCCGATCAATGGAAACTGACTACTTCCGCGCTCATCTTCTCAACCACTTCGTGCTGACTATAAATCTTACTTCCAATCATTTCTGTTCGCCTTGGTGAATCATTTCTTCACATCATCCGGGTTCTTGGCTCGAGGGGGGGATACCATCCATAGTATCACACTCTTAGCTATATAAGTTAATTTTTATGTTGACGGTCCGACCATAACATTCCCGAAGGTATAGATCATCTCTTTACTTACGAATGACGTTTAACACGTAGCGTTGTATTGCTACTTAACATTTTCGAAAGTGAGCTGAGGTTAGTCTGTAGACCATGGTACATGAGCCAGATTTAAATATTGAGAAGAATATAGATAAATCTGTTTTAATTTAATCTTATTGGATACCGTAATTTAGTGGGAAAAAAGTCTCGGCACTTCCTTGACAGAGTACGAGCGTGGCGTCAGAGCTGAAAGAGGCTGAAGTAATTTCTCCGTCTTGTCATTATTTCTATGTTCTATTTAATTTCAGTGCATATGGGCGCGTTTTCAAACAGCCGGTGTTTAGACTGTTTGGTTAGCGGACCTCTTCCCCCGGAATAGTTTACATCAGTACGGTTCACTGCTTAGGTTTCTGAAGATATCGAAAACTATGTGAACCGTAAGAACAGTGTCCATTGTTTCTTTGAAGGCAATTGTGTTTTCAGATAATAAACAGAAGAATCAGATTTTTTATTAAACCAGTATCATCACACTCATCATCAGAATAAAGTAAATTCGAATCAGAGGCTTGAACCTGACTGCTCGTGCTATGTAACACTTTATACGCAAATCATCTAAAAAATGATTGAATCTAAATTTTTTTTTTTCAAAAAATTAAATATTTTATAGGCTCATCTGATTATAACTTGTTGTCTTCAAATCCAATGTCATAAATGTCTTGTCATGAACCGCACCCAAAGTAAGCAAACGCAGTTCATGCCATTGAACAATATTAGTACTCCCATAGTGTTCTTCTTCTTTCTGCTGGTATTCATTCCCGTTTTATTAACTCAGGTTGCTTTTCGCTTTGATAAACCGTGGCTCCAATAGTAAACAAAAAGCTCTATTTTCACACAGTTCTCACGTTCATATTGTGTTCTAAACTGCTTTGTAAAATGTGTCTTTCCGACATCATTTTCACTGATAAAAGGATCCAAGAAACCCGATTTACTTGCCTCACCGGCAATGGGTAAAAAGGAGAACTCTGTATGCTAGTATAGCATATATATTAAAATGGCACACCTTTTGTTTTATCAATTTTCAAGGAGCGTTTCCTCTTTATGTTAATTTGTTTTCGTTCAAGCGGAAAGGTAACAGATAAACGTGTACAGTTATCACGTCTTTCCGCGTGTTTTTATCAATGTTATCTGCACGTGGGCGTCAGTATTTACACGTGCGAGAGAGAATACGCAGCTGTTCGAATGCGTGCCGCGCGTGTACACAGAAAACAGGTTACATTCTTCGCCATTTCCAGAAAATACGTACTACACACGTTATCTTGTGCCAGATGTTCCCAAACTGTGGACCGCGGCAAACCAATTCACAATCACACGGAACTTCTATGCACAGAGTTTCCGAATAAGAACTTTCCAATCGTGGAACACGTTACCGAGGGAATATTTCCCTACAGACTACACCGTGGTTATTTTCAAGTCCAATTTTAGCAAATATTTGTCGTCGGCTGTCCTGTGAAATATTTAAAAATAGTTATCACTCCTTTCATATTACAGTTCTATCATCCAACTGAAATTCTTAATAACCCTTATACTCGAGTGGCTTTTGGCCTTGGTGGGTAGTGAATCATTAATATAAAAATGTGATGTATATATCGACGTGAAATTGTAACTAAATAACGCGAAGGTTGAACTAAAATCTTATTTAAATGTCTTGTTTCTCTGCTTTACGAACAAGTTAACATTTTTGCTAAAGGATCCATTTACCTCCTCCCCAATAAGTTATACGGATCTGGTTTAAGTCATAAAATAAATGCCGCTTTGAATCAGCTGTAAACAACCATAATAACTTGGTGTGTGCTCTTCATTTGGAATTTGATTTTTAAAATGTTTTGAATAGCAGAAATATCTCTCTGTTTCTCTCTCTCGCTATATATATATATATATATATATATATATATATATATATATTTATATATATATATATATGATAATAATAAGCATTTGTTATTGTTTATTATTTATGTACGTATACGTTTCGTCCTTAAACCGGGACTCATCAGCATAGAGATATGACTATTCACTACCGGTCATGCGATTCGAAACCTCGGATTACGAGTATTTTACAACTCAAATCCGACGCCTTAACCACACGGACAATTTTAAATAGCAAATAAACGGTGATAATTTTAACACGTTATCGGCGGCTATAACGTCTAGAGCGTTCTACTTTTTTGAGGAAGGAACGATGCATTTAAAGCTAGTGACGCCATACTGTGTTAATATTCCACATACAGTGCTCTACTTTTTTTAGGAGGACATACATGAACAGAGGCCGAAGAGAGATCGGCGTAGGAGACCAACTATAGGTCCTTTTTGTTTGGATTTGAAACCGACGGTGCCGATGCTGTTCTGATCTTCAGTGATACATCTATGAATAAATATATTTATGTGTGTACATTGTAGGTGTAGATATCTTACCTTCTTTGAAAGAGTTATATATATATATATATATATATATATATATATATATATATATATGTATATATTGTTTTTTATGCTCATATTAACGGGTCTCACGTGTCTCTATGAAAGCTTAAGTACGCTATTAAAAATAATTGGCTGTTTGTATGCTTTCAATCATTTGTTTTTTATGCCGAATCCACATGTATGTTTTAATATCCGAACGGTTTATATATATATATTACTTTAACCCATAGATAGTCCGCTGACAGTTACGTCCACTCCGGATCAGAGTGGATTTGTTAGTAACGCGAATTATAGGGGTAATTCGCACACTGCGAAGGCACCAAATTAGGGACCTGACAACCGAGTGCCCTTAAAGTTCATTCCCACGATCCTACATAAAATTATACGCATACTTAAAAGTTGGGTAATTTTCAGTTGTGTTTGTATCCAGTAATAGGGGTGGGGCTTAATAAACATAACTAAACAATTTAAATCACATAAATGGTTTCGATAGTTTTTCTGTTAACGACATAATAGGAAATAAATTATACATAAGAAACATCTGTTCAAAGGTAGTGTGTTTCTCTTTTAAATAAAACACAAGGAACATCTGGATTTTTTAAAGTTTGATCTATTTAATAATGACATCGTTTTGTTATAAGTTTCATTTAATAAAATTGTATAAACTTCTCACTGATGTGACTTTTCTTATTTACTCGAGTAGTTTAAGTTCATTGGTTTAGTTTAACGTCCATTTTGTTTCACCTGTTGAGTTTCCGCAGGGCTATTTTATGTAACAGTGTACGTGATTAGATAGCATTATCTGGTTATATGAGTTAGTTTCTTCTTGGTCTTCACTTCCTCCTCCCTCATTTCTTCTTCTTCTTTTTCTTCTTCTAATATGTTTTTATAATTATTATCATTAGTAGTAGTAGCATTCTCTATTAGAGAAATTACTTTATTTACATTAATTTTTATATTATATATGTTATTATTTTCATGTTGACATTTCTGTGTTTGACCTTCAAATATTAAATATCTGAAAGTACTACATCATTTAAATATATTTTTAAACATTTGTTTTTTTGAAAATCATTTTTACATATTTGACGTGTTATTCTAAAAAGCATAACTTAAAAAAACATTACATACACACACACACACACACACATATATATATATATATATATATTAGCTGTACCTACATGGTGTTAGTCGATAGTATTCTTACAATTTTGTTTTTTAGTTTTCTAACTCGATCTTTTTTTCAAAAGTATTAATTTTTGTACCACACAGAGGGAAGTACATCTTTTTAAAAATGGTTTCCGTATAAAAATAATTCCAATTCCGTAAAAGTATTTTGTGGAAGGAATTAAATCAAATACGTTTCATTATTCCCGCAACATACTGCAACATTTACCTAAAGGAACCGAAGAACCAGGCTCAAATATTTATTTTGCAGGAATAAAACTCTTGATGAGAACAATCGAGAACGTCTTACTTTACTTCATATATACATATATATATATATAATTATTTAATAATAAATATTTAATTATTATCCACATACGTATACGTTTCATACTACCGGAATCTTCAGTGTATCGATAAATGTTCAAACCTGTTGCATGATTCGAAACCCGAAACACTAGTCACCTTTAACTCAATCTCGAGCGCTTTAAACAATGAGGTCAATTCCAACATTTACACAATGAGTAGAGAAATAAACCCTGTTAATGTAAAATTAGGCGGAAAAAACATAATTAACTCTCTTAACAGTGTTCAACAAATGACATACAAAGTAACTTGCATAAACATATTGTAATGGTATTAGTTGATCTACCTATTTGAGGAATAAATGGACTAACCCAGACACAATAAATACAGTTACGACTAAACGTAGTGGCAGTTATTGTTCGCAGTTATGGTCCAAGAATTATGCGCTTACTTTCTGTAACATACTTTTGTTAATACATTTTTTTCTTCTTCGTCTTTCAAACAATTTTTTTCAAATTTTTTTTTTTTCCAAATTTAATACCATTTTCATATCTTACGCGCGTTTCACAGCCAAGTAAAGAGAAATATATAGTCTATAGTTAATATTACTGATCATCAGATAAATAGTTAATTTAATAGTAATAAGAAAAGACATTATTCCAAAGAAAGAAGAAATGAATATGGGGAAAGTTTAAAAGTCTTTACAGAAAATAACGGCATGAAAGATATAGAAAAGGTATTGAATTTGGAAATAAAGAAATTGAAACAATAGTTCGCAAATTGAAACATTTTCGGATATCATAAGGAGTATATACTTACATATATATTTTTCATAAGAACTCACAAATATATACCTTTATCTATATATCTATTCATCTATCTGCAAACGGCATTTACACTTAAAAATGTAGCATTCAAAGTTTGTTTAGAATTTTTGAGAATCACTTATTTTCTAAATTTAAGTTTTTCACTAAATGTATAACACCAGTAAGCAACATCACACACAATTTTCATGAATTAAACAACCATGAAACTGCAGTAAAGTACTAAGATATATTTTTATGAGTTTAACTCATATATATATATATATATATATATATATATATATATATATATATATATATATATATATATATATATATATACGCACCTATTTCTTTCTTTTAGTCATGGTACACGAGAAATGACTCTCTTGAGACAGTATGTCAGATAGGAAATTATTCCTAGCAAATTGCACCTGCGTAAAGTCTAATATCGCATCAGTCGTTAGTTGACAGACAGCAGAGCGAGAAACACACTTCATATATTTGTATACATAGTATACAAATAATTGTAGTACGAGAGACAATTCAAACATGGAACATGAAAGCTGGTATATCTGTTCTATTTATAAAAGAAAGTAACACTTTCTGTATGCAAAGTAATCGTCTGCATATACCTTACTTTTTTTAGATAACCGGTGTGATGAATTATAATATGCATGTGTAACATTAACAACCACAATTTAATAAAATAACCCTAATCTGTTGTTTGTTTTAAACATGCTCTGTGTAACGAGTTCTCTGCCATATTATTTTCCCTTTTCGTTTTCTTACAAGATAAATTATTATAGAAGGATTATTTATCTCTGCAGGAGGTTAGGAACAAGGTCAAAGAATGTTTAGTTACCTACTCTCCAGAAAAGCCAGCGCACTAGGATTAGCGAGTTCTGGGCGACCCCCCCCCCAAAAAAAAACTGAGCAGTCCCGTCGGCATTCCCCGGTATAGGCACCTCGGGCAATTAGCAATACACTAACCCCTTCTCAATAATAGAGGTAAAGCCTGTGAGGGTGAAACTTCTGAGACTGAACAGAACCATACCTCAGCCAGATTGCAACACAGTCATTGTCGAGGACGTATCTCCCACTGGTAAGAAACCAGGTTAGTATGCTTATTTACCCTCTCTGCAAGAGGTTAGCCACAAGGTCAAAGAGCCCAGGTAAAGTATGCATTAACACTTTTAGCACTAATTATCAGTGATATTACAGTCAAATCACATTGTCAGAACCGATATATATATATATATATATATATATATATATATATATATATATATATATATATATATATATATATATATATATATATATTAGCGGTACCCTCTCGGCGTTACCCAATAGTATTCTTACAATTTTGTTTTTTTTAGTTTTTCAACTCGATCTTTTTTCGAAAGTATTTATTTTTGTACTATACAGAGGGAGGTAAATCTAAAAGAAGTGAAAATAATTCTGATTCCATAAATGTATTTTGTGGAAGGAATTAAATCAAATAAATTTCATTATTCTAGCAACATACTGCAACATTTACCGAAAGGTACCAAAGAACCAGACTCAAATATTGATTTTGTAGGAAGAAAGTCGAGAACGTCTTACTTTACTTTACTATATACATATATATATATATATATATATATATATATATATATATATATATATATATATGTGTGTGTGTGTGTGTGTGTGTGTGTGTGTGTGTGTATGTGTATGTGTCTATGTAAGGTTAGTGGGGGAGAATCCCAGCAGAGTGCTCGATTATTAAGAAAAATCAAAACTAAGAGCGTAATATTTATTTATTAATGCCTTACAGAAGGTCATAACAAAATCGGTACCGTCGGTTTCAAATCCCAACAAAGGGAACCAATAAAGGCTTATTTATCTAAACTCCGTTCTGCCGAAACAGAGGCTGAAGAAAGTTTCGATAAAGAGGCCTTTATAGATCTCCTTAGTTGGGATTTGAAACCGACGGTACCGAGGTGGTTCTGACCTTCTGTAAAACATAAATAAATATATGCAAATAAATGAATCAATGGGTAGTATCCGTTCCAAAGAAGCGTTCTAAACTGAGGCATTAACAAAAAAAATTTAGTGCGGAAGTGTCCATCACATTAAACGATGACCTTGTGTCTAACTTAGATGTAGTTGACAGGTAATTAAATAGAGATCAACGTGTGTTCAAAAGTGCGGTAGTGGATTGTGCAACACTTGCTTCACTATAAACTATCCATGGCACAGACAATCTTTAAGAGGTTATCTACCCATTTTAGTAATTTACATATTTTGATGGCGGTTATCTTGAATGAGATTGACCACCCGCTCATGGAAAATTGCTATTTTCTCATGCACATATCAGCTAATTGCTAAATCTATTGTGTATATTTATGCTGTGGTGTCTTATATGGCAGATAAAAACAGTTTTGAATATAGTATCGTCTGTAATTAAAGGTGGTAGACTGGTTGCAATTTTGCGACAGTCGCATTAATAGAGTAAAGCTATACAAACTAGTGGACGAAAGGTGGCTGAATGACAATATACTATCCGAATAGAGATGGTATATTTTCAACTTCTGAGGTAAGGAATGTAATAAAATAAGCCTGCTGAAGAGAGTAGATTCTGTTCTCCCCAATACACGATCCTGTTGAAACAAATTCATGTGTGGAGAGCGACCGACTATTCTGGCCATCAAACACGTCCTCGAGGGGCCACTATAGAATACACTTACTTAGTGAATGCGATTTTCACCACCGCAAATCAAAATATTTGCAGCGATCGAATGTTGATGTGCGACGCGGATGTGCGCGTCTGTATAATGCAGATATAGGCGAGGAAATGGATGGGTTTCTTTTTCTTCCTGCAGCACAAGCGAAGGAGGGCGCGTGTATATGTGTGGTGGTGCTGTTTTTTGGGGGGAGGGGGGAGGGAGTGCTTGTAAAAGTGAATTCCCATACAGCTTGCTTGTTCGGATGCAGATACTGGATTGGCTTGCAGCATCACGTATCTAAGATATCCTCTTATTAAAAAATAAAACAAGAATATCTAACGTGGGTGCCAGAAAGAAACATAAATAAAATTAGTGAAAATGGGAAAGGTGAGAAGACGAAAATAATGATAAAAAGGTGTGAAGCGAGAGAAGGAA
>OY744517.1:162471911-162476911 GCA_963556195.1 Sepiola atlantica
AATACAATTCATTCTGTGATGCGAATAGTATTAAAAGTATTAAACGTATTTGAGACCCAACGGGTCACTCGTACTACAACGAATCTTTGTACTTTGATTTTATTCAGAAATTCAGAAACTGTATCATCATTTACAAGCTAAAGACCTACCAAACCCCCGTTGGCTATTAATCTAACTCTAGGTATTCTCTGTAAATATATAACTTACATTAATATTACACTATTATAATTTTAATTTACATTACCTCCCTTGAAAATCAATCAACATGATATTTCAAGAGAGGTTTTTGGTAATTTATTTTTTATTCCATAACTTTAATTACTTACTGTTTATATCGACAAAACTATTACACACACACATATATATGATTTATATATATATATATATATATATATATATATATATATATATATATATATACATATATATAGATACACACACACATATATATATATATATATATATATATATATATATATATATATATAAAATAAAACGATAAAATTATTAAAAAATAACACGAAACATCAATTTATTATGAGCTCGATTAAAAGCATTTATGCATATCAGGTATACAAATGTACTCTCTAATACATATACAATATTAAAAAAACTAAGTTTTATTATTGATGTGAATAATAGTGAGTCGTTTCGATGTGAATATATAAAACACACTTTCTCATATATATATATATATATATCTATATATATATATCTATATATATATATATATATATATATATATATATATATATATATATATATATATATATATTGTGAATTTAAGCAGAATTTTCTCATTTATGCAACCATTGTCAAAAATAACAGAATTCGTCTGTTTAATTATAACATTTTTTTATTTTTTTTATTTTTCTGATGGTCGGTTTTGTATTAAACTCTAAAAAAATTATGAATGTTCCATACATTTCACAGGTTTCACAAACGTTTTCGATTCTTCGTCGAATCTTAACTCAGGTGTAAAAAGCAAATGAACAAAAATGCTGGAGATATTACAGAATTTTAAAAAGACAGCGAAGAAACGCGCATAAAACGTTTTTAGTATTGTTCTAGGAAGTCGTTGACGATTTTAATTTAAATGATGCCATCCATATATGTATATATATTTATTTATTTATATATATATATGTATATATATGGGTCGATAAGGTATATGCAGAGGAGAACACCCGTGCGTATTTATTAAGGAGAAAACTCCATACGCTAAATATGGGCGAAATATACAATTAGCTAATCATCGCTAAAAACAATAACAACAAAATATATATATACACACACACATATATATATATATATATATATATATATATATATATATATATATATATATATATATATACATACATACATACATACATACATATATACACATATATACATACATATATATATATAGATACATATATATATTTGCATACAAATATATATATACATACACGCATATATATACATATATATATACATACATACATACATAAATATATAGATGTATGTATGTATGTATACTCAGCGTATATTCATAATGTGTCTGCTAAGATTCAGATCAAACTGCTCGTGTGATGTCATATGAAAGGTGTATGTAACCTATATTTCACCGCCATACAAGAAACTTCAAAGAACAAACGCACGAGCATCCATCGTTTGGGTTTCCAATTTTATTCCCAGTCTGACACCACACGTTTCTTCTTGAGTTTCCCCCCCAAAACAGTTGCCTTTGCAAGTCTATAACAGCTATCTAGTTCATAAACGCGTGATATATATATATATATATATATATATATATATATATATATATATATATATATATATATATATATATATATATATATAATGATAATGGTAATAATCCAGGTAGAAACATCCACAGGGTAGTAATCCAAAGAATTTCAACCGGGTTTATAAAAAGTGCTCAATATCAAATAGAGCTTTATATATGATTATTTTTATTAACCTCTCCAAATAAGATCTGGGGTTAAGATCGGATGCTAACTCTGCCTGATGAGATCTCAGTTTATAATAACTGTTGATCGATAACATCGACATGCCAGTGTTGCAGATTTTGTACATGTCTGTGTGAAAAAAAATCATATATATATATATATATATATATATATATATATATATATATATATATATATATATATATATGCAGGAGTTGAGATACAAGTAAGGTTCTGAAAATCCAGCGAACTTGGTGAAGTGCACTCTGGCCTACCAAAATGTCTCAGAAGCACAGTAGACATTCCCGGTAGGTGAGCCTTAGCCGATTAACAGTAAGCTAATATGTGTTTATTTAAGATTTCATTAAAAATTTAAAAAATATTTAAGATATTTTGTTAATGGAAGGACAACTGCGAAGTGGACTCTTATAAAATGGCTACTCCTCAAGAGAAATCACAATGTGAATCTGTGTTTATTGAGGAAATGCCGCACGTACAGACTTAGCTAAAATACAGAGCCTCTTTTTAGAGAGAATGTAAAGCATGGGAGGGTGGATCTCATTGAACTGTACAGAAAAGCTAGTATATATATATATATATATATATATATATATATATATATATATATATATATATATATATATATATATATAATACTTTATACTAGTATATATATATATATATATATATATATATATATATAATAGTATATACTGGTATATATATGTATATATAATAGTATATATATATATATATATATATATATATATATATATATATATATACCTTCTGTCAAATATGACGAAAAAAATATGTTTCGTCAGTGTTCGAATTCGCTACTTATCTCTATATATATTTATATTACTAAACTATTTATCTAACGTCAAAAAATTACGTTATGAAATTAATTTTTCGGACCATACAGGGAATAAGGACCCCAAAACAATTGCCAAATGTCTTCACCGGTGTATTATGGTAGGCCAAGCCACACACACACGTGCACTCTATTTAAAAGTGTTTATAAACAAACGTAACATCAAATCATCTAAAATACATTTTTCTTTTAAAACATGTTCATATTTATATTCGGGGGATATATATTATATATTTATTATTTAATGTAGGGTGCGTTTATCCTTTTATTTACAAAACGTTTGGAATTCTGTTTTCGTGTCACTATTTACGTGCCTCCCACGAGAGCAGAATGCATTATAAAATCAAATCTTATAGCGTGCGTCTCATACAAAGCCAATTTGCACTGCTGCCAAACAATATGCATTACCAGATTACACATTGCACAACTTATGGTTGTACGCTTACAAAGTGCAACTGTACTATTCACTTGATCCAAATTACAAAGCTAAATGAAAAGAGTTTGCAGTTAAAATGATGGAACAACTTTCTGAGAATAAAACATTTCTCAGGAAAGTTTGTTTTAGTGACTAAGCATTTTCTCATGTTTCAGGGAAAAATAAACAGACACAATCTGAGAATTTGGTTATCGGAACATCCTTATGTGACCAAGGAGCTTTACTGGAATAGCCCAAAAGTTAATGTGTTGTTTTGAATTTTGTAGAATCGAATAGTTAGTCCATTTTTCATCAAAGATGAAACAATTACTGCAAATGTTTACCTCGATCTTCTAACCGAATATGCGGCACTGCAACTGATTGACTTTCAAGCAACTATCATTTTCCAGCAAGATGATGCACAACAACATTGGGGACTGCATGTGCTTCTTAATCAAACATTTCCAGACCAATGGATTGGAAGGGATGGACCAATTGCATGGCCAGCACGGTCACATGATACCACTCGCTTGAACTTCTTTCTATGGGGTTATTCAAAAGATATAGTGTATAGAACAAAGATACAGGACATTCCTGACTTTAAGGAATACAATAGCTTATTGATGAATCCATTTTTCAGCGAACATGGAAAGAAATCGAGTATTGTCTTGATGTGCCCATATAGAGGTGTATTAAATGTGTACGAAAACTTTAATAAACTTTTATTTAGACAAAATAAATGTAGTCAAGGAATCGCAAATGTGTTCTTCATAATAAACTGTTTATTTCCCCTGAGACATGGACAGTTGCTTAGTCACTAAAACAAAATCGCTTGAGAAGTCTTTTATCCTCAGAAAGTCGTTCTATCATGTTAACTGCAATTGTAAAGGTACTTTATGGGCACCCTGTATATATTAGATTTACCGGTTACCCGTGTGTGCACAATAACTAAAAGTGTTCATTGTATTTTGAATTTATACCAAAATTCATAAACTGTAACATATCTGTTAAGACACCCTCCTTGCATAATTACACAAGTCATTTTCTATACTAACCTTCTTCTTCTTCTTCTTCTTCTTCTTATTGTTGTTATTATTATTATTATTATTATTATTATTATTATTATTATTATTATTATTATTATTATTATTATCTAGAAGTAAAGAGACTGATAAAATAACCAGTCTCTCAAGCAAACTTTCGGTCGCCATGTAACTCAGAACTGATTTAATTTTAAGATATCTTAGTTAAAGTCCAAAGTCAAGGTCACGGAAAAAGTGCAATTCCTATTTTTGCCGATGACTTTTGTTCTGATCGTAATTAAACAGTGACATTGGAGCTTGAAAAGCTTAATCATGGTCGAACTTTTGACAGAATATCAACTTCCAATTTGGTGTATGGAGCTGATGCTCTTTGATAACATTAAACCTTCGCATTTATTCATTTAAAGGAAATATGTTCGCCAGCGCATGCCAAGTATTAGTTAGACGATTTTCCTAATTAAATTAATAGTGTATATGTGTGTGTTTGATCTTTTTGATGTTTGTAAGGAAACGTTTTCAGTGCTTATTTACTTTATAGTGAAATAAATTCTTGCGAAGGTACTCTTTTACTTGGGGATTTCTCTCGGGAATCAAACACATACGTTTTTGTGTTACTTACTTGCCACAAGTATATATATATATATATATATATATATATATATATATATATATATATATATAGGCTCTTCAGAAACGTAATAATTTATTTA
>OY744517.1:162481911-162509411 GCA_963556195.1 Sepiola atlantica
TTAATCCAGTCCTTGAATTTAAATTTGATGTGTTTTTTTTAACCATTTTTATTCTTTCATAAGTCTGATCCTTAAACCCATTTTCCAGAGGACACATAATAAACACTCAAAACATTAACGGCCAAATATACGCTCCCAATAAACATTGAATCACGGGACTTGTTTGGAAACATTTTTATATTTTTTTATAGTTTAACATTTTTTCCAATTTTAAATCTCAACTGTTACATTACCCCCTCCCATTTTTCAAGCCTTATTAAACTTTATAGTATCACACCTCGCTAACACTTATTGCAAACAGATATACATAACACTCTAAATCAAATAACGTACCCAAACGAGATTGATACGTGAATTCACATTTCTGTAACAGGTGACGACATAAGCTGAAGAAAGCCGGATGGTTAAGCCCCTCTGAGATTGAAACCGATCTTTTTGTACCAATATATATATATATATATATATATATATATATATATATATATATATATATATATATATATATATATATATAGCTGTTTCGTCGAGTACGTGACTCATTAGTGTGGATCTATGTATATATATATATTTATCTATCTATCTATCTATCTATCTCTCTCTCTCCCTCTCTCTCTCTCTCTCTCTCTCTCTCTCTCTATATATATATATATATATATATATATATATATATATATATACACACTTTATTTATATATTGCTTCGTCTCTAGTTTCTCGGTATACTTATCTCCTATCTCTTTATCTCTCTTTATTTCTCTACCTAACGCTCTCCTCTATCACTATAAAGCTATATGCCGCCCTCTCCCTTATTTTCCGACCAGATCAACAAATATTTCCCACGGTCACCCTCGTTCTAGATCTTTTATTCGTTTTTTTTTTCTATATGCCATGTGTTTATGCGTCATACTCGTGCACACATAATTACACTTAATTAAGCAGCAGGTTCATACGCAGCACCCCCCTTCACTCTTACTCTCTCCCTTGTTCTTTCGGTCTCTCCGACTGCATGATTCCTACCCTCTCACCCTCCCTCTCTCTCTCTCTCTCTCTCTCTGAACTCCCCTCTACTCTTTCTCTCTTATAAAACACGTGTATACCCTATACATGATAGTTGTAAACATTCGATTTGTCACGATTATCAATGAGTTGTCACGAGTTGTCTAATGGATACAGGCACGGACTACGTGTTGATTTGGTTTGTGTGTTTCACAATACTTTTTATGATTATTTAATGGCAGAAGGCAATGATTTTCGAAACTATTACTTGAATACGATTCATTGAACACAGGTTGTTTTTTGTTTGTTTTTTCTTTTTTCTTTTGCCCAGAGTCGGCTGGTTTCATGTTCGTAAATTTCTAACCATATTAGTTCATGATTGTTAATTTATCTAATGTCGATAAACTAAAATTCCGATTTTACCCATTTTAAAATGAATCATTCCCAAATAAAATCATATCGTCTCATCGACTGAAATCGTTTTAAATCAATACATTTTGTTAGAAATAATTTTTTATTTCTAACGCACCTCTTTTTTTTTCTTCTGTTAATTCCTTTTTATCCGAACAACTTCGTCAATTTAGAAAAATAAGTAACACCAACAAAATCCTTGTACTTAAAATTGCATATATTTTACAAGTAAAACGCAAAAAAGGTAATGTATATGTCGGGTTAAAGTTTTCCAACACAGTTGTTCTGGAGGGATTTTCCTTTTGTTACAGAAAGAAAGAATAATATATGAGAAGTGCTTGCTGTTAATTTTTTCTTCTCTTTATTGTTGCAAGCAACTCCTCAAGTAATAGTGGGTAATTTGCATAAGTGACTTTATGCAAATTACCTTACAAAGTTGGAGTACAAAAATAATTCTAACAATTTCCAATACATTCGTTTTATTGATTTGAAGAATATTTAGCTGACAATTATTTTTACGATAAGAAGACAGAGAATATTTATTGTTTTAAAAAGAATTAAATTGATACAATTTTAAATAAATAAATAAAGAGATATATTTGTTTTATTTATTTACAATGACAGTTATTTTAACGGAAGAACACAGTTATTTATTTTAAATAATACTTATTCTAACATGAATTTCTTTAAAACGAAATATTATTAACAGTAAATGATACACATTTATGTAGAAAGCACCACTGAATTTTCATAGGGTCGGGTTAGTAATTAATAAACGATGATTTGTTAGTGTTTCACTTTTTATATGTCATAGAATTTATTGTACTTAATCTTTTCGTTTTAATTAAGACCCTCTTATGCAGAAATTGAAAAGGCATGTTGTTTTACATTAATCATGATAATTGCCTTATTAACGCTTATGTAGTCATTGGACTAGTGTGCGTAGATTACATCGAGCGTGAAACAGAAAATTAACATGTTAATTAGATTTGATATATGTGTCTTCATACAGTTAGGTATGTGTATATGTGTATATATTTCTTTCTACAGAATAATCTCCGAAACTAATAATAGGATCATTATGAAGTTTTGAATATATATTTAAGGAAACATGGTCAGTAACATTGCCACATTATGTTTTGTCAATTTTAACATGTAAAGAGTACATGTATATGAACTTAGGTATATATATATATATATATATATATATATATAGCATAAAATTGAGGCAAACGCCCAAAAGCACAGAGGATGCAGAAAATATTAATAAAAATAAAAATCAAGACAGATTTTTTTTTTTCATTTTAACTTCCATGAATTTAATTTTTCGTTTTGCGATCATTTCGCTAGAACCTAGCTTTGTCAAGCAGAAAGATTTTGTAGAAGCAGTAACAGTACCTGTTGGTAGTTGTCCGTCAGAATGGAAATGGAACGACAATGTTGTCGTATTTTTTATTACTGGTCCCTTGTTTTTTGAATATGGGCAACGCCGTGCAGCGCAGATTGATAAAAATTGGGTAGTTCATATTCTTTTAAAGCATCTTTTAAGAAATTTAGCATAAAATTGAAGCAAACCCCCAAAAGCACAGAGGATGCAGAATATAATAATAATAGTGTAAATTAGTCGTCCAAGGCTATAGCAATGCGATGTGGTTGCCGTGAGATGGAAAAGTGAAAAGAAATACACGCAGGGAGAAAGTGAAACTCAAAACGATTTATTAATAATTTCACGGAAACTGATTAAATACCAAATAGTAATTATTTATTTTTTCGGTAAGTAACAGATCGGCAAGGGGTAATCTTAAATTTTCGAAAGAAAAACCTTCATTATCAGAAGACAACAATAGAAGACCGAATGGGTCGAAAAAGAACGGGAAAAAAACCGGTGTCAGATCATAATAATAATAATAAAAATAAAAATAGATTTTTTTTTCATTTTAAATTTCAAGTATTTGTATTTTCCTTTTGCAGTCATTTCGCTCAAAACATAGCCTTGCCAAGCAGAGAGATATTAGGAGTAGTAGTAGTACCTGTTCTCATGCAGGGAATGGAACAAGTAAAAAAAGATCAAATAGAAACTATATTAAGTCCTAGAAGAGTTTCTTTTTGTTTACAGTAAGATGGTCGGATAAACTGAATGTATATATACTTTACAGAATTAAAATCATAGGGTGAGTGTTATATAATGTGAATAGAAAATAAGTCAACACTGAAATTAGCGATACAAATACGGCTATTCATAAGTTGCTCTGAAGATTGAAGACCCATATGTATTGTTCAGAACGTCTGACAGTAAATAATTTGCCTGTCGAATTTGTGTAGACATGTGGTGTTTAACCCGGATGTCTAATCTTTGCAACGTCTCCCTCCGTAGTGCAAATTGCAACTACATTTAAATGAATAAATAAATAAATTAATTAATAAATAATAGAATTATTATGATGAATGTCAGGATCGGTTTGGTGGAAAAAGAAACTCGTGTGTATCGGAGACATGATAACATAGTTACAAAAATAGATTAGTCCGACACATCTATGATTAATATTACTTAGTCAAGGCGTAGGAAATGTAATGGAACATCTGTCCACAGTAGGTTTATTTTTGCAGAAATTAGAAAGTTTATTTCTGATAATAGATTGAACAATTTCCGATGGGTATTGATTTACTCCTCTCCAGGAGTTAGGCACAAGGCCAGTTTTTATCTTTTGTTCTTTTTCAATTTAAAATGATCTGTTGCAGGTTCGTCGGTTATGTTGATTGGTTCCGCATTTAAGAATTTTTCTTCAGGTTTCCCGTTTGCATTATTGTCTTTTGTTGCATCGGTATCTATCTTCCCTTTTATTTCAATTTCTCTTAGTCATTCTCCCAGTTTTGGGGGTCTGTTCCTAGTGTTCTTACATTATTATCATTACAATTATCATTATAATTATCATAATTATTATAATTATTATCATAATTATAATAATAATAATAATAATAATAATTATTATTATTATTATTATTACTGTTATAATTATTATTATTATTATTATTATTATTATTATTATTATTATTATTATTATTATTATTATTATTATTATTATTATTATGTTGTACTAACTAGAAATTCTCACACAGGTCATAATAAATGATTTCTAACTGATAATGACCGGTCGTGTTCCCTGGAGTCTGAGTGACAAAAAGTTTCCCTAGAGTTTCAGTACTCTTCACCTCTTTCGATAACCATTGCAAATAACTATGTGTTATCGCAAAGACCGCTTACCACTTATTTCTCACTGGAAGCAAACATTAGTCTTCACTGGGATTTGTGTGGAAATAAGTCTTTGCAAAGTCCTAGTACTCTTCTAGTCTTCCAGTGGAGGTCTGGTTTATACTCTCCCTTCTCGGTCTTTCAATCCTCCTTGACCCTTCACGCCAATTTCGTGTGGTTTCAGTAGAGGCTGATGGCTTTCTTTTTTGCGGGGGTCGTACACCATCTTTTAGAGAGTTAGTTCCTTCAGGTTCACGTGGTGTTTCTTCCATAATTTTGTTTTATTTCCATTGCGACTTCCATGTGCCAGTTAGTGTTCCTAGTTTATGTAGGTTAGTTTCCGCATTCAGGGATTACCTTAGGATTTCAACTGTGTTCATCATTGCCATCTGTTGTATAGTCTCAGTCATCCTAGTCTTTTTTGCCCGTTTTTTCGTTCGAACCCATTCCCAGTGCTCACGCGATTACTGGTATTATGTTTAATTTCTTCATATTCCGAATTCCTTTAAGTTCTCTGGCAAGTTCCGTATATTTGCTTCGTTTTTCCATCTCCTTTATCTTTACACCGGGGTCTGCTGGGACGGTAATATCTACAATTTGGCAGTGTTTTTCTTCTTATTTAGATGAGTTCATTTGTTTTGTTTTGTGATTTTCGTTTCCCAGTACTGTGTCCGGTATGTATCTGTACCATCTTTCTACGTGTTAAAACTGCAGTCGTTTATATAGTTACCAGTGTAATGCTTTCCCACGCAGCCGTGTCTGTTCTTGTATGTTTTTGAATCTATTTTGCTGCATTCACTCATTATGTGATTTACCGTTTCGTCTCTTTGTCCGCGTAGAATCTACATTTGCTGTTTTCCTGGGTTTGATCTATTTTAGTTTCAATATAGTTAGTTTAAATCGCATTGTTCTGTTCAGCTGTCAGTAGCGATGCCATTCGTCTCTTCGTGTCCTTTTCCCAGTCATGCTCAGCTGTTTACGTGAGTCTCTTGTTTTGTCATTCTTACAAATCGTTCATTTAGCTGTTTCTCTTCCCACTTTTCCTTTCTCGTCTTTTCGTTTCTCGTTTCTCGTTTCTCGGCTCCCTATCTTGTTACTGTTGATGGTGTCTCTTGCTTAATTAATCAAACTTTTTGTGTTCTAAGTTATATATTTTCCCAATTCTTTTTTGTCTCATCTATACAGTCTTCTATACTTACTAGACCTCTTCCTCATTATTATTATTATTATTATTATTATTATTATTATTATTATTATTATTATTATTATTATTATTATTATTATTATTATTATTATTATTATTATTATTATTATTATTATTTATTATATACTTACCGATTAACAATTTCCGACATCACTGCATAACCATCTTCGCAAATATTGAATGATCCAGGAATTTGCGGGGATTGCATATATATAATTTAAAATTGGAAATAATGCAAAACATATTTATTTCGTCAAAAAGAAGCTCTTCAGATGCCAAGAGTTTACGCTTCTAAAGAGCCTGCTTTAAGACGAAATGGTGTCTGGAATTATTTAAATTCTAAATTAATATTTGCTCTGTACCCATATTGCACTCTTTTAATAAAGGTATTCATTCAAAGACAACATATCTAACTCGGATATAGCATGTATATATATATATATATATATATATATATATATATATATATATATATATATATATATTATGCAAACATTGATAAAAATAACAGAATTCGTCTGTTTTATTATACCTTTTTTATTTTTTCAATTTTTCTGATTTTTTTTATATTAAAATAAAATAACAATAATAAATGTCCCATAGATTTCAAGAACGTTTTCGATTCTTCGTCGAATCACCCTCAGGTGCCAAAAGCAAATGACAAAAATAAGCTGGAGAAAGAATATACTTCTTAAAAAGGCGGCGGAGAAATGCACATCGAACGGTTTTCGCATTGTTCCAGGAAAGTCGTTGACGATTTAAATTCAGCGACGCTGGAGTGGCATCACGTAATAAAATTGCATTACGTTAAGCATTTTGAAATGTTGCAACTGGTTGTAAACGTGATATTATTAATTTTAAGTTGTTGTGTTTAAATGTAGATAGCTTCCAGTATAATATCGAAGAATAATTTCACACATACATTGTAGCTGTCGACACTATAATTTATTTCGACCCTCTGGCCTTTCAGAGCGCTGACGGTCCCGTTAGCATTCTGAAGAGGTCAGGAGGTCAAAATAAATTATAATGCCGACAGCTACAATGTGTGTGTGTGAATATTTTCTTTCTATATTTTATTCTTTCTCTGTTTTCTACATTGAGCTCTCTTACTCAGATTTCTTACCAAAATTATTCACTTATAAACACACTATATATATATATATATATAAATTTATATAAACAACATGAAAATAAAGATATGATGTATATATTTAAAGTAGAACCTATCATTATTTTAAAATTTTTTAAATCTCTTGTCTTGAACAACTAATGACTCAATAGATATTGTATTTTGTACAATTTTTATTCTCGCCCTTTACTTATATATATATGCATATATATGAATATATATATATATATATATTTATACACATATATATATATATATATATATATATATATATATATATATATATATATATATATACGATTATTTTTATTTACGCAGTTATTATAAACTGAGATCCCATCAGGCAGAGTTATGATCTGAGGTTAAGATCGGATTCTATTGATGATCTGAGGTTAAGATCGGATTCTAACTCTCCCTGATGAGATCTCAGTTCATAATAACTGTTGATCGATAACATCGACATGCCAGTGTCGCAGATTTGTACATGTCTGTGTAAATAAAAATAATCATATATGAAGTTCTATTTGATATTGAGCACTTTTTATAAACCCGGTTGAAATTCTTTGGATTACTACCCTGTGGATGTTTTTACCTGGATTATTACCATTATATATATATATATATATATATATATATATATATATATATATATATATATATATATATATATATGTATGTATTGAAGAGAATAGTAGTGTGCTTTAAGCATGACTGGTAAATGAATATGTGGGTATTTATGAATGCTTATAGCAATGCAGAAAACCGGAATTGTGAAAGAGAGTATAAACAAAAATAAACAATCGTAGACAATAAGGAAAGGAAATACATTTACCCACTAATAGCTGAGTATACACACACACATCCATAAGTGTAAGTCTATAAGCATACATACATATATATATATATATATATATATATATATATATATATATATATATATATATATAAGTATATTTAATATGTATATACACAGTAATATACTTTGTTATTTATATAGCACTCACAACATCACTCTAAATTTTTGACACCAGTATGGACAATGCTTAAATTTAATAATTTACTTGCTTATATACTCACTTATCACTCAATCCCACACCAAGGCATGCACACAAACGTATAATAGATATAATTGAGAGTATACACTGAAGGGGGAATACAGTTCCAGTAGGTTATTAATCGAAGGAAGGTTTATGTTTAGAAATTAGGATCGTTTTCGATATTCTCTAATTCCCTAATGTTTCTGACAGAGGCAAGAATGGAGACACGGATATTTCGTTATGTGTTATTAGATGATGTAATGTACTTGTGGATAGAGAATATGCGAGTATTTACGTGTTCTTTGATACTCTGGTTCAAGGGTCTTATAGTACTTCCTATATATAATCTTTTGCACATAGAACATTGTAGAGTGTAAACTATATGAGTGCGGTTACACAACCCTGTGTTGGAAATATGGCAATTAGTCAAAGAGCAGGGTTCTGAAGTGTAGTATATGTGTCTTTTAAATTGATGTTGTCGCAAGTTCGTGCCGGTGTGGGTGAGTTCAATATCTAAACTCTCTTTGTCTATTGCTTTACGAATAGAAGATGTGATTTAATCACTAATGCAAGTAAATTTCCGGCAGCAAGTATTGGAGAGGGTGTGATGTCTGCGTCTTTTGGTATTATTGAGGCGGGCTATGGTGGAAAAGGAGTAGTCATTAGTTAGCAGGATCTGGTGGAAGTCATTGTTGTGTGATATTTTGTCAGCAGTAATGGGGCATTTGTTTTTGTATACGGGTAACCTCTGTGGGTGAGTACTTTAATTTAGCTTTAAGAGGTAAGGCAGATTTATAGTGTATACACATTTTCTACAGGCTGGTTTGTAATAGAATGTATTGTGTAGGAATATATCCTCAGTGATGTTGAGATCGAAATCGAGGATGGAGAGTGAGTCAGAAACGGTGGGGTATTCTACAATAAACTGAACCTGGCCTCGTGGTATGTGTTGTTAAACGTATTAAATATTTTAGTAGCTTTATTACGAGAGGATGTGAGGATGAAGATATCATCAATATCCCTCGTGAAAATATGTAGGAATGGCAGGTGCGTAATGCTTGTCGTTCAGGTCGATCCATATATGCAATAGCTAGAAGATCAGAAATGTGATTTGCTTATATGCGTGTTGTTGAAATGTATAATAAGTGTTGTCGACGATGATGTGAAAAGTTTGTATATGTTTGAATGTGCTATTCCAAAACAGTCGAGGTTACTGGATGATATGTATTTAGTGATGACATCGATTGCAGTGTGCTAGTATGGAAGTGTAGGGAAAAACGACGTCGAGACTTACAATGTATTTATTTAGACGCAGTTTCTGATGGTGAATTAGGTTTAATCTGTTTATGACTTGGTCAGAGCTGCTGAGATGTACGGGGAAGGTGGGGAGTAGAGGTTTTAGTAATTGGTGGAGTAGCCAGAAAATTGTGTATATGGTCCTTCGATACTGAAGACTATGTGTCTAATCTGTGTGTGTGGTTACTGGTTTAGTTCGTTCTGATTAGGTGATAACATTTTGGGAGTTTACTGATTTTAGTGGTGAAGTTGAGTTTATATTTTTAGGGACGATTCCTTCTAACGCAAATTTCAGACCAAGTATTGTTGATATAGTATTGTATTTGAGTAGCTGAAATGTTATTGGCCGGTATATATATGGTGGTGTAGCTAAGGTCTTCAAGGGCTAGGGTGTTGTAGGATTCCTGGGAAATAATACAGAATTATTTTCCTTTGTCAGAGTGTAAGTAGACTAGATATTTTTATTTCAGATTTGTTAGGGTAAGACGTTGATATCTTGTGATGTTAGGTGTGATGTGAGGTTATCGTGTTGGGGTATAACAAAGATCTTCTGTTTAAGTATTGAAAGTTTTGGGTCAGGTAGGCGTTTCCTAAGTGGTGGCTGCAATGGTTGGTGGAGATAGCGATCAGAAAGAAGATAATTTTGTTTTGTTTTTGTTTTTCTATTTTCTATTTACCTGGATTTGCATTTCAGTTTTTCCTGGTTCAAACAATTTAAGTGTAGCTCAACGGGCGACTCAACGGATCACATTTCCCTAGCATCGGTTTGTTTGTCTCACAGTGTAATGTTCTCTATCTATTTTACCCTATTTGCTTTCGATTATTAAGAAGGAAGAGTTATTAATAGAACATACTGACACAAATGTGTGTTCAACCTACTTATCCATTCAAAGAATATTTCAAGGTGTGATCAGTTTATACCGGGAACTGTAAGCAAATGCTAAAAGTAAAAATATCCGATAGCAGAATAAATATAAAATGTGGTGTCAATGACACGATTAGAAGCGGTGCGATCGATAATGTCGATTTCATTGGTATTTCCCGCCATGAGAGACTTTTCGCACAACGGATGATCTCTGGTGAATAAATTGTAAAATACACACCTAATGATAAATCAGTTTTACTACAATAGATTGAATACTTACCGAAGAAAATAACACTGTTACAACGTTATACAGTTGTCGAAAAATCCCATAATTATTTTTGCAGATCAAATAAAAAATAACAGAAGGAGGAAATATGGGTTTTAAAGACAAATCATATTTACAAGATTCTCCAACCAATTAAAGCTATTAAATTTATAGCCTATCCTTACACCATTTTACCTCTCTTCATGGCCATCTTCCAATACATTTTACCGATTTCCGTTAAAAATATTTAACAAATAGGACCTGTGAGTGTGCTTACATCGTACTAGGGCAAACATTTATCTGTTTGACCTACTTAAACATATGTAAATCCCGTCCAACCTTTAATAGAATTCAGTTAAACTTATTCCGATGGAATTCTGTAGGGATTATGTAGTAGAAAGTTGGCAATAAAATTAATATCTTCATAATTCTCAAGGTGGGAAAATCGGGATCTTTTAATAAGTTTGACAGAATATTTATCGAAAGCCTGTGTACAGTCTGAGTCGTAGAGTAAGTTGTAGAATGCATACTTGGAGCGAACTTATCTTGTTAAGTTCCTGTTCACGTTATTTGTTGAACACTGTTATGACGGCTGACTATATTGTCCGCTTTATATGACATAAATTAGATATATTTCTCGGCTTATCGCATAGCTGTTTAAGTTGACTCTTCCGTTAGAGCGCTCAGATTTGGGTTAAAAGTTAATCGTGTCCTGAGGTTTAAATCGTGTGACTGACTGATAATTCTATTAGGATGAAACGTATACGTATGCTAATAATAATTAAAAAAATATTTATTATTAAATAATTATTTATAGCTCTCTTTCGGATGGGCACTTTAAGAAAAATAATAGAAGCCGTCTAATCTAATATTAAACGTCGAAGTTCCTGTCCACGTGGTCTGTTAAAAAACTGTAAAGACGGCTGACTATATCGTCAGCTGTATATGACATAAATAGCATTTATTTCTCGGTTTGCCGCAAAGCTGTTCAAGTTGGCCAATTGGTTAGAGTGCTCGGATTTAGGTTAAAAGGGACTCGTGTCCTGTTGTTCGAATCAGGTGACCGGCTGAACAGTTATAATCATTAACTCTAATTAAACCATCGAACAAATAGTGAATTTAATATTCTATTCATAAAAAATCGCATTTTGTTTACTTTGTTTAATATATTCCACCCCATAATTACCAATCTGTAGTTTTATAGGAATCGATAGTTTCTGTAACAAAAAACACATACGTAAACTTTCTGCTCCTATGTTGTTAGAAAACACATATCTAGTTTGTTTCGCCTTCTTTTAGTTTAATATTTAGTCCTGTTCGCTATTTTAAAATTTGTTATCCATACAGAAAGTCGAAGGAGTTTTCACTCTCACACTCAGATCTACCACCTTTGACATCCACACCAGCAAATCTATCGTGTTTTAAATAATTTGACTATTTGGCGTCTAATAGGTATAGTAATATTACTATTAGTCCGCATAACATTTAATAAGCATAATTATAGAGGTTACTGCAGAAATCATCGGCAGATATTAACTACAGGTGGCGATATTACGTTAGACTATGTAGAGTAGTACGTCTGACGTATTATACAGAAGGAAGTCCTTTTACCCAACATCAGTAATTCTCAACAATATTGGACTAATCCGTCTTAGTAGGATACTTTACACAAGCTAATAAATGAGGCCAAAATAAGAAAGATTCTGTAAAATAGTATTGGTCTAAAATCCGAGACCGAAACATTTTAGACTGATTAAGTTGAGTCATTGAGTCTTGTCCTCTGTAATTTTTTGGTGTTAGTGTTCATAATAAGATTTCAAAACCCTGGTTTTATTTTGCATATTCTAAGGACACAACCTGATCCCGAGCTCTATCAGTTTTCTTTAACTCCCATTTAGAAATTGTCCCGTTTGTTTCCGGGCAAAAACAAATCGGAAAATAGTAGGCGTTCTACACTTAGAGAAGGTTGGACGGCCTTACTAATCTTGCCTGATTTTATTTTGTTTCATTTATTATTTATTTCATTTGCTTTTTAAAGTTTAAATTTAAAAATTACCCCAGGTGCGACAGGTAAGTAATATAGCAAATACGGCTGCTCTACCGTCATGACTTTTGTAATTAGCCAATATAAATTGTTTTCTAAATTATTTCTTGATAATTCTGTTAAGTCCAAGCGAATGATGTTCTACCGTTGTCAATTTAACTGAAACATATAACGTTTTAAATTGTAAACACAATTCGATGTTAATACATTCTTTCAACTGTTATCTAGGACACTAGAAATAAAAAAATTACAATTTTATTATTCCCTTCGTTTTCGCTCAAATACAAAGAATATCACCTTTCGAATTAAATGATTCGTTTAATAAGATTTTTGTCATAGTAAAAACATGAAATCTTTGGAATTGATTGTGGTGGTCTCTCCAGTCACGTGTTGACTTTCAGTTTATTTTAATTAATTATTCATAATTAATTTAACTCGCTTAATTATTACTATTGCACCAGAAAACTCCTCATCGTCTCAGACCTAGTTATGACAAAAAATTAAATAAATACATTCTTAATTATGACCAATCTCCTCAAACATTAGCGATTCCATACTTATTTTTTGTCTAAAATTTTATATTTTATGAAAACGAATAATAACTGTACACCCGTCACTTTGAGACTTTGCAAACTTTAGCATAGAAAACTGAACCCCCACCTAAAATTTTAACAAGTTCGACAGCAAACAGTTTGCGTTTGATCGATAGTTATCCAAAATTAAAACGAAAATTATAATAATAAAATAAATTCTAAAGTCGAGTTCGTCTTACATGTTCGTGTATCAAATAAATTACGTTAATGATCGAGCCAAGAATATTGTAGTGTTCAGTTAAAGACGTGCACCTTATTTAAACTTGAATTCAACACCGACTGAAAGGTTGCCGTAATGAAGTTTGATGATTACCTGAGTGTGCTGAGTTTGAATAGTGTCGGTTCCATATCGCTTCTTTCACTGATGGGTATTCGAAATCTTCACGTGCCCCCCCCCCCTTCCGTAATTACCTGATTCATACGAATTTATTATATAGCTGACTGAATGAAATGGAGACCTGTTGCTATTCCCACCAAGGAAATAATCACGAAGAAACCGCGAACGGTTATAGAGAAGCTGAGCGAAATTATCCATCGCGTTTTCTCGCGCCAGCAAGAAGAGAAAACTACTCTAGCTGACATTTTCAAGTGGTAATTATTTCAGCAAGACGCACTGGTGCTTAAGATGTCGACAGCTTCCGTCTCTCTCGATATTTTTTTCCTTATTTCGCTTATACTCACGTGACTTGCTCATCATGGCGTTGACAGACGCGCGGCGAGAAAGGGGTAACATCTGCGCGTACTTACTTCCTCTTTAGCTGAGTGGAACCTAAACATCCGCTCTCTAGTGTTGCACACGTCACCGATCAGCAAGACACGCACTAACTGGACGTGGTTATTATTGCAGGTAGCTATTTGGATGACGTCCGCTCAAATGATCCTCTGTTTCGTGTGTGTGTGGTTGAGTGATCTGGGGGTGTACCAACAGGTTACATTTGAAAACAAAAAACAAAACAAAAACCATAATGTTAAATTCTTCCCTGCCTTGACACAGTAGAACATCAACTACGAAATCTAGTGGAGATGATTCCTTCCCCTCCCTACAGTCTATTTCTCATATAAGAGGTGTTGCTAGTCTCTCTCTACTCTACCGTTATTTCCATGGAAAGTGATCGACTGAACTCCATTTTTTGCTGCATCCTTGTAAAACATCTACAGTAAGAACTCGTATTGCTACTACAACGGAAAAAAACTTTCCATTTCCCTCCATGTCCCTAGTGTGAGACGGACTTTTTATAGACAGAGTTTATTTTCAATTGCCTCCCCTCTATCGAACACAATATCGCGGGACTGCTTTCCTGCTTATTACAACTTAATCATCTTCAAATCCGATGTTAACAGATTATAGTCCTAAAATACTCTATGAGTAAGTAATCAAACGCAGTTTATACCATTGATTAATGTTAGTACCAACATAGTGTTCCTCAATTTTTGGCTGATGATCATTCCGTCTCATTAACTCTTACCCTCGAACTGCTCTTGGCCTCGATAAGTGGTGACCTAACCGTAAAAAAGTATTTCTCGATTGTTTAGTGCAGCCGTCACGAACCTTTAAAACTCCATGGAGAACTAAATCTATAATTTAAAATACGAATTCGTATAAAAAAAGGTAAATAATTTGATATCATGATGATAATTGGACAACTGTTATTTAAAAAATATGGCATACACTATTTTAAGGAAACAAAGTTATAGTGAAATTATTAAAATAAAAAAATTGAAAATTTGAAGTTAATTCACGTATTACACATTTTAGTGTTATATTTGTGCCTCTTACTTTGAACTCAGTTTGTCAGATTAGAGTTTTAATAACGTCACTTCAAGATGAAGGGATGTGTTCATTTAAAGTCGCGACCAATGCCGTGTTTTAATGACTGTAGCAAAGGAAAATGTTATTTTTCACAAATATGCTCTTTGAAATTGAATCAAAATGTTCATTGCTTTTTCATAGAGTGACGTGTATTCATTTTTCATATATAGCCGGAAAGTAGGTTTTGATAAAGGTTATTGGAATTTAGCTTTAGGTCTTTATCAATACTTCACTGCTAAAATTGTATTCTATTTTCTCTCTCCTTTGCTATGCGATGTTTGTAGAAAATTTTACTAGTAAACCATCCAGTAACTAGTTATTAACAGTGATGTTAAAAAACAATTCAGTAAAACGCATACATTTGAATCTGAAACTTCATGAAAATTGGAATAATGTCTTAATTTTCTGTGGACCATCAAATATTTTATACAAATCTTTCTAGTGGATTTAATTGGACTCGACATGTGTACCGGGTTTATGTCCGCATCTTAGATTTCATTCCTCGTAGCGTTTCAACTACGTAAATGAATTGGTGTATTTACTTTTAGATAGTAAATAACACCCAACTATTACTATATTAAAAAATGTATTCCTCAATATAACTCACAATTCGTTTCCGTACAATTATGTTCTCTATTACATTTTTTAAAAGTCTTTTCGGAGCAAGTGTGAGTTTGGGTGGCACATTCATTAAATAGTAATGTTTCCAAAATAAATAATGTACCCATGTTACTCACCGAGTTGCCGAGACTATATATTACAAGATTCTTGATAATCGGCCGGTTAGTTTATGAGTTTTTCTGTACAACGATATATATATATATATATACATATATATATATATATATATATATATATATATATATATATATATATATATATATATATGAGAGAGAGAGAGAGAAAGACCCAACATTATATATATATATATGCGTCCTCTGAATGTTAAAATGCACAAAAAAGAATTATCTACGTTGCTCACCGTGTTGCCTAGAATATATGGTCCTAACTTCTAAGGATCCGATCATTAGTTTAGGATATTTTCCTGTGTAGACTGTTAAACACATGTCTGAACTACGAACTACAACAGCAGAGAAAACGGCTCTTTTTATATTCATCGCTTAAGGGAAAATCTATGTGCCAAGATTAGCCTTTCTTTGGCTCATAATGCATGCACCATTCATTCTAAAATGGTGTCAATGAGATTTGCCTCGCTTAATGCAGCTGTCCATCAGATATTAGTAACACATGATTTAGAGTAAAAAGGCGTTATTGTCAATTTCAGTTTAAGAACACTTTGCTATTAAGTCAAATCAGAAAAAGAAATGTTTCAATATTTTTATTGTCCAAGACATCAACGAGTCAAATTGTTATTCTACATGTTAAAGGCTATTGTGAGCAAATAATTAGCATCAAATTGCTGTTCTATATGATACAAGCTATTATGTGAGCCTATAATTCAAACCAAATTGCCCTTTTTAAAAAACTGAAAAATCCTTTGCAGCACAATAAGGTCTTAACGACAGTCTTAACGACAGTCTAAAATTCAGACAACACCGGAACAACACTAATAAAACACTTTCACAACTGCACGAATCTCTCTCTCATTTGCTCACGTCCACTGCGTTTTCTCGTCGTTGTATCTCATCTTTTAAAACGCCTTGGTGTACAAGCATGCAAATTACTAGCTCCTATAAAACCCCACAATTCTGAGCATACGTTTTTCCCCCTTGTAAATTTATGCTCAACAAGCAAGATATCATAACTCTCGATGTAAATATTCGTAGTCTAGTATTTTAGCCCTAGACCAGAATAACCTGCAATGGTTTATGCTAGACATTTTATCGCCTATAATTTACGCTGATTCTTTGTTTTTTGTTATTGTTTTTTTTTGCTGGCGATATTAGACCGTAGTTTACCGGTGGGTTTATTATTTGTCGCTACCCTAAGTGATTTTTTAAAGAATATGCAGAGGACTGCATTTTATTCGCCTTTAATCGGACGTGTCAGTATATATATATGCCAAACATTATATGTAGAGGGTTTATTATTATATGATATATTTCATGTATAGTAAAAGCTCAATACATGAGCAGAGTTAATAAATAATATATAATATACTCATTGCAAACAATCTATACATACATGTTCATGATTCACTTCTAGAATATGAACATTCTGTAATATCTTGTCAGTAAATAATGTTTACATAAATCTCCAATACATTAACTCAACATAAAGACGAAACAGATGTCCTAGCTCAGAGCTAATTTTACTTTTATCCGTGCGTTTAACAATGTGCACTTCGAGGGTCCCGACAATAAAAACGATAATTATAAAATCCTAGAAAAATTAAACACTACTTCCGGGTGACTTTTAGCTTTTTACTAAGCTTGATGTCATTTAAAAAATATGAGAGAAAGAAGGAGGAGAACAAAGCGGAGGTGTTGGAGGTGACATATTATGGGAGGGGATAGAATAGAAATGGGGAAAAGGGCCAGTGGCAGGGATAGATAGAGAGGGTGATAGAGAGATATAGAAGTTTTGAAAGAAAGATGTTACACTTTAAACTTGTCGGTACTTCTATCGAACATGAACCAGTTTCCGTGAACGCCATGTCGGCAGCATTCGAGCACGCTACGTAAACACACGAGAGATGGCGAGGCGAATGGTGGCAGCCGATAACTTCGATAGGTTGCTACGTCGTATTTTTTTTTTTCAGTTTCATTTTCAAGAAAGATAACAAATAACAAAAAACGTGACAATTCTTACGGAATTCAAAGCTCTACATTTAGTGGTTGTACACCTTCATGAATACTTGTCCGTTATTCCTTTTCTTTCTATCAACCGGCACATGTAATAACATTTCTAACATGTTTTTCTTTTTGCCAACAGATTTCTTTCTTGTCCGAAAGAAACACTCCTTCAGAAGATTCGACACTCCTACACAGCTCTTAGTAATTCATATTTTAGAGGTGGGTGGGATGATTTAACAAGAAATATAGATGCAATGGCTTTGATCAATTGTTTATGGTTTTAATTAATTTCATGACTGGTTAGAAAATTGTCGTCTGGTAGCTGATACCAGATTGGCTAATCGCTCGGCATCTTTCGGGTGTTTAAGTAGCATGCCCGAACGCTGCCGACGCGATGTTCACAGAAACTGGTTCATGTTCGATAGAATTAGTATTTTTATGTATATATATCCGGTATCTACACGCTTCTCGGCAATGCTGAACGGCCATGCTAATCGTTAATAAAATTAAGACTCCTTCTGTAATCCAGCCGTATTTGTGGCAAATAAACGTTACTTTATGCATGTCATGTCCACCAGGTTTAGTCGTTAATGTCCAACAATCTTTGTTTTATCGCCGTTCAATGATATTGGGGACACTTTGTTGAGCATCTCATCAGACGTAGATGTGATATTGTATTGGCTTGCACTAACCAGGCCTTTGCCCCCATATGTATATCTGTGGATTATCTAAACTATTTATCAAAATAATGCTGTTTCTGGGTTTAAAAGGGTCATTACAGCCGAAATCAGGGCGGTGCCAAGAAAGGAGTATGTCAAACTTATTAAATATCTTGCACATCGTTTCCAGGTGTGCTTATCATAGAACGACAATCAAACAAAAAACTGTTGGACATTGACGTCTAAAAATTATTGGACAAGTCAGATAGCGACTAAAGTTATTTTATACCAAATATAGTTATATTCAAGAAATGATTATGAATTAAATTAACATTTCAATGCATGGGTGGTATTTAATTTGCGTTACACTGTCTTTCAATAAATACAAAAAATCACAAATAAAATATTAACATATCAATGTGTTATAGTGGTTTCATCTAAAATAAAAATGCATATAATTAGTGAATTATATGTTTCTAACGTTGCGGTTATTTGTTAAATACGTACAACTATTACGCTGAGTAACATGATGCAAACCAATAAAACATTAAAACAGAGTACAGTTATTTATCAAAAGATTAAAAAATATTTCATGCAAATTGGATGTTGAATACATTTTTAAACAAGCGTATTTAAACGATGTTTCAGTTAACTCTTCTGTAATTATGATTTGAGAATAATAATGTATGTTTTTCGTTTAGATTTTAAAGCAACAAAAAGGTGACGTGCATTTAAATATTGTTTCATACGAAATATAAAGGTTTAGATATTACGGAACGCTCTTGAAGATAAAACCTGCTTGGAATGAGAGCGTAGCAATATTTAGTTGCGCGTGTGTAAAATCACTGTTGAGAACGGTATTTTCTATATAGGGTAAAAATTAAGCAGATGAATGGGCAATTCCATTAGGATATAACGTCTCGTACAGGAAGTCTAGAATAAGACGTGACGAAGAGGGAAATATCTCTCTGAGCTGACTTTTTTCGAAGCGCTCTCTCTCTTTTTTCGTTATCTCTTACAAGAAGGAGGCCCACGTAACGTGTAAAAGAATTAAGCATCAAAAGGCATGACATCATTACGCAACGAAGTTGTTGGTGGTTTTCTTTTATTTTGCTATATTATAGGAGATACAAGGGGAGGGGTAACTTTAGCTGCTGCATCACCACAACTGTTACGTTTCAAACTTGTGCCATATATGAACATATGGAAGTTCATAATCATATCTGGTGTATTAGATTCTTGCTTTTTTACTCGCCAGTTTGGTGTTTCTTTCAGACTTGGAACACGCTACATGCAAATACGTTCTTTTGTCATTCGAGAACCGACTAAGTAAAGACAACCTGATAGAAGACAATCACTAACCAGTGGGATGCCGATAGACATATATAAAGAGATCGATAATCTCTATCTAATCATATCTAAGAGCATTTAAAAATGATATCTTCACACGTTTAGTTCTCTTATCGAACTGCTGATTTCTCTCACACCCTCTCTTTGAGCAATATGACGTAAAATCTGTGTCTATCAATTCAAGCAGTCGAGTCAAAACTAACCTCGAATTTACTAAGTTGACCCTGACTGAACTTTGATTTCCTACTATTTTCAACTAACCAAATTATATACTAGCGGGTCTACTCGATCAATATTTAATAGAAATACCATCTTTACAACTTAACGTACTATCCAATTAACAAACTACCTATGTGTCGGAGAAATGAGCATCTGTTTCTGTCGGCGAAGAAAACAACAGATAGTATGCGACCATCGCCGAAATGACCCACGCTATGTAAAACATTGAATGTGTGTTGATAGCGATAAACGATACGGGGAGTTACTTTCTGACGTTACCATACAACTTATATGTGTAAGTACATAAAACTAGTGAGTTATTTCCGCCTGGCAAGTATGGTTGAAAGATATCAATTAATGTAATTACAAAATAAAAGGATATAAATAAACGTAAAAGTTAAAAGAAACGTTATTTTTGCGGTAATGATTTATTTTCCTATTATATTTCCATGAAGGAAATCCTGGTCACGGCACCGATAAAGACCGTTATATAGCGTTGATAAGAAAATGTGTTCATAAGGTGATGTCACAAAATTGTGTATCTTAGATAAGTTTTTATATTTGGTCATCTGTTTCTTGTAACACGAGGCGTTCATATTTTGCACACCAGACCTACTGCACAACTACTCTCATGTATAAAGATATAACGTGCATGAACTTACACAAACTATTATAAAAAAACACAACACACGTTTCTTACGGTTCATAGATTTATTAATGCTATATATTTCTGTCAAGGATATCGCAAAACCGTACTTTTCAATTGGCCGGCGTTAAAGTACCTTCAATGCCCCTCATATGTTGGCTTTAGGGTGAGATAGAAAATAAACACGAGCGCAAATAATCGTCTGCCTCTAGAGCTCGCTGCAAAAAGAAAGTACCGACTCATATGTTTAACTCTCTTTTCGTAAAGGCATGTATGAGATCGTATCCCAACTATTTTGTTATACACCAGGAAGTTACAATTTAGAAAGAAAGAACGAACACCAAAAAAAAGCGTATTAATAATACATAGGAAAAATGAAAATGAAGATGTTGAATAAAGGCAAAGAAATAAAATAATATAAAAGAAGTAAATAACGAATGTTAAACAAGGATAAGAAAGAAGGTAAAATACAAAGGTGCAAAGAAAGAGACAAGAAAGAAAAAGAATGAAATGAAATATAACAGAAAAAAGGGAATATGGAAATAATTAGGGAAAGAACGATAACATTTAAAAAGAGAATAAACAGGGAAACGATATGAGAGAAAGAAGGGGTGAACGAAAATAAAAAGAAGGAAAAAATGAACGAAAGTTGGAAGGAAAACAGAAAAGAAAGAAATACAGATAAAAAAGAAAATAAATAAAGAGACAGAAAGAAAGAAAGGAAATACAGGGTTTTGCAGAAAAATCCGACACTTGACAAAAAAAAGAATCATCAGCAAATGCAGGAGCGTGGTGAACCCTTGATCGAGGAAATCGTCGCCGGAAGCTTCTACGTCTTCGAGCAGGACTCACGTTCCGAACACAAGGACAACACAACCAAGGCCTAACTGCTAAATAATGTTCCTCGCTACTGGTCGCCGGACTTGTGACCACCATTCACATCCTACTGCAAACATCTTGACTCTTTATTCTAAGGCGTGATTGAGGCCAAGACAAAAAAGCATGCCGACAACACGGTCAACTATTTGAAAGCTGCCATTGTAGAGGCGTTCGCTGCAATAGTCAAAAAGCTTTGTCACCAAAACGTACAACTCATTTCGCGCCCGTCTAAAGATGGTCGTCTGGCGGTGGTTCCATTGAAATATGATGCAATATGTAACTCTAACGTTTGGTAAATAAATAGTCGTGTCACTTCATATACAATTTTTGTTTTTATCGCGAATTTCGTTTTCTTTGGGTAAATTGTCGGATTTTACTGCAACACTCTGTAAAGAAAAAAAGGTACATAACAAAAAGAAAAGAATAAAGCAAAACGTTAACGAAGGAAAAAAAGAAAGAGTGAGAGGGGGAAAGAAAGAAAGCTAATAAAAGAGGACATAAATAAATCAAATAAAATGTAGACAAAAGTACGAAACAAAAAAGAAGTAACGAAAGAAAGAAGCAAAAAATAAAAACAAATAGAGAGAAAGAAAAAATGAAAAGGGAAAAAAAGAAAAAAAGAAAGAAAGAAAGAAAAAAAAGAGAGAAAGAAAGAAGAAAAAAGAAAAAGAAAGCATTCCTTTGTGTCCCTATATTTCCAATAAACCACTTTTCTGGGTGTGTGCTTTCACACAAATATATTTCGTATTTCAATTAATATTCCACTTTTTAGTTGAATTCTTTAAATATTTAATGAATAAATACAAATTTTAAAAAAATATTCCAATATTGATGTTGTCCGGTTCACGTAATTTCTGATTGCCTCATCAACTCCCAGTCTGTATTTTGCAATGAAAGAAATTTAAAAAAATAAAATAATCTGAAAATTTTTAATTAGAATAACGCCCAAGGATTATTTAATTCCTCCGAGGAAAAACATTTCACGAACTAATCTAGTTGGAAGCAAATGTAATTGATGCTTGAACTCGCTAACGAATACCCAGCGGACTTTTAGCGATTACCTCAAGATCTGTATATAACGTATTTAATGCATGTTGCTAGGTAAAGTTTAATAACGAGAGTTGAAAAGTCAGACGGTTGGAGAATAAAAAAGAGAAATTGAAACATTTTATTTCACGGTGTAAAATTCTAAGATTAAACTGACTTTAATTTGTTATCGTTTAACCACCATTCAAGCTACATAATCGGCGACAAACTCTGGACATATATCGGTGTCAGTTGAGAAACGAAAGCAACCAAACTACGCCGCTCTTCTCGCGAGAAGTGTGTTCCATCGATCGCCGTTAATGATCCGCCACATCCGGGACAATCTTGAACTGACTTGGATTCACGAGCTCTTCTACATCGCCACTATTCGGTAAAGCGCCTTGAGCTTGCTGTCGGTCTTTCAAGCCAGCAGGACATCCAATGCCACTTCCTGATATAGTTTTAATAGTTTATTCATACAAGCTCATGTTTCAAAACACAAATGTAAATTGTCGTTAAAAAAATACATTTTATTTGTAAACTATTTTTGGCTGTTAGTTATTGAATAAACTCTCTAAAAAATCTACGTATTTAACGCTGAAAATGTATTTTTAAACTTGAGCACAACGAAACAAAGGACTTAGTCTTTTTTCTAGATGCTTTTGTGAAGAAGTTACTCCTTGGGATGAGGTAGTTAGTGATGATACTAATTATGAAAAAACGTGAAGAATGCGTTGATAGAAATTCGAATACAATATTATGAGTTTGTGTCTCGATTTGAAAAGTATACAAAAGTCATTTGTGCGTTAGTTAAGATAAGTATGTCAACACACAAATTGGAAATGCTATCGGCTGAATGAAAACGTCAGAGTGGTCTTTGCCACTGGGTAGAAAAGACGTTCTCAGCGCTCGCTCTACTTGCCTAGGGGCTCAGTGTTCCTATCATACATGAATTAGACGAGTGTAAAAACATAGTAACATAAAATAAAGTAAACAATTAAAATTCCTTTTTTATTTTTCGAATCTTCAACTATATACACGCTTGTGGTGGAAAGATGCTTTCAGAAATGCTCGAAGAATTGAATACCCCGACGGATTGACAAGAAAGTGTTTATGGTTTGTCTTATGTAATGTGGCTTCCGAAACAAAGAGTTTGGCTTCGCGACATATCATTAAAATAAGCATTGCCATACTTTACCAGTTGAGGAAACTTAAAGTATTTAGTATGTGTTTCCAGCAGAAAAATCGAGAGGCCCAAACACGTTAAATGTTAAACGTGGACGGATCTAAAAGTGTTGTTTAAAAATTAAGCGTGAACCCACCGACACACTGTTGTCCAATATTATTATCTCTCCCGAGAAACTATTCATTATGGGGCTAATGCACCTTAAAAATAGCTTTGCTTTATTTTGTATGTACCTCTCATAAAATGTATACACACCGATGTTGTATTTATATATATATATATATATATATATATATATATATAAATACTTAATTTGACATCTATAATAGCAGGCAGTTATTTATTCAAACAAGCGCTTCAAATACTTTGAAGTAAATAAATTAGACGATGCGTTTATTTTATTAAACATCATTTCATTACACACACATACACCCTCATGTATATATATATATATATATATTCTGTTATTATTTGTTATTGCTAGCGATAATGTTAAACTTAATGGTTATTGCACTTCCTAAATGCTTGACAGAGTGTTAACTCACGTACCTACATTATGTTAACCCCTATTTTAGGGAAGAATGGTCTAGGTTATGAATTCTGTTGTAGTTAACCACGCTGATAAGGCACAATAACGCCGAAACACGTGTCTGTGGATAACTATTTCATATATGAATTAGTATATATGAATTAGTATATATATATATATATATATATATATATATATATATATATATATATATATATATATATATATTAAAGCTAATACTGTTAAAAAAATGAATTCTACTGCTTAATTGGCTCTATTTATTTTTTCAATTTTCCTAATGATCTTTTATGTATGAAAATAAAATTAAAATAATGTATGTTCCATAGGTATCACGCACGTTTTAGATTCTTCGTCCCATCATCTTCAGGTGACAAAAACAAATTAAACAAAAAGGCTCGAGAAAAAACGAGAATTTCAAAAAGCAACAATGATGCGCACATGAATTCGATTAAGTGATTCGAGAAAGAAACGAAAACGTTCGTGATACATACAGAACATACATTTTTGTTTTACTTTAATGCAAAACATCATCAGAGAAATTGAAAAAATAAAAAGGTATAATTAAGCAATATAATCTTGTTATTTTGAACGATATGTGCTTCAATGAAAAATGCTGCCTAAATACACACACTATAATTTATATATATATTATATATATATATATATATATTACAGAAGCTCATAGCAACATCGATACCGTCGGTTTCAAATCCAAACAAATGGGACCTATAATTGGCCTCCTTTACCAGACTCTTTTCAACCTCTGTTTATGTCTGCCTCCCTTAAAAATGGCGGCTCACGCGTTGTGTGTCTTTTTGATGATATTTCGATCTTCTGCTCTATTTCTTTATTTTTACTAATTCGGCATTTCAACCCGTAAATTCTGTAGTAGACAAGTTAAAAAAAAAAATTTTATTTGTGAATTTAAGTCGAGGTCATAATGACCTCCTATACTGTATTTACATCTCTGTCGCTGGAGAATAAAAAATTTAAAAAAACAATTAAAAAATTACAAAAAGAAAAAAAAGAAAAACTAGTAATAATGGAATTTAATAGCTTTCGATAAATTATGAAAAAAACTACTCCATAATAAGTAAACAAAATCAGGTCAGGCTAATTTTTATGTTTGAAAAATGAAAAATCTAGTTTTGTTTAGGATAAAATATATATATTATTAAATGGAAAGATTATATACACTAAAATATATCAAAATATTTAAAAATATATATAAAATGAAAATAATCAAAAATAATAAAAAATAAAAGAAAATAAAGAAAAAATTAAAAATAGAGTAAAAATAATGCGAATAATGAATACAATAATAAATAATAAATATAAAATTGAAAGTAACAATGAAGAAAATAAAAAATATAAATATATCAAATAAACCCTGTTTTTTTATCCATATCTATAAGTAAATACATATCCCAAATAAGGTAAACAGAGACTGAAGAGAGTCCGGTAAAATAGACCAATTATAGGTCCATCTTGTTTGATTTGAAACCGACGGTACCGATGTCGTTCTTATCTTCTGTAATACATATATTAATTAATATTTCGCTCTAATTTTTAAATTTTATAATAATAATAATGAAGCACTCTTTTTGGCGTTCTCTCCAACTAACCTTACAAAAACAAAAAATGTTTTTATTTCAAGACTTCGTCAGGATGATTTCCTGAAGAAAATAACGCACAAGTACAACATATTTGAAAATATTTGCGAGTGTAGAGATGAGAACCATGCGATGCAAAACTACCTTGTCTACCATCCACTGTCTAAGCAGTGCAGTTTCAAAGGAAGTAACATATATACAGCCCATTACACGATTCCAAGGGTACTGAAACTACCAGACATCCCATAATCCCCTCCCCTCCAAAATAAATAAAGGCATGTGTAGTACTAGCTTCAGTTCGCCCCACACAAAATATTCGGGGATGGTAAAAAAAGATGGCAAAGCCAAATAAAAAAGAAACCTCCCGAAAAATCTTTCCTAGAAGGGTACGAAGATTACTGTCACTTTTGGGTGACTTAATGCCATTAAAATTCGAAAGAAAACCAAAGTTGTTATCAGCTAGAAATCAATAGTAAACGGCTGGCGCAATAACGCAAAGAGATTTGCAACGGTTATCGAAAGGGCCTGGAAGTGATAGGAATCTTGGAACACTTGCTATAACTCAGTCTCCAGCAAACACTACTTTTTATTGCTAGAGAGCAATCACTTATGTTTACGTGTGTGACAACTATTGGTAGTTTGGTATGGTAGTTTTATTTTACGGCATATCAACCCTTTTTGGGTTATTTAATGCCGAATCTGGTCTTGTTTTCTTCTCTTTTTTGTTTCTTTCCCTTTTAATATCTGTTTCTATTTAACCCATAGTTGGGACCCTAACAGGTACTACCACTCCGGGTCAGGGTGGACCTGGGAGCAATGGTAATTAAGAGGAGGCTCCACATTCCCCAAAGTCCGTAAGCCGGATCTCACCATCGGATGAAGTTTAAGGTCATATCCAGGACCGGGAGTAGGGTAAGAAAAATAAAAATAAAAAAGGGGAGGGAGAAAGGGAGAGGGGCTGTTGTTTTTGTTTTTGGTTTTGTAGAACATAATTAAGTTTTACAAAAAAAAAAAAAAAAAAAAAAAAAACGTCAATGTAGGTGAATTTCGTCTCAGGGAGCCACAGGGCAGCCTGATCTGGTATCACCAGGAAAACTATTGGGGTGTAAATAATAATAATATAATATACAAAGGTCTAAATAACAATATTTAATATTAACAAACGATTTCTGCCGATTTATCTATGCCAAAAGTTGTTTACACTAAAACAGTGTAAGTCACGTCAGTTACCTTCTGGAAAATATTATTCCGGCAAAGAAGATTATTATAATGGAGACAATTCATAATAATGAAATAAGAAGTTCAAAATTTAAAGGAGATAATTTTTAATTACGTAATTATATAAAAGTTCACAGAACTAATTAAAATAAAATTACCCCACATGATCTTATGCATGAACGACTACATAAATATTATGGAGATACCAAGCATATAATAACCCCTTGGACCAGCAACTTTCTCTGACAGAGATAAACATCTCTTCCATTATATATCAAGTCGGACCTTCACCCATTAGCCTAACGTAAAAAAAACACTTCATTATGTAATAGACCTCAATATAATAGTCCTTTTACACTCAAACATAAGTACCTCCAAAAATAAATATATACATATAACACATACATCCTTTAATAAGATTGATGCGTCCCTATTTAAAAAAAATGTATAACTGTCAGTCACGCCCGAAGTTGAGCCCCATACTGGTTTATAAATAAAT
>OY744517.1:162514411-162531911 GCA_963556195.1 Sepiola atlantica
TTACTAGAAAGACATCGGGTACTTACGGGAAAGAACTCGTGAAAGTTGCCAACATTCCTCACTGAAAGTGGTACTGTGGAACCGACTGGTCGTCAGTTCGTGTCGATATCCACTTAACCACAGTCACCTCCCGAGCCTAAAGATGAACACGACTTAATAAACCATCTTCTATAAGAATATTTTGATTGATTGATTAATTGACGTATTTAAGATTTTCGATTGCGTGATGCCGATCGAGAGAGTCAGGTATGTATTTGGATTTGGAGATGGACCATATTATTGGAGGCTTATCCCGAGAGTATCGGAGTCCCCTGAGTAACAATATTCCGTTTCGTAGAAAGTAAAATTTCCTATGTATATCAAACCTGTAACGACTTATGCATATATATAACCATGTTATATGTTGCATACATATATTATTGTGTGACAATTCACGTTTAGTTTACGTATATGGGGGTGTTTACGTTAAATTTTTGTACCATGACGCCAGTCACTTCAAAACACCAAGTATGCATCAACAAATACCGTACTATATTATTGTGTGACAATACACGTTTAGTTTACGTATATGGGGGTGTTTACGTTAAATTTTTGTACCATGACGCCAGTCACTTCAAAACACCAAGTATGCATCAACAAATACCGTACTGAATAAAAACGTTGCATTATAAAAAAAAACAAGGAAAAATAGATGTATTGTTATATATTCAGAAGTGGTAGATATGTGATAAAGTAATATCGCGTGACTGTGATGTCAACTCGCGGTCTTTTTACGTCTTGATTTCTAAACAAGCAGACATGCTAAGACGACATGCTGACAGGTCACATTCCACCGTCCCGGTTCGGGTGGAGTTTCGTATATATATATATATACAACATGGCCAATTAATATCATGGTTTATTCGGTGTTTCTCTAAATTGGAAATAACTATAAAAAATGAATTCAGTACAATATAGATAGTGGTTTTTATAACTTAAAGAACTGGCCGTTGACGTTGAAGTAAAAAAATAACGTAGGCCAACGACTAGGGCGATAATACAACGATCTAAGTTTTACACTGGAACATTTTCATATAAAACTACAAAATAGGTATTTTATTTTGTGAACTAATCTAATTGATAAGTATAATCATGAAATAGGTATATTGAAAGTTATCTAATGAACTGAATATATCCATTAATATTACTAGCGATCGTATATTTTTGCTAGTTGTTTTATTTAATTGCTCAGTAAAATGTGTTTTTTTTTTTAATAAAAAAAGAAAGAAAATCAACCCATCCTTTATTATAATAAATAAAACACGGAATAATAAAAACAGTTTTTGAACAAAATTTACCCTTTACGGCGTAAATTGTAAAACAAAACAATCGTTCGAAATAGAACGTTGTACCTAATAATCAGAGGGCGGTTGACAAAATGTTAGAGTGAACGCCGGCTGATCGATCATATTCTATTACAATCTAATTATGTAACTTAATTATATAGATGTTTAAAAATGTCTTTAATTAATTCTATTAATAAATTTTATTAAGATTATTATGATCGAGGAGAATATTTTAAATACAGCTGGAAATCTGAAAAAAACAAACAATCATGAGTGTATATTTGCGAATATTAATTTATTAGAAGCTTTAAAACAATTTAATTATGTAAAATTAAAAAACGCGTGATGTTTGGGGAAGTTTTGGGATGGGTATGTATAGGAGCTGATAGATAGATATAAAAATAAGGCGATTAAAACTATTAGTAGAAAGCATTCTGTCATCTGAGGACCTCTACAGTGAAGAGGTGAGATTTTGCTGATTGTCGAGTCGGACGGGGGTATTTACGTCGAGGGGGCAAAAGTGAAGTAGTTCATCAGAGCACATTCCATTAAAGTAAAGCAAAGGGATGCAACATGGTGGCGATGCGACAGAGGTTGGGGCGTGGTATATCGTGTGGAGCCTATTAGATTACAGGCTATTTTTTTACCCTGTCTAAGAGTGAGAGACTAGTGGTTGGTGCACCAGCCCAGATGTAACAATAATACTCCATGCAGCGGCGAATGATATATTTATAGAGATATAGGATACTGGAAGATGTGAGAAGTTTTTCTAGCCCACTTCACGGAGCCCATTTTTATTGCATCAGTCTTGGGAATAGCCTAGACGTTTTCGTTATTTTACCTGTGAAATAAATATATCGTTTTATTTCTTCCATGGGGAATTAACATTAAATCTTCAGATATTCATTAACACATATATTAACCGCAGTGTCCCATCGCCTTTTATTTATGTTGTTGTTTTCATCTGCGAAGAGATCAAACGTGCGTGCTGTACATATTAAATTAAAATCGCGTGACGTAGATCTGTGTCATTGGAAAATATCACACAAAAATAATTAATGATCTAGATCTTTATTAAGACCCTCGAAATGATTTTGTTGACGAGAATCGATATTACAAACTTCCGTTTTTATTTATATCCAACTTGCTTCCCAAAGTCTGAGAATTATACCGTACGAGCGCTGCAAAAGGCATCACTGCAATAATATGGTCTACTACTGAGATAGAGGCCACTTACGAGATCTCGTCTCCCACCTTTCTCTGGTAATACAACAGAACAAGGACGCCACAAGAAACCAGCTGAAATAATCGAGTGTCTGATGAGAAGAGACCTGCACAGTTCGTATATGCGTTGTATGCTCTAGCCTCTTCAAATGTCCTACTCTTCATTTTTCATGTATTCCTCCATGTTACTTAACCCTAACCCTAACCCTCCTTGTTCCTCGATGGTCTATAAAATTTTAAAGGTAATCACTTCTTAGTCTACAAGTTTACAAATCAATGTCAACGAGCTTCATGGCTTCACATGTGGCCACCTGTCCCCATGGCTCATGATTGGCCAACTTTTTTAACACTTGACCACTATTTAAAGCAATACTTTTTCCGCAATCGATCATATGTTATGTTTTAACCAATTTACATTTAAGTACAGTAACATGGTACCTTAAGCCATCTGTTCCGCATAGCCCGATCAAAACCGGGAAAACACTGGTCTTATGAGTATTGGATCTTATTTACTCATTTAAGACAAAGTCAAATGCTGTCTTGAATTTTGGGGGTAAGGAGCTGTCATTACATACATTGTTTTTCCTTCGACTATTGTGTTCGTTAAAGTGATATTTATATTCATACTACTTCGGTGATGTGATGTTTGGCCTTCTTCAGTTAGCTGGTTCATTTACGGTGATGTGGTTCGTCTTAAGATTTTATATGAGGGATTTTATTTATATTGGTTTCCTTTGAATAATTGTCCACGGAAACGTTCATATTTACAATGTTTAAGCCGATTTGCCATCTGGCGTAATTCAGGTGCATAACTCATGTACTATACTGCGTTTTTATTTTGGTATATTCATTAAATGAAAGATTATCTGCCCTTCGTAATTTTTGGTCTCTATATTGTGTTCATGTTATACTTGGCCTACTTAGAAGATCAACCTTGTCCAGCATATGCACTGATTTTTAAGCTTCCTGATAGTCTGGTGGTGCAATGTGTTTATTGTTTGAACTACTTTCCACGGGATTTAGTTACTTACTTATTCATACATAATTGATCATAACTGGTTTTAATGGTATCTCTACGGACTTCTACTGCAGAAGGCTAGAGATAACACGGTCAAAACAAAATATGGGTGCGTGATTTAATAGATACAGTTACCGACTATTTAACTGGCTACGTCTAGTAAAAATCCTACCCGATCTAATGTTATCGAATTATGTGCTAATAGCCTACGTACGATATGAACACAGAGTTTCCACAGTTTTATAGGTACAAATTGCAACTTGTATTCAATTAATGGTACCTAATAAATCGTTAAAAATATACGTAGTAATTCGGTGTTTAATACTCTTTAAAGGATGGATTCGCGTTGCTGGTGCACCAACGTCTAGTAGCTCCCTCTTTGATAAGGTGCAAAACAAATTCTAACTATATAGGTCTAACACTGGCTACCAAGCTCCAACCCCTGTCACATCGTGGCAGCGTTGTATCCCTGTGCTTGTTTTACCAATACCTCTACGCAATGTGCTGCGATGAACTCAGTACACTTTTACCCGCTTGACGTAAATACCTCCGAAATACCTGAATAGCTGCAAACTCACCCAACACTTTTTCTGCAGAAGCACTCAGATTCCGAAAGATTTTCTACCCTAATAAGTTATTTCAGAGGGCCGCTGTATTTGAAATTCCATCCCTGGTCTTCGCTTCCCCGACAGTACCAACATGCAAAAGTTTAAATGTAACGTGAAAAATCATATTGCTACCCCTATAAATCTGACCCCTATAAATCTGACCCCTATAAATCTTACCCCTATAAATCTGGCCCCTATCACAGTGGTTCTTTATAATTCAGTGACAATATACCTTCTTTGGGATGAAAAAAAAGATGTTGTGTTTTAAAACATACACAAACTGAAACCAAGATGAAGATGACATTGTCAAACACGTGGACAATGTAAATTCTTCGATTCCATATTTGGTGAACTTATAATGTTGTTTACGTATAGATAGAATTGGAAACTATTGGCTAGTGATTACCCCCTCACCTCACGGCCCATCATCTCGAGTAAACGAATTAAATCACGTTTTTCAATATGGCGTCAGGATTTTTGTTGTTATAACAAGAGGATTGAATTAACGAACGATATAAGACACAAGCTGTCTGGTTTTCAAACAAAAATTCCCTTTGGGAAATATTCGATACTTGCTTAATGCTTTTGCACCAAGAAAGTAAATGAGATTTTTTTATCTTTTTCTCTAATTCACAGTTTTTTTCTTTTATATATATATATATATATATATATATATATATATATATATATATATATATATATATATATATATAATGTGTGTTAGGATAATACAAATATAACTATTTTATATTTTATTCTATCATGATAAAGAGATGCTCGATATTGTAGATAGAGCATTATACTAGGAATTATTGAAATGATGAAAAATATATTAAAGTGCTGAACAATCATTATAAATGATCAAATTCTATTTTTTCACCATTTCAATATATATATATATATATGTATATATATATATATATATATATATATATATATATGTGTGTGTGTGTGTGTGTGTGTGTGTGTGTGTGATCTTTACGAGTCACATATTTTCTAACATATATATTTCATTGAGCTCGGATAAGATTGTTCGAATCAGGAAAAATTTAGTTTTCAAAGCCATTATGAAAATTAAATAACGAAATTCAAAAATGTCCTTTTCATGCTCGCTATATTCTTCGTCTATAATTCTCAAATTGTTTTCCTAGTTTCCATCTGGGATACGGGTCAAATAATTTCACTACTTGTGTTGTTATTCCATCTGGTTCATAATGGACTATTCTAACAGTTTTAGTATTTCTTTGTTTCGTGTTGCCATCGACTGTTAATAAACAGAAACCGCGTGAGAAAGGGTGGAGATTGATACTTAGATATGTTAGTATACAGAGTGTGTGTGTGTGTGAGAGAGAGAGAGAGAGAGAGAGAGAGAGAGAGAGAGAGAGAGAGACGGAAGTGACAGCAACAGAAATTGTATAAAATAAGAGCGAGGAATCCAACAAGATGCATTTAGATAGAAAGGGACTGAAGCTTAATACGAGATGACTAACTTGATAAGTTAATTGCGAATTAAGTCTGATTAGTACAATTCAAATGTTTAAAAAAACTTATCTCAATCCCAGAAATAAAGTATATTTTAGCATGTACCGGGTGTAATTACAATATATAGGAAAAAGAGTTAAATTAGCGAATGTTATTAAACTCAGCTTTAGTATAATATACACACACACACGCACACACGCATATATATATATATATATATATATATATATATATATATATTTATTGAAGAGGTTCGAACAACAGCAGCCGTCATGTTTATCTTTTGGGACTTACAAAAGGCTTTCGATAAAGTACCAAGACCGACCATGTGCTCAGTTCTTTCCAAGCTCGGATGCCCACTTGATTCTGTAACCTTGGTGCGCGCATTCCTTGATCGGAGAGTATGTCATCAGAACTTTCTCTTTGGCCCATTTCCTATCAATGGTGGCCTGAAACAGGGATGTATTCTGACTCCAACGTGTGTCTCTCTCAACACAACAGCAATACTTAATGAGATTCCCCCAGACACACCCTAAATGTACCTTCGTTTCCGCTCAGATGGACGCGTTTTCAACATCACTCGACTTCGCGCCAGAACTAAGACAACCATGTGTTCAGTACGGAAACTGCAGTATGCAGACGACAATACCACCCCAGGTAAGACTACGGATACCTCCAGACATTAGAGGACACATACAACGCAGCATAATAACGTTTTGGGATGCAAGTGAATATAGACAAGACCAAGACACTCGTCCAACATCCAAACACTAACACCATTGTAAATAACCCACCACTAGAGGAAGTAGTTTTTTTTTCATACCTAGGTAGCATCTTACCATCTACTACTACATGTTAGAAAAATGTGGAAAACAGGATCGGGGCAGCCTATTCCGCCTTGAGTCGATTAAACTGCCGTGTATTCAACAATCATGCACTGACGATGCCCACTAAAATCATGGTCTTCCGTGCGAAACGTGGACCTTATACAGAAACGATATAATAAAACCTAATGCGCTTTCAGAATAAAACAAACTAAGGCAAATTTTAAAATTCTTTGAGGGAGCCACATACTTAATACAGAAAGTTTGCATCGAGCCTAAGTGACCAGAGTTGAGGCCAAAATCATCCACCATCGCCTCCACTGAGCAGGCTACGTACACAAAATATATCTATCCAGGCTCTCTAAGAAAATGCTCTATGGCGAGCAGCCATAAAAATGCGCTATAAAGACGAGCTGAACGGACCTTGACCCTAACGAACATAGACGCGCCCTAGTGGAGAAAAACAACACGTCAAAGCATCGCGGACTTTGAGGAAGAGAGGAGGGAAAATGAAAAGGCAAGACGTAATAGAAGACGAGAGTGGCATGAAAAATCTTATCCTTCCCTTAGCATTCTCTGGAAACACTCGGGTCTACAAACATTGATATATATATATATATATATATATATATATATATATATATATATATATATATATATATATATATATATATTCCATGAAAAATGTCAGTATACTGAAATCATATGCCCTTTATAGGGTTAAGAAGAAAATTCATATACACTAAATGTACAAAAGCAAGGAAATTCCCAAATGTTTACACTTTTATTACCATTCAGGGTATGCGAGCAAAACAGGGCTATGTATTTTACTGGTAGGAATTTTTCTTCAGCGCATCTCACACACTTCATCCACTCATGCATATAGATTTATACTGTAGGTATTTGATAATGAAATGGTTTGGTTGATATGTAGTCATACCCTTAATGACAATAAAAGTGTACACATTTGGGAATTTCCTTGCTTTTGTACTTTTAGTGTATATGAATTTTCATCTTAACTCTGTTAAGGGCGTATGACTTCAGTATACTGGCATTTTTCATTGAACATCACTACTTTTGTAAAGGCTATGCCTCAATACAATGCCTTCTCATAAGTTTTTTTTTGAATTTTCTGGAAAACTAAGGTATATGGTAAACTGAAATTTAAATGCCGTCAACTAGACCCTAGAACCTCTATATCTACCAAAAATCAGCTGAATCCATCGAATAGTTGATGAGATACAGGGTGGCACATACGTACGTAGTACGTACACACAGATAACATGATTTCATGATTGAACTTTCTGGATCTCTGGGTTGCCTTGACTAATGATGCTGAAATTATACACACTTATAGAACCTATCAAATAAACATTTTGTGCAAAGTTTTAACTAATTTGGTTTATTAGTTTTTGAGTTATGACTGATCAAAGAAATGAGATTTCCAGTATAGGCCATTAGTGAAGTCTATTAAGGGATAGAGCGCTCTCGCGCTTCCCTTGATGTATATATATATATATATATATATATATATATATATATATATATATATATATATATATATATCCAATTAGCTTTTTTAAACTCATTTTCTGCGAATCTGCCACTAATTCTCTGCGGCATTTCGTCAACAGTTGTGTCCATCTCGCCTTTTAGACCACTCAGTCATATTTCTTTTATATATATATATATATATATATATATATTGATAGTGATGAGTGAGTTGTAGTTGATGCATAACAAGATGACATTGTTTTATTTTATATTTTTTATTATAATAATTTAATGTTCCTAAAGCTTTGCGTTCTTCATGGAGAATCAGTATTGCTCAAATTCATTTTGTTGAATGACATTCACATATTCAAAGTTACACGCACTCAGTTAACCGAACACAGTCACTTCAGATATATAATGTTTAACAACACACATTGTTATTTACAATAAATTACTGACGAAACAGATTTACGTATACAACTGCATCAAAGAGGATCTTAATGTCAATGAAAAGGTTAATATATTTGCTCCAATTTATATTCAAGAACATTTAATAGTATATAAAGAAAATTTGATAGTCCCAGCTTAAAACACGGTGATTGCACTTCACAATCTAGCAACCGTTGTATTATATTAAATTGTGTATATTGTTTGTTTGAGGCATTTTTGTGAATGTTTGCTTATATTGTTTCGTTTTGTTTATAGCAACGTTCCTTTGAGATTCAATTAACAATTGACTTGTAAATATAACATACATGAATTATTTAAATTCATCTCATATCTCTAAATTTAAACAGTGTTAAGCTACCTGATTATAGGGGAAATAACAGTTTCTACTTTGAGTAAAGCAACACTTTTTTTAATTAAAAATAAAACTCCCAATGTTACCGGGAGCGTTGAAATCTAAACAGAAGTAAAGAAATAAGAGCTTTAATTACTCTTAATATCGGTGACGAGTGCCGTGGATTATTGACACTGCTAATCACATTTAGCATTGATCTGTCATTCTGGTTTCGAATCTTAGTCTGGTGACACTTGTCAGGTCTATATAATGTAAAGTCATAAGTAACATTAAAAATTCGTTTAAAGGTTAAGAGGTTGTCAATATTTCGATGGGGATTTCATTAAATTTTCAATTATAATGAACCAACTAATACAAATATTTGAGAATGTTTATTCAAATAAACGACTCCTGACTCGTTGGTTCAACGCTGCTACATTGTATATGAAACCATACTTTGAAATAAACAATATCGCTATATATATATATATATATCTTTTTAAATAAGTGCAGGCTAGTAGTCTGAGGCTGTAGCAATGCGATGTAGTTACCGGAAGGTGGAAAGGGTGAACAGAAATAAATGAGAAGAGAAAACGAATCTCAAAATATTTCACGAAAAACTGAGTAAGTACCAGAATAGTAAATACTGACAGGTATTCATTCATATATCAGCTCCTACGTATCATTGTGGATAATACTTACTTCAAGTATCATTGTGGATAATACTTACTTCAAGTTCCAGCAAAACACATATAAACAAGTCTCTAACCCCAACAGCTCCGCATCAACAACTACATATTCAGCCTTGACGTTGTCTCCCTTTATACTTCCATTCCCGCACACCCCGCCATTGACCTCATAACTGACCACATCTCCTCTAATAATCTTGACTGTTTTGGGCTTACCTCGACAGACATTCATCAGCTCCTACGTATCATTGTGGATAATATCTATTTCAAGTTCCAACAAGACACATATAAACAAGTCTCTGGCCTACCCATGGGTTCCAGTCTCTCCGGCCTCCTTGCCATTTCCTACATTGACAGACTGGAACAACAAACACTTAGCACCTGCCATTCCCATATATTCTTCTTGAGATTCGTTGACGACATTTTGATCCTCACTTCATCCCGAGAGGAAGCTACCTCTATCTTTAATACATTTAATAATACTGACCCCCACATTAAATTCACCATCGAACATCCCAACACCTCAGGCTCTCTCTCACTTCTAGACTTTAACTCAGCATTAATGACGACGGATCTCCCCACACCACTTTTTATAGAAAACCCGCCTGCAGGAACCTCTTCATTCACTACAAATCCGCACTACCACTCAAATCCAAAATTAGTTACGCATAAACCGAAATCACCCGCATACAGGACAAATGCTTGTCTACTTCCGATAAAACAACACACACCGAAGCCTTCCACCAGACCCTATTAACCAACGGTTTCCCCCTCACTACCATATCCAGCCTTAACAACACGAAAAGACGTAGACACCACACACTCTCAAACACTTGCTTCCTTAAGCCCCTTCTTTAGCGACCGTATCACTTCCGCCATCCGCAATGCCATACTTAGTGAGAACCTTAACATACAGCTCTCTCACACAGGCACTTCTCTCTGACAACATTTATCCAAAAAAGCCACTACACCCCGGACCCCTGCTCTCTAGCTAATTGCCCCATCCCCAACTCTGGCCTCTGCCTCCGCACCTATACAGTATACAACCTACAATGCTCTAAGTGTCAAAAGTTCTACATCGGTAGTACCGTTATGCCTCTACACCAACGAATTAAAGAACATCTGAACACCCACATTTCTTCCTTCCACAAACACTTAATATCATGTGGCAACACACATCGCTCTATTAGTATCCGCATTCTCAACTCCGTCCGCAATATAGGTCAGCTTCGAATTTCGGAAGCTATTATAATCTCTAAATTTTGTCCAACTCTGAATAACAGATTTGAGTTGCTTCCCCTTTCATCCTCTGATTCTTACACCCTCACACTCCCACCCTCAACTTACTTGCCTTTGTCTCCTCATTCTTTCTTTTATTTGCCAGCGCCATCCGCCCCACACCTCAATGCCTCTCATCCTGTGTTTAATTTTTACATGTTACATATTTATAAATAAAACATTATAATTATGGACATAAATGTAAACAAGAATGAAATCATATACACTTTATTTACATATATTTAAGCCTTGTGTATGTGTATACATATATACATGTATGTATATATGGGTGTATTCTCATGTGTGTGTATGTGTATGCGGATACATTTGTAATCCCTATACTAAAGTTTGAAATTCAATAAAATAAAATAATAATAAAAATTTGAAATAGAAAAAAAATAAAGGAAAAGAAAAAAAAAGAAAAGAAATGAAAAAAAGAAATTATACTAATAAAAGAATAAATAAATATATGAATAAATAATGATAACAAAGGAAAATTAAAAAAATTAAAATAATTAATAAATAAATATATAGAATAAATTTATATAAGTTTAGTTCTAGGAGTATTATACTCTTGAAATACCCTTAAATAAAATAAATATGTATTTAGATATTTACACTTTATATATATATATATATATATATATATATATATATATATATATATATATATATATATATATGTGTGTGTGTGTGTGTATGTATTTTTATCCCTTAATTCCCCCTCCCCCTTTCCTACGTTTCTTCTTATCCCCCCCATTCTAACGGTTTTCTTTCCTAACCTTCATGACATTAATTCATGTCACAATTGATTTAAATTTCTTCTCAAATTTCAAATCTCATTTCTAAACATATTTTTCTAAGTTATCCTCCTTTATCTGCACATATAATAATAACGGCCCACACGTAAATTTAAATTTAGAATTGAATAAATAAAGAAAAATTAATAAATCATATAAAATAAAATATAATAAAACTATAATAATTAGTATATAAATAAACAAATGTTAATAAGATGTTAACTTTAGCTGAATAATTATTTAATTAAATTTTGACATTTTCTACGTTCCTACTCCCAATAATCTGCTGCGGTGTTTCAATGGTTTGATTCCGGTTTTTCCGTCTTTTCGACCCTCTCGGTCTTTAATTGTTGTCTTTTTATAATGAAAGTTTTTCTTTCGAAAATTTAAGATTACCTTTTACCGAACTTTTTATTTACCTGTCAGTATTTACTATTCTGGTACTTAATCAGTTTTTCGTGAAATATTAATAATTCGTTTTCTCTTCTCGTTTATTTCTGTTCACCCTTTCCACCTTCCGGCAACTACATCGCATTGCTACAGCCTCGGACTACTAACCTGCACTTATATTTACCAGCAATGCTTCAAGCAAACTACAATCTCCTTTTATATCTTTTTATTTTTTCTTACTTTACGTAATATATTTATTAACTTTATCTACCTGATGAAATTTTTACACTATTGCTAATACTGTTATATCATTCGTTTCATTTTTTCTTTATTTACGTCGTTGTTTTTTTAGGTCATCGTCTTGTTTCCTTTCTCTTAGATTGTGTCTAATACTACTCTACTATTATTCTATGTCCCTACCTCGACATCCACTATTTCCTTTATCCCAACACATCTTGTTTCGTTTGCTCTTCTTGTAAACATATGAAACATTTAATATGCAAACAATCAAACAGTATATAAATTTATATATATATATATATATATATATATATATTAACTAGATGTACGGAGAGTGTTTACTTCAATATTTTTGCGCTTAATGAGGCCCTCTCCTTTATTAGTAAAATATTTACAGCTCAGGAAAGGAAATAGAATTAAAAGGTTTATGTAATAAATCTGTTTTGTAACACGCTATCATCTAATAATTACAAACACTATTGGAAGTTATGAGTTTATTTATATGAAATATGTTTAATTTGCAACCTTGCTGAATCTGTTTTTTTGTAAACAATGTAATCAGACAAATATTGTTATATTATAAATAAGTGTGTATTTTCTGTCTTTTTTTATTTGTTTGAAAGGAAGAAACAATAAACGTGTACTAATTAAAAAAATAAAAGCAAAGTAAAGTTACTATGAAGAATGTTTAAATGACACTTAAGTTGACACCTTCCGCTTGGATCAACTCATTAAAACAACAATGTAATTAGATTAATGTGTACGTACTACTATGATATACAACTAGTTAGAAGAACTAATAAGGCTAAAAAAATGTATGAATATAATTGGTTTGCTTACAGATTAAATAGATAGAAAAACTATGTTGTTATTTATTTTATTAATGACGTAAATTAAGTTTTTTATAAAGCATTATTGAACATTGTCTCTATTTTTATAATCTTCCGGACCAGAATATATATTTTTAAAAAACTGAATAAATATGCATGATATTCGTTAAAAGAACATGGCACGTGGATAAAAACAAAGAATTTGCTAGTCAGAATCAAATATCGAATTGTCAGATGAAATCCTATTTGATTTTGACTTTGAAAACTTGGCTCAAGTATATATACATATATATATTCGATTGGTTCTAATTGAATGCATTTCTGATATTACCAAATTGCAGTAAACTGTTGAACTACGTACATTTTATAATTGCATTTCACTTCTTTATATATATATTATCCAATATTTATCCGGACTTGAATCTATAGAGGTAAATTATATAACTTAGTCGAGAAAGAATTGAGCACTTTCGATAGTTGGTAATGTGAAAGAATATATAAACATTAATGTTTTGTTAATTTTTAGGCTCGACTTCAGATCACAGTTTCCAGTGCGAAAATCGTCAGTGTTCGCATTTTAGCCTGATATATTCGCCACGTTTATCCACATTGAATAGCCGTGAAACGGCAAAACAGCTATCTTAGGATAAGTGTATACATATATATTGATGGCTATATTCAATTGTTGTAAATATTTGAAATTCCCTTATACGTAATCGTGTGCGGTAATTCAATATATTTTAAAATACATGGCATCAATCTATATAATAATACGCTACCGAATTTCTATGTTCGTACGTTTTACCATAATAGAAAATGAAGTCTTTAGATCAACAAAAGAAAATATTCCGACTATACTCATTTTTAAAGAAATTGTTCTCACATCAAATTATTTCGCCATGTCGACTAAAACAGTACATTTTTAAATAACTCTATTTAAAAGATAACATTAATTCGTTTAATTGAAAAATATTTAGCTGACATTTGTTATTGCGGTGAGTAGACAGAACATATTTACTGTTTTAAAAATAATTAAATTGGTACAATTTTAATTACATGTATAGGTAAAGGGGTTATCTACTCCTGTGTTGAAATAATAAACGTGAGTTATCTACCCCTTATTATGGTATATAGCAATCGGTTGAAGCGACATCTTCTTTTTTAATAGTAAACAGTGACGGACGTTGGAAGGGACATTTCCATACTCTACAATACATAAATAACGAAGACGAATATCTGTTATATTTATTTTATTAACATTTAGCGGACAATGCCAATTAAAGTCACCGACAAACATATATTATTTCTAAAGCATATTATTATTAACAGTAAATTATACAGAGTAAAACAGAAAGCAGCGTGGAATATGCTTCGGGTTCCACTAGTAAGATAAGAAATCTATTAATAATGGAGATTATGTATCTGTCTGTCTGCCCATTAGAGTAATATTAGTATTTACTTAGTTTGCCAGCTTCTATGTATACTACTACAAATACCGCCGTAAACACTATGCGCATTTCTCAATTCACATAATTAATTGCTTTTAAACTTCTAATAAATTAGTATTAGCAAATATACACTCATGATTGTTTTCTTCAGATTTCCACATGTATTTACGCTATTTTGCTCGCTAATAATCTTACTTATAACTTATAATTATTTAATTTATTATATATATATATATATATGAAATGAGTTACGCAGTTAATCTACCTACTGCGAAACTGATTGAACAGCCAGCCTTACTCCATTGAATCGGTTACCCCCCTCTGATTATTCAGTATGGACGCAAGACGGCCGCGTTAGTTCAAATGTAAACAAAACGCTGGCATTTACCGTGTTACTTTTACTCTGATTTTTTTTTATTAACACGTTCTGAGTTTGTTTATTTTCGTAATCTTATTAGCCATTATGTTTTAAAACACAAATTTATTGAATTAAATTGTTTAATTAAAATAATAATTGATTAAAAAATTACTATTACAAAAACACACACACACATTATAATGAATTTAGTTTAGGTAAACTTTTTTTCCGAGAGCATTTCAAAAACTATTTGTGTTTACTGTATTTGATTTTTTTTAATACTTTTACTTTAGCTACGCCTTTTTTCCGATTTGAAAAACTTCCAATATTATTATTTTTTCACGACCGTAACTGTGTTTATGATTCTGATTTTACCTTATACGCTGTAAAGCGTTTATTTACAAACTGTTTTTATTATTCCGTGTTTTACTTATTAAAATAAAATATGTTAATTTTCTTCTTTTCTGTCAACAAAAAAATTAACACATTGTACTGGAAAACTATATAACTGATTTTAGAATCACATTGTTTAATTAAAAAAGGTCATTTAACAAACACACACACATTCTAAGGAATTTAATTTAGGTTAACTTTCTTTCCGATAGCATCTAAATAACTAATCGTGTTCACTGTATTTTATTTGTTGGTGCTTTTTTATTGTAGGACTGGCGATAACTTTGACCCCGTCGTTAATGGTAGGGTCAGGGTCAAAGTTAGCGCGGGTCCTACACTAAAAGTGTACCGATTTCTTCCGATTTGAAAAATATTGTTCGCTGTATTTAGATTTTCAAATTGTTGATTTTAACAAATTTATTGAATCAAATTGTTTGATTAATAAAATAATTGATTTACAAATTACTATTAAAAAAACACACACATTCTAATGAATTTAATTTAGGTAAAGTTTTCCTCGAGAGCATTTACATAACTAATCGTGTTCGCTGTATTTGATTTTTTTACTGTTTTATTTTAAGGTACACCTTTTCTCCGATTTGAAAATCTTCCAATATTATCATTTTTTAACGACCTTAAGTGTGTTTAGGATTTCGGCTTTACCTTTTACGCGGTAAAGCTTTCATTTACAAACTGTTTTTATTATCAATGTCTAACGACCCAAGAAATATGACTGACGCTCCATCGGTTAACGAGTGAGCGTTCATTTCTGATGCGGCAGCCTAGCAAAAATATGCGACCGGAGGCAGTATATATTTGCTAGTTTACATAATGTACATTTTAAAATAAAAATTAAATATTATGAATCAGTAAGAGAAAATACGAATTGGAAGTTTCGAATTCAAACATATTTGACGAGTTCGTAATACATTTTTAAATTCTACTGTCGGTTTCTTTATTAAATTGAGATGCAAACAAGTGTCGCTCAGAATTATTTCAGTAAAAATGTTTTATATCATTATTTTAATTCTTACAGAGAGAACATTAACTTAAGGAGATGAAGTGTTATTGTTGTAGGTATGTTCGTACCGTATAATATGATATTTTAATTAGAATATATTTACTCATGAATTAAACATGAAGAAGAATGAATCACAGTGAAGCGTTTCGTCTGTCAACATCCGATTATGTAAACGTATGCGCTAATAATTAGTCAGAAACGAATAAGTGCTATTAATTAAAGCCGAGGTGCACGAGTCTAAAAAACGCAGGAAAATATGCGCCTTTTGATTGAATGTTTATTAACCGAAAAAAGAATAAGAGAAAGTAGGAAAAATGAATGAAAGAAAAAATACAATGAAATAAAAAATAATAACGAATAAAATAAAATAAATAATAACAAACAAAAAGAGAAAGAAAAGACAAAGAAGAAAGACATAATAAAATTAATGAAAACGCGACAGAAAGACTGATAAGATAAATGTCTAAAGTCGAATCGTTGAAAAGATTGTAGCCACCATTTTAAATCACGGAACACTATAAGTAATTAGGTTCGTTAAATTTATTCCGTAGAAACTAGAATGCGAATAAGTCTATACGTAATAGTTAGAAATAACGTAATCCGATATTCTCGAAAATCAGCAGCAGAGGGAACATTTTTGCTACCACTTCTATGGAGTATGTTATGGGGAGAGTCTACGATGCCAAAAGTATATTTAGTGTTAGATTTAGAAAATAATCATAAATTGATTATAACACGTTCGAGTGAATAAGCTTAATATTGTGGTGGATTTAGGAGCCTGTGATGCATGTGGTTATTTTGTTACTCTCGTAAATAGTGCAGTAGAAAAACGGCTTAACTTTATATAGAAGATATATTTATTTAGTTTTATAAATCGATGTATAGAATTGTTAGTTTAATTATTATTTTGTTATCTCTCTATGCATTTCTTAATTTTATTTTTATTTTTATTATTATTAATTTTATTTCGATAGATTTATTGTATTCAAAATTCTATTGGTTTGTTTAGCTTTATTTAAGTGGTAGACAGAGGTGGTAACAATTGAAAAATGTGCCATTACTGATTATTTTTTATTTAATTAATATTAAACGCTTTTTAAATCAATAGTATACATATAATCACATGGGTGTATACATATTAGAGGTGCATTGTCTTGTTTTTTAATCTGTGACCGCATTTTGGCGATTTCTTTCTTCAAACGTACCAATAAGACTATATAATATTCGCTATTGATGGTTTTTACTTTTCGAAAGGTAATTGATATACAAAATACCTTGGGGATCTCAAAATATTGAG
>OY744517.1:162534411-162536911 GCA_963556195.1 Sepiola atlantica
ACATAGTACTTTACATATCTTCGATTTTTTTTTCCAAAATGAATAGGCGGGGTTTACAAAATAATATACAGTCTCAATTAGACATAATATTTTATTAAGTGCACAAAATGTGAATATTACTAGTTCGAAGTTCAAAATAAAAATGTATTTTTTTCACAGCGTATTAATAAATAGGAGTTATTTTATCGATCAAATTATATATATATATATATATATATATATATATATATATATATATATATATATATATATTTCGGCAAGGAATATAGATATTTGAGACATTTTCTCTGGGGGGTGACATTGAAAAGTTGTAAAAACGAGTCAAAAGGTGTAATTACATACAAAAAAGATTAAAAAGTCAAATATTTTATTAATATTAAAATATCTTATGTCAATTGGAAACAAAATGTGGAGGTTAATTTATTGTTTTTTAAAATATTTAAAATCTAATTTTAATCACATTTAAAAAAAAAATCTTTCATTTTAATCAAAGTTTGGTATAGCTTAAACCAGTAGTTATAATAAATTTTAACTTCATTCTTATCTTTTAAGGAAAATAAATATAAATAAAAAAGGCACTCATCACGGTAAATACGTGGAAATAAAATTTACGCACTGCGATTAAAACGTGAGTTAAATGAAAACTAGTGACAAGTTTAGGGAGAAAAAATTGAGGTCACAAGTAGATCATATTAAGCCCTAGAAGCAACAACTTTTTGCCTACAAAAGGAAGGTTTTAATGTCAATATTGATTGTTTCTAGGAGTTTAAGATAACACAATGAATGTGATCTACTTATGACGGAGAAACTATCGCGTATGTAACAAGGCACACATTTGGCGCTAACTATGAGGTGTTGGGGATCTTACCCGGATATTTCGACCAAACGATTACAATTATTTGGTCGGCCCATGCGTATAGCAAGGGGGGGTATTCGTAATTCAAACCTTTGGATTCAGAGCAAATCACTAAGGCACGATGAGCCAAACATTTGATCAGATTTATTTTTCTTTGATTATGACAAGAAGAGTCCCAGCGAAAGTATAAGCTAGCAAATGTTGGTTTACGGTAAACAGATGTACAAAACAACTAATCAAATTCATGCAGTAGTACACATAGGTAAGGAGGAGTGGAATTATGTTCCTTCCCCCTAAATTTGTCACTTGTGCTCATTTCACCCGATGTTTTATGTGTTAATCACAATGCATAAATGTTATTTCCGCGTAATTATTGTAATGAGTGTGGACGAAAGCCGGCTTAGTAAGTTTATGTAATTACACCTTATTTTACTACTTTTCAATTTCATCCCTCCCCCAAAATGTCTCAAATGTATATATTCATTGCCGTCATAAAATTGTGTACCAAAAATGCTTGTCCAAAAACACTTTTGTTTTAAGATTTAATTAACTTACTAAGAAAAGAACAAGTTAATTACAGACCGTTGTAACTCACCGTTTGGTTTAGAAAATCCGTCTTGTTCTTTGGACTTATTTTAGAAATATGTTATATATATATATATATATATATATATATATATATATATATATATATATATAGTATTACATATAGGATACAATTCGATATATTCATAGTATATTAATAAGAATTTACAATATTCAAATCATCAATTATCTGAATAAATGGTAATCTTTAGATCCCAGCCTCAATAAAATACAACTTTCATAGGTAAAATCTGTAAACATTTCAAAGAAGACGAATCAATTTTTATTGTTAATACCCCAAAAAAGACGTGAACATATTATTGTAGCTTTAAATGGTGTTTACTTATTTTCATTTGAAAACAGGGAGACAATCAAACAAATTTAAGTTTAAAGTTTTAATATTGTTGAACTTATAATTAAGATGACGGAATTCAAAACAATTTAATTTAAATGATATGGTGTAATTTAAATAAAAGTCTTTACATCCATAGAAAATACTAGAAATAAAATGTATTCAAAAAGAGAGCCAGGACATGATTACAAATGTTATAAGATAATAGTTACTGGTAAATATAGGATGACAATAGTTTTATTGGAAATGAATTCCAAGAAGGGTTAAGAATTGATACTAGCATTTCAAATTAAGTTTATACGTAAACAATGATATAACAATGTTACTGCAGGTATATATGTAAATAAATATGCGTATTAGCATGGACTATGAGAAAACTAACATTAAAATGTATTTACACAACTTTTGACATTTATTCAATAAAATAATCCGATAACATTGGGTGCAAAAGGAGATCTTATTAATTACGAAGAATAAGGTAAGGCTCGAAGCTGTATAAGTGCAGAGAATTACGAAAAATAAACAGTTTACAAAATTAGTTAGAATAGTGTCTATACTGTAGTAATAAACAATTAATGTTATTAGACGCAATTTAGAGATTAGGATGCTTAATAAGGGAATATAGCACATTATGACGACTGTACTTGAAACAATTGTTATGCATGCATGTGAAAAGCATTCTATCCTTTTTATTTAGTAAATAACCT
>OY744517.1:162541911-162696911 GCA_963556195.1 Sepiola atlantica
CATACGTACGTATGTACCACCCTGTATCTCATCAACTATTTGATGGATTCAGCTGATCTTTGGCAGAAATAGAGGTTCTAGGGTCTAGTTGGTGGCATTTTAATTTCAGTTTACCATATACCTTAGTTTTCCAGCGAATTCCAAAAAACCTTTTAAATGACTAGTATTCATACACCTTATTCTATATCTTATCGACCATTTGATAGATTCAGCTGATTTTTGGCAGAGATAGAGGTGTCTAGTTGATGGTATTTTAATTTCAGTTTACCATATACCGTGATTAGTCAATCTACCAACTATATCAGTTATGAGAAGACATTTTATTGAGGCATAGTATTTACAAAAGTAGTGACATTCCATGAAAAATGCCAGTATACTGAAATCATATGCCCTTAATAGGGTTGAAATGAAAATTTATATAGAGTAAATGTACAAAAGCAAGGAAATCCCCAAATATTTACACTTTTATTGTCATTAAGGGTATGCGAGCAAAACAGGGCTATGTATTTCACTGGTAGGAATTTTTCTTCAGCGCACCTCACACACTTCATCCACTCATGCATAGAGATTTATACTGTAGGTATTTGATAATGAAATGGTTTGGTTGATATGTAGTCATACCCTTAATGACAATAAAAGTGTAAATATTTGGGAATTTCTTTGCTTTTGTACATTTAGTGTATATGAATTTTCATCTTAACCCTATTAAGGGCATATGATTTCAGTATACTGGCATTTCTCATGGAATCTACAGTACGTTCTTTGAGTGTCAGTATATTGTAAATCACACAATCGAAATAAAAAGGTATCAATCATGTGTGGTTTATTTTAAACTTACCTATTGCAAATAGTATAGTAAAATAATAGTTTTAGTTCCATTTGTTTTTCATCATAACACCAAACTAAAACTAAATTATTGTTTACGTTCCCAGCTCTAAAACCATTTACACACATTTTGCATGTAAAGAAATATGTTTAACATTTTAGAAACCCTTGTAATGATCGCGTATGCCTTTCTTTCTTTTTTTAAATTCTTATATTTTTAGGTGAATGTTATTAGTTACCAATTACTGGTACCATGCATAATAGATACTGCATAATCATCTTTATTGGCCAATGGGCCCCCTTATCTATGATATTTATAAAACAAACATTTATTTCTGTGTTAAAAAACGTCTGAATATGCATTCTGTTCTCTGTAAAATCAAATTAAAAAATCGAAATACAAAATGTGTCCATAAAGATTGTTTATTTTAAACCTTCCTATTGCAAATAATATGGTAACATCATAGTTTTAGTTCTGTTTCTGTTTTCATAATATAACAACTTTACTAAATTGTTGTTTACACCCCCAGCACTTAAAGCATGTACACACATTTTGGTATATAAGAATGCATGTTTAACAGTTTTTGACACCCTTGTAGTAATCCCATATGTCTCTTGTAGTAAGAAAGTTTCAATAGAATACTGGTCGTATTCTGATTTGTGGGTGTTCACTTAATGGTACCCAAGTGAAACATGTTTTAGTTGTCAAATGACTAGAAGCTGAACGTCTCTCGACAACACCGCCTCGAACAAAACACCTGTTATACGTAAATCTTTTGCCATACTGCAGATGTTCTAGATCAGTTTCTCTTCGAACAGATGAATCATCCACCTTATATGGAGATACAAATGAACAATCATTTGAAAGCCTTAGGTCGACAGTTCGAATCAGTCTCACTGCATCCCACGTTTTACAATTCGTTGTTATTTACTTCGGGGATATATTTTGCCCATTACACCGCTGAAAAGGTGAATGCTATTATTTGTCAATTACTGATACCAGGTAGCATAGATATTGAGCAAAGTCTATTTTTATTTGTCTATATTATACAATAATGTGCAAGTGTTTAATATGTTTCAAAAGAATTATGTACATGGAGTTACCAGTCGAGGATTCGTCTCCGACGATCAATCCGACAGCAGGTGGGCCCTTCGGGCATCTCACGGCCCTGCTCTCTCGGGCTAAGGTATTTGTTTGGGGTTGTCCTATGAGGTCGACCATCCCAGACCTTACCCTCTTTCTTCGAGAAGGGCTTGGTTTATGGCTAATCGCCCGAGACGCCCCTAATAAGAATGCCAGCTGGATTTGCAGGGCTTGAGCGCGCTACCTCTTGCGTGCTTGCCTTCCATCTCCACCTTCCGGCATTGTGTCACATCTTCCGGTAATGAGAGGAAGGTAAATGCCTTCGGTCCGTTTTAGTAGACGGTTGACACTATTTCAATGCAGTCGGATTACGTTGCCTACCGTTTGATCCCTTTCCTTTCATTTCAGCAAATGTTATAGCAAAATACGACAAAAAATGTATATTCAACTCATGTGACACCTTCGCAGTAATCAGCAATGTCTCTGTAAATATGATTGCTTTTATTTGTCAATCTCTAATATAAGGTACGATATCGTTTATTTACCTCCCCTCGCGGGAAAAGTTAGACATCAAGTCATTTTTTATGTCGAGCATATCCAACTCGCAAAAATGTGACACTTTGGATGCAACAAAAATTTAAATTGTCCCATTACCAATTTATCCAGGACAGATACTACACTTTAAATTATTTGGCGGCAAAAATATAAAAAATAACTATCGTTGTGAGTTCGGTTTTAAACAACTACATTATGCTTTATTGCTCATGTGTTCAAGTTTTTATTAGTATTAGTAAACAATATTACACATTTGTAGGTTATTATTGATGTGTAATTTTTCCTCTTCTTTTCTTCTCTGCGTTAGACTAAAGATTTACTTTCATTTTAAAACTCATATTGTCTGTTATCAATCCACCCGGGCAACGCCAGGCAGCCCTGCTTGTTAATACTTTTATCACAAAGTAAGGAATGTTATGTTTAGATTATTGTTGTAATATATATTACCCGGCGCATATTGGTATTTAATAGACATGCCATGCATATTTTGACGGAGATAAAGTAAATGTGTAATTGAGTTGATAACAAATAGTTTAACGTCAACCAAATCATTCATTCTCTAAATAAGTAACGTATAATTTGTAAGAGATAAATAGTCTATTTCTGATGATCCTTATAATAGTCCTTTGTACGAAACTAGACTCATTAAATTGTATACATATTTGACGTACTTAATAATGAGATAGAGTTTATTTGTCATTTTATTTTGATGTCAGCTTACACGTGACAAACTTTGTGAGGGTTGGTGTCTTTTTGTCTCTTCATTCGTTTGTCTGCCCGTCCTTTGCTTAATAAGTTTGAAATATCATTTCATTCGCTTAAACGCATTTTATTTTCAGCGCGCTCAATGCAGTTCAGTTTTTACTTAAACGGGTGCGTATGGTTACACATTGTGAAGATGATTCAAAGGAGAAATAAAACGAACTTTACGATTGGCTAAAGTTATTGTCAATTTTCTTGTAGCCTCTTTAATATAAACACACGTTTCAACACCGATTATCTCCGCTAGTGTACGTACATTATTGTACTAGAGCTGAGTTAATCAATAGCGTTATTTTCCTTGGGGCTTTTTCCTATATATTTTAAGCACACAAAATACATACTAACATTTGTACTATTACTACAATGCATTGTATCATGTGTATTAATCGGACCACTATTCTCATCTTGGATGTTATTCTCACAACGTTTCGGTCGATGAACCTCCGACCTTCTACAGACGAGTCTTGTCGAACGCTGGAATCTGTACTGGATTTCGAACTGAGCCCGTTATTTAATCCGCGAGGATAGATTGTTCTCGTTCCGTCGGCCATGACCGGGTAGAAGTCTAAAGCAATTCTTAATTATATTCTAAATATAAGCTTTAACATCCAGAAAACTGCCACTTAGAACTGACTATTACTTTTCACTTTATCCGATGGACAACGAGTCCATGTTGACTAAAGATTTGATTAAGAATTGCATGATATTTCTACAATCTACCCCCGTATCTTAAATAAAAAGTTAGGTTTGAAATTTCGTATAGGTTCCCAGGTTGGAGATAAAGATTCCTGAAGTCGAAAAGATGCACCTGTAGAAGATCGGAGGTTAAATCGGCCGAAATGTTGTGACAATAATATCCAAGATGAACACATATGTCTAAATAATCAAAATAAACAAATTATCACATTCTCATCAAAACAATTCCGAAGACTAACTTGTGAAAATAGTCCTCAGTTTTGGGATTGAGTTATGTTTTAATTTGTTCTCAGTATTTATATAATAGTATTGTATTAAAAGATATGGCGTGTACTTTTTTTATTAAAAGTATTTTTTGTTCATGGAACGATATTTTACTTTGTATATGTAATTTTATAAATATAATATATAAATATATATATATATAAATATATATATATATATATATATATATATATATATATATATATATATTTAGATTTTTCACTTATAACATAGATCATTCAGTGAAGACCGGGGTTGTTCCAATAAAAACAAGCTCGATGATATTCGATTACAGAGTACAGAGCATTTATATGTGATTTTATGAAGGCTTACCAAAGCATTCCTTTCAGGACACCAATGATCACCATTAAAGATATTTTTTCTTACAAATATTATTTATTCAAATTAAATGTTTTTTCCCACACGTGTTTCACTACCAAGCAGGTACTTGCTTGGCAGATCATCAGGGAAATTAAATGTCTGGAATACGGGTTTCAACTGCCGACAATACACAATGTGGCGTTGCAATAGTTGAGGTCACTTAAGAAGAGAAGAGGAAAAAAATAAAAATAAAAGTTAAAATTAAAAAACAAGGAAGAACAACGATAAATAAAAGAAAGTCCTAGAAAAAGTCTTAGAAAAGTAGCTCGTGCATTATTTCTTCCACCAAGCCAACAAGCAAATAATCGGTCCCAAATACATTCAAAACACCCAAAAAACCGGAACAATGTGCGATAATACACTTTCACGTTGGCCGGCACAATGATGAATAAATCCTCCCCAAAATTTTTTTTAAATTTTCACTTGTATTTTTATTTTTTTTCCTCTTCTCTTCTTAAGTGACCTCAAATATTGCAACACCACATCGTGTATTGTCGGCAGTTGAAATCCGTATTCCAGACATTAAATTTCCCTGATGATCTGCCAAGCAAGTACCTGCTTGGTAGTGAAACACGTGTAGGAACAAACATTTCATTTGAATAAATAATATTTGTAAGAAAAATATCTTTAATAATGGTGATCATTGGTGTCCTAAAAGGAATGCTTGGGTAAGCCTTCATAAAATCACACACACACACACACACACATATATATATATATATATATATATATATATATATGTGTGATTTTTTGAAGGCTTACGAAAGCATTCCGTTCAAGAGACCAATCATCACTACAAAAGACTTTTCATTCAAAGATTATTTATTTAACATATATATTCAAATTAAAGAGTTTTTTTCCTACACGTGTTTCACTACCAAGCAGGTACTTACTTGGCAGATCATCAGGGAGATTAAGTATCTGGAATGAAGGTTTCAACAACCGACAATACACAATGTGGCGTTGCCTTAATTTAGGTCACTTAAGAGAAGAAAAAAATAAAAAAGTAAAAAGGTAAAAAGGAAAAATAGAAAATGTCTTAGAAAGGTAGCTCGTAAGGGTTTCGCAGTATTGCTGCTACTAAGCTAATAATTAAATAATAATCAAAAATCGTATATAAATGCTCTGTATCCGAGTATCATCGAGCTTGTTTAATTGGCCTAATCCCTGTTTTCACTGAATAATCTATTTTCTAAGTAAAAAATCTCAATCTCTCTCATATATATATATATATATATATATATATATATATATATATATATATATATATATATATATATATTTAAAAATATTAATAACATATTATTTATGTATCTATTAACAAGCTTGTTTTGTCTTTTGAAAACTCATCAGTATAGATTAAAACAACCGGTTTACTTACCAAAGGGATCGAACATAAAAACATAGTCTTGTTAAGTCCTAGCAGGTCAGCATCGCTATTGAGACGTGTAAATACGTTATTCTTATAACAAACTGGTACAGGTAATTACATCAATATAGTTCAACCAAGAGGATTGATATACTTGAGAAAATGTTTGAAATCTTAAATGTCGAAAAATAAAAAGACAACATCTGAAATTAGTCTTTTTCTGTTCGCTTTCTTTTCTACCTTCATATATTTCTCTCTTTACCACTCCGGCTCTGGATTAAATAGCATTACTGTCTATGGTAATATTCTCTTTTGTTTATAATGAACTATTCCAATAATCTTATTTTTTCGCTTCCTTATTACCTTTAAAATATAAGAGTGGGGAAGTCAAACAGCATAGAGTTAGAGGGATTAAGAGTTATAGATAGAAACTTAGTAAAAGATGGGCCCATATTTACTTGCATCACAGCAAGGGCAAAATTAGACACACTTTTTTTTCGCAATCACTAACATAAAATTAAGCGATAGCTGATTTGGTGAGTTACGTGCAAATTACAGCTAATTAAAAATAAATTAAAATGGAAGGTTTGTCTAACATAACTCAATTCCAAATCTAAGGAATATTTTAAACTGTATTTGTTTAATATGGAAAAAAAACTTGATTAACTTAACTTTAGATTAATAATATGTATAGATATGAACATAAACTTTACTTTATAAAAGAGGCGCTTGCTATCGCATCGTAAGGTTTGCTACTTAAAATACTTGAATTAATATTAATTTAAAATAAATATTTCATTCATAACTTTAAACACGAAAAACATGTTTCTCATTAATTCATATAGATAAATAAAGAGTAACATTTGGTAAACCCGATACAAATTTATTTATCTTTTAAAAGAAAAGGAAAAGGAAGAGATCAAGTTTTCGTTTCACTTGCACTTTAGAAATAGATTGTTTAAAATGAACTCGGTCCCTCTATAGAAAGGTAAATTCAGACACAAATGCTAAATATTCGTATATAATTTAAAACAATATTGCAAATGTGAATTATTTCTCGTATTAAAATCAAACCAATCATTGAATTAAAAAAAACAATAGTTAATAATAGTTAATTTTTTTTCAAAAACAATATGCAAATTAATTAAATTTGCAACTGATATTGCATGTACATAAGCATTACATAAAAAAGTTGGTGCGTCTAATATGTAAAGTTTAATTACTTTGAAATGAAGCGTTTTTACTTTACCGTTAGTGTGAGAAATTGGACAGACTTTCGCACTCATTTATCTAGATAGGTATTGTTAAGCAGTCTACGTTCCTTGCATACAGTCATTTCATCAAAGTATCAGTTTCATTCATAACTTTAAACACGAAAAACATGTTTCTCATTAATTCATATAGATAAATAAAGAGTAACATTTGGTAAACCCGATACAAATTTATTTATCTTTTAAAAGAAAAGGAAAAGGAAGAGATCAAGTTTTCGTTTCACTTGCACTTTAGAAATAGATTGTTTAAAATGAACTCGGTCCCTCTATAGAAAGGTAAATTCAGACACAAATGCTAAATATTCGTATATAATTTAAAACAATATTGCAAATGTGAATTATTTCTCATATTAAAATCAAACCAATCATTGAATTAAAAAAAACAATAGTTAATAATAGTTAATTTTTTTTCAAAAACAATATGCAAATTAATTAAATTTGCAACTGATATTGCATGTACATAAGCATTACATAAAAAAGTTGGTGCGTCTAATATGTAAAGTTTAATTACTTTGAAATGAAGCGTTTTTACTTTACCGTTAGTGCGAGAAATTGGACAGACTTTCGCACTCATTTATCTAGATACGTATTGTTAAGCAGTCTACGTTCCTTGCATACAGTCATTTCATCAAAGTATCAGGTTCGCCTTTCGAAGACAAACTCTCAATTAAAAGCGTGCTTAAAGTCATTGTATTTCAAATGCCGTTTTTAATTAGTGTTTGCTAATTATCCATTAACGAGGCGTGGACAAATGAAATCCGATTTAGACAATCGCCTTTCTGTCAGCGCTATCGACAGTTGGCTGGTAATTTTAAACCGCGTCTCGAGCTCTTCGTGTTAGGGCAATAATCAGTCGCGATTACAAACGACACGTTTATATTAAGAAGAGTCCCTCCATGTTTAACAAGTCAGAACATGAATTTTAAAACGGTCAATCAATTGAAACTTAATTAATAATACGAGACAAGTGACAGCATCCAAACTGCAATTATCGATCGATAGTCGAGGAACTTGATGCGTATTTGCCACACCAGTTGAAGTTCATGTATTCGCCGGGTAACAGATTTACAGTGAGAGGGGGTGAGAGTGATTGATGGAGACTTAGAAAAAGATGGACACCTATTTATTTGCCCCCCCCCCTCACGAAGGCACAGTTAGAGAAGATGACAGTTTTTTTTTGGGGGGGGGGAGAGATGAACATATCTTCAATCTAGAATAATTTCAACGTATACCGAAAAGTCAAAAAACGGTCACTCCATTTAAATAATTAAAATGGAATGTGAGTCACATAGTCTGGGTTCGTCATTGAGTTGACCTATATGTCGCCATTTACTTCTAAAGAGTAATTTAATAATCATTACTCCAATCGACACCATTTGACGTTTCACCGGTGTTGTGCGTGTGTTCTTTATCTTAGCGTATTGATACAATGTCGCTAGTTGCAATCAAAAGCTATATGACAAGCTTCTCACATAAATACTTCATGGATGGAGAAGTTCCAATGTGGGATTTACCGATAAATTCTTTTTGCCAAAATGTAAAAACTAAAGAAGGTGTGGCGGAAAAATTAAGATAATAGTTGAAAGAGAAATGTTCACAAGTTTTTATTGTTCTGGTCGGCTTGGTAGATGCAACAAAGTAATTGCAACATTTGATTTGAAACTGAATATACAACAGATCTTCAAAAATAAGCGAAATGTTTCATTCTCGTCAAAAGAAAGAATCAGTATGGAGAGCTCGAGAAAATTGTAATGCTATCAAGGGTTGAATATAGGGAATGAGGTCCGTCAACAGTTTACGTAAAGAAAAAGAATAAAGAAATACGTGTATGCGCCGACTTTTCCACGGGTTTTAACCAGGGATTAAGAGATTACCATTATTCGTTGCATAGTCCGAAGAGAGTATATTTTCGAAGCTTGATGGATGAAATATTTTTCGAAATTGGATTTACGCAACGCAGATTTGCAGATCTTGGTGAATGAAGAATTCTCGAAGTTATTGTGTACAAATACGCATAAAGTTTTATACAAATTGGAAAGACTACCGTAAAGGAGGCGTCGGCTATATTTTAGCATAACATGGACGCATTACCGAGTAGTCTACAGGTTGAGAAGACGCTATCTGGATAATATTTGAATAATGAGTAAAATTATGAAGCAATAAAAAGCGCACATATATAAAGTTTTCCAAAGAATTCAAGATTACAGTTTCAAACTAAGAGAAGAGAAATATGAATTCTTTATTAAATAAATTAAATATTTGGGACAAATAATACAACAGAGTGAGAAAAAAACCGAACCGGAAAGAGCAGGCACAATAAAGAATATGCCAGCACCAGAAAATATATCGCATTTTCAAAGCTTTCTTGGGTTCGCGAATTACTGTAGCGTATGTCTCCCAAGTATGTAAACCTACGAGCGCCTTTAAATGAAGTGTTGAAGGGAAAGACTGGATTTGAACGGCAGACTACCAGGAAGCATTTGGGAAAATAAAGAACATTCTCACGGCTGATTTATTTTTAACTCATTATAATCTATAACACGAGATACGCGTAGCTTCCGATGCGAGTTCATACGGTATAAACGTATTTATTTTACACAGAATGGACGACGGTTCATTAAAGCCGATATCGCATGCGTCTCGTACACTTTTACCAGCATAGAAGAGCTACTCGCAAATAGAAAAAGTAGCGCTGACACCATTTTTGCGGTTACAAAGTTTCACCGTTTCGTGCTCGGAAGGAGATTTTCATTACAAACCGACCATGATCCATGAATTGTTAGTAAAGGTTACTAACAATTCATGGATCAAAGAAGGGGGAACCTACTCATACGGCGAAACAATTACAGAGATACGGTGCATTATCCTAAATTAAAACTACAAGATAGAGTATCTCCCATCCTCAAAGATTAGTCATGCGGATGGACTGTATACATAAATATATTGATAGTATTAAAGACACGATACTGTCCTCTTTACGAACGGAAGTTCAGGTGAAAAACACGTGTATTATAGTAAGAGAACTTCTAGTGACACTTGGAGAGATAAAGACAAAAGCGATGAACGATGATTTTATAAAAGAAAGATTGAAAATGGTATAATAGGAAAGAACGATAAATATCTCGACAGCATACTCAATCTGCAACAATGTAGTAATGCACAGTGATCGGGTCGTCATTCCGGTGACATAGCAATAACGTATTCTAGGAGACTTCGATGTTTTACATCAAGGCATATGACAGATGAAAAGTCTCATGTGAAGTTATGTCTACTAGAAGAACATGGAGCAAGGTATTGAGAATACAATTAAATAATGTAAAGGGTGTGCGTTAGCAGCAGAAACGTCTCCCATAAAATGTAAACCCTGGCGTAAAACGGTCTGACAGTCGTCGAGAATCCATGTTGACTTTGTTGAGCCCTATGGACCGGTTCTATTATTTTGTTGTGGTGGATAGCTTCACTAAATTCCAAGAGATACTCAAGTTTAAAAAACCAACGACAGAAGCAGCCATTGGGTTTCTGCATCCATTGTTCGCACGTTTCGGAGTCGGCGATTGTGCAGTATCGGATAACAGTATTCAATTCATGTCCATTGAATTCAGAATGTTTTGTCAATCGTTTTTAGTGGAACACTTCACAATCGCGATGCATCATGCAAGAATCAACAGGCGAGCGGAGCGATGTGTCGATACTTTTAAAAAGCTAAAAAAGCGAGAGGTACTCCCAAAAGCCATACAGGATTTTCTACAATTGTACAGAATGACCTCGAATGATAACGTTCCATATTGCAGTTAACCAGCAAACCTGTGTTCGCAAGAAAGATCGAAACGATTATCGACAGAATGTCACCGACTCATAAGAAACGGGAATGAAAAATAAATGTCAAAATAGGATGTTTTAAATTCGAAGAACATGTTTTTATCAGTATGTTTATGAACAACCATTAATTTTGGGAAATCTGGATTGGAAATCTAGATGAAAGAATTGGGAATATGCTTTACATGGTTAAAAGGGCCAAAATTGACCTATAAGAAACATTTTAACTCAATCAAGAAATTATATTCCGATACTGTAGAGGACAATACTACAGAAGAAACATTGATGGACGTCGTGTTTCACACGTACGAATTACCAGTCCTGCAAGTAGTTTCTCAAATGCCAAGATCTAAAAGGAAAAGGAAAAATGCCGGCTAGATGGAAGTAAACCCCAAGAAAAAGAAAAACATATCGACTCTTTACGGAGCAAAGGCTTAAAAGTGTGTAGTTATGGTGTAATCTATCAATTTCAGCAATAAAAAGACTTACCCAGACACAATAAATACGTGGCAGCTATTGGTGGCAGTCATGCGCCGACAAGGATCCGATCTCGACAATCAGTTCGGGTAGAAACTCCTCTGTTATTTATCGAACTGGGGTATTGGTCCTAGGTAGTCCTAGAAAGTTTCCCCATCGCAGGACTTGCCTTTCCACTTTGATGTTGAATAAGTTTATTGCTAACTGCCTGAGGCTCCCTTACCAGGGAATGCAAACGGGGATAATCAGACTATTTTATAGAGGTCAGAGTGAACCTTTTTAGGAGCGCTGGCTTGATTCTCCGATATTCCGGCTTAGTGTCACATCTTCCTGCGGTGGGAAGGAAGTAAATACTGCTATTAGTGACAGTTATGATCCCAGAATGATGACGCGACTTCTGTAACATACTTCTGTCAATACACTTTTCTTAATTATACCACTGTGTTTGTCTTGATTATTACCGGCTCAGCAAGGGCACAACATTAGTATATATATATATATATATATATATATATATATATATATATATATATATATATATATATATATATATATATATATATATTGAGAGAGAGAAAGCGATAAAAAGAGGGAGAGGGAGAGCTACTTATACATTGAATAAAGAAATACTTTTATTTTTAAAAAATCTTTGTTGTTACGTTGTATTCGTTTCTTCTTTAATGTCATACAACATATGTTTAAAAAATTTATCTGTTTTTTTTCTTCTGGCGGAGATAACCAGATTTGAAATTTTTGTACGCGTGACGTAACCGCTAAGGTGACGTTAGTTCATTGAGAGGCGTCTATTTTATTAAATGAAGCAATTTAATCTCGTTGTAAATGGACGGTGGGTCGAGTGAGTTGAACATGAGGGTTGATGTGTTTCAGGTGTACTCAAAATAGTTGAATAAATCTTGGCTCGAAGTGCATTCAATTTATTTTGTTACTTAACTCAATGATTTATTTGCTGGAAGCGGTTTGAGGGTAGCGTAGCAGACTAGATACCGGAAGCTGGTGAGATAGCCAAGATGTTCGTTATGGCCAAACCATCCGGGCAAAGCATTGTGAAGTCGGGGAGAGAGAGAGAGGTCGCAAAGAGAAGAGTAAGATGCGAATGAGAATTTATATATATATATATATATATATATATATATATATATATATATATATATATATATATATATATATATAAGGTGTGACATAAATAACGTCTTTTTCATTCTATTTTTATTAAACATTTTAATTTTACCGTAATTAATCATATTAAATTCTAAGTCTACACTAATATGGTGTTGTTTAGCACCTTTCTTTTAATTTAACGGCGTTAGAAATCCCGCACCATATAAATCTATGCATTAAATATACTGATATATATATATATATATATATATATATATATATATATATATATATATATATTTATATATATATATATATATATATATATATATATATATATATATATATATATATATATATAAATTTATATGTATATATAAATATATATATATATGTGTGTGTGTGTGTGTAAACAGGTGTATGTGAGTAACTATTTTATCTATAAATTAATAAATAAATGAACACGTCCATGAAAATGGGGCGACATTCCGTATCTAAGGGATTTACTTCTAATTCTCGAGGCGAGTGAAAATACCAGCAATTGATCGCTAAAAACAATAATAAACAACAGCAATGTCATATAAAGTATAATTACACACAACATTATAGCAAAAGTTAGAAAACAGAAGAATATAACAGTTACTAAAATAATAACGCTCATAAAAACGGGCGAAGAAACCCTACTAACAATGCCAAACAACTTGATCCTCAAAAACCTAAACCACATAAACGACTCGGGAGAAAGTAAAATATTTGGTTTAACGCACTGTATAATAGCAATGTTAAAACTGATATCACAAGAAAATTCTTTAAAATTATAGAACAATCTTTTAAACATCCACATAGATATAGCACTATCCTGAACAAAAATTCTACAAAAATCTTCTATTCTACAATGCCTAACATAGCACAAACTATAACTACTTCTAACAATAAGAAAATTAAATCTGCGCAAACATTAATACCTCCAGTAGCGCTCACTATCAATTTTAACTGCAAAAACATAGAATGTTGTCCACTAAACAATTATTGTATACATAAAGACGTTATATACGCCTGCACTGTGAAACAATTCCCTCGCAGCGTTAACCAACAAAGTAACACCAGTACACGTATACCTCCCCTACACGATAATCCTACATATTCCCAACCCTTACTGCATGATAATACCCCAAATTCAACTGCAAGTGTCAACCCTCTTTCCTTACCAGTGTATAACAATCGAGCTCAAACTTCCCCGGCCTATATAGCTTCTCCATCACACAATTTACGCTTAACCTTTAATCAGAACTGAAGCATACAGACCCTGAACGCATCTACTACTATAAATAACACACATAATGCAATACTTCCGTCTATATCAAATACATACTTACATAAGATCTAGTGCTTTCTCAATAAATAAAATGCATATCCAACACCATTTCCACTTTTAAAAGAAATAACGACCAACTTCAAAGGACTTCCCTAACTAATTTAATAAAACAATAAATGTGAAAATATCCTTTACTCATTGCACTGGTCGATATTTAAAAATTCTAGGTCCTATACCCAAGGATGTAGGTTCTGCCAATTATGTCCATAAGCCGTTATTATAATAATTGCTGCCAAGATTAAACATATTATAAACTCTATAAACGAATTTCTTTTGGCATTCAGACATAAATATAATTCAAATATATCAAGTTAATAGCACAAACTGACACACCTTCCCCATCCAATAATCAAGCGGTCTCAGCTAACAGAAGACCAGTATTATAAAAACTCACTTCAAGTGCCTAACATTAAAAAAATCACATAAAACAAGTCTTCAATCTAGTCCTCTACACATCCCTATGTTTCTACCTACTGAAAACCACGCGTAAAACTTACATCCCCTAATTTTTTGAATTCTATTAAAATTGCATGGAGGGTTTCCTAACCCTTTGAATTCGATACTCGTTTTTACTATAAGTACATTCCCCCTTTTATCCTTAAATTACATCTTTACCTTTTTAACTTCAATATTTTAATATTTTAACTTAAACATCTGATCCTGACATAGCTTCCCATATAGTACTCTACACTCTAAACACCCCCCATTTGTTGAAATTATACTAAAATGTACGCAACAAGTTTGCTATCCTTAAACATTTTAAACTTAAAATACAGCTTTTTTGTGTCCAATTTTTTTTACTCTATCTAACTTACACTTCCTATTAAACTGTCTCTCCTACTTTTACATTTTTCTTGATGCATACGCTACATATTTTACAGTTTATTTGTAACTAACAGTCTTTAATAGCTCTAATCTCCGCTACTTTTCTCCTCTCAACTCATCACTCTAATTAGGCCAGTTCATATATTTAGGTACTTATTTGTGATCTCCCAACCCCGACCCCTGTACATCTATCTCTCTATCAACGTGATACTAATATCCTCTTCTAACTATTTTTAAATACTTTTATCAGTCCTGTTCATCTATCGGTTTCTTTCGAATATTGATTCTATATCTTTCATCGATTTCATATATTTAAAGACGTTTGACAATATTTTTATTTTGCTTTTGGCCTTTTCCCCTCATTTAAGTCTAAACCTTTGCCCTTCCTAATATCAATTTATAAAATATTAACTTCAAACCTCTAAGATTCGTATCCACGTCTATCCTCGCTTCTCCCTGTCTTTAGCAATCACATCTCTTTCCTATCAATCCCCTAGTAAAACCCATTTAGCCTCCCCTCTCCCACCTTGCCGTCCCCCGTATTCGTTCACTTCTGCCTGTCTTGTTTGAAAATCCATTCTTGACGTTGAACTACCACTTTTATTCTATTTTTATCTCACTGTTAACCCATTTTACTGCTAGGATTTTTAGATTGAAATTACCATTTATCACCTAACTTTGAAGTTAATTAATCCAAAAAACTCTATCTGCAAAGCCCAGAAATGGTTCCTAAATGTCTTTTAATACGTGACTAATATCCTAAACTTTCAGACAGCGCAACTTCTTCCAACCAGTCGGATCAGCTGGTCGATTTAATGGTTATTGACTATCCACAAATTCAACAGATTTTTATAACTTCAGATGCCAATATTTGTCTTAAAATAGGACTGGAATTTACTTTATCTCGAATATGCTTTTACGAACACTTTTGCTACATTCACCGGTGATTTTTTGGCTTTTATTTTCTACATTTTCTTTTTACGCTGTATTTTATTTTTAATATCGTTTCAAATTTTGATATTTTGGTAATTTGTCCTTTACCAACTGATCTATCTGCTCTCCTCTGACGATAAGATATTATTCTTTGAAACAGCCATTGTTTAAGGAAGGAATAATAAAATGTATCTTATTTAAAATCACCTTTTTGAAGAGCTGATGATTTAATAGATATTTAATTTTACACATTTTTAATTCTAATCATTTACTTGTTTATAAAATTGCTCTATCTCGTATCCTGATCATCAACTTTTCATGATAGATTTACTTCAAATATATATTTTTTATTCTCCTGTTCCTTATATATATATATATATATATATATATATATATATATATATATATATATATATATATATATATATATATATATATAACTGGTTGAGTTGTTTCTCAAAAATGTTCAAATATATCTTATAACGACGCTTTCAAAACTGTAGCAACAGTTATATTATTTATCTCACGCCTGCCAATGCGTTCACTACAAATACCGGACATATAAACAAACTCTCCAATAACATCGGAGAGGATCGTAAATTTTCGGCCACGCCGTCAGATTTTCACCATGAAAAATAAAAAATAAAAAAATACAATGTCTGTTTACCATGAGTATGGTTTTTTAAACCGAAAATTCGGATTTATAAATATCAAAAAAAATAATATTACATAAATTTTCATTTATTGATATAAAATCACGCGTCTGTTAACTGGTTTCTCAAAAATGTTAAAATATATATATATATATATTTCGTGATTTTTTGGTGAGTATAAAATGTTATTATCACAAGCATGAAAGAAAGACGAATTTTATCGTTCATAATTAAAAGTTAATCAAGAAAAACAATTATGTATCACAAGTGTGTAAAAATATATACACATATATATATATATATATATATATATATATATATACATATATAATTATTTTTATTTATACAGATATGTACAACAGCCGCTTTATTGGAATGCCGATGTTATCGATCATTTACTATTTTTTTGCAATATGAGCATCTAAGTGAAAGATCAGACTTTTCCGCCAAATAAGATCTTAGTTTCTAATAATTACTGATCGATAAAATCAATATGCCAGTTTAGCGGCCTTTTGTACATAGCTATATGAATAAAAATCATTAAATACATAGCTCTATTTACTATTGAGTACTATTATATAAGCCAGTTAAAATTCTTTTCAATTTTTATCCCGTGGATGTATACTATACCTTAATACTATATATATATATATATATATATATATATATATATATATATATATATATATATATATATATATATATACATGCATGTTTGATTAAACAAGAGTGCCAACTTCTGCTTATTCAGCTTTTGAACCGTTTTTTTTCTAGTCTTCGTACGACGGATTTGATGTTATAATCCAAGGAGTGTTAAAAGCTGAATAAGCAGATCAAAAGCTGAATAAGCAGAAGTTGGCACTCCTGTTGAATCAAACATGCATAAAAGAAAGAATGCTGCCCAATTATACAAATTCTAAAATATACATACATATATATATATATATATATATATATATGTATTAGTTTTATTTACCCTAAACAAGTCAACTTACTACTAAGTTGTAAAAGGCTACTGTGATAGGAGTCAGATTTTTGGGTGGTGACCCCCTTGTTGAGGAGCTGGGTAGCAATATATTTGTTCACATTACATTTAAATACATACATGTTTGTACGGTCGGGGTAACAGGAAGCAGAGACGGAATTCCAAATGAAAGCAGTCTGAAAAAGAAACTATCAAAGTAGAAACTCTCTTTAAGGAATTGGAGTTTTTTGCTATTCGGTTGGCACCAACACTTTTTAAAAAATACACCGGGATGCAACTTTGCTGCAATGCGACAAGCCTGGAGTTTGGCAGACACTGCGAAACCTATTCGGTTAGAAATTCGTTTTTGTATTCTGTCCAAGATGGAAGGGATTGTGTTTGCTTCGCTAGCTAAAATGTGGCAACAATACTCCATGTACGGGTTCATGGTTGCTATATAGAGATCTAGGATACTGGCAGATGTATAAAGTGTTGTAGCTTAGTAGAAGGAGCCTACCTTATTTGCAGCAGACTTGCCATCATCTTCTATGTACTTATTCCTGCTCATGTTGCTTGAGACTGTCAGTCCAAGGAGTTCGAACGTTGGAATCTCAAGAGAAGTGATATCGGCTATGACAATCGGTGGTTGGAAAGGTTTCTGCTAGTTGTTTATGGAGAGGATCTTCGTCTTGGTAGCATTAAATGCGATCATCCATTTTTGGCTTTATTCTACTACAGCCCGGAGGTCGTTTTCAAAGGATTCAGCGATCGTCCTGCAAGAGTAATCATTTGATTTGCCTTCATGCCGGGAATAGAGGGTGGGGTCATCGGCAAATACAATCATCTCAGACACAATTGTATCGGGAGGTCGTTTATCACAATTAGAAATATTATAGATGCAGGCATCGACCCCTAGGGCACACCAGCGTTTATGTGATGTCGTTTGGATGTACGACTATCAAGAGAGACATGAATCTTTGTTTTAGATCAGAACGATTAGATTATATTAAATATTGATAATATACGAGTTAATGTATTTACCTAAGAAAACCTTCATGACAGACTTTATGAAATGCGTTGAAGATAAGAAGTGCTACCGCTCTAGCGTCACCAGTGTGTGGTATATACGTTAGAATAGCGACAGTAGAATGGGATAGCCTAAATCCATACTATTAGTCAGATAGAGGTTTAGAATTTTCAGGGTGCTGGACTATGGATAGGAGGCTTATGGGGCGATAATTTTGTGGGTCAATTATTACTTCAGAGTTCTTGAAAACTCGTACCACAGAGGCAATGTTCATACTATCAGGGAAACAAAGTTCTGGAAAGTATATATTATAGAGTTTGAAGTGGATAAAAGCCAACTCAGCAGAGCATTTCCGTATAAGTATAGCATGGATAAGATCTTGTATGTATGCTTTGGAGGTATCAAGATTTTTTATTATAGCCTGGACACGAGAAAAGGTGATGATTCGATCATCTAGTACAGTTTTTGTCCGCGGTGGAAAATTGGGGATTGGGTTATTTTCCAGAGTCCAGGGTGAAGTTTCGGGTGAACCGCTGAGCAGGCAGTTTAGTCTTATCCGTTGCCGTGGGGACGACTTCATCGTAGTTGGATAAAGGGGACATCGTTGAATCTCCATTGTTCATCATGCTATTATAGATTTCCAGAAATCGCGGATTCCTAGGTTCTGTTATATGATGCGATTTATAGTCTTTGGTATAACTATTCTTAGCTGCGGCTATTATATTCTTATAGTGGCTTCTTGATGTTACAAATTTATGCTTATTTTCAGCCGACTTACGGCAGTTAAAACGACGGGATGCTTGCTGCTCCTACCTAATCTCAGCTGCACATGTCGAAGTGAACCACTGGGGACAGTGATGCTTTCTTTAGAATGTGCTGCTCCTATGCCTAATTTACCACATCCAGTAACATCCTCTGTTTACTGCTCAGCAGTGAGAGAGATAGTTCTATTCCAAGGTGCATCTCTGATGAGATCTGTGAGAGATTCCCAACCAGCACGTTGTTAGTATCTGGTTTTCTTTAGCAACGCTTCTATTTGGGGTCGGCAGCTCATGGTGAATATAAAAGTTGAATACAAAAAGGCAGATAACTTCATGACCGGAAATATATATATATATATATATATATATATATATATATATATATATATATATATATATATATATTACATTTTATGAATTCCATATGGCCGATTGCCTACGTTTCAATTCTTGTTTCCGTTTGGTAATTTGGTTCTATGCAGGATGCGTGTAAAAGTTGTATTTTATGTGTGTTCTTTTTTCTTGAGGATTTTTTTCCGGAAACGATCATTGGTCTTTTGATGAGCTGCATGAATTAAAGATCCGAGCAATTTTGTTGTTTTATATGCACGGAACTGTAGTCAAGTTACACTGAAATATCTTAAATTTCGGTAAGAAAAAATGAATAAAGACATGATCATTGGAATTAAACCAGCCATTGTTTACTTATATCAATATATATATATATATATATATATATATATATATATATATATGTGTGTGTGTGTGTGTGTGTGGGTGGGTGTATAGTATAATATAATAAGTTCCTACCTTTTCAATGCATTTTATTATTGTGTACCTTACAACAGTTCCGTCCCTTTTGGGAAATGGCATTAGGTGAATTAATCTCAGGGATTTTTCAGAAGTTTAAAAAGAAAAACACCAAAGTATAAAGCATCTCCTGGTGTTGAATTAAATCCTTTTCAATCGGGCCCATAAACGTACAGAGTGACTATTTAGAAAGTTGCTATAAATCCTTCTAGATGGTTATAAATTCCGTGTCATGGGACTTATCTGCGCTTTTATATTATCTTTCATATTCTTTATATTGTTTAAATCATTATGGTTAGCTTAATTAAAAGTTAAATTGAGATTATGTAACGCTATAAATTATAACATAAAACATGGTAAAAATGCATAACTATTTTAAATCCTACAATGAGACAGAACACCGGTGAATACATCTAAAATAGTATAATAATGAAAAAAAAAACGCATAACAAAACATTTAAAAACTCAATCAATAAATGTATAAAAATGGACTAATAAAATACGTAATCAAAGCAAAACACTCTTGTGTCAGTGAATAGAATAATAGTAAGCTAATAAATAGTTTACAAATCTATTGATAGTTAACTTACTAGAGAAAACATGGGTAACTCCATATTAGTTATTAAAACAATATGAAGACGAATTATCTCATACAAAATAGAAAAGGTAAATGTAAAGGGCAGATAATCGCTATATGATCGGAAATTAATGAGCCAGATTTCAAAAGGATGATTTAAAAATTATAAACAAGCAGTTTGGACGATAATGAACTTGAAGAGAGATTTAACAGGAATATAATTCAATCCTAGAAAACACGTTTTTCTTTCATTTTTAATTTCTGGAGATTCCCTCAGATTATGATTCATTTATAGATTAATCTAATTTCTTCTTAAACTACTGAGCGATATCTTTGTGTGACTTACATTATCAAATGAATTAACTGAGACATAGATTGCAAACCAGGACGCCATACCATCCGCCCAAGAAACTTCTGAGCATTACAAACGATATATCGCATAAATTTTACACTACTATATATATATATATATATATATATATATGTGCATATATATATGTATATATATATGTATATATAAATATATATAGAGAGAGAGAGAGAGAAAGAGAGAGAGAGAGAAAAGATATATATGTATATATATATATATATATATATATATATAGAGAGAGAGAGAGAGAGAGATAGAGAGATTTAAAGAGAGGAAAGATATATATTTTTTGTTTTGTTAATATACGTAGGGCAAGTAAGCTATACATAAATGTGTGTGAGTTCAGATAAAAAGAGGGAAAGAAAGAAAGAAAGAGAGCGAATGCCAATCGACACTTCCGCTCCATATGACTGGTACTTTTCTGATGGGGTTCAATGCGCACCACCTCTCAGTAACCCAGCTACGCCCTTCACGTTAGACTTGGCGGTCGGCCGGTCGGTCGACCTCTGCCAACCTTAGCGTGTGTTCGGATGGGTAAAGATGACGCAGGTTGGGGATGATGTTGGAAGATTTCAGTCGGGTCAGACCGCATGGCCTAAACCCGGATGTGGGTTTAAAGAAATCGCTCCAGAGAATGAACGCTGACCTATTAGCATGACCCCGAGGTCAATTCTTTAATAGGAACACCAGAATTTAATGTGCTTAACATCTACTTTACGTCACTTGGCACTTCCTCTATTAATTGACAAGATTTCAGTTATTTCGTTTTATAACTCTTTGCTATTTAACTCACACACACTTCTTATCTCATTCCCTCTTTCTCTCTCTTTCTCTCTCTCCCTCTCACTCTATCTCTCTCTCTCTCTATATATATATATATATATATATATATATATGTATATATATATATATATATATATATATATATATATATATATATATATATATATATATATATACATTTATGTATCTCTATATGTTAATAGATATGTATGAACAGGTTTCACTCCTAAACTAATAACCCGATAATTATGAATTATTTTTAACAAAGTCGCTGGGGTTATGGTGTGTAAGTGTGGGCTATATTTAATTCAATTTAGTCATATGCAAAGTTGATACAATATTATGAAAGTCATTCGTGAAAATTCTGATACCTTCGATTTTTGTGAAATGTTATTAATGTTTTAGACATCAATTAATAAATATTTCCCAAAGTGTAGCTTCTTTGGATTTTCCTAAAAGATTTTTAAGAGCATAAAATAAACACAAGTTCACAGTTGACTATTCAAATACTTCAGATTTGATCAATAGTCAGTAGGTAGCAATTAAGAAAGTTCACTGTCTGCTCAAAAACCATTATGCTTGATACTTTTGTTGGTCCCCCGATCTATAAAATCAGGAGACCTATGTTTTGAGGCATTTCCGTCCGTCCGTCCGTCTGTCCGTCCGTCCGCCCGTGTGTCCGTCCGTCCGTGTGTCCGTCCATCCGTCCGTCCGGATTTTTCTCCGCAACCATTCATGAATTTCTCTGAAATTTTGCATGAAGTTGTAACTTTGGTCAGGTAAGAAAGTGACATTCTCCGATTTTTGAAAAAAATCTGGTTAGCCCCCCAGGGGGTCAAAAGACCCCAAAATGGCAAAAAAATGCCATTTTTGACCCATAACTTTTCAGCCATCTAGTAAATTTCTCTGAAACTTGACCAAAATGTGGAGGCCATTGTTCCTAATAGAAAATAAATATCGCTGACCTTGGAAAAAATCTGGTTCGCAGCCCCAGGTGGTCAAAACCCCCCTAAAATGGCAAAAAATGACCCTTTCCTCCCATAACGTCTGATCCATACATGCAATTTTTCTGAAACTTGGCCAAAATGTAGAGGCAATTGTTCTGGATATTAAATGAGCATCCTTGACCTCAGAAAAATTCTGGTTCTCGCCCCAAAGGGCTCAAAGGGGGGTCAGAAATGCCCCAAATTGCCCAAATTTATTGCATTTTACACTCGCCACATCGAGTCACATACAGAGGGTGACCACGCATGCGCAGCTTGTTATTTTATAGTTAACATTAAAATCATGCAATGTACTTTGATCAAATTGGAATCAGGATTCTAGACATATTTGATTTTAACCTCCACAAAGGGACATAAAAATGGTGCAAAACTGTTTTGTTCAAGGTATTAAATTTACCCTTTCTGGCCACATATTATTTTAGTATATATTTAGTATACATTTATACATGTGTATTAATATATATATATATATATATATATATATATACATATATTCACACACATGTATAAATGTATATATATATATATATATATATATATATATACATTTATACATGTGTGTGAATATATGTATATATATATATATACATTTATACATGTGTGTAAATATATGTATATATGTGATTGTATATAATTATTTTTATTTATACAGACATGTACATCATCTGCGACACTCGCATATCGATGTTATCGATCAACAGCTGTTTGAAACTGAGATCCCACCAGTTTGATGAAAATCTGATCCTTCCCTTAGATCATATTTGGAAAGAATGAAGTGGAAAAGAAGAAAATAATAGGAAACGGAATTTAAAAGATTTGAAACCGTAAAAAAAAAACAGAAACAAATTCATGTTGAAGATAGGCAAAAGGGTACAATTACCTGTGGCCCATTTTAAGATTGTCTAATGTCTAGATATGTATTCAGAGTTTCTTCGGCGGTGTCAATATAATGCGGGATGTAGGAGGGGGAAGGAAAACGAGCCATTGCCTTCAGTCTGGATTTATTCGGGGTGGAGAGAGGGGAGGAGGTTTTAAGTCATTTAAATCTAATTGTATTGATTTTTCACTTTTTATTTCTTTTATTTTTTTAAGATTTTACATTTTATTTTTATTATTTCTATTAATTTGAGCTAAGAGCAGCTAGTCGTTACCGGCAATTAAATAAAAATAATAATAATAGGAAAATAAAGTAAAGTTTACAAAAATAAACCAAAAAGTTACTAAAGTTTACTGACCTAATATAATATAGTAATATATTAATAACAACGACAACAAAAACAACAACAATACTACTACTACTACTACTACTACTACTACTACTACTACTACTACTAATAATAATAATAATAATAATAATAATAATAATAATAATAATAATAATAATAATAATAATAATAATAAATTATTCTTTTCTAATATGACCTATGGAAAGAGTTATATTTTCATTCTGCTTGATCAGATTTCACTTCCTAACAGCTGTTGATCGATAACATCGACATGCCAGTGTCGCAAATTACGTACATGTCTGTATAAATAAACATAATTATATAAAAGCTCTATTTGGTATTGAGTACTCTTTATAAGCCCGGTTCAACTTCTTTGGATTTTCATTCTGTGTCTGTTTACTTTATCTGGATTACTATATATATATATATATATATATATATATATATATATATATATATTTGTGTAAGTGTGAAAAATGCAAATATCGCATACTCTTCAGGATTACTCCGATTTGGGGGCTCAATGTAATTACAGAGTGATATTCCAACCTTTTTGTAAAACATCAATCATTTTTTGTTAATAATTTATTTCATCTGCCCAGCGAAATCTTCAGGCAAAACTGAACATCTATGAAAAAGGGATAAGCTTTCACATCCGTGTTTCGAATAACTTTTACTTTAGGTCCTGGCGATAGGGAAAAGACAGTTCAAGTATAATAATAGTTGGATATATGCCACATTTATACTGGATCTTATCTAGGTCATTATAGTCTCTCAGGATTAAAATTAAAATTTTTACAGGTAGTTGTTAAATAGCTGGAGCCCCTCCTTATTGAATTAACCTCACACCCCCATTGTCAGACCCGTCCACATCTCTGCACACGTTCACACGTACACACGTTTTACGCATACGCACATCCATCTATATAGACACACTCGCAGTAATGCCTAAAGTACACACTATGTTTTACGTTCTTTTGGCAAAGAAAACCCCGGTGCTAATACATTTGAATTCAATGCAAGAATAAACAAACGACGTTTAGGTATATACTCTATGAGTTAGCAATATCGTTCGGCTATTTATTCCTATAGGGAAAAGGTAACGATTTGTTATTACTTTACAGGACTAAACTATTGGGGTGTTGTTGTAAATATATACTTATATATGAGACGTGAACCTACCTGACACTCCACACACACATGTATGCAGTATATGTAAGCACACTCGTGGCAAACCGTGAACCAAGATTAAACGTATTGCACATTTGAGATTAATATTGAAATCGATTAACATTATTACTATTCTAATTTAATTGCAGGATATAGTTTGTTCGCTTACAGATTTCCTTTCTTGAATTTGTTACTGTATCGACATCACGAAATGGACTCACGCTTTGACTAAATATATTATTGTATTCTTAGATGATGGCTTTGTAGATATATAAGATTCTGTTAGATGTCAAAAGTTGTCTAGCTCGGTAGAGAGACCCCACTTCTTTGCAGCAGCCTTGGCAATGGCTTTTATGTATTTCTTCCAATGCATGTTACCTGTGAATGTTAAGCAGATGAGTTTAAACGTTGGACTCTAAGGTAGGGTGTTATTTGTCATGGCAATCGGTGGTTGAATAAGTTACTTGTAGTTGTTGAAGGAAAAGAGCTTTGTCTTAGCAGAATTAAATGTTACCATCCAATTTATGACCCCATTCAACTACAGACTGGAGGTCATTTTCTAAGGATTCAGCCATTGCCTCGAATATGTGCACGTCTGTTTTACCCACATGACGAGAGTAGAGCGTGGTTTCGTCAACAAATACACCCATCTCAGATACAATTTCATCATGAGAATCAGGAATAATTTAGGTCCAAGGATCGATCCCTGGGGTGCATTTATGTCATGTTGTTTGGATGAATGGACATCGAGGACAACCTGAATCTTTCTATTGGATATAAAGGATCTAATTATATTAAATATTCGTATAGTAATACCATATGAATTAATTTTGATGAGAAGACATTTATGCCAGACCTTGTCCAAGGTTTTGGATATACAAAGCGCTATCGCCCTAGCTTCACCTGTCTTGTCCAGGGCATGGTATATGCGTTCAGAAATGACCATTAGGGTATCCGCAGTAGACCGTGCTTGCCTAAATCCATACTGATGGTCAGAATTAAGTTTAGCATTAACAGGGTGCCGGAATATCGCTTGATTGATTAAGGATTCAAAGGTCTTAGCGAAGAGACTGATAAGGCGATGATTCTGAAGATCTGGTCTATCCCCAGAATTCTATAAGACTGGTACCACAAAGGCAATTTGCCATCTATCAGGGAAGCAAGATTCGGCAAGGCATTAGTTGTAGAGTTTGGAGAGGACAGGGGCCAGTTCAGCAGAGCATCTCTTTATTACTATAACTGGTATAAGATAAGGCCCACATGCTTTGGAGGTGTCAATGTTTTTTATGATGTCTCAGGCAAGAGATGGGGAAATGGTCAGGTCAAGAAGTGTGGTTTCAGCAATGGGGAATTGGGGATGGGATGGTTTGCGGAGTCACAAATGGAGTTCAAGGCGAAACGCTGGACAAGTAGTTCAGCCTTATCAGTTGCCGTGCTAACAGCATCATTGTTGCTTGATAGCGGGGCAATTGTTCATTACCCATTGTTCACCACACTATTGAAGATGTTCCAGAAATCACGAGAACCTAGTTTGTGTGACTGAATGATTTTCTGGGTCATCTCTGTATACCTTCTCTTTACTCTTACAATGATTTCTTGACACTATAAGTTTATGTCTATTTGTAGTTGACTTATGGCGTTTGAAAGGTCGGAGTGATTGCTGCTTCTGAGCAATAGCAGCTGCACATTTCGAGGTGAACAATTGTGGAGAGTGGAGACTTGCTGTAGAATTTTCACATAGGGACATGTGCTTCAATGCCTGCTTTGGCCCATTCAGATAACTCATTTGCGCACTGATCAGCAGGGAAGGAAAGTGTTTAACTACATGAGGCGTCTCTGATGTGACCTCTGATGGATGACCAATCAGCCCGCTTGTAATATCTCGTCGTTTGAGCAACGGCTCGTCAGCTTTGGGACGAGATTTTAGGGTGATATCAATGGTAACCACAAGGTTATTAGCGTTCCCGAGCGGTCTATGGGCATTCGTCGACCAATCCTCGGGTAGTGAGGTCAAGAACAGGCCGATAAGCGAGACCCGCTGGTCCACACGATCAGAGACGCTTAGCACTACAAACATCCGCCACCTCCCCACAAGACACACCTTAATACGCTCCCCTACCCCGCTATTATTGCATTTTGTACTTACTCATACTATGACATCAAATGCATAAATATTGAATGAAATCATCAGCCTGCGTTAATCTTTTTGTTGAAATTAGTCGTTTTTTGTTGGTTTTTTGAACACACACCGATTTAAGAGCGTCTAATAGGACCGACGAATCAAAAGAAGCAAGATTTCCTCCTAAATCCAGGATGATCAGATGGATAAAACTTGGGCATCCTGAACAGACTCAGTAATATATAGTATTTCAATAAAATAATTAATATTAGCTCGTGTAGAACCTATGATCGAACACTTTGAAGTGATTTCCTACTAACTTATGATACACGCTATGTAACAATATATAAAGCTAGAAGCTGTTTTTAATTACTATTATCTTTTTTATTTTTACTTGAAATTTGAGGATGAAAATGCCAAAGAATTTGTCGAATTACTAATTTTCGATCTTTAGATTCATTTTAGACGAGAAAGAGAGAGGCTGGTGATACCAGATCAGGCTGCCCTGTGGCTCCCTGAGACGAAATTCACCTACATTGACGTTTTTTTTTGTTTTTTTTTTGTTTTGTTTGTAAAACTTAATTATGTTCTACAAAACCAAAAAAAAAACAACAGCCCCTCTCCCTTTCTCCCTCCCCTTTTTTATTTTTATTTTTCCTACCCTACTCCCGGTCCTGGATATGACCTTAAACTACATCCGATGGTGAGATCCGGCTTACGGGCTTTGGGGAATGTGGAGCCTCCTCTTAATTACCATTGCTCCCAGGTCCACCTTGACCCGGGGTGGTAGTACCTGTTAGGGTCCCAACTATGGGTTAAATAGAAACAGATATTAAAAGGGGAAAGAAACAAAAAAAGAGAAGAAAACAAGACCAGATTCGGCATTAAATAACCCAAAAATGGTTGATATGCCGTAAAACAAAACTACCAAACCATACCAAGAGAGAGGTGAAAAGAGAGTGCTTCCAAGATATACAAAGGACTCAAATACACAATTTGGTCCCTTTGACATCTATCAGATGATGTCCTAGTGTGATCAGAATTATCTTAGGTGACTGTAAATCGATAGTGAGTCCAAAAGCAGTGCACGCTTTAGAAAAAAAAGTTCAATTATCTACTACATATACTCGCAACGAAATCTACTTTGTCAGCATAGAAAAGCTCCAGTATGCGGATTTTGAAACTTGGAAGTTCCATAAAAATGAGTGACGTAAATAGTCGTGATGGTTGTACGAAAACGTATGAGAACATCGACATTAAACTCGGTAAAAGCATGAAAAATTATAATTGAAAAGTATATAAAAAAGCAATTGTTGCAAAGATGTCACTGTTTAGTTTACACCATTATCGATAGCTGTTAGTCAATACAGTATATTAACGGAGTTTTCTGTGGATATGTTTAGAGTTTAAGGATATGGGTGTTTTGAGAAGACACACATGTTATGAAATAATAAAATAATAATACAGCAATTGCACATCATAAGAATCTATGAATATAATAATAATAATAAAATTATAAAAAAAGATAAAATCCAATGATCGTATAATACTACAAACATTATCAAAAAGATGAAATCCGATGATATGATAATACTATAAAAATTATCAAAAACTTTAAATCTGATGATATGATGCTGCTATAAACATTATATAAAGATTAAATCCGGTATTTTTATGCTGCTATAAAAATAATAAAAAAGATTAAATCCGATGATCTGATGCTACTATGTACATTTAAAAAAAATTTAATCCGATGATCTGATACTGTTACAAAAAATTATAAAAAAAGATTAAATCCGATGATCTGATGCTTCTATAAAAATTATAAAAAAGATTAAATCCGATGATCTGATGCTTCTAAAAAATTATAAAAAAGATTAAATCCGATGATCTGATGCTTCTATAAAAATTATAACAAAGATTAAATCCGATAATCTGATGCTTCTATAAAAATGATAAAAAAGATTAAATCCGATGATCTGATGCTTCTAAAAAAATTATAAAAAAGATTAAATCCGATGATCTGATGCTTCTAAAAAAATTATAAAAAAGATTAAATCCGATGATCTGATGCTTCTATAAAAATTATAAAAAAGATTAAATCCGATGATCTGATGCTTCTATAAAAATTATAAAAAAGATTAAATCCGATAATCTGATGCTTCTATAAAAATTATAAAAAAGATTAAATCCGATGATCTGATGCTTCTATAAAAATTATAAAAAAGATTAAATCCGATGATCTGATGCTTCTATAAAAATTATAAAAAAGATTAAATCCGATGATCTGATGCTACTATGTACATTAAAAAAAATTTAATCCGATGATCTGATACTGTTACAAAAAATTATAAAAAAGATTAAATCCGATGATCTGATTCTTCTATAAAAATTATAAAACAGATTAAATCCGATGATTTGATGCTTCTATAAAAATTATAAAACAGATCAAATCCGATGATCTGATGCTTCTAAAAAAATTATTAAAAAGATTAAATCCGATGATCTGATTCTTCTATACAAATTATAAAAAAGATTAAATCCGATGATCTGATGCTTCTTAAAAAATTATAAAAAAGATTAAATCCGATGATCTGATGCTTCTATAAAAATGATAAAAAAGATTAAATCCGATGATCTGATGCTTCTAAAAAAATTATAAAAAAGATTAAATCCGATGATCTGATGCTTCTAAAAAAATTATAAAAAAGATTAAATCCGATGATCTGATGCTTCTAAAAAAATTATAAAAAAGATTAAATCCGATGATCTGATGTATCTAAAAACATTATAAAAAAGATTAAATCCGATGATCTGATGCTTCTATAAAAATTATAAAAAAGATTAAACCAGATGATTTGATGCTTCTAAAAAAATTATAAAAAAGATTAAATCCGATGATCTGATGCTACTATGTACATTAAAAAAAATGTAATCCGATGATCTGATACTGTTACACAAAATTATAAAAAAGATTAAATTCGATGATCTGATGCTTCTATAAAAATTATAAAAAAGATTAAATCCGATGATCTGATGCTTCTATAAAAATTATAAAAAAGATTAAATCCGATGATCTGATGCTACTATGTACATTAAAAAAAATAATTAATCCGATGATCTGATACTGTTACACGAAATTAAAAAAAAATTTAATCCGATGATCTGATGCTTCTATAAAAATTATAAAAAAGATTAAATCCGATGATCTGATGCTTCTATAAAAATTATAAAGCAGATAAAATCAAATGATCTCATGCTGCTATAAAAAATATATAAAGATTACATCCGATGATTTGATGATCCTATAAAAATTATGAAACAGATAAAATCAAATGATCTCATGCTGCTATAAAAATTTAAAAAAAACAGAGTCAATCTTATGATCTGAAACTGCTATAAAAATTATAAAACAGATCAAATCCGATGATCTCATGCTGTTATTGAAATCATAAATAAGATGTAATCCGATGATCTCATGCTGTTATTAAAATTATAAATAAGATGTAATCCGATGATCGCATGCTGTTATTAAAATTATAAATAAGATGTAATCCGATGATCTCATGCTGTTATTAAACTTATAAATAAGATGTAATCCGATGATCGCATGCTGTTATTAAAATTATAAATAAGATGTAATCCGATGATCTCATGCTGTTATTAAAATTATAAATAAGATGTAATCCGATGATCTAATGCTTCTATAAAAATTATAAAACAGATTAAATATTATAATCTGAGGCTGCTATAAAAATTATAAAACAGATTAAAGCCGATGATATTATGCTGCTATCAAAATTATAAAAAAGATTAAATCCGATGATCTGATGCTTCTATAAAAATTATAAATAAGATTAAATCCGATGATCTGATGCTTCTATAAAAATTATCAAAAAGATTAAATCCGATGATCTGATGCTTCTATAAAAATTATAAAAAAGATTAAATCCGATGATCTGATGCTTCTATAAAAATTATCAACAGATTAAATCCTATGATCTGATGCTGCTATAAAGATTATATAAAGATTACATCCGATGATCTGATGATCCTATAAACATTATATAACAGATGAAATCCAATGATCTAATGATGCTATAAACATAAAAAAAAACCAATCAAATCCTATTATCTGAGGTTGCTAGAAAAATGATAAAACAGATTAAATCACATGATCTCATGCTACTATAAAAATTATTAAAAAAGATTAAATTCAATGATCTCAGGCTTCTATGAGAATTATAAAACAGATTAAATCTTACGATCTGATGCTATTAAGATTATATAAAGAGTAAATCTGATGATCTGATGCTGCTATTAGAATTATAAAAAGATTAAATTCGATGAGCCATTGCTGCTGTAAAAATTATAAAAATATTTGATCCAATGATTTGATGCTCCTATAAAATTATGAAAAATATTAAATCTGATGATCTAATGCTACTATAAAAATGATAAAAATGATTAAATCCAATTAACCTTTTTATGCTTTGTAATACATGCACACACACACACACACACACACACACATATATATATATATATATATATATATATATATATATATATATATATATATATATATATATATATATATACACAACCAAGTGGCAGCATGTCACGTAAAGCAGCAAGGAAAAAGTATGTCTTAACTTTTCCTGATTAAGACATTTAAATCAAAAATAAATATTTTAAATAAATAAATATTTTTTAAAACAATCTGTATGGTGTCTGGTATTTAATCGTTATCACTTTTTAAAAATATCGGTTCTTCAAAAAGTGGATATATATATATATATATATATATATATATATATATATATATCAATACCTGTGTGTATATGTGTGCCTTATAGACAAAAAGGTTAGAGAATCTACATAAAACCTAAACGTGTATTCTTATGTAAGATTTACCGCCACAAATAATGGAAGTGTTCGCGAATCACTAAGGGCTTCATAAAGGGTCTATGCGGCCATTTTGTCGCGGAGGTTAGAGTTTTTCGACCATAATTTGAAAAGAAAACACTGTAATTTCAATGTATGTCTTACAGAAATGGCTCGGTATTTTCTTGCAAAATTGGTTAACGTTTATTAAGCTTCTCATCGGACTAGGCAAAAATTCCGGCAATCGTGGTTTTCGTAGTGCTCTGAAGGCATTCTTAATTTTATTTGGGCGGTTTCAGTAACCCTCTAGACGAAAGCAATAAATGTAATATTACAGTATTACATTTGGTAAGTGGTATATAGTAATCCGAAAGTGCTTAACATCCTAAATAGAGCAGGTGTGTTTAAATGCGGCGTTGCCCGGGATGACGAACCACTTAGTCTTTTGTTAACTCGGTGTTGCCCGGGGTCAATAATACAGGGTGGGCAAAAATAAGGGTCCTATTTTTAAAAATTCATAACTTTTTTATTTATTGATTTAAAAAAAAATTTTTTTTTAGAATAAGTAAAGGACCCCTTCCGAAGCAAGCATGAGCCGTATTAGCCCTAAGGAACGTACCCTCATTTAGAAAACATTATTTTTGCTTAAAAAACTCAAAACAGTGTAAAAAACAATACTTTAGTTTTTGTAAGTTTTAAGAAGTGTTTTTCGGCTAAAATTTGTTTTGTTTATTTCAAAAAATCTCGGAAGGGTCAGTCTACACACACATAAAGTTTGGTGAGTTTAACTTTTATTTTGTGGAAGTTATTCAAATTCAAGTTATTCAAATTTAAAGATAGGACCCTTATTTTGGCCCACCCTGTAGTAATAATGCAGTGTTATATTTTGTAAGTGGTATACGTTCATCAAAAGTGTTCAATATCTTTGATAGAGCAGGTGAGTTTACTCGGTGTTTCTCGCGAGTTATAAATATCGTAGATAGATCAATCTTGCATAAAACAATGTTTTTTAAAACGCTACATTGTCCTAGAGAAAGTTTAGTTATTATATTGTATACCGGAAAAGGTACTCTGCGTTGCTCGGGAATTATTGCTCAATATTCTAGATAGAGCAGTTGTGTGCAATAAAGCAGTAGTACATGTCCTATGTAGTATATACTTGATGAAGAAGACAAGAAACTCAGCGTTGTCCGGAAATACACTAAAATAAATATAAGTCTTATATTTTTAAGAAGGAGATGAGAAATTCAGTGTTGCCCGGGAATAAATTAAAATTAGCATAATTTTTATTATATTTAGAAGAAAGGGTGAGAAGAAAACTCGATGTTGCCCGGAAGCAATAATATTAAAACTGAAAACTGAAGTGAATGACTTACATCGTTATTATTTTAAATACATTGAAACAAAGAAAGAGAAATGGGCCAGGCGGGGATGAAAGAGGAGTAGGGGATAGGGATGTGGGAAAACGGGGAAAGAGATAAAGATAACGAGACGGATGGAGATAGATAAAAACATACGAGTGTTGATATAATGATGTTACACACACTTTTAAACCTCTTCTGCTTTTTTATGGCCCCGGGCAATACCGGGTCACCCTGCTAGTATATATATATATATATATATATATATATATATATATATATATATATATATATATATATATATATACGGATAGACACAATGTAGAAACAGACCGAAAATGAAATTTCATCTTTAGAAATACGACTGTTTCCTGATGCCAATTGGAAGAGGGGAGCAGTTGAGATGATAAATAGAAATCATGTTTCGTTTTTTTACATCGACTGCAGATGTTTTTATCAACGATAAATGGAAGGAACCTTCACTGTTTGCTTGAAGGATAAAAGGCAATTCGAACGGAATTGGCCCGCGTCACACATGCGTACGGAAGGATAGATGAATAAAGAGTTTTGCAGATCGCGTTTGATCCATATGTCCATAGAAAGGGTTGAATCGATAAGAATGAGCAGAGAAGAGAATGCGCGAGCAGATGGTAACAGACGGAAATAGACTTACACATATATCTATAGACACGCACAGATTGATAATTGCCAAGGTTTAATATAATGGCAAATGCCATTTTTGTTAAATATTCAGTTTTTCGGTAAGGAACAAAAAAGGCAACACAGGTTTATAATAAAATCAAAGTATTTCCGTATTCAAAGTAAAGATCTTTCGGATATATATAGACTCGTCCAATTCATTTTCGATAAATGTTGCCGAATGCTGTTCAAATTACCGTCCATTATAAAATCAATTAAACAAAGTAAAGATTTTTACAATGTATCTATTTTAAACATCAAACTAATACTAACCGTACAAAACTAAAATGTCGATCCAGGCGAGCTATTTTTACACTAAATTCCTAAACAAAACTGCAAAACATCGACGTTTGACATACGGTATAAAAATAGCTAGCCTTTATCAAAATTTTAATTTTGTTCGATTAGTATTAGTTTGATGATTAAAGAGGACTAATTGCAGAATCCGTTACGTAATAACGTAAATATTGAATGTTCCTCTGAATTACTATGGTTGACATGATGTTATATATATATATATATATATATATATATATATATATATGTATATATATGTACATGTTAAAAATGCGACAAATCTAAATCATGTATGAATGTTCACGGTAAATTACCATCTTTATAAATTGCGTTTTATATATATATATATATATATATATATATATATACATTAGAAAAATAAAATAAAATAAATGAGAACTGAAAATTGCGTATATGTTTATCGACGTTTCGTCTTTATTCAAAATATTTAAAATACGTGGTACATCTATGTCGTAAACAAAATTAATATATTCTTCTTGGAAACAAATGTAGACGTTAAATTTCCAAATAAATAGGTTGTCTATGAAATTTAATTGTTACTTTTTTATTATCGATGCTATGTCAAACGTATTGTTAGGGATATGGTGTGTAATTATTTTTTTAAAAATATATCTCGCCGATGATTTCTTGAATCAGCACTCATTATAAACTCTGATACAATTAAACAACGTAACGGCTTCTACAATTTATATCCTTTAGTCAGTAAACTAAAACTAACCGAACATAATTAAAATTTTGATCAAAGCTTGTTAGTTTTACACCGATAACACTTTGTAGATAAACCCGATTTTATTGTTAGCTAGGGTGACGGTTGCTGTAGGAGGATTTGTGAGCGTGACGAACATATTGCAGTAGTTGCTGCTTGTGAATTCGCGCTTAATTGTGGTTAAAATATAGATGTTGTTTGAGTTCAAATATATTCAAACCTGTGTGCGGAGAAATGCATGTTCTGTTTTAACATGGAGACATTAACCCGAGGGTTAGTTGCTGGCTGTGATCTTGGTTTGACCATGCCGATAATGCGGCTAGTCATCTAGCCTGATGATTTCCTACGGGAATGAAACATGGACACTTCTGTAAAGTTTACTTATCATATATATTTTTATACATACACCTACATATATATATATATATATATATATGACACAACAAAGATAAATATCATATCTTTATATCAGATCCTATCGTAATAAGTCAATGATCGGTATACTAGTTAGAGTAATACTATAGGAAATGAGTGATTAAAATTAAAATTGAATAAAATTAAATATATATCAGTTCAGTAGATATTTAAATAAGAAATATAAAAAATGTGTCTTTTCTTAATCCATGAGTTTTCAAAAATAAGCTCCTTTTATCAGAATAAAAATCAGATAAATGTATTACTTGTTAGCATAAATTTGAACATATGAACAGTTGTGAGCAAAAAAAATCTTCAATTAAATTTGAGTAGAAAAATATAATGTGTCTAAGTATCAAACAGAAAAAGCAGATATAAGGTGAACATTGAGTTGATTTCTATAGATTCCAGATGGGAAAATTCAAAGTCCAAGGTATGAAATGATCAAAATCAGTTGATAATAAAATAACTTAGCAAAAGAAATTTCCAGAGAGTTCGTACGAAATGAAAACATAATCAAATTATGTGCCATGTGTATCGCTTCCCGGCAAGCAAAAAAAAGTTAAAGGAAGTAATGCAAAATGTAAATCTAATTCATATAAAATATGAAATATTAATTTAAAAAAAAACGCTAGAAAGAAATGAAATAGAAAGAGACGGAAAGAAAGATAAAAATGTATACGAGGAAAACAAAAAAGTAAAATATAATACATATCAAATTAAAATAGGCGTGAGGTGTAGTAAAGCAAATATCAATAAATGAAGAGGAGGAAATAGATGAAGATAAAAAGAGAAAATAGAAAGAGAGAAATGAAAAGAAAAAAAAGAAAAAATGAATTAGAAAAAAATATATAGAAACGCGAGCGGTTAACGGTAACAGTTTTAATTAGAATTTTAACCGTTAGATATAAGAATGTTAGATATAAGACTGTTTGGAATTATACCATTATTGTTTTAATGCTATTAAATTATCATGATATTATATATATCATGATAATTTAATAGCATTAAAACAATAATGGTATAATTCCAAACATTTTAAGAAATTAAAATATAAAGATATTCTTTTCATAATTAAAAATTAAAAATTAAAAAATGAATATATTTTCCCAAAAGAAAAAAAGAAAAAAATTAATTACAATATCAAAAAAGAATTATAGGAATTTGAATAAATGATGGTATTTTCTAAATTATAATTTCTCAAGATATTTAAGTTTGAAATATTATGGTTAAACATACGTATTACATAATAGACATATGAAGTCAGATTAATTGAAAAGATAATGAGTGTTAAAAGTTATTAAAAAGCATATATAAAAAACGGAGTAATATATATTTTTAGTCTGTGTATATATAAAATGATTGAAATCGTTAATATGGAAAAAGAAGAAAAAGAAAAAAAAGAAAATTAAAACTAGAAGGTTGAATAAAATAACATACAATAGTACCAATTTAAAAGGATATATAATTAGAGAAAGGCTTTAACGAATGACGTAATATAATATAAAATAAAGACCTAATATAAAATAGAAAATGACGTATATATATATATATATATATACATATATATATATATATATGTAACATCATGATATATATATATATATATATATATATATATATATATATATATATATATATATATATATATGTATTATAATGGAATAATTCCAGGAAGAAATCCGGGTGAGAGAGCTCAATGTGGTAAACAGAGCAAGAATAACGTAAAATATAATAACACGCAATTACATGATTGTCGATGCAATAATTTATTTCAACCTTGCGGTTTTATTCAAGCATCCAATTTGACAATTACATTTTTGAGACTCTCAAAAATGTAATTGTCAAATTGGATGCTTGAATAAAACCGCAAGGTTGAAATAAATTATTGCATCGACAATCATGTAATTTCGTGTTATTATATTTTACGTTATATATATATATATATATATATATATATATATATATATATATATATATATATATATATATATATATGATGTAACAGAATATCAGGTGACATCAATATTGAATCATAGCAGCGCGCCTGGAACGAAAACTAAAAAAGTTCACCTTTTTTGTCAAATATTTTTCTTTTCAGTACTTAAATTAACGGAGGTGTTCCGTTTAACGTAGTATACCTACCCTATTATTTATCTCCGTTAACTGCCCTTTATTTTTAGGGGATTCTCCCAGACTCGTCACCGATAAGATCCCTTGCGGCGACCGTTGCTTTAAGTATTGTAGATATTTACTTCACGATCACATGAAGCCGTTTTCTTTCGCTCTAAATATTCTGACATTTTGAGCATGGTCGGTACGAAACATTGCTTTTCTTCTCTCTCAGAATAGAATTAATCTGTACTAGTATTAGTTTTGCTATCATTTTTATATTAAGCGTAATTTGTTTACCATTTCCGCGCGTGTGAGCTATCATGCTCACCTCAATCGTAACTCGGTTCTGACCTAATATAATTAGTATTTCCCACTTCCCATCAGTGTTTCTACGCTCAGATATTTTCTATATTCCTCTTATTAAGTTTACGACTATCTTTATTCTACTCTTAGTCGCTGCAACGTCGTTTATGTGTGTGCCGGTGAGATTATCTTCTTTTTGTTTTTAATTTTTAATTATTGACGGTTTAAAATCAACATCCTTAACTGTTGGAAAGAGGTTGACTATCCGAGGTTTGCGCACGTTTTCACGAAACATATACGTATCCGAGGACAGTTCAATGGGTCTTACATTAGGATAATTTAAAAGGGGTTATAGAAATAATAAATACGAAAACTTACACAAGAAAATATAAAAAGAAACATTTTTAGCAGACAGAAAACAACACCAAAAGAAAAAATTGTCGCTTCTTTGCAATGCAAATTATTATATAATAAATAAGAAAACTTACACAAGAAAATATAAAAAAAGAAACATAATTTAATAGATTCTTTAAATTATCGAGGTGAACACCTTTCAGAAATAAAAATAATAAAATTAAAATGATCACTCAACCAGAGTATATTTTCGCCTGGAAGTCGGGAAATTATGGGTTACCCGTTACGATGGTCATGCAGAAAATTTATAAAACATTAAGCTATTGTTGAGGTGTGAGCTAAGAATTTGTGTTTGGCATTATCAATTGTTTTCTATAATATTGTACCAGCAATAATTATATTATTATTAGATGTTTCTATTTAAAAAAATATGTATTAATTTACTGTGTTTCTTTTTTTATTTTAAGCATGTGCGTTTTATATCATTTGTGTAAGTGTGATGTAGAAGGGTATACCTTGTTTGGTCTTAGCTGATGAGAATTATCGCCCTTTGATGATTTTTTTTATATATATTTTATTTTACTTAATTCTTCTATGGGTTGTTGAAGGTTTTGATAATTGTAGTTTAAAAGTCACTATTTATACGCCATTTTTCATTATATATATATGTATTTATTTATTTAAATGTTGAATTAAATTAAAGATAATTAAATTATCGTTTAATAATAATAATCTATCGTGATAATATAAAGCTCAATATATTGAATAGAGCAATTGATTCTAGATATGAAAGGTGAGAATAAAAATTGTAAAGATACAATATTTATTAGAACATCTAAAGTTCAGAGCAAAGAGGTTTCATATCCTTAATCCATAGATTTTCAAATATAAACTCTTTTCATCAGAGGATAGGAAAACACCGACAATTTAATTGTAAATATCATCGGCGACATTTGACTTAAAATAAAACAAAATAAAGACTAAAAGGTAAAGTCTTATGTTGAGATGAGAACGTAGAGTCAGAGTGGACGCTGTCCAAAAATACGTCAAAAATAAAAACAGCTGTTATATTGGAAATGAATGTTTGAAAAAGAATAATACTCAAATTGTTTAGGAATCCAAATGTTTTTGTTAAGAGGCTTATATTCCGACAGAAATGGGTAACGTCCAGTTTATCCTGTATGTGCAGTAGTTTGATACTAGAATTATCCTGTTCACAGTGTTCAGAATGAAGTTTGTCAGTAAGATTTCGGTATATATCAAAGTGTGCATTTCGAAAACCTCTAGCTCCCTGGTTGATTAGTGTATCGATATGTTATAGATATATATTTGGATCAGATATTTTTCAAGCCGGAGCGGATTAGATGTGTTGCTTGTAGGCAGTGGCGAAAATAACTATTTTCCTGCTGGGATGGGTAAGAATATTAGCTGTTGATAGTACTCTGCCACCTGAGCAACCACGCTACATACAAGGAAGTCTATCGACTGACACAGATCAAGCTAAACGCGGCGAAGGCCTACTGTGGAATCCTTCTCAACTATAAGGAACTCAGGCCGATGTCTCACAAGTAGGATTCTACCCTCTCTAAGACAGTGCCATCCAACAAGCTAATCCTAGCACTCTCGGTCTGTGGATTTGATGGTTTGTGTGGGCTGCGGCATTCTCTGATTGTGGAAATAATTATATATATATATGTGTGTGGGTGTGTGTGTTTGTATACGGCTGTTTGTGTATTTTTAAGCATGTTTTTAGGAAATTTCTAGCGCTTGTTTGTGAATTCTCGATAATAAAGCAAATATATGTCGTAAAAATTCAAGAATTGCAAGAATATATGTTCGTTCAGCGATATTTAAAAGAATTCGTTGCAACTCGACATTTGTATGTCTTTGGACGTTCTCATGTCTATCGGGTAGGCAAATATCATACAAATGTGAATTTCGTTTTTCTTTTGCTTTTTCTTCTTGAATCGATAACAACACGAAGTCGTCGAAAATAATTAAATAAACTAACTCATCAAATTCAGCACGACACATTCTTGTTAATATTACTTCCGTCTGCGTCTAAGTTTACACACACAAACACACAGAGACACCGACAGTAACACACACACGAACACACACACACACACACACACATATATATATATATATATATATATATATATATATATATATATATATATATACATATACCGCAGTTAGACTTGTTCCCTATATCACAACCTTTCGGTATGATAAGACTTCTTCAGGTAGAGATCGAAACTTGACTGCTTTTATGAGTTTCTGACTACTAGACTATTGACAGCAGGCTGCGAATAAATCAATTTTTAATGTATATATAAACATTATTAGCATCTTAGGGTGCTCAATTCTTTTTTACAGAGAGCTACGTATATATATATATATATATATATATATATATATAGAGAGAGAGAGAGAGAGAGAGAGAGAGAAATGCACGCACCCCCCCCCCCACACACCCCCCCACACACACACATATATATATATATATATATATATATATATAGAGAGAGAGAGAGAGAGAGAGAAATATATACACACACACACACATATATATATATATGTACATGTTAAAATGCGACAAATCTAAATCATGTATGAATGTTCACGGTAAATTACCATCTTTATAAATTGCGTTTTGCAATATATAATTAACACTTTACTGCAGCTTCACTTTAGTTCCCACCGTCAACATTCTATTCTCATCTCACAGGTCTGTATAAATTGTTAATGCGATATCAACCTATCCCGACTCAGAGTTCATTGTAAATTTCATATTTATTTATTATGATGTTTGTAATAGCATAAAGTATTTGTTATGAGTAACACTACACAGTTAAAATTCGATGAGGCATTGATTGATACGGCCATTTCGTGGGATGGTTTTCCGGCCTGTTTGGCCAGGAATTATACACACCTCTCAATCCTTATTCTGCAATATTCAGGACAGTGGAACTCTTCATAAAAGTATCAAAAATGTAAAGAAACACGCTTGCCAGTGCACAGCCGTATCTGGTATAAAAAATTGCCAATAAACGTTTAAAATTCTACCAAGGCGTGTTTAATGGAATCAGTCTAGGGTCTTGATTGTTCTGCGGTGCGTGAATATATATGATCATGCCTTAGTAGGATATTAATCGTTACTTCTTAAATCTAATTAACATTCATTTACCTGCTGATAGCATTCTCTATAAAATCTTTAACCTCAAATTAAGTTACAGTTGAAGTGATAACTTAGAAAAAATAATGAAAAAACACAGTAAATATTAAATAGGAATAACGATAAAAATTAACATAAATATTAATCCTAATTCAAATAATAATGCTATGGAAAATACTTGTAACTGTATCAATAAAAAAAATCCTACTAAAACAAAAGTGTGTATAAACCTCTATAATGTATCATTCATACATTACAAATTCATTTGCCCATGACTTTTGGCATGTATACAAACAAACCTAATAGTAAAGTGGAATACTATTAAAACAATAAGCACTTGTAGATCCTTAAACATGTAAACCTCTTAGCAAAAATACGAAACTTCGACTAATTGTAGGCATGAAAAGTAACACACTTTTAGTAACTTGCACACAACACCCCGAATCCATAAAACGCTCACTTAAACTAGGTAAAAATATTATTGATAATTATAACTTCTAATCTAATTTCTTAATCTATAATTTCTATCCTACCTACTAGTATGGATACTGCCGTCTGATTTCATATCCCTTCTGTATACATGATACATTATATTTTTTTATATGGGTGTTGTTTTACCAGATGTTTGCTTTTATATATATATATATGACTTTTTAAAAGTAAATATCAATGATTATTACTTACAAACATCGATGTTTCATGCTTACGCAATCGTCAGTGTAGGGATGTGAATCCACGTCGGTCGGAGTGCTCGAACCCTGTTTCCAAGTTGCCACTGATATATATATATATATATATATATATATATATATATAAATAAATATTTAAGTATAGATACCTACAGACGCTAGCGTTTCCAGCTCATTTCTCTCATCAGTGCAGAATAGTAACAATTTCAGACGGTCGGGAGGCGCGAACCCGGTTCACACAGTCAGCCTAGAATCTACAAGCAGTCACTATATCCATATATATATATATATATATATATATGAAATGTTTTGTGCAAAGCTATTCTGTAATTAATTTTGTTTTGAAACGGATTGGTATGCTTATTTGTATACCGGCATGCCGGTCGACTGTGGTTGTCATAGTATACCTGTTGTACCCTATTGTACGGTACTTATTCTTATTTGTGTGTTTTTTTTAAATTTCATAGGATTCATTTTGTTTTATGGAATCGAGCACCTATGGATCGTTATATTTTACTTTTACATATGTGAGATATATTTGATGCACAGATATTGGTATTTAGTGTTTTATCCATAGTGTTTTGTAACCTGTATATGGTTGTGTGTGCCCTTACACATATGTACTTATATAGATTGCTTATTTAGACGGCTTCAAAGGATTTTGATGTATTCATTGTTGTATGTGTCTTAGACAAAATATGTATATGTTCAGATCTCTTTGCTTATATATTATCTGTGTATTGGTTGATTACCCCCACTTATATGTATTAATATGAGTTGATCACCATTCTCCACTTATTGTTAATATCCAACCATAACACTTTTAAAACATGTAGTTATTGATAAATTCGTGTTTTTTTACATATCAACTCAAGTATTGAGTTATTTGCACCATTTAAAACATATGGTTGAATCAATATATTTTTATTAGATTGTTCTCACACAGGTCTTCATCAGTGATTTTTAACCGGCGATGTTCCTTGGGGTTTAAGTGACAACAAGTCTTTACAGATTTCCAGTACTCTCAACTTCTTTCGATAACCATTGCAGAGGGGAAATATAGGTCTTGCATATACGTCTTATTTTAAAAAGTGTTCTATAGACTAAACTCTTTAGATGTAAAAGCTCGATGATTGTTAACATATAACATCAGAGTATATATAAATAAACAATATTATGCTGCATTCAAATGACCACCATTTTATTTACCTTTCTCATAATCTTTACAAACAAAAGCCTTATTACATTTACAGCTGTTTTGTTCACAGAGAAGCATCCGTGGTTTGTATGATAATTCCAGATCTTTTTTTCTATGGACTCCTCAGAAACTAAAAAAAATCTCTTTCAGAAAACAGACATATTGATGCAGTAAACAAAAAATCAAAATAACAAAGAACTCACATTTATTACATCTACAGTTAAGGAGAGATTTAGTAATCGCTACCCAGAAAGTATAGCCACCCTGTTTTATGAAGTAAAGCCATGAAAAATACGCACAATATTGCACTGAAAAATAAACTGCCAGAAGAGCTAATAGTTAATTGGCTGAAACTAAACTAAAAAAATGTATGTTGTTTAATACCCTAATCAGTATACACTTTATAATCATTATATTAGATATGGAATTTAGAGTTAAATTGAAAAGAGTATATTTTCAAAGTATGGAAATACGAAACTACATGGATCTAAGGAGACACAATCATAAAACGCATAGTTTAAGGGGTCTATTAAACACTTAGTTGCGTATAAGCATAGGTTTTTAGAAAAATATATATAAACAACAAATCCAACAGTTTAACATCTCTAGGGTGATGTATTTTCAAATAAGAATATCATACAATCAGTAAATGTGTTACTAAATATAAAATCTACCATCCTCAACATGTGTACGATGTACCAAAACTTGATGTTGTTCCTGAAATATTCCCGCTTATTTGATTAAATTAGTTAACAGCCGGTGATAAAATTGAATCGCTATTTATTTAAATCTACTTATTAAATCCATAATAAATGATCTCGGGGTAAAATTCCATGAGATCACCTTAAAAGTAACCATAAGAAACTAAAAAAAAACCACAAATGTAAGGATTATAATTCATGATTGAAAGCTGATTGGGTTATCTCCCTTCTTAATTGAAAAGCAAGCCCCAAAACTCGAAAGATTCGTGAGTGATTTCAAAGAAAATATTACGTAAGTGCTTATAGCAAGAGATACACAAAGAAAATGTTTCCCATTGAATTAAATTACTTAAATAAGTGTTTATGTTATAGTCTATATGATAGGAATAATGAATTTGTTAATCGGCCAAATTACATTTAGAACACATCAAATTAAGAATATCTGCCAAAAATTGTTTTATATATATATATATATATATATATATATATATATATATATGAATATATATATATATAATAATTTTTATTTACACAGACAGGTACAAAATCTGCGACAATGGCATGTCGATGTTATCGATCAACAGTTACTATAAACTGAGATCTCATCAGGGAGAATTAGAATCCGATCTTAACCTCAGGTCATATTTGGAGAGAATGAAGTGGGGATAAAAAGAAGAAGAAGAAAAATAATTTAACATTTCAAAATCGAGGGGGTCACGTGGTTTAGGACCGTTAAAAATCAAAAAAGTTAAATAAAAAAAGAGTTTTAAATTTGAAATAATATTAAATTACAACACAAAATATGACCGGATTAATTTTATATAGAAAGACATACGACCAATAATTTGTATTTTATAGGCCCCATAAAAGTGTAATTAGCTTAGATTCAGATTGAAATAACCACATCGTTTATTTCTCACCGGTAATAATCAGTATCACCAAATGCGCAGCTAGTGTGAACAGAGTTTGATTGCTCCCAATTAAACTGAGGGGATTCCGACAAAATTTCAAGTTTAATATAAGAAATTAGTCTATCTATTTAATCGCTTAGATTGAGAAAAACAATGAAAACGGATAGATAGATAAATATATATATATATATATATAAGTGCAGATTAGTCGTCCTAGGCTGTAGCAATGCGATGTAGTTGCCGTAAGATGGAAAAAGTGAAAATAAATAAACGAAGAGAGAAAGTGAAACTCAAAACGATTTATTTATAATTTCACGAAAAAATGATTAAATACCAGAATAGTAAATACTGTCGGCAAAGGGTAATCTTAAATATGGGATAAAATACATACACACATATACATACATAAAGTGTAAATATCTAAATACATATTTTTTAAAAGTTAATTTAAGAGTATTCCAAGGGTATAATACTCCTAGAACTAAATTCATATAAATTTATTCTATTTATTGATTTATAGATTTATTTTTTCCCTTAATTTTCCTTTGTTATTATGATCTATTCATATATTTAATTTATTCTTTTTTTATTTATTTAATTTTTTTTAATTTTTTATTATTATTTTATTTTATTGAGCATACACATACAAACACATGAGAATACACCCATATTCACATACATGTATATATGCATACACATACACAAGGCCTAAATATATGTAAATAAAGTGCATATCATCCATTCCATAATTATAATATGTAACATGTAAAAATGTGGGGTGGGTGGCGCTCGAAAATACAGAGGAGACAAAGGCAAGTAAAAATGTGGGGTTGGTGGCGCTGGCAAATAAAGGCAAGTAAGTTGGGGTGGGAGAGTGAGGATCTAAGAATCAGAGGATGAAAGGGGAAGACAACTCGAATCTGTTACTCAGGGTTGGACGAAATTTAGAGATTAGAATAGCTTCCGAAATTCGAAGCTGACCTATATTGCGGACGGAGTTGAGGATGCGGACACTAATAGAGCGATGTGTGTTGCCACATGATATTAAGTGTTTGTGGAAGGAAGAAATGTGGGTGTTTAGATGCTCTTTAATGCGTTGGTGTAGAGGCCTAACTGTACTACCGATGTAGAACTTTTGACACTTAGCGCATTGTCGGTTGTATACTGTATAGGTGCGGAGGCAGAGGCCAGAGTTGGGGATGGGACAACTAGCTAGAGAGCAGGGGTCTGGGGTGTAGTGGCTTTTTTTGGATAAATGTTGTCGGAGAGAAGTGCCTGTGTGAGAAAGTTGTATGTTAAAGTTCTCACTACGTATGGCATTGCGGATAGCGGAAGTGATACGGTCGCTAAAGAAGGGGAGTTTAAGGAAGCAAGTGTTGGTGAGAGTGTGGTGTCTACGTCTTCTGGTGTTGTTAAGGCTGGATATGGTAGTTAGGGGGAAACCGTTGGTTAATAGGGTTAGGTGGAAGGCTTCGGTGTGTGTTGTTTTATCGGAAGTAGAAGAGCATTTGTCCTGTATGCGGGTGATTTCGGTTTGTGCGTAACTAATTTTGGATTTGAGGGGTAGTGCGGATTTGTAGTGGATGAAGAGGTTCCTGCAGGCGGGTTTTCTATAGAAAGGGGTGTGGAGAGATCCGTCGTCATTAATGCTGAGTTTAAAGTCTAGAAGTGAGAGAGAGCCTGAGGTGTTGGGATGTTCGATGGTAAATTTAATGTGGGGGTCAGTATTATTAAATGTATTAAAGATAGAGGTAGCTTTCTCTCGGGATAAAGTGAGGATCAAAATGTCGTCAACGTATCTCGAGAAGAAAATATGGGAATGGCAGTGCTAAGTGCTTGTTGTACCAGTTTGTTCATGTAAGAAATGGCGAGGAGGCCGGAGAGACTGGAACCCATGGGTAGGCCAGAGACTTGTTTATATGTGTCTTGTTGGAACTTGAAATAGGTATTATCCACAATGATACGTAGGAGCTGATGAATGTCTGTCGAGGTAAGCCACTAAACAGTCAAGATTATTAGAGATGTGATCAGTTATGAGGTCAATGGCGGGGTGTGCGGGAATGGAAGTATAAAGGGAGACAACGTCAAGGCTGAATATGTAGTTGTTGATGCGGAGCTGTTGGGGTTGGAGCAAGTGGAGTCTATCTAAGACCTGGTCAGAGCTGCTGACATGTGCCGGGAAGGTAGGGAGTAGCGGTTTAAGTAAGTGGGAGAGGAGCCAGGAGATCTTGTAAAGAGGTCCCTCAGTACTGGAGACTATAGGTCTGATCTGTATGTGGTTGCTGGTTTTGTGGGTTTTAATGAGATGGTAAAAGATGGGGAGTCTACTGTTCCTAGTGGTGAGATTGAGCCTATAAGCCTTGGGGAGGTTACGTCTGGAGCAAATTTGGGATCAAGCGTTGTTGATAGAGGTTTGTATGTGGGTGGCTGAGATATTGTTATCGGGTGTGTAAAGGGATGTATTGCTGAGGTGTTCCAGGGCGAGAGTATTGTAGGATTCTTGGGAGATAATGCAGAATTCCAGGGGGTTATCTGGGCCTTTGTCAGAGGGTAGGTAGACTACCCCCACTACCTACCCTCTGACATATCCCTTGATTATATCTTCGACGCATCCAAGTTTTTTGACCCAGATATTTAATATTTCTATATAACCGCAAATACGTCGATTTCTACTAATGTACCATTTTAATAATTCCTAATTCTGGCATTATCATGTAAAACTCTTTCCTTAGTATGTTCATCCTGCAGACAAATTCATCTGGTCTGAGGCGAGTAAGCATGTGCATATATCGGTGCGAACAATTTTGGATTACTTAGTGTCTCTTGTTAAATAAATTATTATTAGAAAATATATGATTAGATTCAAGGGTACAAAGATTGCATCTATTGTATTTAATCGGTTTTTCTTTCTCTGCTCGACCCAATATAGACCATTTCAACTCGACTTGTGGGGTATTGCTACGTAATTCTCTGACGCTTTTAGCAAGAGTAGTTTAGGGTTTCTTAGAATTAGTGTTAAACACTCTGAAAAAGGATATATGGTTTCTGAACATATCTTTTAGACTGCACCCAGTGGACTCAATGTATGTCCTAGTCCTATTTCTTTCAAAAATACTGCACTCATAGACTACATCCGAAATTAAACATTTCCTATCCAAAGGAAATTCCTTTAGTTTTCACAATTAAGTTAGGGTTTTACATCCGGATTTTCAAGATGAAGAAATGTCCTTTTGTATTAAAAGCATTTTATGATATTTTCACTTTTATCAAAATTAATGTTCTTGATTTGATGGCTTTTTAGTTTTTATGTCTACAGCTTCTTATATCTGTGGTCTTTGTTTGTTATCAACGTATTCTATTATAGAGATATTGTCTACGATAATTTTACGAAGTCGGAAGCGGGGAAAATAATGATTAGCTTTTTTATGATCGGCAAATGAGTCAGTTCTAGCTTCCAACTCAAAGATTTATCAGGCACCTACAAAAGGATCAAGGAAAAATATGCAGACACAAATATGTCTTCAAGACAAAATGTGGCCTATATAAGGGGGTTATCTGGGCCACACACACACACACACACACACATATATATATATGTGTGTGTGTGTGTATTTTTTATATATATTTAGTTTTTTTTAAATAAATTCAAATATAAACTTTATAACATAAAATAATTATAATAGCTCAATAGTGTAAGGCCAATATTTTTTTTATGTAATTTAGTATCAATGTTATAAGGACGGATTCACGTCATTTCATAAAACTTATTTTTTATTCAGTATACAATTGTTTCGGTTAACATTAAGATATTTTTAAAATGCTCCTGTCATTTATTTCTTGGTGGGGTATCTTCAGTGCTAATTGTACCAAAGGAAGCAAAAACTCAAAAAGAAGTGAAAAAACTATGCGAGCAGAGCCTGAATTACAACATTATATATATATATATATATATAGAAATTATATATATATATATATATAATTTCTTTGTAATATAGTAGGAAAAATCCCAGCAGAGTGCTCGATTAATTAAGAATTAAAGTTAAAAATTAAGAGCATAATATTTATTTATTTTGCTACAGAGAAATTAGTACAACATTCGTACCGTCGGTTTCAAGCACGGAAAGTCTTAGCCAGCCGGCTCTCTTTAGCTTCTGTTGTCATCTCTGTCATTCAGAAGAGAGCAGGACGGCTAAGAATTTCCGTGCTTGAAACCGACGGTACGAATGTTGTACTAATTTTTCTGTACCAATATATATATATATATATATATATATATATATATATATATATATATATATATATATATATATTCACATGGAAGTATGGTCTCGTTATATCGAGGTTGAAACATATATGTATTCCTGAATTAAAACATATATTTTCACTGAGAGTCCTTTGGTGTTTCGTCCAGTTATTTCCTTTTTCTTCGGGTTTTTAGTCATTTTACTCCTTATTTTCTTTTCTTTGTTACATTATACTTTTATCTCCGTAAATTTAGGTGACTTCCGTGTTGCCTGGATCACCGGAAGTACGCAGACTTATTTAAAAAATGGGTTTGGGGAAATTACGTGGATATGTCTTTTACAACATTGATATGGTATAAAATTACATAAAAAATACTGAATATATATATATATATATATATATATATATATATATATATATATATATATATATAAAGTATTTGTTTATCTACATATGTATAAGTGTTAACCTTTTCAGAATCATCAGTGTAGAGATGATTATTCAATCCAGTGGCAGGATTTGTAACCCCGAAACACGAGTAAAATTTGTAACTCAAATTCCGACGCCTTAGCAGTGAACAACCGGATAACATTGGTGAGAGTGTATAACTTATAACGCCTAGCTGGCGCGATAGGCAGATTACATCAACAGTATTCAACTAATGAAGGAACATGCATGACGGCGGTTCCTAACTATGTTAATTATTGGAACACGGTGTTTGCCATTTTATAATTCGTCTTCATTTAAAACATTAAGGCTTTTTGTGTCCTGCCAAAAATGGTTTATTTTTCGAAAAATTATTATTATTATTATTATTATTAATAATAATAATAATAATAATAATAATAATAATAATAATAATAATAATAATAATAATAATAATAATAATTTCTCTGGAAAATAGCCAAGCGAATTTGCTTCATTCTTTCTTCCAATTCACAAAAAATGTAATTGAGAATCGTTTGTTTATGTTCTTCCTTGTGACTTCATGCAACTCACTGCTCCACCTCGTTTACCCCCGCCCTTCATCTTGTCCAGCCGGGTTTACTCCTCCCCTCCCACAGCTGTCTACCCCTTCCACACAGGCCACCGTGCCTTTTCATATAACCCGGTGATATATTACATTTCGATCAAATATTCCAACAGGGGTGTTTGTTTACCGACAATATAAGAGAATTAAATTAGCCACTGAGAGACGAAAGAGAAATCGAGAGAGAGATAGGGGAGAGGGGGAGGAGTAGAGGAGACGGAACAGAAACTAGGAAGAAGATGAGGCGATAAAGAATGAGAAGAGAGGGTGATAAAGGAATCGGTATATAGAGAAGAAAGTGATGGGAGGAGGGTGAGAACAGAGAAAGTACAGAGGGAGAGAATAAAGAGAAAAGAGAGAAAGAGGAAGTAAGGTGGGAATTAAACTGAATGAAGTAGAGAGAAAGAAAAAAAGATTTTTTTAAAAGATAGACGGAAAGAGAGGGGGTGAGAGAGACATAGAATGAATGAGAAATGAGAATGTGTAGAGAGTAGGAGAGAATAATAATGATACACAAAGAAAAGAGTGTAGGGGAGAGGGGGGAGCGGATGAAAAAGAGAACATGAACAGATAGATCGAGGATTGGTGAGATAGAAAGAACAGAGTAGGAGTGTGTGAGAGTATGAAAAAAGAGAACGCGAAGAGAGAGACAGCGACAGAGAGGGGAAGTAGCAAAGTGTGAAATAGATAGAAGGTCGCGAAAAAAATGTTTAAATACATTCAAGAGATAGGCAGCGAGAGAGAGAGAAGGAAAAGAAGACATAGAGAGCGATACATAATAGAAGGTAGAGAGAGAGAGAGAGAGAGAGAGAGAGAGAAGGAGAGAATGGAAGTGAGGGAAAGCAGGAGAAAACATTTGAATAAAATGGAAGAAAAGAAAAAGCAGGTGTAAGAGGGTGATGGAGAGCAAAAGGGTGGAACGAAAGAGTGAAAAATAAAAGAGAGAGGCAGACAGAGAGCTCGAGATAAAATTATATCCAAGACCCAGAGAGCAAAAACTAGAGAATACATCAAGAGTAAAAAAGAAAGGAAAACCAGTAATGGTATGAAAAGAGAGGTAGAGATAAAATCTAAGAAAGTGGTGTGACCTTGAAGTGCTGGTAATAATCAAAACAAACAGTGGTATAATTAACAAAAGTGTATTAACAAAAGTATGCGTCCTATTCTGTGGCCATAACTGCCATCAATAACTGACCTGCCACTTAGTCGTAACTGTATTTATTGTGTCTGTGTAGTCCATTTATTCCCAAAATAGGTAGATAAACTTATACAATAACATGAAGGAAGTAAGAAAGAGAACTTATAATTAAAAGGGACATAGAAAAGTACGCGAAAGCGAAGAAAAAGATAACAGATGTGCAAGCAAATGGTGAAAGAGTAGAAAAAGGTGTGAGAACGTAAATGCGAAAAATATAGAGAGAGTAAATGTAACAGGGAAAGAGCAAGCGAAAAGTGTCAAAAAGTGTTAAGGCTAGTGAGGACGGAAGTGACAAAAGATCAAATGAGAGCTGGATAGTTTGAGGGAAAAGAAAGAGAAGATATTACAAGGGGTGGATGTATTTATCTTTTATATATATATTTATGATTCAAATTTTTAAATATTATTTATTTTATAGCACAAAGAATTTTTAATAGCTCTATAGTGAAAATTTAGAGCTCTAACTCTTTATAATGCCATATAGATCTCAGCAAAAGCAAGGAACAACTTAGCATAACTTAATCAGAAAGACAGCTTTTATTTGCATACAATTATTTCGGGTTTCCTTGATCACATATATCTTCATGATATACAGAATATTAAAAATATACAATATATAAATTTTTTGAGGAGGCAATCATCAGTTCCTATAAAAAATAATTTCTGCAAGACTGTAAAACACTGAAGTTCACTCAGTATTCATTTATGTTTTTATTTTTGTTTATTTTATATGTTATTATTATATATTATATTTTTTCTATTTTTTATGAAAAAATATCTGTTGTTTACATCTAGTTTTACAAATTAATGTTCAAATCGTGGTATGTGCGTTTAACTTTCATCCGGTGTAATTATACTTTACCGTTAATATTGATAAAACACACGTCAAGATTCACACAAACAAATGATAAACATTTCCATTGTCCGTCGTTCAAAAGGTTGAGACGTTGTTTTCTTCTTCTAGTCTTTGTACTTCCTTTTAACTCATCTTTTAATATTTTTCCTCAACGTACATCTAGGGTTCTTCGCTACTCCGTGTTTTTGTTTGTCACATGGCTATTAAACTTCCGGTCAAAATTGTAAAGAAACATTCTATGTCAATACAATCTATTCTTTGATTGTTATTGTAGAAATGACTGAGAATACAGTAAACAATTCCGCATAGTCAGCAAAGGATATGAAATAAATAAAGAGTTCTGCTGAGAAATAATAATTTGAATGTAATTCAAAATGGAAAAGTTTGTGCTAATTAGGATGAAGAGGTGAAATGTCGAGAAAACGAAGGGCACGGAACTCCATAACGCAAAGGAAATGACGATACTTGGCGAACATAATACCTATAAATATATGAGGGTTCTGGGAGCAGACACAATCAAATACACATAAATGAAATACAGCATCATGATGCCACTTGAGATCTGACCTCTAAACTCATCAAATGTATATTCCATAAACTACTATGTGTGTAGCAATGATAAAAAGAAGACTAATGTATTACTACACATTACCAAGTATACACAAAAGATCATTATAGTCAAGATCATGTCACAAAATAATATGAATTATAAGGCCTGCACATGATAACACTTCTGTTTTTTTTTATTGAAACATTCTTTGATGTTGGAGGCTGCTACATATATTCAGTATTAGTATATACATAAGCTATTTCTTTGGTTAACAAGTATTTGTCTGGAGAAATTAAGTTAGTCATAAACCGGATATTTATTGACAAAGGTGTCATCAGGGTGATCTTTCGGTCAAATATTCGGGGGGGGGGGGCAGCAACATTAATGGAAGTAACGTCAGAGCATTAATCATAGAACCTAAAGCTGTGAGAGTTCAGAAGAGCGACTGAGTTAAAAAGCATGTTTTCAGGTCTTATGAAGATCGGTAAAATCACCGAAGCTATGCGCTTCTAATTAACTCCCTTCCTCTTTCTCTTTCTCTTTCTCTTTCTCCTTCTCTCTCTCACTCTCCCTCTCTCTCACTCTCCCTCTCTCTCACTCACTCACTCTCTCTCTCTCTCTGCCGTCTTCCCATTTTTTGTTAAGTCTAACCAAACGAACATGGTTGAATAAATCATCTTTCTTCGCTAAAGAACTGTGTATTTAACGGACATAATATTAATGTTATGCCCATAAAGGGCCGAAAATAAATAATAAAACACAGAGGTAGTCATTAAGTGTATGTATTTACAGAAATTACAGAAGTAATGTGTTGCCTGAGACTGTTTCCAGGTTTGAACTAGCGTCTATGTTTATACTATGTGTCAGGAAGAGTGCAGTCGTGATACAATAGGGTAGATGGCTATAACAATGAAATTAGTGTGAGAAAAATGCAACCGACTTTTGATTACGGCTAGCAACCGAAAAAATTAGAAGCCAGCTAAAGAAGAACAAGGTATTTTTGCATTAAATTTGAACTCTCGAATCTTTCATGACTAAAAATATTCTAAGCAAATTATGATACCAAACATTTGCATATTCGGCGCTGTGATATCTAACACACAGAAGACATGTGCAATAAAATATTTAAATGTGTAAATATAAACAGACAAAATGTTAGTTTAATCTATATACAGTTACTTTATAAAATGGTCAAATATCCCAAGCACTCTATATACAGGGTGCGTAAGGTATTTGAGGGCATACTTTAGTTTACTATAGCGAGAATATTATTTGATTTTATATTTTCTATATTTCAGAATTATCAATGGGGGCCATTATAATTACACAAGAAATGATGAGACATATTTTTATCGTTTCTATAAAGGCTGAATAGCAAGTTAGAAATAGAATCATTTTTAAATTTCGATTCATGCAGAGTTCGCAAAGAGGTAAACGCTTCAGGTAGAAAAGTACCACCATTATCAACACATGAAAGGGAGTCTAGACAAACTGATAGCATTAACACACTTGACTTTAATTGGCAAGTACAGCACAGCTTCGTGTGTCTAAATGAAATAATATGTTCTACAAAATCACATAATGTACAGATCTTATGTGATGGTAAAGATGATTTTAGAAAAGGAAAAGAAAAATCGGTTAATCAAAGCGAATAGACGCCTAACGAAATTACCAAAATGTTCATGATCACATATGTCCAAATATTTCGATTACTATGTATGGAGCGTAGTTGATAAAAAAAGGTTATTTAACCGCAGTTTATGAAATTTCTTGAAGTCTCTATTCCTTGGTTTCAGGTGGTGGTGTTTTTCCTGTGGTCTTCTTTTCGTCTTATAGTAACTTCCACGTGACTGGTTAGCGGTCGTAGCTTATGCGGGTTGATTTCCGCCTTCCAGGATGTTAAAGATTGCAGCTGTTTTCATAATTGCCGTCCTCTGTATGGTCTCAGTGATCCCTTTGATTCAAATTTTTCCCAGTCTTTTTCCAGTTTTTTTTTACTGTTCCAAGTGCTCCTACGATTATCGGTATTATATTGACTTTCTTCATGCTTTCAATGTTCTGGAAGGTTCCGTGTAGTCGCTTCGTTTTTCTGTTTTCGTCACCTTCACTCTGTGGGCTGCTGGAACGGCAAGATTTACGATTCGGCAGGGTTTTAAATTCTTGTTGACTGTTATGACATCCGTCTCGTATTAGCTTATCTGTTATTATTAATGCTTGTATAAGTTTATTATTGTTATTATCGCTTGTATAATTGTATTATTTTTATCTTGTATTAGTTTATCTGTTATTATTATTGTTCGTATTATTATTATTATTATTATTATTATTATTGTTGTTGTTGTTGTAGTAGTAGTAGTAGTAGTAGTAGTAGTAGTAGTAGTAATGATATAAATGAAACCTTTCGTTACTAAAATGTTCTTATTTATACAGTTCACATTAACGTTTCCCAAAAGTCGAAAGCTTTGAAATGTTTTTAAAAGTTCTTTCGTTTTAACGAAAGCCTTAAAACTGCCATTTTTTTCTGTCTCTTTTTTTTACTTTTGCGTCGGGAGGGTGGGGGTGGGTGTCATTTACAAATGTTTGCGTGGGTTATTTTAAATGTGATTCTACCGTAATTTTACACCTTTAACTGTCTGCAATTTGTTTTCTCTTAACGTACGCGATTTTCACGTTCTAGGTCATATGCCGTTGTTGCGTATTTTACATTCGTATGTTTTAAAAATGTCTCTCAAAAATTATTTTACGTATGTTTGCGTGTGTATTCAGTATCATGTGTCCCGTGGTAACTTTTGACTCAAATTCTTTTCTCTTCGATACAAAATGTTTCTTGCAAATCAATGTCATACTTTACCTGTTACTGATTGTGGCTGCGTCTAGTTTTCGTCATCGTTTCTGCGGTTTTGTTGTGGCACATCGATTAATTGTCTTCGTCCTTTACCGTCCGTTGTGCCGTGGTAACTTTTAAGAATTAAATTTACCAAGTTAGATTTTCTTCGTTTCCCTTCATCGCTGGCTGTTGCCGTTGTCTTAGAAAGAATCTAAGGTAAATTAACGCATTGATATTGGAATGGACATTTGGACTTTTCGCTTACAAAAATAGGTAACGAGATTGATGAATGAGCACACACTCGCACATACGCGCAAAAGAGTTGTGATATGCACCTCGTAAAAGTAATTAATGAATGAACACACACACACACATACAGAATCTAAGGATACGTTCACACATACACACATATTAAAAAATTAAGGTGCGCGAAACCCGCGTGAGTGAAATTGGAACGAAAAGTAGATTTAATAACTTGTTTAGTAACGTTGTTAAGAGTAAACACATTACAGTAGTAATATTATTATTATTATTATTATTATTATTATTATTATTATTATTATTATTATTATTATTATTATTATTATTATTATTATTATTATTATTATCATCATGAAATAACTGAGTACAAAGCGAATTCGTTCACGCGATAAATGCCAGATTTGAATGCTATAGGTCAGAGGTCGTTTCCAATAGGATCCCGTGCTTTCTTTTTTTTTACACCTACTCATCTGCGTATTTTCACGCATCCTGACAACTTCCTTTGTATGTGAAGCTAATTTTGTAACTTCAACTTCTCGCATCGGTAGTGCAGTCGACCATTCGAATTTCACTGGAAAATAATTTCCTTTGATCTGATAAGTTGTTTTCCACGACAAATTACAATATTTCCGATTATTTTCTTTTTCTTTCCTTTCACTCTATTCCTATCTTACTTTTTACCGTTCTTTCGTTTTTTTTAATTTATTTTGTTTTCGTCCATTTTTTTCTTTTCCTTCTTTTTAAGGTTCTTCATCTTTAATTTAATCTACTCTCCTGTGTTCATATATTGTTAGCAATTTGTTTCTTCCATTTTTGTCGTTGCATTGAAGAACTGTGATACAGCTAAAAATTCCCTTGTGGATTACTAAACATATGCCCCCTTTCTTTAGTTGAGCATTGTGGTAAGTTATATCGCTAACTACAATTAGCGATAATGTAAAGCTCTTTGTAAACATAAACTGACAACTCTCTGTGAATATTATATAAGCATTTGCATTTCACTTGCGCACGGCACCTGCCTGAAGGTCGAATGGTTAGAATCGCCGACCCTCAACTACATGGTTGTAGGTTCGATATATGGTTATCCACAGACACTATGTATATATATATATATATATATATATATATATATATATATATATATATATATATATATATATATAAATGTAAGTTCGTAATCCGAGGCAGGAGCAATGCGGTAGAGGTACCGGAAGGTGGAACAGATGTACAAAAATAAATGAGAAGAAAAATTATGAATGGAATCTCAAATCAATGTATTAATATTTCACGGTTTAAATACCAGGACAGTAAATAGAAAAAAGTTTACTGTCAAGCAATTTAAAAGGTCCGGAAAAGGGGTAAACTTTAAACTTTAATTTTCGAGAGTGGAACCTCTCATTATCAAAATAAACAGATCAAAAATATGACCGAGTGGTCGAAAAGGTGAGATGGACACAACTGTTGACGAAATGCCGCAGAGAATTGGTGGTAGATTCGCAGAAAATGAGTTTAGATAAGCTAATTGGATATCAATATTAATTGTTCCTATCATAATTTTTGTTTTAATTGATTGTATAAGTATTCAACTTTAAGCTTGTCATCTTATTAATATATATTTATTTATATACTTTATTACTTATTTTTTTTTTTCATTTTAATTCAATTTTAATTTTAAATTTGATAATTTTTTGTTAGCGAAAGTCGTTGAGATGTTTCTAGAAAATGAATGGTCAAGAGGAGGCAACTGTTAAAATAAAAAAATCTGGACTGAAATCAATTGTGAAATAAAAGGTAAATTTATAGTAATATAAATTATGAAATCTAAAGAAGATCAAGACTCAGTTGAATGAAAAGGGATGGTGGGGGGGATTTAGAGATTATAAATATATATATATATATAAAGTGTATATTTCTTAATTCTTATTTATTTTATTAATATGTAATAGTATAGGGTATAATTACTCCTAAAAGTAAGCAACACAACTCACTCCGTTCGCAATTCAGACAACTTTTTGTTAATAACATGAAAATTCCACACTACGACTCAAACGTAAAAAGACTGAAAATCCTAGATCCGTGTAAAGACATAGACGCCCCACAATACACAATATTAATTACGAATTGAGTCAAAATATTTTAAAGTGCCAAGGTTAAAAATTCACTAAAAAATATACTCTACGTTTAACCTTTATAAATATTGTAAATTTTAAATTAGCCACACGCCTAACAAGTGATCAAGTTCCGAATAAGGGGATCTCATTACACGTACGTACTTTTAAAACTTTATTATTTTTCCGCATAACTGAAATTCATCAGTACTTAATAAGCAAGTAAAACCATCCGCATGAAGACGATTGAGAGAGGTAGTCGAAAGTACTCGCAAAAAATAGAAGAAAACGCCTTTGGAACCTACATCTTACAATTAAACAGGAATACAAGACAGATATATTAGAAAGATCGAGAATATGAAAAAAAAGATTAATTAAACAAAACATTCCGTGCTATACACTAATCTATGTCTAAATGAAAACATACTTTCAAAGTACACACAATATATATATATATATATATATATATATATACTGTATACAAATGAAGAACTCTCTGAATGTCTATATAATTTAGAGTTCATGCGTGTCCAGCCTCTGCCTGACGGCCGATTAGTTTTAATAATCAACTCTCAATTAGATGGCTGTAGGTTTAATATATAGTTATCCACATACACTGTTTATATATATATATATATATATATATATATATATATATATATATATATATATATATATATATATATGTATATGAGGAATAAAAGAAACAATGTTTCAGTCAAAATGTAAAAATAAAAATGGAATAAAGGATAAGCAAATCAACAACTAGCTAAAATACACTCAAAAACACATATTGAATAGTTCTACCAAATTAACACCGTCGAGAAATGGAAAGAAAGACACACAAATAGTTTAGAATTTCGAGTGAGGGGTTAGTTTCATATCTATTTAACGTAAAATGTTCCCCAATTTCTAAGCTATTCTATCTTTTTAGGGAAGTTTACCATTTTTTTTACTATTAAAACTAAGTTCGAGTTGCAAAGTCACAATAATACACGTAATCGCCTGAAAAAGTTTACATCCCCCCCCAAAAAAAAGTAGCGAGCATAGCAAAAATGAAATAATTTTACTGCCCTAAAACTGGCACAGAAATCGGGGATCATTTTACATTGAATTTATATATGAATATTTTCCTATACTTCAAATTGTAAAATAATCGTCTTTTTTTCTTTTCTTCTTTCCGATAAATTGTACAGGTTATTCACACGCAATAGTATACACAAGTAGAATTTTATTTGGGAGTATGGGAGTGGAGATAGTATAGCGGAGGATTTATTTTTCGTAATTTGGACAGATCAGCGCTATTATTTTTTCCCATTTGTCAATGAAAATAGTTAAAAGTTTTTTGTAAACATTAAATAAGTGTAAGATTGTTGTAAAACTTTTAAATAAGGGATTTAAATAGCTACTTAAAAATGATTTATTTTATTTTCACGAAAAATGTACAACTGCAAAAACAGGGCGAGAGAGAGGTGGAGAGAGAAAGCGAGAAAGACAGCCACACTCTCGCACCTCTCCCTTTTTACTGATCATTTATGCTTCGCCAGCATCGATCACTGATAGTTTAAATACATGCTGTTATAGTCATTTATCGATTTATTTATGAAATAACTTTAATTAATTCCTGTTAATATCGACGAAGCTATTGCATATAGATAGTAAAATAAGCCAATGCAATTGTAAATAAATACCAAACATTCATTAATTATTAACTGCTTAAAAAATAGTTATGTAAATTAGGCATCTCTATTGTTTTCTCTTAATCGTTCATCGGTACCATATATATATAGAATGCTAAGCTAGTATGTCGTATTATCGATTTAAATAATAGTAAACTGTTTTTATGGCAATATAGGACTGATAAATGAAGAAAAAATCGAATTTATATATATATATATATATATATATATATTGAAACAAAAAACTAAATTATTTATATATTCGTTAACGTTTCTTTTATATTTCAAGATGCTTGGTCAGAGAAAAATAACATACAAGTACAATATTTTAAAATATGTGGTGTATTTGCGATGTAGCAATTTTTTTTTCCTTTGCACAAAAAATATTCGTTAGATTTTTTTAAAATACGGTACGATTATAAGGTTGAAAAAATGTTTTTTGTCCTTTTTTGGAACGCACAATAGCAGTTTGAATTCGAAATCACAGTTCAGAATTTTTTTTTTTAATTATTTTCTCCGTCATAATTACACCACTTTTTTAATTTTAAATTTTAACAATTACGGTTCGCTTGAAAAATAAATATTTAAAAATTTATTTCAGAAACGCATCACATATTTTCAAATATTGTACTTGTATGTGATTTCTTCAAATACATCATCTTGAGAAAGTATCGAAATAAAGAGGAAACGTAAATGAATATATAAATCATTTTGTTTTTTCTTTTTAATTTTCAATCACGTCAGAATATTATTTCCATAATTTTTATCATATATATATATATATATATATATATATATATATATATATATATATATATATATATATATATATATACTAGACCATACATGAACCATTGGGTTAGTATTTTTTATATACATACTATTAAATATATAATTTCTTAACGCAGACATTGGTTGATAACTATGTTTTTCAAGGATAACAAACACATTTTTTCTGAAAGTCATAATACATAGTGATATCAGCATCTAAAAAATCATGTGCAAATTAAGTGTGCACGGTGACAAGACAATGAACATCAGAGTTGCAGCAGTATTTAAATAGAATATTTTTCACTCGCAGTTGTTTTGTTTTAATTTCTAGTGGACATGTGAACACTCTCTTTAACTTCATTCACTTAAGGCAGAATACCCTTTCGGCATTTTCGATGTAGTGTAAAAAAGAAAAAAAGCGCGGTTACTCAGGAATCGGTACCTTTTTTAAATCTTGCAATGCCGTCGGTTTGTCTCTGCGATACAGCGGAGTCGTATTTAATGGCATGCAGTTCCTTCCTGGCAGAATTTCTTTCGGTAGCAACTGTCCAAACCGATTTGCTCTCAGTCGCTCAATCAAATACAGAATGTCTTTAGATTGGACTTGATGTCGGCCTTGAACCGATTCACATCCGGTGGTGTGCGGTGGAAGACGGGGTCTCCCAGAACATCCTTTATCTCAGAGTAGAGGATGCAATTAGAGAGACAGGGGATGGACATGCGGTTGATATGGCCTGCCTATCAGAGCCGGTAATGCATATTCCATAGTGATAATAAGGAGCCTGTTTGGTTTCTTCCAAAACGCGTGTGTCGGTACGTCTCTTATTTTATAGGGTGACCCTAAAAATGCGACTGATGGGAACGTTAATAAAATTCGAAATCCTTTCGTTAATCAAACCATATTATTATAAATAAACTTACAATTATGCCTGACTGTTCTATCACGTGTCAGTCGTCAATGTCCAACAGTCTTTGTTTTATTGCCGTTTCATGATAAGCACATCTAGCTACGACGTGCAAAAATATCAAAAACTCTGACACATTACTGTCTTAGCATTGTCCTGAGTTTGCCTTCTTTAGTCCTGAATAGTCTAGAGATTGTTCTCATTAACATTATTTTTGCGATAACCACACAAGTAATATATATATATATATATATATATATATATATATATATATATATATATATATATATATATATATATATAGATAGATAGATATATATATATATATAGAGAGAGAGAGAGATAGATAGATAGATAGATAGATAGATAGATAGATAGATAGATAGATAGATAGACTAATTAAAAGGAATTAAAAAAGCGACGGAGGCAGATCTTTTTTCAATTCAGTTGCTCAATGCAAGGTATATTCCGCAAAAAAGCAATTTGTATAATTATTTTTCCTTAAGCCAGGCTTTTCAAAGATCAACATCTTTCACAATAGGTTTTACCTTTCCTAAAAGTTCGCTTTTAGTTCTCTACTTTATATATATATATATATATGTGTGTGTGTGTGTAAACATTATTGACTAACACGGAGAGTTTTGGCTTGATAAGACTTTGTTTATATCTTACAATTTTCCGAATAGTTCATTACTATTTCAATCAAATTGGCGCATGTTATTTCCGTGGTTTTCTTGTTCCATTTTCTTTTCATTTTTCAGAAGCACTTTCGATTTTGTATATATATATATATATATATATATATATATATATATATATATATATATATATATATAATGTGTGTGTGTATGTCTGTGTGTCTGTTTGTGTCTGTGTCTGTGTCTGTGTCTGTGTCTGTGTCTACGAAAAGAAAACAATACTTTTATATTTTTCAGATCGAGTATGAAAAGAAAAAGGAAACACAATATTCAATCTTTTAACCGTTTAAGAGTTTTTTTTTAATCGCTAGATTAGATAAATGGAAGAACAGAATTCAATAATACTGTGTATGTTAATGTAAATTTTTGAGCAAACGAAATCGTACAATGATTTCTGGAAAAATATTCAGAGCATACTTGTACAATATCTAAGTTATGATATTTGTATATATATATATATATATATATATATATATAGTCACTGTTCATATGTTCCTTATCTTATCTACTTTTATATACTTTTATTTTAATTTCATGTTTTCCATCGGAATGTTATAGTTTTATAGTCCAGCATTGTAATTGTATGTTCTATAGTCTAACATGTATGTCATTAGGCTCACTGACTGATGAGAGAGCGATTTGTGTAATTCGTATACGGCCTGGCCGGATTTCCCATTCCTACTGAATGTGCAAGTATCAATAAATGTGTAATAATGTTTTTCACAGTATAGAACTATACATAAGTAATATACGTATATATCGCTTATTAAAGTAATGCTTACTTAATAAACCTTTGTTTTTAATTTTTAAGATTTAGTTTTGTTTAAAGAAGTCCATTTTTTAATTATAATTAATCGTAATTTATAATTAACTAAATATATCCCCCCTCTCTCTCTCTCTCTCTTAACTGTCTATGTATTTCTCCCATACTTGCTCGCTGTGTGTTAATTCAATCGCGCTCTAATAGTTTTTAGTGTATCTGCTAGCATTTAAAGAAAGAGTGACTCTCCCTCTTTTCAGCTAATGTTCGTACACACATTAAATACTATGTAAATTAATATATATATATATATATATATATATATATATATATATATATATATATACATATATATATATATATATATAGCGTGTGTGTGTGTGTGTGTGGCTAGACAAGCAATTGCTTTAAGTTGGGATCGAAACCCGACAGTCTAGAGGATAATCGGCGCTCCTAAGCACTTAGCTATCAATCGGCATCTGCTGAATGGAAGCGAAATTACAATGTAAACATTGTCAATTGCCCAACAGCTCCATGTGTTTACACAAAGAGCGATGCATTATAAGCTGTTAGCGATTTCACTTACTAGAGAGCTCAACTGAAAAAAGAGGTCATATTTTAAGTCAAACTGTTTCGCTGTATCACAATTATTCAGTGTGGCTAGACGTGTGTGTGTATGTCTTAGCTTGTGTGTTTTCGTGTAAATCTCGGCACAATAAATATTTCAATTAAAATAGCATAAAACCGGATTCTTTTTCTCTTCCAACATACATATACAATGAAAATCATTTATCTAAAATACACAAACAACATTTCCTGGAAAGCCCGCTGGCAATGCGCCCAAATCCTCATTTGTACAATGGGCTGATTTCGATTGACGTCATTCCTACGCTTTCTTGATTGTTTATTATTCCGGTATTAAATTCACATTTGGAAATTGGAAACAACTGCTTTGTTCATCATATCCGCGAATTGTGCTTAGAAATCTCTAAAAGAGATCTACGTTGACGATATATAGATTTTCAAATCTCTTACATACATAACACTTTTATGATCCAAGTTAGATAGTAGTAAAAGTATGTCACGTTATATATTGAATGAAGGCTTTGTATATACAATGACTAAATTGTATAAGAAATGTGTATGTTGTTGTTGGGTTTAACATCATTTTTTGCCCAAATCGTACATATTTTTTATATTTACTTGTATTTATACTTGAAACAGCATTTACCCGAAGTGGGTTGAGCGGCCTCCATCCATTCTTACCACTGATGATGATTTGAAGTCAATGATGGGGTAATCTATAGTCACTCGCTGTCCCAATAATAAACTACGTAGATTCGGGGGACCAGATTGAATTTCAGGTCAGATTTAATCATCACCAGCCAGGTTTTTCTTTGTCCACCACATCGCTTTTCCCAAGTCTGAAACGTCCTCTTAGGTAACATTACTCTTAGTAAACATTACTGTTAGGAAACATTACTCCTACAAACAATTACTCTTAGAAGGACATTTTGCCGTGAGAGTGGGAACATTACTCCTAAAGCGTGACTCTTAGAGAAGTATTTTATAATGAGAACGGAAACATTACTTCTTAAAAAATACTCTTTGGAGATATTACTCCCAGAAAACATTACTCTTAGAAGGAAATTTTATAATGAGAGTGGGAACATCACTCTTAGAAAACATAACTTCTAGAACACATTATTCATCGAAAACATTACTCCCAGAAAACATTACTACAAGAAAACATTATTACTCTTAGAAGGAAATTTTACAATGAAAGTGGAAATATTACTCTTAAAAGGCATTACTTCTAGAAAGCATTACTCGTAGAAAACATTTCTCTTAGAATAAATTTTTACAGTGAGAGTGTGACCATTACTCTTAGAAAACAAAATTCTCAGAAAACATTACTCTTCGGCAGTGGTAATCTTCTTTGTTCTCAACACGGCTGATCACCGTCGTCTAGTAGCGATTTGTAAGGTAAATAAAATAAAAAAAGTAAGGTTGTGATGTTTAGAAGAATCAAATTGAATAATTCGGTTATTATGTGAACTTATAAATACTACAGCCTGACATGACCAGCCGATTGAACGGATCAGGCCTCTCCGACCCCTCGTTTAGCCGAAGTAAGAGCCGAAGTTGATTGTTGCAAGTCATCTGACAATTCATATAATCAGGCAACGGACTGTCTAACCACCAGAATTTCGTCCTAAGGAATCATGGGACGCCACCCACGGCCTACAGGTGACACCTTTATCTGGCGGGATGTTTACCTCTCTGCATAGAGTTGCAGTCGGCGAATTTGTGGCTCCGGCAAAGGGTGGACCATGTTTTTGTATGGAAGACTTATATGCAATCTGTTGCTAAGTTTGTTGGAAAATTATTAGATCATTCTACCGCCGCAGAAACTACATGACTCCTAATATAATCATTTACGTATCTAAGAGCAATATCCGTCTTAAGGTGGAGTACTGCTGCCACATCTGGGGAGGTGCCGCTCATAGCAAGCTCTCTTGCCTTGACAGAGTTCAAAATCGACTTCGTATTTAGTAAGTGAAGATCTCTTCAGTTCTATTCAGCCCTTTTTTTTACAAAAAATACGTTTTTAGCATCGCTCTACTCTATCATCATTTTCATTGAAGGTGCTCGACTGAGCCCCAATCTCTTGTTCCTCCTTGTAAGACATATCGCAGCAAGAACTCGTTTCCTACCGTAGCTACAAAGAAGTCTTCTTATCTTTTCCCGTCTGTTGTGCAGAATTTCAATGATCAGAGTTTATTTCTTAGAATTTGTCAATCTGTGGAGTAGGTTAATATGATACTGCTCTCCTGTAGACAACAAAAATATTGTCTTCAAATCAAATTTCAACAAATACTCGTCATAAAACATCACCATAAGTAATTAAAAAATGTTCATTTCATTTATCATTTTCAATCCTATCATAATATTCTTAACCTATAAACTGACAATGCATCCTTCTTAGAGTAGATTTTAAACTTAATAAGTGGCGATGAAATATTATGAAATTACGAATGATTTATAGATTCATTTTAATTCGTTTAGAGTTTTGTAACGGCACCTTGTCTTCTCTCAGCATCAACGTCCCTTACATTTCGGTGAAATAACAGGAACCGCTGTGTAAACGTAACTATAGCCGTATATGAAATAGAAATATATAGAACATTAAAAGACTAGCGGAACCCGTGGAAATTCCACAGTCGTTTCCTTTATAAGTTGTATATTGCTCCCGTGTTTAAAAATGTTTCCATTCTATACACGACCGACGCGCACACAGACACCACAGTATTATTTGACAGACTGAAACATACTTTTCTAAGTACTCTGGTTAATGTAATTTCAGAATATATCAGGTTATAGATCTCTATCTACAAAACCCTTGTAGAAGTTTGTGATAAATTTCCATTCTATGATATTATTGTATAATCTTTAGACAGAACAGGTATTACACTTTGAATTTTTTATTTGCAGAAAATATAAAAAAAATTACATTTAAAACAAATTGGGCACAAGGCCATCAAAAGTGTGGCGAAAATGGGTGTCGTTGGTCATTATTGGTCTAAAGTGATCAAAATGGTTATCTTACTCGTAACTAGAATCATTTCAGTCACACCAATACCACATTTACACTAGGGGCCGTCCTACGTAAGATAACCCAACATTCATCTTCTCATAAATATATTTATATACTAAGCTTTAATTTGTACTAAATGATGAGTCATGGCAGAACAAAAAGTAAAACGTTTAGGTAGTTATACTCTCCTAACCCTTTCTTAATAAAAAAAGACGCCCACTGTTTTCCGGTTTGATCAGAATCTAAAACGAGCAGGTTGTTCTCTAAATGAGGGTTGGATCGAAGTGTGAGATAAAAGAATACAGTGGATATAATTTGAGAATGGGTGTGTCCTACCAAGATAAATACCATTTGGGGGACGCCGACGACAAAAACGTGAAAATGGGGAGGTAGCATCTTGGAGGATTTTTATTACCAGATGGGAGGTAAGTCAGTCACTTCACTGGCTAAGAGGCTTAAATTACCCGTGCGCCTAGGGTCCGACAGGACTAGCAACTGCGTGCGCCATGTGTAGGCATACTTGACTCCTTTTCGTACACACAAGCTCGCTACTTGTAACAACTTTTTTCAAAAACTGAGGAATGTAATCTTTTTCAATCACATATGATCTTGACGTTCGGTTGTTGCTTGAAGAACGCGATCAGATCCTAATCATCAGAAGACTCAACCCCTTTGGTCATCTCAGACACGACGTCCACACCACTATTCACATCACGACCAGGGTCGCGAGAAACACCATCTGTCTCTCCCTGTCCCACGCCGACACGACGTTATCGATTACGTAGATACGTTTAGTGGTAGAGGCTGCTCGGGATGGATACGAGCGGTCACCTAGTTAACATACCGCTAGAATCGTCGGAGTTCATGGTATTCGAAGAAAGCGTTCTACAGCGTTGCTTCTTCTCTGTCACGCAGCGGGACACTCGGACGAGTCACTTATTCCGGAACTTGTTGTATGGTATTGAGAGGTAATTTGTTCCGGGTGAATCGCCAGGTCAGAGACACCTCAGAGTTGTTGAGATAACTCGTAACTGCCGCCCAACTCCATTCGGAGCCGATGTTCTCCTCTAACCCCCAAACAGTCAGACGAAAGGATCGTCACAAGCCTCACTCACTAATCCTCTCTGGAATTCCTTTCCAGAAGACCGAGCGAGGTCACTGGACTGAGGAAGCTTTTTGGCCGCGTTTCGGTATTTCTGAAGAACTGCGATTTGTCCCTCGGCTTACGATGGCCCTCGACCAAATGTTCGATAATGAGGTCGGAAAAGACGATATTGCTCGCGGGGTTCCACGCAGATTCATCTATTAAATATGACTCAGAAAACCCAGCCTCTCGACGGGTGGATGGCACATCAAGTCAGACATCCCCAATCCTCTCCCACACAATCGTTTAATACAGATTTGTCGGGAAACCAAGTGCCTCGTCCGGTCCCAAAAAGCGAGAAGAGAATGTGCTGGAGGACCTTTTGGCGGTTCACGGGCAGGGGATATACGGCCAGTACGTAAAAATGAAAAAATAATACGTAAGTGGCGCATGTCTTAGCTCTAACCCTTTAAAGAGAGTTTCCTTCGAAGCTAAGTGTTAACCGACACTTCGACCTTTGACTATACCTTCGACAAATTCCTCTTGAGCTTGAGGCCCGGTCCGAACTACACGCCGAGGATTCGAACCGGGCCATCTGTCAAGCGGAAAGAAGCCAGAAGGGTCGTGTTACTGCTTAGGCACCCAACCGCAGGCCGATAGTCTTGCTGCGGTTGATTTTTGCCCATGCGATCGTTTCGTAACGTGTTAGCGCCTCTATCTCACCGACCGAACGCCCGCCCGGCCACCCGTCCGCCCGCCCGCCCGCTCCTCAGCTTGCAAAATAGCGGCTCCAACGTCAGAATGTAGAACAGGGACGACAGCAGACAGCCCTGACACACCGGCCGGGAGATAGCGAAAGATTGCGACCGCTTTCTGTTTACCTGTACCACTGCCGTTGACGAGCGAGGCAGAACGGGAATCCATTTACAAAAGTCTGGTTTAAATCCGGCGGTCTCTAAAACAGATTCCAAGAAGCGATGGTCGACCTTGTCAAAGGCTTTGGGGCGATCCGAGTTGATCAGCACAGCCTCTGTATTGTCTTCTATCCCCTCTAGGATCGTAGGAACCGGATGCAAGTTTTTCTCAATTCTGCTCAATAACACCCTGAAACCGGTTCAATAAGATGCTACACGTTGATTCTAGCTCGAAGGCCAAAAAAGTGTATTCACACAACGGCGACATAAAAACAATTTTGAAGAATAATACATTGCATCTTCAGCGATCAAGCGATCCTATCCTTAGAAATAACTTATGTACAAATATCAAATTCTCTTACCGTATTTTTTTATAAATAGCATATATTTGGAAAATATAATTTGTAATAACACTAGATAAAAACGTTCGATACATTTAAAAAGAAATTGCAGACCCGTTTATCCAATATGCATTTAATGAAAAGTCTTGGACAAAATAGTCTGGAAATATGAGAGAATACCATTATTTAATATTTTGGAAAGTATTGAGATGATAAATGGATATTTGATGGCGGAGGACAGCAAGGATATCACATATTTGGATTTTAGCAGGCAATTTTATTTGATATCACATATTCGCTTAGTTCCTTTCGTATAATTCAGCATATCTTTTCTTCAACCTAATCGATTTTACGGTTGGCATGGGTTTGCCTGATTGCTTTTAGTATAAAGTACTTAGAGAGACCATGTGATGGTTTCCAACATCCATAGTGAAACCCATAGGAAAGTTTACTAAAACCAAAGGTTCGTAGCTGTTCTGATACTACGTTTCAAAATGGTGTTATGACATGGATTCGAACACGGTACGCCGAGTAATTAATCCGTGCCGGTATCCACTTCACCACCGGCTACTACCATTGCTTACGAGTAAATGTGAAAGATTGTGGTATTTTTTAAACAAAATATTAAATTATTTAAGGGAGTTTTGAGAGATATTGGGTGAAGGGTAGGTGTAGGTTAGATTAGGGTTAGGGTAGGCTAGGCTTGGTTAGCAATTATTCTCGATTACAGTATAAACGATCCGGTATCCTTTAGAGTTGGAATGTAATATTGAGATTGGAAGTCATACAAATAAGATGTGCAAAACACATAAATCGATGGGAAATACTGGTTACATACATAAATTGCAAAAATTAGGATTAACTACATTACTAGATTAACAATTAAGAGGTGATTTATTTGAGACGTTCAAAAGAATTAATTGCAAGGAGAAGTTCAGAACGACTAGAAACAATGTTGGGATGAGTAGACAAATACTAATATCTCCTAGACTAGTTGCACAACCAAGGCCTGAGTGTGTAGTTTATCCTACTATTAAATACATAGCTGCAGGGAGGATATAAAGATTCATACGTTTCCCAAGGGTTTAGTGAAGGTTATGTAGTAGTCACGACAGAACTCGAAATCGGGAGGTTAATCCCGTGTACGTAACTATTACACCACGTTCGATTCGTTACTAAGCATTTCCGGTTGAGGTTAGCCATTTTTCTTAGACTCATTTCTGTGTGGTTACTTTTAAGCTAAATGGATAAACCCTTCTGCTGTTCATTTAACTGAATAAAAATATTTATTTTTGCCATTCAAAAAATCCAGACATCAAATTATTTATACATCTGGAATACCAAACATGTATAAACTATGTGGATATTACATGGCTAACAGTAAGTACTTATTAAGGAAACTATGGCGTGCATTTTAAATAGTTGCCTCTGATACGGAAAGTTATTATCAAAGTAGAATTTTTAAAATAGATCTATTAACCAATTAGTGCCCAATTTTTTTTTCTTTAATTAATAACCAAAAGTCTTTCATGAATATTATATTATATTTGAGCAAAATTATTTTCAAATAATTACTTGACTTTATATGTTAGTTTGAGCATTCATTTATACTATTTATTTGGGTTAGTTAATACTTACTAAAAAAATTAGATTGAATAGATTAAGTTCCACTCTTGATTTTCTACAGCATACTGAAAACTGAGACATCCGTGTTGTCAATATACATAAGATAGTGTTGTACTGTTTGAAAGACGCTCCAATCTGTAAGACTAACTATAGATATCTTTGAAAGATGCAGATGTGTCTGAATAGAATAAATTATCCTTCTGGTCTTAAAGAAAGAAGCACAAGCGCTACTTGGTTAACCTATTGATTTTTTTGGCTAATAGAATAATATATTTTTGAAAAAATGTTGCAAGATAAGATTAAGAACCGAAATAGTGTGAGATATTTTCGGATTGAGTCAGATGAATAAAGACACGAATGGTAAGGATATAAGTTCAGAAACATTTTGGGAGACTATCGGATGAATTGTTTAACAGAAAGTCATCTCTAGAATGATAGTTTACTCGTTGTTGTCTCTTTTATAAGTAAGTAGAAAATATAGTTAAAAAGGAAACTCTCAAAAGAGGCATAATAAATTATGATGATGACCATGATGATAATGATGATGATTAGCATCATCAACATCATCCCACAAAGAGAGAAAGAAAGAAAGCTACGACAGAATCTCCACGCATGGATAATTGAATGCTTAAAATGTACAACATATTCAGCAAAAGGATTAATCTTACAAAAAAGGCACTTTAACTGACAGCTGAAGGACAACACCTGAGTGCGATGTGAATAAAGAAAGACATTTTCCAGAAAAACTTTCAATACGTATTCATCGTCTTCTGGTTGTCTCTGCCTCTGCCTAAGCCTCTGTCACTGCCTGTGACAAGCAAAGGCGTGTCTAGCGTAGATGTCAGCGCCATTCCTTTAGGTGTTCTGAACTTAATTTTCCCTGACAACGCATAAAACCGTTTTGTATTGCTGCTCACGGTGTTGGGGAGTAAAAGCTTGCCATCTGCAGGTTAACGAGTAGGTGCGACCAACGAGGAGACCTTCATGTAGATCAGACAATCATGAGGCGCGATCTACGTGATCTCTATTAAAAAAAACATTCTGTTCTAAGAAGTGCTACTCCGAAGGGACGCTATAAACCATATTCTTTGAAGACTGATCCCTATTTTAAGTGGAATGATCACATTTTTTTTGGTGTTAGCCTTACACAGCAGATACAATACGCACACAGAAACGCACACGCACTCACACAAATACGCAAACACAGATATGAAACATGATGGATTTTCTCTGTATAAAGTTGAACCTTACACATTGAAAATTGTTATTCTTTTTTGTTTTTAGGCAAATATCGATTGACACCTGAGTTGCTATAAAACCGAACTTTTATTAATATTTATATTAATCCATTCGAAACATAAAATCAAGAAAAGACTGTTTGACGAGGAAACAAGATTAAGACTGACGTGATTGATGAGGCCACGTAATTTTGGTCACCAGAGGGCGCTGCTTAAAGAACACATCCACCATAAATCCACTTCCGCATTATTAAAATCTACAGTCGCCATTTTAAGTGAAACGTGGATGGCGGAAGTCGTTGTCAGTGAGAAAAGATAAAACGCGTGATTTCTCTGACTAGATTCGTATTAGCCATCCGTTTCAAATCTCCCAAGATGTATAACAGCGCGTTCAATTAATTTTATTATCCTCGAACAACAAAAAAAACATTTACACCGATGGGCACAGCAAACAGACAGGAATGCTTATACTGTCAGAAAAGAAATATATAAAATACACTTCGATATCAATTCAGCCATCAGACCTTTTAGCTAAATATAAGTAATATATATATATATATATATATATATATATATATATATATATATATATATATATATTTATATATATATATATATATATATATTTATATATATATATGCGTGTGTGTGTGTTATCTACAGAGATATATAGTTCATGCTCACTAACAATTCCCAATGTGAATATATATATATATAGCTATACCACCAGTTAAAAAGTGTTAACCCTTTACCTGAGTATCTCCGATCAAACAACCTTATCCACACTGCTACTGCGACAAGCATTTTAAATGTGAGAGAAATAAACTCTATATTTATTTACGAACATGGTAATGTGCAGAGGGTGTTCGATCTGCCAGAAATGGGGATAGCTTTCGCAATATTGTTTCATTAAAAACTTATCATATTCCTCTTAAAGTGATCGACTAGAAGGGACATGAGCTCTTTAAAAGAAATAGAATAAGCTGTCTAATCTAAGCTAAAATGCGAAGTTCATGTTTACTTGATCTGTTGAACACTGTCAAGACGGCTGGCTATATTGTCCGTTCATGACATAAATAGGATTTACTTCTCGGCTTGTCGCATAACTGTGTAAGTTGACCGTTTGCTTAGAGCGCCAGAGAATGAGTAAAAGTTGACTCCTGTCCGGGGTACGGATCATGCGACCAGCTGGACTGTTACATTCCATATTAGTAGGATAACACGTATACGTATATGGATAATAATTAAATAGTTATTATTAAATAATTATATATATATATATATATATATATATATATATATATATATATATATATATATATATATATTATAAGTCAAGACCAGAAAACAATTTTCAGAACTCTTCCGGTGGTGAATGTAAAATTCTACCTGATGTAGGAATGACCCACGAAAGGTCTTATCTAGTGGTTTTAATCAGATTTATAACGTGGATGTATATAGACACGGTCCCACGCAGGCTGTTGTTCATATATTGAAGTTATATAAAAGTAAAGCGATTAGCTGATGAATAAGGAATATAATTTTGTCGATTCTTCTTGTTTTATTTATTTTAAAATTGCCTTTGTGTGAATGAATGAAATGAACTATCTCTATTATCAAGAGTTATCTCCCTTGAATAGCTATGTAAACTGCGTTTAACCTAATCGTATTGGCTTTCATGGAGAAGCCTGCATAATTCCAGTCACACGACTTTCCTTAAATTTCCAATAAATTAAATTAACTTTGATTTAATAAAATATGTAATGTATACATAATAATTCCCTTAAAAAAGATTAAGTATAAAGTATTTTTCTTTGCTTGATAGGTTTTACTGCATGTCAACCTTCGATGGTTCGTTTTATGCTGAATGGATTGCGTTGTTGATTTTTTGTTTTGTACGCGTATATTTTGTAAACAAGTAGTCTGTAAACAATAGATTCTATTCAACCGATAGATAGAGTCATGCTACATTGTGGATGGACGTATGCCGGATAGCGGTTACATGGGCTAGAATTAATTTTTGATATGGAAGAACAGTGCAAGCCGTGGAGACACGAACTCTGCAAAATAGACTGGTTCCCAGGCGATTCATAGACAGGTTTTACCTGTAACGTCTAAACACAAAGTATGATGTTAAATAGATAAAGATATATTAAAGGAAAGTAAAGTGATGACGTCATGTGTGTGAATTAAAAAAGAACGAGAAATTTAGAATGAGTCGTCGATAAAAATCCGAGCGGGTCGGATCGCTAATAAGATGATCTAATACTTAAAAAGAAAGTTGTCTAGCCACACTGATGAGACGATCAGCGACCATAGAAAAAAAAGTCAATGAAAAAATATAACGACCACTAGACGTAAGAATTATTGCGACGGCGGTGAAAGAGAAAGAAGCGACGAGGAGAAACAAGGGAATCGCACGGCACAATAGGCAATCGACTTTGAAGAGGAAGCTAAGCCAACATGATAAAATAAAAGAATACAAGATAACGACGTAAGATACGTCATACACAACTACATAATTATGAGAGACATTTCGACGCTTGTTGTTAACAATGAAAAATGCTAAAAGAATTAGTGAGCCACCACATAACTCACGTATCGAACTTTAAGTAACGTAAAACGTAACACCGACATGTGAAAATACTGGCTTAGAATGGATATCTGAATAGTCGAAACAAAAAGGGTGACTCCATTCTCCATACTCTTCAAAACTCCAAACTTGAGTCCTATACACTGGATGCAGTTTTTTGTCATAAAAGGAACGGTTGGGATGTAGGATTGGGTAGTTGATAGAGTTAAGAAAAAGGTAGGCATATGAAAAGTATTAAAGGATAGGAAAGATAGATTTCTGGGTTATTGTGTTTGATAGAGGCGAATACCTTTGCTAAAGTGTTGTGCTCCAGCTTTTGGGTGATCCATGGATGAAAGTTCATAATCATACTGTTGTTATCTGTATGTACAGACTTTTTCTGCGATCTTTCCAAACTGACAGAACGCCATCTTTGTTCTTTTTTCACACATTGAAAAAAGAACAAAATTAAGACAAACCTGTTGAAGACAGGAAGTTTATTGGCCTCGATTTCCGTTCCAAATCACTGATCAGTTGGCTAGAGGAGAGACATTGACAGATCGATAATCATTATTTCATTATAATTTATCAGAGCATTTATTAAAATTAAATGTTCACACGCGTCACCCTCTCGCTGAGCCATGTGGCATCACATTCGTGTTTATCTATTCCAACAGCCTCAGTGATTCTAACTTCGAATTTCGCAAATTGAACCCGACTGAACTTTAATTTCCTATTATTCCCGACTAACCGGCTTGTATACTAAAGGGTTTATTCGCCCAATATTTAACAAAGCGTCTCCAGAGTAGTTTAGTATTGTATCCGCAACAAATTCAATTTAACCCATGAATAGAAAAAAAATGACAGGTACTATCACTCAACCTCAAATTGGACCTAGGAATGATGGTAACCTAGTGCTGACTCGACCTCAACACGCTTCCAAATTGGAGTCGAACCGATGGATGTACAGGGTGTTTCAAAAGTCTTGGGAACATTACAAATGCGTATATCTCATGAACTATTCCAGGTAGAAAAATGAAACTGGTGCCATTTTAAAGCTTGCTTAATCAAGTTTTTGGTCATACTAATGATTTTCGTGTTATCTTTCCAGGTGCAGTAATGGCGTTCTCTAAACAAGACAAGGCATTTTGCATCCTCCAATTTGCAAAGACAGAATCGTGGGCATGTGTTCAGCGTGCATTTCGCAGGAAATTTAAAAAAGAAGCCCCTGAAAGGAAATCCATTGTCAGATGGCATGCTAAATTTGTGAAAGATGGGTGTTTGTGCCCAAGTAAGCGAACAGGTCGCCCTTCAACTTCAGAAGATGCAGTTGAGCAAGTTCGGACAGCCTTTCAGCGGAGCCCCCGTAAATCAGTGAGAAAAGCCAGCAGGGAACTTCAGCTTGCTCCAGCAACTGTCTGGCGTGTCTTAAGGAAACGACTGCAAATGGTACCTTACAAGCTCAAGTTGGTCCAAAAGTTGAAGGACACTGATAAGCCACTTCGCCGTGACTTTTACATTGCAATGCAAGAGAAGTTGGAAGATAACGGCTTTGATGACCGGCTTGTTTTTAGCGATGAGGCGACCTTCCATCTGAATGGCAAAGTTAACAAGCATAACACTCGCATATGGGGTACTGAGAATCCTCATGAACTTCTTGAGCACGAGCGAGATTCACCAAAAGTGAACGTGTTTTGTGCAATTTCCAAGAAAGGTGTCTATGGACCGTTCTTGTTTGAAGAGGCAACTATCAACATGCTGGAAGACTGGTTAATGGCTCAGTTGGAACAAGCAGAATCTGATGACTTCATTTTTCAACAAGATGGTGCACCACCACACTGGAGTCTTAGAGTAAGGCAGTTTCTTAACACAAGGCTGCCTGGTAGATGGATTGGGAGATCTGGGCGAGGTGATGACGTTCTCATGCCCTGGCCTCCTAGGTCTCCAGATCTTACCCCGTGTGACTTTTTCCTTTGGGGCTTTGTCAAGCAACAAGTCTATGTGCCGCCCCTTCCAAGAGATATTGACGAACTAAAGGCTCGAGTAACGGCAGTTGTGGGAACCATTGACGTCAAGATGCTGGAACGCGTTTGGCAAGAAATGGACTATCGACTAGATGTCTGCCGTGTGACGAATGGTGCTCATATTGAGCAACTTTGAAGATTCCCCACAAAACTTGAAACTTTAACCTTTCTAACGGTACCAATTTCATTTTTCAACTCCTAATAGTTTTTGAGTTATTAAAAATCGTTATGTTCCCAAGACTTTTGAAACACCCTGTACTTTAACGTCATACCGAGAACCTGATGCTCAATACACAACTGTTAAGGGCTTGTGGAGGTTTCTAATGTGAATTATTCCGAAGTCATCTTTTAGATGTTCTCATAGAGATTGTTTGTATTTTATTATACTGAAATAAAGTGAACAGCATCAATGCCCAACATAAAATACAACAAGTATGAAGACTTGTTTTTAAAGTAATACATATATATATTGAGCTGTGATACTAATGCGTATTTGTATGTTCTTAGATGTATCACCTGCTACATATATATATATATATATATATATATATATATATATAGATATATATATATATATATATATATATATATATATATATATAGAGAGAGAGAGAGAGAGAGAGAGAAAGAGAGATTAACTTTCTTAGGAGTTCTTCGTTTAGTAGAGCATTTGGTTGTGTCACTCTTTAAAACTTCGTGGAACGAAAACTTATCAGGTTCGTTCTTGTTGGTGTTTTGATTAATTACTAATCGTCGGTCACGGTCGTGTAAAAGGAACGTCGCACCTTTTTAAAAACGTCAGACAGTGATGTTGGACTCAGTCAAAAAGTTATTTTTAGCATGAGTTCTACCTTGAACAATTACGAGATTACATCTCACCCAAAAAATAATTATAGCTCTTATCAGCTCTTGTCAAGTTCAGCAATGGATAAAGCAAATTCCGTAGAAACGCATAAAACTCTAAAATGTTACTTTGCAGTAAGATAGAGAATTTAGTACTTGTATATGACTCAATCAGGAGATCAGGTTTTGCATATCATTTCGCAGTAATATATTTTTTTAGGTTCAGTGTAGGTGTAATGTACAAAATGAATATATCTTACACAGTCTAATAATTTATTCATAATATTTCAATAAAATCAATTGTTCCATCAAGTAAGGTTTATTAAGATGATCTCTCTTCGCTGACCTCGTCATTGCGTGCGTCTGTCGTCTCACCTGAGGACCGAGGTCAAATTAGTAGTTGTAATCAAAACCATTTCATACTTATCAAATGAATTCTGCGATTTATTAATTAATTAACCACATCTTAAAGAAGGGGAATAATTCATTCAATCGGTCGCGACTTGATTGTCTGGTGAACTGCAAACTCAACCTTGTGGGAAAGAGAGAGACAGGGAGATGAGCTACTCATTTTATTATCACATGCTTAGTTTAGTTAAAAAAGCATTTTGTCGATCCAAGATTCCACACTCAACTGTCGATATTGCAACCACCATTCCCTCAATCGTTTGCCTGGCGTCATTCCACTCTAAGTCTTATTGTTTTAATACCTACAAAACCCAACGTATTTCCTGGCAAGTAACACCTGATCCTCAACGTGGCTTCCCCTGCCCAGAATATATCCTGTTCACACATGAAGCTACATGTATCAGAATTAGTATATTTCAACTAATATTTATATTTGCTAAGAGACCCATCAATAGTTATATGGTTAACGGCTATGATTTAAAAGAGTTTAACCTTTCGCCTCTAACACGTAAGTGGATCTAATTGGTTAGCGTAGTCATGTGACATGAACATGATTTGAAGTTAGATTTATATTTTAGTTCAAGATTTTACGAGAAAACAATGTAATGTGATATTCTCTTGATATGTTATACGCACATGGAGATAATCCAGTCGAAAAATAAAAACTCATAGCAAAGACACAATAGATATCCTTAGTTCTTATTTATTTGCCTCCTCACAGGGCAGAGTTAGACACTAAGTCAACTTTTAATGCGGGGAAAACCTAACTCCATAAAAAAGGGGCACTCTGTATTGGAACATAAATAAAAAAAATTGTCTCAGTCTAGCAGAGGTTCTCCTTCATAAACCGAAGACAGAAAAGATAGAGTGTAATATCATAATAGTTACTACACTTTCCTCCTAGCCAAAAGACTGAGAAGGTTTTTTGTAGTTAAGTTAAATCAAATTTATTTTTAATAAAAATTGTTGTTGGCGTCCTTTTTTAAAGAAAGTACAAGGCAACCTAATAGAAAAGTATCAAACCACCGTATTCAAGGTGACCTACCCATCTATCTGTAGCCGTTCTTATGGTGGTGATGATGTTGTTAACTCCAGTTTGCTGTTTGCTCAAAGTGTTTCTTTTACTTTCACGTAGACTGCTGCCGTGCATGATGCGTTCCATTTTGGTGTTGTGTCGATCTGAACTTTTCTATTGCTGCATTATTGACTGCCCATGTTTCACAACCATATATCATAACAGGCATGATGTGTTAATAGCACACTTTCCGTTTAATGTTTACACGAGGAAAACTTGTGTAATATTGTCTAGCATCGACCTAAAACGTGTTGAGTTTAGATGTATTATGTATAAAAAGCGTACACAAAAAGTAATTTAAAAGTTGCATACCTATTAGTTTCTGAATTCGTAGTAGAAATGTTACACCTGCTCTGTTTGAATGATCGACAAATGCAGCAAGTTTAAATTGTTTCTGAGAAATAAACTAAAATAAAAGGATTCCAATTAGTTGTATATTTTTTCTATTTAATTAAAAATGAACGATTACATTCAACCACGACATATTTTGTCAGTTATCAGTCTGGGATGATAAATGCTGTTTTATTCATCCCAGTTTCCCCTGACAAAAACACCATTTACCAACTGATAATCCACGTATCAAATTGTTGTATTATCAACTAAACCTCAATTCGCTATTTTTAGTCGGTTTTTATTTCTTGGTGAGAATGTAAGATACGTATCTAAAGCGGTAAGTGATAAGCTATCAGTATTAGAATTTGTTTAAAAGTCGCACACACACACACACACACACACACACACACACATATATATATATATATATATATATATATATATATATATATATATATATGATAAAAATGGAACTAATATTCCAACGTAATGGAAGATGAACAAAAAATCCCCAAAATATTATTTATGCATTCATAAACGTTTTGTCTTTAGTTCAAGACTTCCTCAGGATGATTGGACTGAAGAAAATAACACAAAACGTACAAAAAAAAAAATTTGAAAAAGAGGTCATTGTTTAAAATATTTCGTACTTTGTGTGTTATTTCCTTCAATCCAATAATCATAAGGAAGTCTTAAATACATCAATACTATTTTTGCTTTTTCTTTTATAATATATATATATATATATATATATATATATATATATATATATATATATATATATGTATATATATATTAACGTAAAAAATACGTCCTATAAGTTGAGGGCGACTAGTAGTGCAGTTTTCTGCATCTTGATCACTTACGAAGTGAAACAATTGAAATAATAAGTAAGCTAATAGCAGCTAACGCTGCTATCACCTATAAAAATTATTACATAGACATACATCGTATATATATATGTATATATATATATATATATATATATATATATATATATATATATATATATATATATATATATATGTACATGCAAAATAAAAATAAATGTTGTTACTTTAGTTGTATCTGAACCTTTTTAAGAAAAATAAACATTTTTCTCCAATTCCAATTTGTGTATCTACCTATATAAAAAATGAAGAAAAATAGGAATTTAGATGATACTGTTTCTGAATATTGATGGCAATTTACTTTATTGTGTTTGTAATGATTTAGCAATTCCCCTGTCTACCTGGACATGTAACGAAATGATAATGAGTTCCATTCTGTAACTTTGTGCTGATGAAAGGATTTTTATTAAAAGTGTCTGAAACATATATACACAAAATATTTTGTTAATGTTTAATTTATGTAACATGTTTACATGATAGTGATTACGTCATAAATTGTGTATTATATATATATATATATATATATATATATATAATAAATATTTGTTATTGTTTATTATCTATGTACGTATACGTTTCGTCCTTTTTCAATCGGGACTCATCAGCATAGAGATATGACTATTCACTACCGGTCATGCGATTCGAAACCCCGGACCTCAAGTATTTTTCAACTCCAGTTCGACGTCGCTAATCGCTGGATATTCTATGAAAAATTCCAGTATACTGAAATCATATGCCCTTTATAGGGTTAAGATAAAGATTCATATACACTAAATGTACAAAAGCAAGGAAATTCCTAAATGTTTACACTTTTATTGTCATTAAAGGCATGCGAGCACAACTGGTAGGAATTTTTCTTCAGCGCACCTCGCACACTTCATCCACTCATGCATAGAGATTTATACTGTAGTGATGTGATAATGAAATGGTTTGTAGTCATACCCTTAATGACAATAAAAGTGTAAACATTTGGGAATTTCATTGCTTTAGTACATTTAGTGTATATGCATTTTCATCTTAATCTTATTAAGGGCATATGATTTCAGTATACTGGCATTTTTCATGGAATGTCACTACTTTTGTAAAGGCTATGCCTCAATACAATGGCTTCTTATAAGTTTTTTTGGAATTTTCTGGAAAACTAAGGTATATGGTAAACTGAAATTAAAATGCCATCAACTAGACCCTAGAACCTCTATCTCTGCCAAACATAAGCTGAATCCATCAAATAGTTGATGAGATACAGGGTGGCACATACGTGCGTACGTACGTACGTACACACAGATAATTTTTGAAGTCTATTAAGGGACAGAGCGCTCTCGCGCCTCCCTTGATATATATATATATATATATAGATTTAGATTTTTCACTTATAAAATAGATCATTCAGTGAAGACCGGGGTTGTTCCAATAAAAAACAAGCTCGATGATACTCGATTACAGAGTACAGAGCATTTATATGTGATTTTATGAAGGCTTACCAAAGCATTCCTTTCAAGACACCAAGACAGGAAAAAACATTTAATTTGAATAAATAGTATTTGTAAGAAAAAATATCTTTAATGGTGATCATTGGTGTCTTGAAAGGAATGCTTTGGTAAGCCTTCATAAAATCACATATATATATATATATATATATATATATATATATATATATATATATATATATATATATATAGTAATCCACATACTGACCTTTCGCTGTATAACGGCTCTCTAGTTTGTGTAAACAAAAATGTGGTCTAAATCGGGATAGACAATTTGCCTGTGTTTTTACGATCGGCGATTTTGACCGGTAGGTCATAAACGCACGTGACTAAAACTTCGACGAAAAGGTGCAGACTCTGAGACAGATATTCGGTGAGCATATTTCATTATTTAATATGTGTTTTAATAGTCTTAACATAACAAAGTCTGATTCGACTGATTTCTCAACTGATGCAGGCATTGTGAACAGAGAATGTGAGCGGTTATAAAATACCGTCCATCATGGACGCTCAATTCAAGTTTTTTATTTTTGTTTGTAGTTGGAAATCGGCGGGAGAAGCAGATATTCACACACGGATTATGTCAAAAATTAAGCAAAATCCAGAAATAACATTACAAGTCGCCGTATAATGCCAGCGTCTCGTGAACTTGAAACACGATTCAACTATGGTGCAACAATCAACAGCGTCCACGGTACCCACTGTCCAAAGACAACATTGGCTCATCCCACCAACTTCTACATATATCAAGCTCCCAACAGCTTGCTGGGAGTGTGGCAGATGGCATTTTTTACGAAATTGTCCGTTCAAGGAACACCGCTGTCGCAGCTGCAATCGACTGGGGCATAAAGAGGGTGTTTGCATCTCTCAACGACAAACACAACACATAGTACAACAGCCTTACATAACAGGCAATGACAACATTGCAAAATAAATACAAACAGTCTGCTAGCAAATTTTCCAGCAAGCTCAAAATAAAAACGAACATTTGAATGGGCATTCTATTCAAGTGAACAATGCCTCTGATATTACACTTATCACACACACTATGGGAAACCATAGGCCAGCCTTCATTGAAACCAACAAGTAATGTAGCACAGAGTGCTTTCGAGGACTGTATTCACATCACAGGTGAATTACCGGCTACCATTAAAATGAAGGACAAAACGGTATCGGGTACCATATGCATAGCAAACTCGAGCCATAACTTACTGAGACTTAATTTTATTGAGTCACTGGGTCTTTACGACATTCCATTTAACTAGATATTTAAGGTGATATCCAGATCCTCACTTCAGAGCAACATTATCGACTAGATCAAAAACATTATAAAATAATTTTCACTAACAACTTCGAATGCTGCACTCAGACAGATGCTACCATGTCCTTTAAACCATTTTCTAAGCCTGTTTTTCGACTGTCAGAAATCAATTGACAAAATGAAACAACTCAATAGCTCTGATCTTCTACTCACACATTTTTATCCAAATAAGAAAATAGTCGTGACAGAAGACGAATCAAATCATGGTGTGGGAGCAGTGATCTCGGATATATTTACAGATTCAACTTAGAAAGCTATCATGTATGCAGCCAGATCCCTAACTCCCGCTGAATGCAATTACAGTCAAATTGAAATAGAAGCAATGGCACTCATTTCTGATGTTAAGTAATTCATAAGATATTGTTCGGGCCTCACTTTACACTTCTGGCGAACAACAAGCAATTCTTTCTAATATTTGGCTAAAAAGTGTATCCCAGTATATTCAGCCAGCCGATTACAATGGTGTGTAATCATGCTACTTGGGTATGATTTTAATGTACAGTACGACAGGATAACAGAATTCAGCCAGGTTGATGCCTTGCCATGACAAGCCAGTTGACAATTAGTTCCGGACGACGACACCGTCATTGCTTCCATCAGCGTCAAGGACGATATTAGCGCACGCTCACAGATTGTATTCGGACAATTCCAGTTACAAGAATTTGTATAAAACAAGAAACACAAGATGCAATGACCAAAAATTATGACGATTTCTCCAAGTGTCGTGGTCCTCTAACTTCACGTTCAAAAGCTGCTTCATGTTATTGATGGTTATTTGATGTTCGCAGATCGTGTTGGCTCAACTACGCTCTAACAAGCAGTCTTTAAACAACTACATTCGGGGCATACAGTCATTAATGGAATGCAGTATTATGGCCTAACAAAGACACATATATTGAACACACTATCAAACGTTGTATCCAGTGTATAAAAGCGCAGAAAAATCCACCTCAGATTGTTGATTCTCACTTGGCATACCCAGAGCATCCATGGTCCAAGATACGCGTAGACCCTGCTGACCTTAATTTTCTTGTGGCTTTGGATGCCTATTCCAAATGTCCAGAAGTATTTTCAATGCAACAGTATGACTCCCAGTCTATGTCAACAATACTCAGACGGCTATTTAGTCAACATGGCTTGCTCGAGACTTTAGTTCAGACATCAGATCACAATTCTCGGCTGAGTTATATCAGCAATTCTGCAGATCATTTTGCATAACACACGTCTGGTCGCCGCCGTATTATCTTCAATCCAATGGACAGGCCGAACTGCTTGTGAACACATTTAAACTAGCACTACTAAATACGAGAGAAGAGGAAACAACAGAGAAGATACTACATGCTTTTCTTTCTTTCGTATCGAACAACACCAAATGATGCAGTGAAGAATATTCGGTCACCAGCAAAGGCACTCAGTAGAAGAAAACTTTGTACAACACACGGCTCGTTACAACTAAGCCTAACAAAGCAAAATCATTTTCAGCTGGCACATTAATGTTTGCTCGGATTTACAGACCTGCCCAACCAAACTGGTAGTTGGCATATCATGTAGAATCATAGAATTTCTGTATGATGTTCCGATACACTGGAGACAACTTAGTTGCCAAGAGACCAACCATTCCGTTCGAGCTGTTGAGTGAAACATTCAAACTGCTATTTCGATCACTTTCCATAGGACAAATGCAAATGAATATTAAGGAAGACCTATTATTTGAAAAATCAAATACTACAGATTTGCATCAAAATTGATTCATAGTCATTAGACTCTAATTAAGCAACGTGTCTTGAATTCTAATTTCTTTTTACAACTCCTTAAGCTTAAATCTTAAATGTTTAACATATTCCTGAATGAAATAAGACAAAATGCTTTGTATAATTACCTGTTTATTGTATTTAGAATTTAATCAAAATTTTAATATAAGAGGCTAAAAATTGTTCTGTTCGAAGAATTACTGTTATACGTCCTAGGACAGTTATTCTTCTAGTATATATATATATATATATATATATTATGAAACTAAAAGTATACTTTTAGTAGATAGAACATATAGTGAAATGGCTTAAGCTCAATATAAGAGATAGAGCAATTATAAAGATAGATGAAAGAAGAGGGATACACATGTACGAATGACAAATTTATTTCAACTTCGATTGTTCAATGCAAGGTGTACTGGGTTAAAACATATTTATTATTCTTTCCTTATATTTATATATATATAAATATATATATATATATATTTATATATATATATATATATATATATATATATATATATATATATATATATATATATATATATATATATTAGTATTTCATCTATCCACATAACATTTTATAAACAGATACTTGGGTGGAATCTTCGCCGTTGGATTTTCTTGCAGATTCTTCTGGATTTACCAATTAAATTTGAACCCTATACAACTTGGATCTCCGTGTTTGGTGACTTTCATTTACACACTCGTTTGAACTTTTAAAAACTTTTTAAAAAGAACTTTAAAAAAAAAACCTTTTTCCAAATTTTGAGTATGACTGTTCTTATCTGTCAACTTATCAATCACTACTTCCTCTGATGATAAGATTTTTATCTTTGAAAAGCCGTGCCTAAGGAATGCAATTGAAAGAGAAGAAAAATAAATATTTTTATTTACTAAATGCTCCTTGTTCTGAACAACTGAAGATATTGATCTGTTTCCATTTACAGGTCTAACTATTTTTCATTGACTCACCTTATTTTTGCTCTATCCAGTATATTGAGCTTTCTTCATCTCACAATAGGTCTAATTCTCTAAAAGTTATCTTTTAGTTATAAACCTTCATATATATATATATATATATATATATATATATATATATATATATATATATATATATATATATATATATTCCACGGTTAACTTATTTTCTCCCTATTGCTACAATTATGTTTTGCCCATCATTTATCTTTTCATAAGAGACTATTTTGGGCTTACATCACGCACGCCCCCTCCTACTCCCTTAAGATGTTAATAACTCCGACCGCTACCCCCACACACATGTTCGACATTTAACTCAATTTCGCCCACTGCTACCATTTATTTGTAGCTCATAATTTATTTTTTTCGTAAGCATGTTATGTCTACAAAGCAATCATTATTGGAAGCCTTTAAATAAAGACGAAAAGTTAATGAATACATAAATAATTGTTTTCCTTTGTTTTACTTTATATATTTATATATATATATATATATATATATATATATATATATATATATACATATATATATAAAGAGAGACATAGAGACAAAGAGAAGGAGGATGCTTTCACTTAGCGCAACGTAATATACTTCCGTAAAAACGAATCAAGTTCATTATGCAAAGGAAAACGATTGCGTTCAGCCTGTAATAGTTTAAAGAATTCTTGGAGCGGCGTGAAAGGTATCTTTTAAGCTCGTGTTTAACCAACTTACTATGTGTCTCATTCCGTTTTCCTGGAATACCAGAGTGGTTTTATTCCTGGTCACGGTACAATCTATATAATCCTATCTGCATGAGACAACTGTATCAAACAGCCGGTAGAACTCTATCAAGTTTTGTAAAGCTGGGAATAATTTTCGACAATGTGAATAGAGCAACATTTTGAATTCGTCACAATGCTTAAACAACTGTATCAGGACCTAAGCTCTATTCTCACTGAGTTCTCTTCATAGCCCATTAGATATTTACATGAACACATTGATTTTATACCATAATTTCAGTGAAAGTTTTTATATTTTTTTGCAAAAAATTGTTTGAAACTATTTATTTTTTATATTTTCGAATTTATGCTAACCAGTAATACAGTTCTTTACTGTTTTTTTATCATGTGATGATGAGAGCGTATCTTTAAAAAAAGCCATGGATTAAGGAAAAAGAATGTTATTTTTTATTCGAATATTTGATGAATTAATAAATATTGTTTTTTATCTAATTTTTATTTTCATCATTCATTTTCTTATTTTATTGCTCTATCTATATATCAAGCATTTTCAGATCACGATAGGTTCTAATATTAAGATATTTTTTATTTATCTTTATATATATATATATATATATATATATATATATATATATATATATATATATATATATATATGTTCAAACCTGTGCATGATTTTATATTTCATCGTGCTATTAAACATTTAATCTACACTTGTAGTTTTTGTTTTGTTTTGGTTTGAGGATGTTTCTTCCCTGACAGTTTTATTTCAGTTTCCATTCAATAGAAAGACGCTGTTAAAAGACATTCTGTAGAAACACTTTGGTTACAACTGTGTGTATTCTTTATTTGCAATATGCTTTGAAAATGCTAAACATCTGAAAAACAAACAATATATATATATATATATATATATATATTTGTGTGTGTATGTGTGTGTGTATATAAATACATATATATATATATATATATATATATATATATATATATATACAGGGTGGGCAAAAATAAGGGTCCTATTTTTAAAAATTCATAACTTTTTTATTTATTGATTTTTTTTTTTTTTTTTAGAATAAGTAAAGGACCCCTTCCGAAGCAAGCATGAGCCGTATTAGCCCTAAGGAACGTACCCTCATTTAGAAAACATTATTTTTGCTTAAAGAACTCAAAACAGTGTAAAAAACAATACTTTAGTTTTTGTAAGTTTTAAGAAGTGTTTTTCGGCTAAAATTTGTTTTGTTTATTTCAAAAAATCTCGGAAGGGTCAGTCTACACACACATAAAGTTTGGTGAGTTTAACTTTCATTTTGTGGAAGTTATTCAAATTCAAGTTATTCAAATTTAAAGATAGGACACTTATTTTGGCCCACCCTGTATATATATATATATATATATATATATATATATATATATATATATATATATATATATATATATATATATATATATATATATACTTAGCAGCAGTATTTCTGGTGTGTTTAATAATGCATCCTTAAATTAAATAAAGCCTTATTACACACATTTTATGCGTATATAAGTACATATGTATGTATGGATTTATCAAACATCCTCTCATGAATATATATTTATATGTATATATGTATGTAAAAATATACTTGTGTATATATTTGTGTTTATATTTCTTTTAAAAATGACCTAAACTATCCAATGTAAAAGCTCCATGAATGTTAACATTTAACAACAGAACATAATTAAGTAAACAATGAGATGTTAAATTCCAATGATCAAGTCTTCTATTCATTTTTTTCTTACCGAAATTCAAAGCAATTAAACGAACCTGACAATTGTTTCGCGCTCTACCAAACCGGGAATAAACATGAAATAACCAGGACACTTTGCTCGAGGATTTTCTTCCGGGAGCGATCTATAGGTCTTCTGATTATTTGCGTTAATGAAAGATTCTGGTAACTACATGATAGTTACTGGTTGTTTGTTTGTGCGCGAAACAACTTTTAAGTTACATTGAATTGCTTCAAAAAGTTAATGAAGACTTGATCATTGAAATTTGACATACCATTAATTACTTACTTACATACACACAGACACACACCCCCACACACATATTTGTTATCTTTCTTATAAAGCATGTTTCAAAACAAACAGCTTACTGCGTAAATTATTTTTACGAATCATTTCGCTTAAAGTAAACCAAACATCATTATTATGTCAATATTGAATCTGGTCATCTCAAGTTCGTCATGAAAAACTACAGGAAAATTTCTTAATTTGAAAAAATTACAACGTATTTTGACATGGAAGACAAACGTTTAAAAAGAAAAACGTTAGGCTCACATGCGACCCTCAGTCGTCCGCCATCTTGAATCTGTGTATACCAATTATTTATCTAAAAACTATACATTACAGATTCCAGAAATGTACAATTGTTTATTTGACACAGGTACGCCTTAATAATTGATAATTTGGGTTTAGCATTCTTACGACTGAGCACGTTATTGAGTTTTTTCAACATACACCGAAACACTGCATATATACCACCGATAAGATAAAAATATATTTTTTGAAAAGTCCTAAATGACTGGGATAAGAGTCTAATATATTTACCAAACTACATAAGATATCCAATATGTAAATATCTTACTTAATATATATATATATATATATATATATATATATATATATATATATATATATATATATATATATATATATATATATATATATATATATATATATGTATTTCTTATCTGCTGGTGTTAAAAAAGAAAAATATCTGTCTATTTTGAGAGTCGGTGATAATATAGGATTTTCTGACCGCATATTCGTTTATCTTTTCTCCTTTTCTGAATTGTTCGATCCTTCCCCCCCCCCCCCCAATCACACCCCGGAAACTTCCACACTCAGTTATTTCTTTAGGCTGCATCTTAATTCGCGCGATAACGTCGCTTCTCGGTTCGTCCGACTTATCTGTAATTTCGTCGGATTGGTACTACCTCTCATCCCTGTGCGTAGCGACCTCTCCCGTCATCATGATATTCTTTGGTAAAAATACGTTGTGCAGTATTCAGAGTAACATATATAAAACAACTATTTGTATATTTCCTCATAGCTTATTGCTCAATCAGTGGTATGTTGATATTGAGGACAATGTTGCCCTGAGTAATGGCATATCTCTACCTAATTTAAGTTAGGTATGTTTATATATTTGTATGTAGCGGAATCACTCAATAACTAATTAGCCGATATTTAGGAATTTTGGAATATAGCTACTAGGCATAAAGGGCTGTAATGCGGGATATATTTAGTTTATGCAACGGAGAGAACAGCGTTGGCGCCCAAACTAAAAAATTCAGATACCTCCTATTAGTGTGAAATTTTGACAATAGGTTTCATAAATATTCCCTAAATTTCAGTTTCTTTAGAGTATTTTAAAAAGTTTATAGAGAACAATATTGGCACAACCTTCTATTTAAAAATTTAAATATTTCAACTTTGCATTGTGTTTTATTCATAGTCATTAAAAGTCAATTCAAGACAATTCACTGAATTTTAATTTCGAACTAAAACCTTGTTACGCTTAAGCCTTAAATTTGAGACATTTTCTAGAATAAAAATCTAATGTAATTCATTTTGATCAAAATTGAAATTAATATTCTAGACATAAAATTAAATATCATGACATCTTGATGTTAATCTTCGTAAAGAGGAGCATTACACAACTGTTTGGAGCATTAATTTTACTCGTGCTGAACCGGGTATGCAAGATGAAACAGAGAAATACCAACATTATTTGTATATTTATCAGCGTTTCGTCTTTATTTCAATACTTTCTCAAAATGTCTGATTTGAGAAAATAACATAGAAGTACAAATCAGTCACCTTGAGAAAGTCTAAAAATAAAGACGAAACGTTGATGAATTTTGTTTTTCCTTGTTCATTGTCAATCACGTTCGGATATTATTTCTATAATTATCTTATATATATATATATATATATATATATATATATATATATATATATATATGTGTGTGAGGGGGGATGCGTGTTTAGGCAACATGTTTTCATTAAAGCACATTTTATTGAGTAACACGGAGATTTTTTTTTTATTAGTCTTCTTTTATGTTTTCAATTTTCCGAATAATCTATTTGGTATTCGACTCAAATTTGTATATAAAAGTATTGTATTTTTCTTGTTCGATAGTTTTTAAAAGTGTTTCTGTGGAACGAACTGGATTCGAACTTGGAACACCCCGGTTGTCAGTCCGCGTCGTTAACCACTTCTCACAGAATATATAAAAATAAAGTAATTAAATGTATACATTTTATAAGTAAGGGAATTCATCCGGTGTCTATGTGTATATCATTTTCATGTCAAACTCTTTAAAAGGCATTCGCTACTTGAATGTGAAGAGTTGACATACAACATTGAGTTTTTGTTTTATTTTTCAATTATTTATTACCTCGTCGCATTTATTATTTTATCCTAATAATGTATATATATATATACCTACCTATCTACATCTTATTCTCTCCGCTGGACTCTTCGACACCGGACTTTTTGGCAATCGGACATTTGCTTGCACCTTGGCACAGTTTTGCCCTGCGTTTCTTTCCCTACAACTTTTATTTCATTTTTTCAAATTTTAAATCTTGGCCATTGCCAACTTATCTATCCCAGCGACTTCCTCTGATGATAAGATTTTGATCTTTGAAAAGCCTGGCTTAAGGAAAATTTAACTTGAATAAATTGCCTTTTTGCGGATTATACCTTGCTTTGGACTTTTGAATTGAATTTTGATTTGGCTTTTGCTTTCTCTAATTCCTTTCCATTCTCCTTAATAAAAAAAATAAAAAAAATATATATATATATATATCGTTTTAATTAACTCAGGTTTAGTCTAATAATAGATAGATAGATAAAAAGATTTGTTTTATTTTAATTTATATATTTTCGCTTACTTTCCTTTGTACCTTCCTTACTTTCTTTGATTTAGAGGGATAAATGAAAGACCATGTCTGTCGGTCACGATTCAGTTCAAAAAAGTAATGGTATCGTTAAACATGTATATTGAATGAACCTATCTCATATTAGCTGCGTCTATCCATCTAAATAAGAGGATTCATTTCGTCGGTCATTCGTTCGGTCTGTCCGGTTTATGGTTTCGTCAAATGCCCAGAATATTTAACACTCGATGTCTCGTAAACAAAGAAAGCAACGCATGATGTATATCAAACGCATTAGAATTAAATTCTCTAACAAACTAGACAAAGTTTAATGTTTATAACACTTTTTATGTCACACTTTTTCTTCTATAAAATCTGTGTTCTCAACACTCGACATTTAATTGCGACAAAGGCTTGTAAGCATGTTGTGCCCGCCATTAAATATCGAGTGTTGTGAAGACGAAATGCATAAAAGAGAAAAGTTTTACATAAAAAGTTTTATACACGTTAAAACTTGTATGATTTGTTATAGAATTTAATTCTAATGTGTTTGATATAAATTATGTGTGCTTTGTTTATCAGTTATAAAGTGTGAAATATTCTGAACTTCTACCAATTTTAACCAGTATTTTGACCGCTAAAATGTTAAATAATTTGACGTATATATAAAACGTGTCTATTCATTTCTATTGGAGACGTTTTTCTGTCGGTCCGTCGTTCCGTCACGCAAATAACATTTTCATCACTAAATCCACAGATAGAAATCGGAACATTTTATTCTAGATGCGTCTCTAGAGGAAGGTTTTTCGTTGGTCAGTCGGTCAGTCGGTCAGTCGGTGCGTCAAGATTATGATTGGAATAACATTTACATGCATTGAAGCCTTCGAAGGGCATTGATGACAAAGAACTTGCTGATTCTCTCTTCCGATCTAGAGCACGTGATGCTTGGGAATAATTGCCTATTACTTCTAACGCCTCTAAAACCGAACTTCTCTCCTATTAAAACCAACGCCCAGATTCTCATTTGCCTCAGTTGAAATGAATAGCCCTTCCCTTGCGAAAGTCCCTTGCTTTGATAATCTCCTACGACTTCAGACCTGAAATGGAAGACTTACATCAAATCTGGTGCAAAGGTTTCTGGAGAAATAGTTGAATCATTCTACCGCCCCATAAATATCTGACACCTGATGCAATCCTCTGCGTGCATAAGAGTCATAATATGTGTTACCGCTTCCACATCTGGTGTCGCGTAGATCAATCTTTCTTGCCTTGACAGAGTACAAAGTCGACTTAGCAATCCAGTGAGAGTGCTATCTTCTTCTCCACAGCCACTTTCTCACAGAAAAGATGTGGGTAGTCTTTCTCTATTCTATCGTTATTTTCATGTCATGTGCTCGACTGAGCTCCATCTCTGTCCTCCCTATAAAACATTCACAGCAAAACCTCGTCTATCTAAAACCACTTCAAAGTACTTTTTCCTTCATTTGTGCAGTTAAACCCAAATAAAATGGAGTTTCTTTCCAAGTACTTCCCATCTGTGGAAGATAATACTGTGCCTCTATTTTCCAACTGACTGCAACATGGTCTTTTCCAGGCCAAATATCAACAGATAATTAAATTCTGCCCATCCGAGCAATCGTTCCCAATTCATAGTATTGCTCATCGTCCAACCAACAATCTGATTAACTCGTGTCTTCAAGTGGCTTTTAGCCTCGGTCGGTGGTGACTCGGTAGTATAAAACGCATCGTAAAATGCGCAGACTGAATGGGCGCATCTTATTTTGAATGTGTATGATTGTTATTATAAGAGGTGCTTTCTTATAAATTTACGTTGTATCAAAGAGCCAGTGGTAAGATACGATGGCTCTACCTTTCCACCTCACCAGATGTCCTGTAATGTTGTCGTTGACAGAACATAGCTGAGTATCTCAACGTTTGCCAAATAATAGTGACATCACACCCTTTCTTTCTCTTTTTTTCGTTTGTTGTTAACTCGTAGCTATAATCGTATAACATATGGAGAAACAGACATTTACTCATGTCTTCTTTAGTTTGCTTCTGTAATAAGGTAGCAAGTAAAGAAACGCCAACAACATACTTGATTTATGGTGGCATGATCTTAAATTTGTTATTCATTAAATGCACTGTAAAGTTACATATAACGTTCTCATAGCCGGCTTCGCGGGGGCGGGCAGAAGACAGAACTTCGAAATAGACGTCCGAATTCAATCAATATTTCTGCCAAAGAGGAAGACTTCGCCACTTTCCTCGCTATGCGTCACTTCGGATTTCCTGTCGATGGCATAATATCCTGACAAGGAGCTGTAAATTCTAATATTTTAACTTCTTATAGAATCGTTTTATTTTTTTAGTTAATTCAATTCACTCAAAACAAGGCATACCGCCACTGAGACGTAAGGAGGGACTGTGAATTAGGGGCCATATTTATTGGGGCATCCTTAGTGGGGAGCTGTGCAGTAAGTTGCTTGTTAGTATTACATTTAAATGTGTGCATGTTGACGCAGTCAGGGAAATAAGAGACAGGGGGATCCAAAGACAAACTGTTCAAGGAAACAAGCTATAAGAGTAGAAGGTTTTCCGGCATCTAGGGACCTGTACAGTGAGGGGTTGGGATTTTGCCGCTTGACGCGTTGGTCGGAGGTATTTACGTTGAGGGGGCACAAATGCAGCAAGTTCGTCGGAGCACATTTCGTTTATGTACTTGTAAAACAAGCACAGGGATACACCATTGCGGTGATGGGACAACAGCTGCAGCTTGGTAGAAAGTGTGGGATCTATTAAGTTAGAGACTCGTTTTGGGAACTTGTCCAAAAGGGAGAGACTAATGGTTCAATTATTTGCCGAATCTAACGTAATTTAAAAACTTTTGTCTTTATCACTATTTTTAGCACTCTTACGTCCGATGCCGCTACATTTTTCTGGGTTTATGTGTCACATTTACATTTGAAATTCCGTTGGTCTGTCACGATTATGTTTGGATAGCATTTTCGGCAATCATTCTCACGTAGGTTTGACGTAGAATTTTCATCAGGAAACACAGAAAATAAATGAAATCATCTTATTCTAGATGCGTACTAGCATCGTTATGAGAATATCTCTTCGCCCAATGGTCTGTCATGCCCAAGTTTACTAATTGCATTTCGCCGTCTGTCCTGCTTAAGCTGCAAAAGTTAATTTTAGTCTAGAATCTAGACTGAGGAATTTTCATTCACTTTTATAGAGTTCGATTTGCTCCACATAAAAAAACAACTTTGTGTCTAAGTTAACCCTCATTGAGAGTCAACTAATTATGAACTGATTCAAATCAGATACTACACGCATCTTGATTAAAAGCTGTATCGCGTTTATGTTCTAAATAGTATTTAAGATTCGTACACTTATAGGAGTAATCATATCTTTAAACGCTATATTTATGAACAGTGTATCAGAAACAAATAAGATACACCTCAAAAGTAAAAGCATCACATTTTTCTGCACACAACGTCTCTTAAAGGAACACAACGTAATTATAAAACCAAACAGTCACTTGATAGTCGGCAATACTCGCCAAAATGACCATGCGTTAATTAGTCATCGCGTATTAATCCTCCTTGAACAATACTAATTAACAGGAGAATGTATTCTTTTATTCAGAAGTACCAAAAGACTGACACCCCATCACCTCTCTAAAACCGCTTCGCCAAGCGTCTCTTTTAGCTGCAGTGAGACGAACATCCGAGAAAGCTAGCTTTCTTAGCATTACCTTTTTCTACTGGTGTAAGATATAGTTCCCAGATAATATACAAAGTAAGTGGTATGTACTTTTACAACACCCATACATCTCTCTATGAATTGTTTTCCCTGACAATACATGTATTTATCGATCGTATTTTACAACTATTGACCTAAACTTCTTGTTAGTTAGCATGTCAATTATTTGCATCGCCTTTTATGCATCATGTGTCACATGCGCCTTACGTTTGTCTTTGATAGACCTTTCCTGTAAGAGATAGATGTATACCAATATAAACTCAACTCTTCCTTTATTATTACACTTTCTTCATCATTGTATTTTTAATTTTATATTCCGACTTCGTATGTATCCCAGAAAATACAACACAAAACATAGCGAACTTCGTGTTGGAGAATAGACTCCGACATGTTTTGTTGCGTGACAAAGACCGTTTTTTTTAATGAAAAGTTTGAGTGACACCTAAGCGTCAGAGGTGACCCCAGAACGAAACCACGTGACTTCCGGGCATAAGTTATCTATCTCATTTCTGGCAATACTTCAAGCAGAGAATACGTGGGTAGGCGCGGTCAATGTTGCTTGGTGTAGTAAAACGAGATATATGTCGATCGATATGTCTGTTATTCTCTCAACTCGCGGACGCAAGTAACCCGTCTCTGTGATATTTTTCGGTGACTGTACTTCTGTTTTTACAGACCTTTTTATAAATTAACATCGGCGTACGAGTGCTTTTGTGAGAAGACGACTAAGAACATGGGTTACTGATGGGTTTATAATGGTTTATACACGCATCAGTATGTGAAAGCGTAACCATGGGTCGCAATAAACGTAAGATTATATCATTATTCTTCAATCTCATTACCCTGGTGCTACCAGATGAGGCTGTCTGTAGATACCGGCTTCCTGACTTAAAATGCACCAAACATTGATCTAATTGGTTGGTGTTCTTTCCCTTTGCACAACTCAATCATTTTCTGCAAAGCTAAAAACAAAAACAGAATCCTCTACAAGACAACCAAACCAAATACCATGAATAAATAAATTGTAAGCTAAAAGCACTTGAAGCATAAAAACCTTTACCAAAATGATCTGGCTCGGCATTCAATAACCCGAAAAAGGTTGATATGCCGTAAAACAAGACAACCAAACCAAAGCAATCCCATTAACTATGTTACTTGTTACATTCCTGTTTTGTTACTGATATGAGATGGATTTTATATTAAACGAATGTACATTGAATAAGTGGTGTAAATAATATGAGATATTTTTCATGGTTATTCATAGTTTAAATATAAAATAATCTGAAACAAGTGCTAAGACGTACTTTCAGTTGCAGGCGAACACACACACGATCTTCATTATAATAAGATTTATTTAGAGTCATGCCTGTGCTGTTTTAGTGATCAGACAGACATCATAAGTTTGAGTGAGAGAAAAGAGAAATACTAATCCGACGTGTCGTCGACAGTCTGCTAAGCCCACTTGGCTGAGGCCGGTGTGTTAATGGTTGGTGGGATATGAAGGGCGAAGGGCGTTTCCTTGCCAAAGGGGAAGGGAAAACTATAAACGTTCGAGGAGTTATAAATTACCTAAGACTCGCCGAAATGATAGGCCAAACATTTCACAAATAATAAAACGTAGATAGATAGGATAAGGAAAAAAAAAGAAAGATATCGCCCTTGCGGTCATGGTGTCTACAATAACAATAGTAAAACGCTTTTGCCAAAGGTAATATAAAAATAAACATTAGAGTGACAGGACGACGGGCAAACTCTCTTTAGTAAAATGTGTATGTATTGTGAGACGTGGAATGGATAAGGTAGACGAGGACTTTTTGTCTTTGTCTACCATGATGTATACTAACAAGTAAAATAAAAAAGACGTGTATGAAAAGAAGTTAAAAAAAGATTTAAATAAACACATCATCTATTCTATAATAATTATCAATGTGCATTTATTTGTATTTATATAAATATTCATCACGTCACGCAAAATGTAGAGAGTAAAAAAAACATTTCAAGTGTTTAGAAAAGGAAGTAAGCAAATAACAAGTCAGACAATCCCCGTCTTCTGAAATTAATTCTGAAAGAAATCCGTCACTCTATTTCAATAATGAAAAGGTTTCTTTCTTTTTTTTCCTTTATCATTTCTATACCGATTCATAATGTTTTCTTCTTTTAAAATTTTTTCCAGGTTGTGATTTTTGATTTATTTCATATTACTGTTCCATACTTCATCAATTAAGACGTTATTTTACATGTATATGAGGATGGATATTAGTGCTAACACTAGCGATGCATAATTGTTTCCCCTGAATTATTGACGGAAGCTGTTCACTCGTAGGTATATATTTATAAATTCACAAGGTATGGAATATTGTGTTTTTGAATTGTACATTTGTGTTACGCAGTTGAGACAGTTAAATTGCTTTTGTGTGTGTCAAATAACGAACAATAATTAATGAATATAATAAGTATATTCATAAGTTTGCCTTATTTCTTCTTTTATTCCCCAAATTCCTAGGTAAATAATTATTCAGTGAAAAGCGCGTTGCGTCCTGCTTTTTGATCGGATTCTGTCTGACTGTTCCTAGTGGCTGTGTCGAATTCTTTTAATTTGAAACTACCGGCTCCACAGACTTGTCTCCCGCCTAAAATACAAACCTTCCTCACCGTTGTGTGGGACGGTTCTAATGTGTTATTGTCAGAGCTATGCCCCCTGGAATCTATGGCGATTATGTTTGGAACCGGACAGTATTAGGGGGTTGAAATGATATCCCCACCCTCTCACTTCTTCTCGAATTGCTGTGTAATTAAGAGTTAACAATACTGTATTTTGTGCTGCTTTATTTAACTTCGAACTTTAGTGTCTATACCCTGATGAAGGACGTGGTATCAATAAAGGTATATTTCGTCTCGGAAACGATCATACACATAACTGTTCTTGATGTTGAATTCTTGGATCGGATATAAATTAATATGTCATGAATTTGTTTATCTCTGAACTATAATATATATATATATATATATATATATATATATATATATATATATATATATATATAACAGAAAATCGGGAAAAATCGGTGCCGTCTGTTTCAAATCCAAACAAAGCGGATCTATATGTGTTCTATACCGGACTCTCTTAAGTCTCTGTTTATTTGTGTCTCACTGGAAAATACCGACTTGCGCGCTGCGTGACTTTTCTACGATATGTTAATCCACAGCTTTATTTTCATTGTTGTTATTTTTTTTATTCATTCGGCTTTTTATACCTGCAAGCTTTTTCGATATATACTTTTTGGGGAGGTAATGAAATCTCTTTTTTTATTTTTTCTGTGACTCTTAGCGGTCCTTCGATCGCCTTCTCTGCATTTCCGGTGTCAGAGAAACTAAAAATGATAACTAAAACTTAATAGTTAAAAGTTCCAAATAACAAATATTTAAAATTTTAAATTATCCCCATCCCATTGCCCAAAAAGGGAAAAGAGGAAATTAGAATTGTGAATTAATATTGGGTGTTTATATCCTACAATAAATCATGGAACGACCACACCGTAATAAATAAATAAGCCTAAAAATCCAGACGTATTTTTCCGTTTAAAATTAAAATATACGGTAAAAGGAAAATATATCCTAAAAGTACCGCAAGAGTTTGAATTAAAAATTAAAATATTTCATTTTATTAATTCGAAAAGTATAATAAATTTAATATACTAAAAGATTAAACAAATATAAGTAAATAGATTTAAAAAATTAAACGTAATTAAACATAAAATAAATTGTATTGTTTTTATTTAATTTCATATAAATCACGTAAAAATAAAATTAATCGTAATAATATTAATAATAATACATGGGATAAATATAAAAATAAATATAAAACTGTATAAAAATATAAATCTTGATATTATAATGAAGAAAATGAATTGTTTTTAAATATATTAACTAAATTATTTAAATTAAAATAACCACTCTTCTTTTTGTAAATAAAGGTATAACACCCTTTGTTCATGAGATATGGTGAAGAAGCCCTAATTAGAGAAAACATGCGAGGCATGGTTTGATAAATTTTGCGAATAAAAATGGGGGCTAAACTATACGGTCAATCCCAGAACAATGTCCGAAAAATCAATCTCCATAAAGCTTTATGTAAATTGTTCTCAACACCTTTAAAAACTGATTTTCTGAAAATTGTTTCATTAAAAAGTGGAAAAAATAAAAAAGAATTAGGACTCCCTATGGCCACATTGGTATAAGGTTGTTCATCCCTATATTTCCAATTATATTTATACAATCCAGTTTCTTCTTTTCAACATGTATTACTTTTGTTTTATTGTTATGTCTTTTATTTATATATTTATCTCTGCTCGTATCATGAGATGGTGCAGCTTTTCCATTAGTCTTATTTTGAATATTCATTTCCATATTAATGGGTCTTCCCAGTTGATTCAGAGGACCTGCCTCCTGTGAATACATCCCTTGAACACCTCAGTATTTTGTTAAGACAAACTTTACTGGAAGCATTAATGGTTCTTATTATCTTATATTTTTTCGTATTTCATGGAGAGTACCTTTTTAAAGCTGTAGAGTATGACGGCATTCTCTCTACCTCCTTGATACTTATTTGAGAGTAAATGGCGTTCTCTCGTCTTTTAAATTCCATACCCGGGTCGCTAGTGGTACGTCTGTCTTCTCTATATATTTAAAAGTGTTCTATGTGTGTATAACTTCTGCCTGAAAGTGCCCTGCGTCATTCCTATGGGTTGACTTGTGATAGTTGTTCAATATACAAGGGATTCCACCTTGCAGTTACCGTCTAAGAGACAATTATATTTGGACCTGCAAGAACAACCCGCGCTTTCTTTTGCCTTTGGTTTTGTAGAGATGATACTCTTCAAAGGTGGGTTTCTGGAGTAATTTATCTGATTCGTGTTTCTATTAAACAACTTGATAAGTTTATATTGTAGGGAAAGTTTTTGTCTAGTATCTTAAGAAAAATGTGGCCCACTCGTATCTTAGTTATAAACTAGAAGGGGGTGAGAACCAACTAATTTTCTGTTTTTTATTGTGTTTTTAGGTTATTGTTCATGAGTTAGCTGGTATAGAATCTTATCTATGAACCCGTTTTTGCGGACCCTTCATGTAATATTACACTGTCGTTAAACATTTTTAGAATTAGATTAAAGGACTGAGATTCATCTACTGATTTTAGTGATCATATTCGTAAAAACTGTATGGGAGTGGCAAGATCCTTTATTTATGTATTTTAGGGGTTCATTTGGCTTGTGGAAACGTTTATGTGTCTTATTAACAAGGGCTACAGCGGTGTCTAAGAAAATCTACTGTGCTCAGATTGGTGTGTACAGTGATTTCGAATCCTAGTTTTTGAAATGATTTTGTTACCTCTTTTCTAGGCATATCTAAAGCGTTTCTCTTGTGAATGGCAAACACCGTCGTCACTATATATACCGAGAAAATAGTCGAGGAATTTGTTTTTGGTCTCATCCAGTAGAAACAGACCAACCACGTCGCAGACATCTGCTGCCATACGACCCTATAGCTACATCAAATGTGTCTTCAGGTTTCGATCTTTTTACCCGGGATTTGTCTTCACAGACTAAAAGAGCTGGTCTTGCGTACAATATTTTCTAATATTTGTGTATGATGATGCAAAATGTAATGCTTTATCTAGTGTTTCTTGAGCAATAGATGGGCAAAAGTCTACTATATAAAGTTGTGTAAATTTAAATACGTGTGTTTCCAGTATCTCTTGGAATCAATATAGTATTTAATATGTGTTTCCCCAGAAGGTCGATGTTAGTTTTAGTTTTAATTTTTATTGTGTTGAATATTTTACTAATTATTACCTTACTTTCCATACCTATATTACTTATTGCTGGGTTTATGAGCCTGTAAGCTGGTCTGTTTGAGAAATCCTCTTTATGGTTCGTAAAGGTGGCAAATGCCTTTTCTTTCGCCGGATAATTAGCTCTGTGTTCAATGCCTAATGTTGTGGCTACTTCAGTGGCTTCTTTGTTAATAGCCCTGTACGCGGCTTTCTTTGCTAATTGGTACTCGTCAGTGATGAAGTGTGAAGTGTTTGATTAAGAGTGCTTATTTATCTCTCTCTTTCTCTCTCTCTCTCTCTCTCTCTATATATATATATATATATAGTAAGTTATGAAAATATATTTATGGCAATTAAGCTACACAGCGGCTCCCCGTTTCTTCCACGGGAGGAATCCTCAGGCTAAAATGCATCGTACCTTGATGTTTGTCCTGGGGATGAAACGCGGGAGCCTCTGTGTAGCTTAATTGCCATAAATATATTTTCATAACTTACTACCTTGCTCTACTTACGTATCGAGCACTGTAAAAGATAATACTGAAAATTGATACATAAAAAATTATATCTCCTTATAAAATTGTATGTGGATACATGGAATAGTAAAAAAAAAATATATATATATATATATATATATATTGTTGATGACTAGCAATATAACTTTTGAAAGAAAAACATGTTACTATTACTGATGATAACGTATTAACATCTCAAAATTGGGATGAAAAAAAGTATTTTAATGTAACCTTATTTGAAATCATGCTTCTCGAAACAGCTCGTTAAGAACGCAACGTTGAGCTCATGAGTAAAGAAAGAAAAATCCTCATTTGAAGTGGCCACGCAGAATAACATTTTTTTTAATTTACTGAATATTTTTGTATCTGCCGTAAGACCGTGGACTTTCCTTATTTTAGGATAATAGTAATTGGTCTTACAGTCTATGCGAAGATTAGCTATTATAAATGAATTAAGTAGAGTGGGTATGTGCAGGTAGTCGATACTTCTTTTTTCTTTGGGGAGCTGTATATCGTCAAGCAAGTGTTAATAACACTTACTTATTGCGAAGATTAGCTCCTATAAAATGATTACCCGAATTTTAAACTATGCAAACTTTCATACAAAAAAAAAGCCAAACACATGAGAACAACATTTCTGAAGTTCAAAGTTTTTCAAAACAAAAAACCTACTAAACTCAACCTCCTATTCAACTAAAGACGACCGAGAATATCATTCAAGTACAACAGCCAAAAATACGATCGCTCGAAAACAAAGTAAAAGGAAAAAGAAACTTTCTCTTGACTCATTCCACTTCAAATAATTTACCAACGGTATAACACTAAATTTCCTTTTCTTCTGAAAAAAAAACAAACCTGTAAAATATTTGTGGGCTGTTGTCTTGTTGTCTCTCTCTCTCTCTCTTTCTCTTTCTCTTTCTCTTTCTCTTTTTCTCTCCCCCCCTCTCTCTCTCTCTCTCTCTATCTCTCTCTCTCTCTATATATATATATATATATATAATATTTGTTTTGTTTATTATCTATGTACGTTTACGTTTCGTCCTTTTAATCGGGACTCGTCAGCATAGAGATATAACTATTCACTACTGGCTCCGCGTATTTTACAACTCAAATCCCGACATCTAGACCCACACGTTTTACGTTTTAAAAATGCAATAAAAAAACAACCTGAAACCCCTTGATATGAACGTGGAGAACTGGGATGGGATTTCTCTTGAGCAATCGGTCAGGCGAAAGTGTATCTATGATAACTGTGCCAGATTTGAGACAAAGCGTATAGAGTACTTCATCTTTAAACGTAGTTTGCGGAACCAATCAGTGCCAAATGTGCCAGCCACATTTCAACCTTATCATGTGTGTTGTTTATGTGGAATAGTCTGTCTGTTAAGGCCTGGTCTACTGAGTCACATGTGATCCCATGGTAGGAGCCTAATAAACAAGTGTGAAACAGGACTTTAATATAGCTAAATACAAATGGAAACCAGTGGTCTTGTGTCATATCTGAAGCCTAACTTGTAAAAATAAATCGCGCCTGCTAAGCCATCTGCGTGCCCACAACCGGGCATTGCAATCTTGCGGGGATTGCCTTCTTCTGTAAAGAAGTCGCAATCATTATATATATATATATATATATATATATATATATATATATATATATATATGATTATTTTTTTATTTACGCAGATATGTACAACATCTGCGACAATTTATATATGTATATATATATATATATATATATATATATATGAATAAAGATAGGGATAAAATGATCCGACGTAATGGAAAATAAAAAAGGAAAGCCAAAACTATGTTTTTTATATATTCATCAACGTTTCGTCTTTATTTTAAGACTTCCTCAGGATGAAAAAATATGAAGAAAAAATCATACAAGTCAACTTGATTTCCTTGAAAGCCGGTTTCTGAGTAAAAGAGAAGTCCAAAAAGTGAGAAAGGCCACAAGGCCGCGCGTCAGCAGCAGCAGCAGCAGCAGCAGCAGCAGCAGCAGCAGCAGCAGCAGTCCGTTTGACACGATGACCCAGACAGGGCCTTCTTTCAAAACTGAATCTGTTTACTCATTTTCAACCAGCACATCCCTCCAACCTCCTAGAAAACTGTGTGGACTACTGCTGCTCCTGACGCGCAGCCTTGTTGCCTTTCTCACTTTTTAATTTTTGTTGTACTCACAAACCGGCTGAGACTCGCCGCTTTCAGACAAAGCAAGTTTATGCATGTATGATTATTTTTCATTTTTCTTCATCCTCATAAATCTTACAATAAAGACGAAACATTGATGAATACATAAATAATATAGTTTTTGGCTTTCCTTGTTTTCATTTTCCATATATATATATATATATATATATATATATATATATATATATATATATATAAAGTTGGAGTGTCTTTCTGTTTGTTTATGTGTTTGTTTGGTCATTAACTTCCCCTAAAGTTTCGGAGATATACCTTCACCATAATAAACTATATTTTTAAGCTAGATTATCGAGCGTACTTAAATAAGAATGTTTTATTTGAACAAAATAAGTTATAACATATTGTGGGCTCTTCTTTCACGGATGACTTTCATAAAAATGAAATATTTCTTTATTTAATTTCATTTATAAGTTGGAAATAATAGAAATTAAAAAAAATAGACATATAAAGATGGGGTTCAAGAGCAAAAATGCAATCACATTCCACACCAACTAAATGTGATTCGCGGGGGTAAAACACTATCAAATTACCGAAATGTATTTTAATTCGTCTCACTTTACTTCATCCGTTTCCACCCAGCCAATGCAGAGGAAGTCCTTCACACCACCCCGAAAATTGAATAATATAAAATGCAAGAAAACATTAATAACAAAGTTAATACGATATTAAGAACGTAGTATAGAAGTTCATTAACTCCCGGACAACGCCAAGAGTTCCCGCTGGTTACCAATAAAAGAGATGCGCGTTCTTTCACTTAGAATTGTAAAGGTAGTCTGGAAACCTGTTTAGCAGATGCTTTTAGATCCAAAATGATGTCATTTAGAATGCACGGTTCTAAATATGAACAGATAAAAGAAAATGGTTCGCATAAAGAATTTCTATTTGCTAGCAGCAATTTTAATGGCTCTGGTGTCTCTGAAACTATTTTCTCTTCTACTTAACCACTTAAGAAACGTTTTTCAATTGCGTCTTTTACACACTTTCTTGCTTTGCGTTTTTGGTTAATATGTTACATGATGAAAATACCGTTTATAGTTGAAAATCATCTCTACTTTCGAAATTACCATCATTTCGTTTTGTACCTGTACATGTTTTTAAGAATTGTGAAAAATAAAATTAAGTTAATATTCTTGTCTTGAAATTTTAAATAAAAAATGTTCTTGTTACTTATACATTTAAATTATCTTATATAATTAGATATTGTGTCCGTTTGTACGTCAGTCACATTTTTGAAACGTAATAAATAAATACATTGCGGAATTTGTGTTATTTCGAAATATCTGAGATCGAGAATATTACATTAATAGTAAATAATAAATTCCCAACAAATAAAACCGACGCTATGACCATAAATCGAAAACTTAAACTTTGACATCTTCAGTCTGAGGTTCTACCATCTGACTATTTTTGATTTTCTTATAAATAGAGCTTAAAACATTACCATAAAATACTTATAGCCGAGGCGTGTCGTCATAGATTCATGATTTACTTCATGTTTCAAAATATGAATTCAAACAAAAACGATAATAAAGAATGAATGAATGAATTGGTAAACATAATCAATAGCGTTGGAAATTATTTTAATAGTCCAAAACAATTCATTTTGCTTTAACTATGCGACCGGTGGGAGCATATAATTGATAGATATATCAAAAATAAAAATTGTTGATGTATTTATCTAACTTTGAAATTATACTTAATAGCAATCATCAACTTTGTTTCTTGTTTTGATTTATATTTTCACTATAATAAGGATACATGTTTATGAGGGGGGAAATTATGGCAAGTAGAAACAAAGTGCTCTCGTCATCTAAAATGTATGTCTATTGTACTCCTTTGCAAGATCACCCCATCTTTACTTCTGAGAGGGGCTTGTCTCTGCAATGAATGTTTACGGATGAATTTGGCGGCGTATAAGAAACCACGAGTTTCATGTTAGTCTGCAAGCTGTTTAATTTCCTTTGTTTTATCCATCCACCAGTTGTTTTTGAGAATCCTTGTGGCTTCTTGAACCGGAATTTATAGGCGTTAGATCTTGAATCGCTTATATAAGCGTGAAATCTGTCTCTTGTCCCGTCGATTGGACAACTGATAACCTCACCATTATCATCGAACTCATCCTGTTTCTTGGGGGATTGGAAACCAAGTGTTTCCTCGCATGATGTTGTGATCACATTTTTAATTTTTTATCCCCGTTTATTGGTGGTGTTCGTTGAAAAGTCTCTTACAGTTTTGAGTGCAAATTCAAGACATACTTGGGATCTTGGAGATGCCTGACGTAGAACCTCTTGACGTTTGTTTTGCCGCAGAACCTTTAAGCTTTCATTTGCTACCTCATGATAGAGTGGATCAGACGGTCATCTGTTCAGCAGTTATAGCCTCAGTATTAACTCGTGTGCCGAGCAAGTGCTGACGTGCTTCGGCACGAACAGTCACCTAATCGATCAGGTTCAAGTGTTTGTATCTTGGATTCTGCCAAGTGGCTTTCTGCCAATTTATTTTGGTGGAAAAGCGTGATGGTGATCCCAAGATTATGTTCGGCGCATTTGGTCAGCAAATGGGTGCAATTTTCGTTAACACTTCTTACTTCTTCTTTGCCGATTGTTTATTTCTGCAGCATGTAATCTCGTCCAACTCTGGCGTTAAAATAGATGCCCAAGTCGAGAATAGAAACGTTTTCTTGTCCACGCCATGAGTTGCGGGTGTTGGACTGTACACGGAGATAATGGTGGCATGTTGGTTGTTGGTGAGTATTATTCAACTAATGCAGGTTGTTCCTTAAATTTTGGAAGAAGATCGTTTCTGATTTCAAATCCAAATCCATGGATTCGTGGCTGTTTTGCGTTCAGACTATTCCAGAAGAAGATAAACTGTCCTTCTTCTTGTCTCAATTGCTGTTCTCCTGCACGCCGCATTTCACTCAAACCCAAGATGATTTTTGAAGGTCTTTCGTAATGATGGCTGTCCGTCTTTTTGGGTGGTGAGATTTTCGGTTGTCCATTACAGTACAAACATGTCCCGAATTTTAGTTCCATTCTTTTTCTTTTGATTCATTTTATTTCTATTTTTTATGTCTTTATTCTTCATTTGTTTTCGACCGCTGAAGGAGTCGTTATGTGCGCGGTATCTAAGACAAACCATTTTCAAGCAGACTAAATTCATGGCACTTTTATAGCCCAATCCCCCTAGTGGGTGAGCAGAGCGCATTCTTCTTCCGGAAAAGTTGAGCGGTCATCACACATCCACCGCTTCCGTGTCGGTTCCTGTACGAAAGCTATCCAGCCATCAAATAGTCCTCCCCCGCCGTCAGTCGCCGTTCCCTAAAATACTTTTTAAATAGTTGTTTCACGATACAATCGCGAGAACACACATACCTGTGCGTTAATTTTTTAGGAGTACGCAGTTTTGAACTCCAGCACGCACATCCACTTTTCACAAATCCATGTGTAATTTTCAATGGCAAGGAATAAGACACACTGGCATCACGAATGTAGAGAATATGTTCACCGTTTTTTTTTTCACATTACATGGGCAGATCAACTGCCGTTTTTTTTTTACTTCTGTAAATTTTGAACAATTGAGACTGTTATTGTTTCTCATTAAGTACTACAAGAGTACCTGATGTTGCTCGGGATTGAATGAGAATCACTACTATGTCCTTTTTCAATATGCTCATAAGACCATATTACTTACCCCTTTCTCCCGTTTCACCCCCTGATATAGTGGGCAGAAGCTGAAATCATCGAAACCTGAATTAGTTTGTTATACATATGGTTTAAATTTCAAAACAATAGGATATATGTGTTTCATGTTTTAAGAGAGGTATGTCATCGTGGGTCACTTATAGGTGGGGGCACGTAGATATTTGCCACAGAGAGGGACACGTAAAGATTCAGGACCACTTCCATTATCTTCCCCAGATAATTTCATACATATGATATAAATTTCCTCAAAATAAAATATATTAGAAAATGTAAGGATGTTATGCCCTCATAGCCCTCTGAGGGCGCACTTAAAAATTTGGGAATACATTCATTGTCTTCCCCGGTAAATTTTACATGAGAATATGCTTTTATATTTTATGTAGATGCTCTAACCTGTCTTTATATAGGAAACACACAAACATCACACATACACACAGACATTGAGTTTTGTATATAGAGATTTTTGAGATTTTAAAATACTTAAATTCCCCCTGAAAATTGTTCAATAAATCAATTTCTACTTTAAAGTTTTTAGTCCGGAAATATATAAAATTTACTCATTATGTTATTGTTCTAAAAGTGAATGTTGCTCAATTATTCTGTCTTCCCCTCCAACAAATATTTGTTAATTTTCTTATAGACGGCGTCAATGCGTACTTTTGGGTACTTCTGGGTACATCTGAACATCTATTATTATTATTTAAACCTGAGTTGATCAATGTTTAATCCCTGAGTTTTTGCTCATATATTTTAATTACAAAAAAAGTGTCAAATAATCCCTTAGTTTGTGGATTGAGTTATGTTTGAAAGATGTTTCATTTAATTGTTATAATAAACCTTAATTTGCAATTATATGTTTTTATGACCCTGAGCAACGCCGCTAGTTGTTATAATAAACCGTAATTTGCAATTATCTAACTAAGTTACCTGTCTTTTACTAAGTTTCTGTCTATTACTCTCTTCCTCTCTCGCTATGTTTTGTTTGACCTTCTACTTTTATTCACTCTCTATTCCGTTACAATCTCTCACCCTGCTATCTCTTTGTATGTCTGTCTGTCTGTCTGTTATTCTGTATGCATGTCTGTCTGTCGTTCTGTCTCTCTCTCTCTCTTTCTCTCTTTCTCTCTATCTCTGTTTATTAACAATCGAAGGTCATAAAAACAGAAAGAATAACATAATTAAAATATCGAATAACCTATTATAAACAAAAGGAAATAAGATCGCAAGTAATAAAACTATTCAACCCATAGCATAGATGTAAACAGAGGTTTGGTTTTGTTTGATTGTTTTGTTTTACGGCATATCAACCCTTTTCGGGTTATTTAATGTAGAATCAGGTCATTTTGGTATAAGTTTTTATGCTAAACGCTCCTAATATCTTCAAATATTTATTCTTGTTGTTCTGTTTCATTGTTTTGTTTTACGGCATATACATTCTTTTCGGGGTATTTAATGCCGAATTAAGTAATTTCGGTGAAAGATTTTATGCTTCAGGTTCTTTATATCTTCAAGTATTCATTCATTGTGTTTTGTTTGGTGGTTTTGTAGAGGCAAATTGTTCGTTTCCATTGCTATTTTCTACCTCCCAGTGAGAATTTTCTTGATACTAAACTGGCAACTAACTTCAAGCAAATTAATTATTTTCTATTTTGAAGGAGAAAAGGGAAATAATCATTTTTGTATAGTTTTATCCAGTTATGTCTGGCAGTGAGTGAAGATGGTGTGTTTTTGACCAGTTACTTTCATTTTTCGTATGTGTTGAGAACAACCTCTGGCAAAGATTGCAACCAATTTCATCAAAGCATTACGTAAGACTTTTCGGGAAATCTCTTTGAAGTAAAGCCTACATATCCATGAGAGAGATTGATAATACGATGTCATCAAACAGGTCTCGACATTTTTCCTGTCCATTTTTGGATTTGCCAATTTCCAGTTCGCTTAGTCGCCTGGAAAATTTCCAACTGTTGGATCAGAGGTAAAGCAGAACGGTGCTTTAAGTGAGCGCCCATAGCAGTGGCCATGTTTCTCATTTTATCCTTAACTGTGAATGGCTTTTAGGGATAACGTACGAGAAAACAGCTTCATTTTATCGTATGACTAGCTGTATCTACTCGCCGTTGCCCCGGAATAATAGAAAGAAAAATGACTGACATGTTTCTGAAAAAACGAAAATTAATTTTGACGAATTTAATTTCCTCACAGAGAGAATTAGAAGTTTACAATATCAATCTTCTTTGAATGTCTTACAAGCAGGCGGTCATAGAACAGTTTTCTCACTTTGTTTGCGGAGTTTTGAATACAGACAGCAGACGAGCGATGTCCATACGCTCAACAAATGCCAGTAGATATATCTATAAAACCTTAAAAAGTTTGTTTTTTTATTTTAACTTTTTTATTTGTTATTAGAGTTGCTTTATATTTTTGGCTAATATTTTGGTTTCTTTTCAGATATAATCAGGAAAACGTAATAAAAATCATTAAAATTAAATAATCTATCGGATTTTCAAAAAATGACTTCTGTGAATGCTCCATATGTTTGTGGTGTTCGTATAGTAGGAGATAGCCTAGTGAAAACAATTGAAATGTTTCTCGTATAAAGAAGTACTAATTATCTTTCTCTCTCTCTCTCTCTCTCTCTCTCTCTCTCTCTCATTTTGTGCATGCCTTACAAAAAGAAGGAAACACTCCTCGTCTAAATAAAACACCAAAACGAAAACACAGCATTCAGATGGAGACTGCCAGACTTTTAGGCGAACATTTAGAAAAAAAATCACAATAGTATAGCTCCCTAAATCATTGAAGAACAGATTCCGCAAAAACACTGTTCCCGAACTCTTCTTAAGACCGGATTTTACGAGAGAACTATAATTTGAAAACCACTACTTTAAAATCGAATGTTCCAAAACATGTGTAGTGGAGTAAAAACATACCGGATTGGTTCCCTCAGCTAAAGAAAAATGGTATTTTCTCAGAGGAGTTAATCCTTTAACTTTTTTTCTGGTTACAAGTTTTAGATTAATCCGCTAACAACCTAAGCATTTCTTTAAAACAACCTCGTTCTATACACAATATAAATATTGCAAACTAAATGGCCTGACAGAAAAAAGATACACTATATGTGCGACATGGACGATAAGAATCATCCAATGAGAATCATTCCAGCAATTCTACTTCCTGTGTTTACGGCCTCCACCATGATAGATCCCATAAGTATAATCATTTATGAGCATAAGTACCCGATAGAACTGAATCTTAGCTTCCTTTGGAGATATATAAAACTATTAAAGAAATACCACCAAACAATTAAAGTCCTCATTGCACATAATAATCCGGTTCGAAAGAGGGTAGATATTGGCTTATAAAACGGTATTACGTTTAGTAACACTTGAACCGAAGCCTTGTTTAAGGCAAATTCAATAGGCGAAAAATCTCAAATCTCTAGAGGAGTACACGAAATATGGACTTTTCTAAGGTACTTTTTACCGGTGTAACACAGGGGTGGGGAACGGACGTGATCATCCGCAAACGTTTATACGGCACCCTCCATACGATAATAATTTTTGTTGTTTATTATTTTAAACCAATCGAGCGGCCGATTCTTAACGATTTTTCAGAACATACCTTCTTTTATGTTTATGTTCCACGACCGATGGTCACTGTCGCTACATGTGCCTGCCCATTTGCTATAGACGCAGAGTTCTGAAAATGTAAGGTCGTAAGCCATTCTATTCTCACAGAAAGTTTGCAATAATTACAAAAACTTCATGTCGAGAGACCCGTAGATTTATCGAGTCGGACTTCACCTCATTGCATCATAGTTTTTTTTAATTCCATGAAGCTGTGTGTGTTTCATAGTAGTAAGCGTATCAAGGACAACAAGAAAGTGAGAATATTAAGTAGAACACTTTTCTTAATTAATATAAATACGTATACGCTTGATCGCTTGCTTCAAGAATAATCTGTCCACCATACATAACGTCATTTTCGCTTTCTTATATGATATACTTCTATTCCCACGATCCTATATTTCAAATCTTGCTAACCATTTTCATTTTTCGACCTTTGGTCAAAAACATTTCTTATTCTATCTCAATTGCTAATATGTCCAAGCATATTTATATGTATATATATGAATTTATATATATATATATATATATATATATATAAATATATATATATGTATAAATATATATATATATATGTATAAATATATATATGTGTATATATATACCAATATATAAATATATATATATATTTATATATATATATATATGATAATTTTTTTCACATTAGAAGGCATTTTTAAAAAAATGAAATACAATGTGAAATGCCTTCTTATGTGAAAAACATTGTATTACCTATCAGCGTTATCGGCGCTTATATTGACTATATTTTGTACTGCAAACACCATCACGGGATGTTGAGATTACACCGTCTCCACATTACAACCGGAGTGCGTCGACCGTTAGGTTCGCTCCCAAGCGGGCGGCGAGCTGAAATATTAAAACAATATATATAATAACAATGTCGGTTTCTTAGTTTCATTGAAATATTGATTAATTGTATAAAAAAATCTTGCCATTTTATCGATTTATGAAACAAAATTGTGTATATATATATATATATATATATATATATATATATATATATATATATAAGTTAAATTAAGTAAACACTGGAAACAGTCTACGCGGATCAAGTAACTTTCAACGCTTACAAATCTCGTTCAGGACTCTCTTGTGTAAGCGTTGAAACGTTTGTTGATCCGCGTAGACTGTTTCTAATGTTTGTTTGATTTTAGTTATAAAAGCTCTCATTTATATTGAGCACTTTTTGAAAAAAATATTGGTTTTAAGTTTATGTTACCCATATATATTAACTTATTTAATTTATATATATATATATGTGTGTGTGTGTGTGTGTGTGTGTGTGTGTGTGTGTGTGTGTGTATGTGTGTGTTTGTGTGTATATAAATACTAGCAAAAACTACCCGCCCTCCGGGTGGAAATTACTGACGTGTAGTCTTCTTTACAGAAACCAATAAATAAAAATACGTAAAGAATATTAAAGAAAAATCCTTTTTTTTTGTATTTTAGAAAGATTAGAGTAGTTTTTTTTTCTATTACATCATCATCATCATCATCATCATCATCATCATCATCATCATCATCATCACTACCAACATGTTAACTCCTTGGCCGTTTGGCTAGGAGCAAAATATAGTATCTGTACTGAATCTGCACTTAGTTTTTATGTTTTCAGTCAGTGAAAAAGAAATCCTTCTAGACCAAGGCAATTGAGATTTTTGTTCCAATTTAGAGTGTCCATTTTGGGGCAGCTGGATTCCCACTACGTTAAATATTGACATTGTGCCTAACTCTTCTCTCGTGTGAGAAAGTAAATAGGAATAGGAACAGCAACAACAACCACAGCGAAAACAACAGCAAAAAATGTATTTAAAAAAAAAAACGCATGTATTTAATATTAATAGATTAGAAAATATTAATTCATTAGAAACTTAAAAATATATAAATATGCAAATGAGAGTCTGAGAGGATGATATCATGATGAACGAACTACATACACTGACTCCCCCCCCCCAAGGAGAGGTTAATGTCTGAGAGGATATCATCACAACAGAATAGATAGTACACTAACTCCCCCCACACACAAAACTGGTAATCCTGAGGAAATGGTAATTTTTTTATTGAAAAATGCCTAGTTAGAAAAAAATATTTTTTTATGGTTCTGTGGCCTTTTGGCTAAGATCAAAGTGTAGTATCTGTTCGACAAAGCAGAGATATTTGACACTTTACTAAAGCCGGAAGTAAATTATCTCCCTTGAAAATGAAATCCTAAATAAGTTTTTAAACGCTATCCTTTTTTTAAGAAAATCTCTTTATTTTATTTTATTTATACTTATAATAATAGTACTATCGATAAAACTATTGCGTTAGAAGAAAAGTTGACAATACAAAGTAGATAGGTTAATTACAAAATAGCAATTTATTAAAAACTTAAAAATAGATAAATATGCAAATAAGCAAAATCGAGATTTGTTTGAGTGAGTAGGAGATATCTATAGATAGGATAGTTCAATATATTCTCATATGATTAGGATTAAATAATCCTAACATGTTTTGATGTTAATATAGTTAGGATAGGATGGAAAAAAAACTTTCGCATTTCTTCATTTAGATACATTAAAACAGAACAATAGAATTGGAAGTAAAGTCAAGATAATATTTGTTAATGAGAAGCCCAACTATTGGCTAATGGTAACATTAACCTGTGGGAGAGAATAACAAAGAATCTGTTGTATTAACTAGCTAGACTAAGCACATATGAAATTACCCGGCAACACAAACTCCATGCATTTTAGCCTGACGATCCCCTACAAAGATGAAACGCGGAAGCTTCTGTGTAGCTGAATTGCCATAAATATCTTTTCATAACTTACTTACTATATATATATATATATATATATATATATATATATATATATATATATATATATATATATACTAGGAAACTCGCCTACCCGAATATTTAACACGTTACGGAGGAGGTACTATGATATGGACACATATTATTGTTGGCTTTGTGATGTTCTCTGCTGAGTAACAGATGGGATCAAAATGAATGTCATTGCGTAGTATGGCTTCTTGAATAAATTACCTTGTGTCTTGTATTAAAAGACAGAGACACGCATTTAATGGGCAATTGTTTCCATGGGAAAAAAATATCCACTTCGCATGCAGCAAGGAAGGCTATAGAGGTTCTTGTAGAACTCGACTTTTCCAGAAAGCGGGCTGTATGTTCTTCTGATTTTAATGCCATTTAGAAAATAGTTGAAAAAGCAGATTTATAGTTAGACGTTCATTTTTTTTCAAAAACGCATTACGGTATCCAATTCTATATGCTGCTGGTGCCATTAATCCTGAACCGATCGACACTTAAGCAAGTTCGATTAATAAACGACTCATGACTGTTATTTCTAGTAAAGTATCGTCTACTAATTATTAATTACTAATGTGCATACTCCGTCAAAGAATCGCTGAAAAAATATGCTTCGCCGGTGTTCACATTAATATTCATGTTAAGTAATAGAATTTATTCAGTAATTTCATTTTTCATTTCTGATGACCTAAAGATGAAAAACATCTAGCATATATTTTTTTATTCAGGGTGAATGATTTTATTCAGAATTCATTTGAGACAGTGGGGCAATTTTTTTTAAACGGGTTATGTCGACCGACGACAGATTCTGAATTTACTAAATTTTAAATATTTAATTAATTGACACTTAGTTAATTTTCAATTTTTTTGTAGTGGGAAAGTTGATAGCGTACGTATAAACATGAATACATAACGATTGAACTAACATATTTCAATTGTTAATTACTGGCCATTCATTTAAGTATTGTCATGCGATCTATGTATTTATTAGACGGACCAGTCACCCTTTTGATCACAAGCAATGCCACTATTTATTCTACTTTGACTTCATTTAAAATTTCATAAACTGACATACTGTTAAGATATTATTCCTACATCAATAACAAAAATAAGCCTTTTTAATTCTATATCATCCTTATTATTAGTAGTAATATTATTATTTATACTTTATATATAAAAGTAAAGGAACTTATTATTTTTGCCATCTAATTTATATACATGTCCGTGATGTGTACAGACACCATTTCTTTAAAAGCTCACAGAGACATAAAAATGTTTGAAAGTAGTGGAGTCAACGGATATTGAAATAAGGCGAGAGAAATACATAAATAGAGATTGGTGACTTGTTCAGTTAAGTATAATTTAGGAGCAATTAGAAGAATTGCAATGGATTTGTTGGAAACATAAATTAATCCCAGAACTAAGGAGTATTATAGCATGTGTTTTCTCTGATTAATCTATATAGGAAAAAACCCTATGGAAACAAACGTTGATGAACTTGTTTTTATTAAAATAATAGAATAGATATGCCATGAAATATGCAAATAAAAACGAATTATTTATGGCAACGTTCTTTTGTTTACTAAGGAGTGACAGTTCATCAAGGCACAAAGGCCACTCGAGGACAAATGCTAATGGTTTGTGGCAGGTGGATTCTGAGGCAAACACATTGAGAATTGAAGACGATGGTTTGATCTGGGTTGAAATTGATTACTTAATGGGATGGTTTAGCATGAACCTGTTAACATTGGACCTAAAAACTACCATACTCAAGTCAGCTGGAAAGTAGCACTGTGGTATTACGTTCCACAGACGGACAGTTCTTGGATACAAACTGTGCTCATTGAAACTTTGTTTAGCTCTATGTACCCAGAAGAACAAAAGAAAAATGGTCACAGTGGTTGTTGCTAGACGAGTTCTTGTTGTGAATGTTTAACAGGGGGAAGAAACAGAGATTATAGCTCAGTCGAGAAGCTATCATGGAAATAAAGATAGAGTAAAGAAAGACTAGCAACGTCTATTTTGTTAGAAAGAGGCTGCAGGGAAGAGAAGAGGACATCCCCACTAGATTTCGAAGTCGATTTTGTACTCTATCAAGGCAGAAGAGCGTACTCTGAGCGGCGCCTACCCAGATGTGGCAAAAGTACTCCATCTTAGGCCGTATACCTTGATTACAGAGTATTCCCTTGCTATTAATTTGATACACACGGTTTGCACTTAAATAAATAAAATGTGCGTCATACGAATATATGAACCGACCTGAATTTTACACGGACTATTCTATATATGAAATAAAGTCATCGAAAAACAGGTATTTGAATGCATATGTTTGGAAATACAGAAATAGTTAAAAACTCGCTAATAATTGAACACCGGCTGCATATGAAATTATTACATTTCATTATGTGCTAATGTTTCTCTTTCTGACACCGGAACGATAAGTTTAAAAATCAGAACGATACATTGTTATCTGGGTAACTGGGTTGCGTTTGCGATCTTTGCTAGAGTCAAATGTGAAAATAGTGACGTGGATTTTATTTTAGAAGGATGTACATTTAATCACTTATTTAGTTAATAATCTATATTTATCTTCAAAACTGTAACCGTATTACTGTGTTTGTTCCCATCATATCGAATGTCACGGTTGGCGGTTACTTCAAAGAATGGCATTGCCATTTTATTTTAGATCAGAAAGGTTCGAGTTACGAAAGCGTTTAGTAATGTCAGGTTGAACTCCTCTGTGCTGCTCTATATGAATATCCGGTTGCGAATAAATGAAATGGAATCTACAAATAAAATTGGAAATATCATTTTGCCGCGAAAGGCCTTGACATTTATCTCACTCCCACAGCGGGAAGATGTGACACAAGGTCGGTAAAGTGGGATTTAAAAAGCCAGCGCCCTAGAGGAAAAACACTCTAACTGAGCAGAGCAAAAAATGCCTGAGCAGCTCTGTCGGCATTCCCTGGTAGAAGCACCTACAGCGATTAGTAATATACAAACCCCTTCTCAAAAGGCAAAAATGCAAAGCCTGGAAGTTTTACTACCTAGAACTACACAGAACCATACATCCGACTGACAAATTATTTGGTCAACCTAACAAAACAAAATCGAGTTATTTCTCTTAAACCAAACATGTAAGAGTTATCGCCCTTAGATAAAAAGGGTCGTCTGCCGAACAGTGAAAAGTAAACAAAACGGTGTCACAATCAAACAAGCATCTCGCAGTCAGTGGTTTTTTCTACATTTTTATTTAATCAGTGTGTTTTTTAAAATAAATCTGTTAAAGGTTCTACTTCGTGCTTCCTGCATTTTTCTGAGTTGTGATTGAACCGAAACGTATAAACATCAAGACGTAACACAAATGAAGGTAGCGATATTGGACATGGGGGGGGGTGTAAAAATAGTGTGAAAAACTCCCCTGCTTGATTTAATCGTATCTACATACGATTAAATAAAACAGGGGAGTAGAAAATTCTATTAGAAATTGAAAATAGAGTTAGAGCTAGGTGTCCGGATATGACGTCACTCAAAGGAAGTCATAAATAAGATGTGGGAACGAGGCTAGCAAAATCGCTCTGTCAACAAGATTACGGGTCATCGCAGACCTCTTTGTGCAATGTTAAACCCAGAAGAAAAAAAACGTACATTTAAAAGTTACAACCACGGATAATTATTACTTGTTTACATTTGAAATTTCAAAAACTCAAATAATTATTCTATTCCAATTACAGTGGAACCTTGGTTTACGTACATAATTCGTTTCGAAAAGCTGTTCGAAAACCGAATCCTATTTTGCCAATTCAAATTATTTAACATAGATTAATTCGTCAATTCTTATACATAGACTATTGTTTAGGTATTTAATGCAGATAATTAAAAAAATATAGTTCCTAAGAAAAAAACATATTTAAAAAAATAAATAGCTATATTGATTTTAAACAACCCGGATCTAGATGTAAAAACTCAAGAGTGGCAACTCTGCACAGAACTGTTAATGTTTCATCAGACGGTATTCCTCGGTTGCCGTCGGTATGTTTCAGTAATCGAAATTTTGTTAGAAAATCGAAGCATTTCGAATCGGTGCATTACCGTGACATTCATGAACCGAGGTTAGTATTTATTCCTAACTTAATTACATTTTAAGCGCTTCTACAGAATTTGAACCGAACCAAACCGACACTTTTGTCGAACTAAACCTAACATTTAGGTAAGGGTTAGTTTAGAGTTAGGGTTCAAATTCTCTAAAAGTACTACATTTTAAGTAGGTAACTTGTGTTACATTTTTAAAATTTCGAGGATAATGTGTATTACTTTCTAAAAATAAAACAATTTAATATTGCTTGACAAAACTCACGAAAACAAAGAAATATCTAGTCTCAAATTTATTTGTCTGTGATAAATACCGGAAAATTAAAAAAAGTTATGTAATGAGACTGATCATAACAATGGATTGGTCACTTCTCCGAATGATAACGGCCGCCCACACCACTCGTAGCGCTGCCAAATTGTCTGCTGTGTTTGCGGTACGAATCGAACAGTGCCCATCGCAAACAAAGGGGTTAGACTAAACACGCAAATTACTCGTTTTACTGATAAATCGAAAACATGTTTGGCTAAATAGAAGCAGATGTTCTTCGCCTATTCAGACTGTTATTTCGGCGACTCGCCTGCCGTTCCATTATAATCGGTTTCTATTGTAAGCTAGTTTCCCATTTCCGCTGTTCGGTGAAAACTAGCAACTGTAAGTTCATTCATCCGTCGGAGCTTAAGTCATTTAAAGATTGCTGTATCTTGGGATTTTTGTAGGACTCGTAGCCTGATCTAGTTGTATTTAACACAGGGCATTAAAAGAAAGCGAACGTATCGGATATGCCCCCAAATTGAAAATGTAGTTACCTGAAAACTGAAAAATATTTTTTCGTGGATAGTACATATATATTTGATTTTTAGAATAGATGCATTTAGAGTTCTTGTATAGCTTTAAACATTGTTTATTGAATATATATATATATATATATATATATATATATAAATATTTGTTATTGTTTATTAACTATGTATGTATACGTTTCGTCCCTTTTCAATCAGGACTCATCAGCATAGAGATATGACTATTCACTACCGGTCGTACGATTCGAAACCCTGGATTACAAGTATTTTTCAACTCAAATCCAGCGTCGTTCACCGCGCGGCCAATATTTGAATAGCCGATAAACAATATATATATAACATAGTTCACCCCAGGTAAGCTGCCACTGTAGACGTAAGGGGCTACTGAGAATCAGGATAAATTGGGAGTTGTGCAGCAAGATGATTGTTCACATTAGTTTTAAATTTCTGCATGTCAGTACAGGCGGAGAAACTGGAGCAAGAGGGTGGTCCAAAGGCCGGCAGCTCGAGGAAAGAAGCTATGTGAGTAGAAAACTCTCCGTCATCTGGAAACATCCACAGTGAATTGCTTGAATTTAGCTTATTGTTGAGTTGGTCGAATGTATTTACGTCGAGGAGACACTAGATCAGCAAGTTCATCGGAGCACATTCCATTTAAGTACTTGTAAAACAAGCGCAAGGATGCAACCTTGCGGCGATTGGAAAGGGGTTGGAGCTTGGTGTATAGTGAGGGACGTATTAGATTAGCGACTCTTTTTTAACCTTTTCTAAGAGGGAGAAACTAGTGGATAATGCACCAGCCAACATGTAACAACAATACTCCATGCATGAACGGATGATGGCTTTGTAAAGATATTGGATAATATCAGGTGTAAGACATTCACTAGGACGGTAGAGGAAGCCCACTTTCTTTGCAGCACCTTGACAATGTCTTCTATGTATTTGTTTCAATTCATGCTAAGTGTTTGAACGTTGGACTCTCAAGTAGGGTGTTATTTGCCATGGCAATCGGTGGTTTAAGATGTTTCTTGTAGTTGTTGAATGGAAGGGGCTTTGTCTTAGCAGCATTAAATGTTACCATCCATTTATAATCCCGATTCCACAACAGAGTGGAGGTCACTTTCTAAGTATTCAGCCACTGCGTCGGATATGTTGTGTTCATTTTGACCACACGTCGAAAGTAGAGCGTGGTGTCGTCAGCAAATATACCCATATCAGACACAATTTCATCAGGGAGGTTCTTTTATGACAATCAGTAACAATAAAGCCCCAGAGATCGATCTCTGGAGTACACCTGCATTTATGTCATGTTGTTTGGATGAACGACAATAAATGAAAACCTGGATCTTTCTTTTAGTTAGGAAGGATCTAATTATATTAAATATTTGTCTAGTAAGACCTTAATGCCAGACCTTGTCAAAGGCTTTGGATATATTACGCGCCACCGCCTTAGCTTCACCTGCTAAGTCGAGTGCAAAGTATATGCGTTGAGAGATGACCGTTAGGATATCCGCAGTAGACCGTGCTTGCCTAAATCTATACTGATGGTCGGAAAGAAGTTTAGTATTAATGAGGTGACAGACTATCGCTAGATTGATTAAAGATTCAAAGATTTTAGCGAAGAGTGGGAGTTAACTGATGGGGCAATAGCTCTAAGAGTCAGTTCTATCTCCAGAATTCTTAGAGAATGGTACAACAACGGAATAAGTTAAAGCCTACATGCTTAGAGGTGTCAAGGTGTTTTATGATGTTCCTGGCATTAGATAGGGTCATGACCAGGTCATCAAGTGTGGCTTCAGTTCGCAATTGGAATTTTGGGAGAGAGTGGTTTGCGGCGTAAAAGGTGGAGTTTATGACGAAATGCTGGGCAAATAGTTCAGCTAATCAGGTATCGTGCAAACGACATCACCGTGGGTTGATAGGGCTGGAATTGTTGATGGTCTATTGTTCACCACACTATTGTAAATTTTCCAGAAATCACGAGTATCTAGTTTCTCTCGCTGAATGCCTTTTCTGGTCATCTTTGTGTACTTTCTCTTTGTTTAATCTATCACAGCCATACGATTATTTCTTGACTCAAACCCATTCGGTTACCTCATTTGCACAGTGATAAGCAGGGAAGGAAAATCACTCCATGGGGTGTCACTGATGTGAACTGTGATAGATTCCCAATCAGCCTGCTTGTAGTATCTCGTCGTTTTGAGAAACGGCATATCAGCATTTTAGGGTGATCTCAATCATTACCACAAAGTGATCAGCGTTCCCGAGCGGGCTTGTGGCATTCGTCACACAGGCTTCGGTCAGTAAATTCAATAACAGGTCGAGAAGTTAGGCTTGCTGGTCTACACGATCAGGGAGGCGGGTCGGGAAAGTGACACTTTGTGAGAGGGAGTGCGCTATGGAGAAACTATACATGGAGTTACCAGCTGCGTTTGTATGGCTGGAGAATATGAGCCAGTCACGGTAATGTGCATTGAAATCCCCAAATATATGTATTTAGTCACACTCGAGTCAAGTGAGAGTGTTGTATTTATGCTTTCAGAGACAAAGATAAGAAGGGTACAATCCTGGGTCTAAGGTGAACTGTATAATAAATATAAGTAGCTAACACCGTGCTGCAAGATTTATCTAAAGCACATGTCGACTTGATCATCTGAGTCTAGTCTATGTTCTCCAGTCAAGGGGAGGGTGTTCCAAACATAAACCCCTATCCCGTGCATATGTTTGTCATAGTCTATACTGTAGAGTGGGAGGTATTCCGTCATGTCAAAATGGTGTGGGAAGATTGAGGATTGTAGGTTTGTTTCACTTAATGCTAGGATATTCGGGGAGTTTACTATGAGAAAAGTTTCTACGTCATTAATGTTGGTTCTAAGCTCACGGATATTTCTGAATGCTAGCCTCACGGGTGGAGGCGAAGATGTTTTCGGTGCCTGCCTGGTTTAAGTTTGTTTCTTTTTCTTTGTATTGCCATTTTAGTTTTAGATAGAGTGGGGAGGGCAATATGGGTGGTTGTTTGGTGTCAATAAGCTAACGCTTCCAAACAATTAGTCGAGACTTGATCCATTGATGCTGTGGCCTCGGGAAAGATCAACGAAAAAGAGAGAGTGCGTTCATTGTCCTAGTCAGGAAACAAGGCTAAACACTGGGTGTGTTTAGGGTGAGCCTGCGCTAGTACCTCTGCGTCTGGCTAATAGACATAGAATGAGTGCAAATGCAGGGTCCGTCTACTTATTAGTATACAACTGAATGATGTTCAAAACATGTTGCAATTTTTAAATCCTTAGACTTAATACAGGATTTGTATTTCTATTGATATTTACAAGACAATAAAGTCTTTGGGGGCGGACAAGTCAGTCATAGAGTGTAGAATTCACCATGTATCAAAAGTTAAAAAATAAATTCATGAGCACAATTTCTTTTAATAAGTCAAAATATACAATGGTTAAAGATAGAATAGAAAGTGTTTTTTCGTGAAATGTAAACACATCATCGTTCTATTCTTTCATTGTTTAATGTTTATTTTGTTTTTACGATGAAGAGGCGGGCGGGATGTTTTGTTTCTAGTGTATGGCATTAATCACACTCAAATCAAAAAGAAAAATGACTTTCGTTTAAAATGGATTTTTTTGTAGACGTTTAATATGCATGCACGTGACTACTTATTTTAGTAGCCATTTTCTTTTCTCTTTCGTCAATAATAAGAACATTTTAAAAAGATAAATTAAATGTTACATACCATCGTCTGCCAGCTGTCAGGGCTGCTAAGCATAGACCGTACATCCATCTTGGCAAAGAATCTCCCAATGAACAAAAGAAAGGAATAAAACTGAACGTCTATCTTAATCACATCAGATATAACTCAACCTTTTCATAACAATCGATCTATACGATAATATCGATCAATAAATCATTTTTTTCATTCTCTCTCATCCTTTCATATATATATATATATATATATATATATATATATATATATATATATGTGTGTGCAGAATTGTGTAGTTTAGATGGGAATCTGAGTAAGAGAGCTGAATGTACTTTTTAACAGGGAAGGAATACATTTTAAAAGAAAAAACTAAACACATATTAGGGCTGTCATCATTGTAAGAGAGCTCAATATAATTTATAATGCTGCCACCCCTAATATGTGTTAGTTTTTTCTTTATTTCTTTTAAAATATATATATATATATATATATATATATATATATAAAGTCATCCACATACAGACTGTTTCGCTGTATCACAGCTCTTCAGTGCGGCATCGAAACTCAACCGTCGAGCTGACAGTCGCCGCCTCTACCCCTGCACTATCACGCAAAACTGGCTGAATGTAAGTGAAATCTCAAATTGGTTTTACTCGATGAGCTATACCTTAAAGTAAGTGGTAGTTGGCGATTTCTTTACGAATAAGCTCTACCCAAGAAAGGGAGGTTCATATAGTTATCCAAATACAGACTGTTTCGATATATCACAAGTCTTCAGCGCGGTTAGATCAGCTAGTTTTAAATACAACTAAAAAGTATTATATATATCTTTCTATCTCTCTCTCGCTCTCTCTCTCTCTCTCTCTCTCTCTCTCTCTCTATATATATATATATATATATATATATATATTAATTTTAAGTAAATATTAAATTATGTTTACCTACATACGCCGGCGTTTTAAGCTTTCGCTCTCATCAGTGTAGGGAGTGATGATCTCAGACGGTCGCAAGATTAGAACCCGGTTACAGAATCACTCTAGATCCCACATGCAAGCGTCATAACCAAACTGGATCATGATATTTAGCCGACTTTACTTTAAATTGAAAGAAAAATAAATTAATAGAAAGTAAAAATAGGAGATATGAATTCCAAACTTAATGAACATCTCATACAGTTTATATGGCTTTTTATGAATTGTTCCCGTGTTTAATCCCAGAATAGAAACATTGTTTTTATTCCGCTTTCTACTGCCGTAGTGAGAGTCAGCTCTAAAAGAAACATGTCTGCAAACGTTTAGCCAAATAAAAAATAGCATACCAAACAAATCTATTTATTATTAGGCAATTTTATACAAACACAGTAAGGATTCATTGTTCGATTTTAACCCTGTGGATGAAAACTTACCTGAAATACTATATATATATATATATATATATATATATATATATATATATATATATATAGGATCAAAATAAACCAAAGTGAACACTTTTAGTAGATGGAACCTATTGTGAAAAGGATTAGCTCAATATACGAGATAGAGCAATAGTAGAGATAGAAGAAAAAAGAGTGATAAATATGAGACGATTGTCCAGATTTATTTCAAATTTCAATTGTTCAATGCAAGGTGTATTCAGTAATAAACTAGTGTTTATTATTCTTTCCTTAAGCCAAGGCTTTTCAAAGATCGAAATCTTATCATCAGAGGAGAAATACAGATGGATAAGTTGGCTTTCGAAAAAACCAAAGTTCAAATATTTGAAAAATATGAAAATTATTATCAAAAATTATTAAAATAATTTTTGATAAAAAAACGTATTGAATGAAAATAAAAGTTCCGTGAAAAAGATATGCAAATTGTCCGGGTGGTAAATTTCCGTTGAAAAGAAGTCCGGTGAATTGTAGAGTGTGAAGAAAAACTCTTTGCGAGGGAGCAGATTGGAGAAAGTGCTCAAAATATAGGTAAGTCCAGACGCACTTAAATATATATATATATATATATATATATATATATATATATATATATATATATATATATATATATATATATATATATATATATAGCCTATTTGAAATTACAAAGGTGTTGTCATCCTGGCGATAAGCAACGTTACGCACGAGCGTTAACCACAAAAAAGACGCTTTCGAGTAAGTGTACGCTACTTGTGCTCTGAGAAGGCTCAAGAACCCGACACGATATCGCGTGTAAGTATAAGAACAGTTTCATATTTAATAAAAGTATTTATAGTATATATGTTCTATTCTCTATAGGGTGACCGATCCCTGTTTCTTTTTTTGACACATGCTTACTTGTATTTATATTTTAGGTTTTAGTTTAGTTTTGTTTAGTTTTGTATTTATTTATTTGTTCATTTATTTATTTATTTATTATCTGTTTATAATATATTTACAATACATTATAAACAGATAATAAATAAATAAATAAATGAACAAATAAATAAATAAAAGCTAAATGTTATTCTGTGTAAGGCTTTATTTGCTATTTCACTTCTACGGTTTAATAGGTGTTCGGTGTCTTTAAAGTTTATGATTTCAAATTTCTCATTCAGACATAATCTACGCGGGTAATCTAAATTTCTACATGTACTGGCCATTCGATTATTCGTGAGCGTCCATTTTCTTTGAGCTCCCGATAATAGTTTGCCAGTGATGTTTTAATTTGGCGTTCTTTTTTAATGTGCTCTTGTGGTCGTAATACCTAGTTTTAAAATCTAAGAAGGCCATACCGACGTAGTACTTCTTTTTATTCGGTCTGTCTTTAGCAAATATTGTTATTTGGTAAACAATACTTTTGGTTGGGCATTTATTTTTTGTGGCAAAATGTACGAGTTATGCAGTTACAGCTTTTCTCTTCATTACTAATATTTACATTTCTATTTTGGTGATTGCTATTAGGGTTTTGGTTATTACAATTTGAAGTGCTTATATTTTTGTTTTCCTAGTGTTATTGTTGCTATATTGGTCACTTTTTTACGGATTTTTTAAATTTTTTCTTCTTTACTGTTCTCTTTTAGTATTTTGTTATTGTGTGCCGTAATTATCATTTCTAGGTTTTCGCAGCAGCTGTAAGATAGTTTTAGGTTATATTTATTGAATATTTGTGCAGGAGATTGGTCACGGGGAAGTGCGTTTCAATGAAATTTAGGAATTTCTTGTCCTGTTTAGTTTTTAGCATCTGATTATAGAGCAGTGTATACTAGATTATATTTCTTTTTCTGTTATCTTTAATTTTATTATAATTATTGGTGTCCCGTTTCTTGTATTTAATTTCGATATTATGGTACTCACTATTTTCAGAGCTGTATTTTTAATGTTGCTTGATTTGTTATATATATTTTCGTTGCTAGACTTATTGATGAGCCTACTTTTGATAGAATTAGGAATATGTTTTATGATTGATGGAGGGGGGGTTGCTGGTACGTATATTGGATTAGCGCTATAATTTAAACATGGCTCGTAAGTATTTTCATTTAAGTTTAAAGTGACATCTAAAAAGTGAGTTATTTTATGTCAGCCAGTACTTATACTTATAGGCCTATTTTTTTCATTTCCATATGTATAATTTTATTGAAGTTTTCTTTGTGACCCTGTTTGAATCCATCATTATTGCTAATCCATTATCTCTATATAGGCCGATATCTGTATTATCACCTATATTTCTGAGTGTATATAAAATAAATAACCGCACAAGATCTGATGCCTCCGCAGAGTCAAGGGCACCCATGGCCAAATCAAAGGAGTGAATCATTTTTGTGTTAATCCATTAGTCATTATTCTTGATTAAAACTGATTTTCTACAATTTTTTAATGATGTGTCTTTACTCCTTGGATATATCAGTATACATCTCAGCAAACTCCAGGGCGATGTTGAAGAGTTCTTCAAATATGAATGAATAGACATCCACTATGTCCAATTGTAGGAAGGTACATTTATTTTTATTTTCGATATTATTAAACCAAGTGATTGCTTCGGCAGTATTCACCCACTGGTTTCATTCTGATTTTTTTTAAATTTCTTTGTTGATTCTAAGTAGTTTTTTTTTTACTAATTCTTCTTATTACTGGTTTCGTTCGATTAAATAAACGAGTTCTAGGGTTATTGTTAAAATTACTTTTGTGGGCCTTAAATAAGATATAAGCTTCTTTAGGTTTTAATGTATTAACTTTGTCGCTAATTTTTGTCTATCGGTGATTTTGTTAGAGTTGTTTATGTTTCTAGCGATGTTGTGTAATTGTTTTTGAAAATGATCATGCTGTTTGTTAAATTCGAAATCTTTAATTACATTTAGGAGGTAATTCTCGAAGCTAATTATTAGATCTAATGCTTTTGCATTTTTTAGGCTTTTGAATCCGTAAGATTCTGTTGTATCTAGGTGTTTATGTTTATTAGTAATAGAAGAAGTGTGTTCGCTATCGCATCCCGCGTATTAGTTCGTCCGTTTTTTAATTAATTTATTAATGTATCTTGGCTTGTTAGGTGTTGGGATATTCTTAAGTGATGTTTCTAAGTAAACCTTTTCCACATTATTTCTCAGTGGTGAAATAAATTCTTATAAAAGTGCTCAACTATTTGAGGAGCTAAATATTATTATTTCATTGTTCCACATAAAATGTTATAATTAGATATTATCTTTTATGTATCAATTTTCAGTATTTACCTCAACAGTGCTAATACGTGAGTAGAGAAAGGTAGTAAGTTATGAAATAATATTGATTGCAATTAAGCTACACGGAGGCTTCCGCGTTTAATCCCTGCAGGGAATCGTCAACCTAATGTATATATATATATATATATATATATATATATATATATATATATATATATATATATATATGAGAGAGAGAGAGAGAGAGAGACTTACACCAAATATGTTGCCACGGTCACTAGGAAAATAGTTGGATCACACTATCACTCCAAGAAGCATCACTTCTGGCACCATCCTATACCTGTATAAAAGTCAAATATGTCCAAACATGAAGTACTGTTGCTACATCTGGGAGTTGCTGCTACCTTTCCTGCTTTGACAGAGTACAAAACCAATTCCGAAATCTAGTTGACAATGTTCTTTTTCTCCAACCTACAGCCTCTTTCTCACAGAAGAGACGTTGCTAGTCTTTCTCTGCTTTATCCTTACTTTCATGGCAGGTGTTGGACTGAGCTTCATTCTATGGACAGCTTGCAAAATATTGACAATAAAAACTCATCTAGCTACAATCACTTTCTCTCCCTGTGTAGCTAGAACTAAGCAGAACTTTCATGAGCAAAGTTTCTTTCATACAATTGCCTGTCTGTGTAACACAGTACCACGGTGCTGCTTCCCCAATAACTATAACATCGCTGTTTTCAAGTCCGATGTAAGTTGTCCTCTTAAATTATCAATTTCTGACCATTTACAACCATCGTTACAAAGTTGCTTTTAGATCTTGATAAGCGGTGACTTGTTTGGAATATATATATATATATATATATATATATATATATATATATATATATATGTATATATATATATATATATATATATATATATATTACTAATAATTCAAAAATATATGTATCATTAAAAATACTTATAGGGCCATTTTGAATGATTACTTTTCTGAGAAATGAAATAAGTCACCTAATCTAATAAAAAAATACGAAGTTCCTTTCGACGTAATTTGTGTCAGATGATATTGTCCGCTTTAAAATGATATGAATAGGGTTTATTTTAGTCATACTATATATATATATATATATATATATATATATATATATATAGTTCTATAAAAAACACACTAAAACGAATGAGCCGATCATTATGAATTGTGAAACACACCTGCTAGGCGTAAGGGTGGCTAATCTCGGCAATATTTTGTTTAATTTAGTTTTATACAATGGAGACAAAAGGGTGTGGAAGCCCTTCGTGAGAACTGTGATACCTCCGATTTGTATAACATGTTATTAATATGTATTATAAATCAGTTAATAAATATTCCCTCAATTTATTTTTCATCATTTTAAAGAGGTGTTAAGGGACTTAATATGGGAACAACTTCCTTTTTAAAATATTTTTTCAGATTTACATTAAATTTTATTCATATTTATGAAACATCAATTAAGCAAGATTATCTGAATTCCAATTTCTTCCTAAGATATCTTAAGCTTAAGCCGAAAGTTTTCGATTTTTTTTACAATAAACATCATGTTATAGATTGTAATCAAATTCGAATAAGGAATCAGGCATAAAGTATAGTAATATTATATATTGATTTTAATATTGGCTAGGGAACATAAAATTGGGGAAAACTCTTTTGTTGGGTGAATTAATCTTACCCGTCCTGGGGTGTGTATACTTCTAGTATATATATATATATATATATATATATATATATATATATATATATATATATATTAGTATGTATATAAGTTTATATGTATATATACATATTTATATATATAAGTATATATATATATAAATATATGTATATATATATATATATATATATATATATAGTAATACGTCATAATACTACAAATCTAGACAAGTTTTTAAGCTCAAAAATTCATATTATAATCCTCTACGTTGATCAGTTGCCTATATATATATATATATATATATATATATATATATATATATATATATATATAAGTATTCATATATATTAGTATATATATATGTATATATATATATATATATATATATATATATATATGTATGTATATATATAAATATATATATATGGTAATAAGTCATAATACTTCATATCTAGACAAGATATAAAGTTCTAAAATTAATATTATAATTCTCTACGTTGATCAGTGTCCTAACGGTTAAAGGATATAATTTACAACCAGTTGTAAGGCACAGCCCGTAGAGGTCGTCGGTTAAATAATTAAGAACAACGTAAAAATTTACATTCTTATTACCGAGACATGGGTGACGGAATTAAAAAGAGTTTCCACCGTTGATTAAAGAAAAGGCTCTGCTAAAATTCGTATAGGTTTCTGATATCGACATAAACAATCCTAATTTCGAAAAGATTCACTTAAAAAAGGTCGGAGGTTACATCGACCGTAACTTTGTGAAAATAGCAATCAAGATGAGAAAAGTAGTCCAAATAATTAAAATAAGACAACTTATCAATCCGCGCGGCTTAAAACTGTGATGGTCTTTGGATAAGTTACTAGCGACGGTGACGTTATATCACTCTCACATCTTTTTGATAAAGGGACACACTAAATTCAGATGGATTTTTTGAGTTGCAACTCTATAGGCGATCATGTAAGGAGCCTTACCCCGTTTTTTTCCAGATTGATGGTGTCCAAAAGTGCTCGAAAAAAGGGGTCCATTATCCTGTATATCCTACCCAGTGTGGGCAACAGGGTTCTTATTGTCGGAATACAAGAGCTCTCGCACAAGTGTTTGTAAGGTTTCAGACTGTACATTAGAACGAGCGATGTTAAAGATTCTCGGTAACTCGGAAACGTATGAGATCACTGACATCAAAGTTCAGAAAAGCATATAAGAGTGTTATAGCAAAGTATATAAAGCAGCACGCCAGGGCAATTCTTTCAACCGGTCTTGTATAATTATCAATGGCTATTAGTGCATCGCCAAAGAGAAATCGTGATGTCATACCCTAATGAAATGTTCTTATGTGATGAATGTTTGTGGGTATCCAAGTTTACAAAGTGTTTCTCTATTTGTCGCATTTCAACCATGTTTCACATACCATGTTACTACAACTATTGCAAAGCATTAAAGTCCGCAAATTGTATTCCTACTTTGGTCACTGCATATTTTCCTGTAAGCGTCTTCGCGTGATCCTTCTCGATCGACGAGAACGCCGTCTGCAAATAAGTTCTTTCATGCCGCGAAAAAGACTAAATCAAGACAATGATTGATGGAAGACAGCGAACATTTATTCAACTTGATCTTTGTTTCGAATCACTGACCAGTTGGGGGCAAAAAGAGAAAGCTATAGAAATCACTGATTAATTATATTTTGTCAGACTCTATTATTTTAATTACATTTCAATGTAAATTATATTTAAATTATATTCTAATTATATTTTGCCCGACCCTATTATTTTAATTATATTTTAATTATATTTTAATTATATTTTCATTATATTTAAATTATATTTAAATTATATTTTGTCAGACCCTATTATTTTTATTATATTTTAATTATATTTTAATTATATTTTAATTATATTTTAATTATATTTTGATTATATTTTAATTATATTTTGTCAGAATCTATTATTTTACACGTCCACGCGCTGTGCGCCACGAAACCGACTGTCTCACACTTTCTTTTGGGGCCATGTGACGTCATATCTATTTCTATTAAATCCTACATCTATCAATCCTCATCTCTAGTTGACCCGGTTGACCTGTCATTTTCTGTTATTCTCAACAAATCATTTTATATACTGATGTGTCTACTCGCTCAATATCTGACATATAAATATGGTGGATCGAAAGCTTTCGTCAGGTCAACACACATTTGATATAATGACATTGTTTAGCAATAGCTTTGAAAATACATTATCTACCGCTTACAAAATGTTAATACCTTACTCTAGGGGTCTAGCCACTCGCATCACCAATCAAACCTATGACAAGCCTGTCGGAGAAATCAGTTTAGTTGCCGATCACCCGGCTATGTGGTAGGTAATATTTGGCTACATGAAACTAAAAGCAAAAAGTGACCGGACCATATACACAGATATGGAAATATCTATGCACATACGCATATGCAGGTTCATGTACATGAGGAGAGTTTGAATGTCTAGTATACACTATCCTCAAGTGTCGTCGGTCACTCTGTACATGGGGTTCGTCAAGATATACTGAAATAAGGATACTTCTCCCTACAAGTAAACTCTGACAAACTATTCAAAATTAGACTGTATTTGAAGCCCAAATAAGATCTCAGCTCGGCGACACATTGGCTCATACGAAGAATGGCGCACCTCCTAGTAACAGTGCTAAGCTGGATAATCCGCAGAACAGATACATTTTTGTCCTGGAATCAGGCAAGTACTAGACATTAAATGTTAACTATTACATACTTAAGTGGTCAATTGGAAAGAAAGAGACTAATATTCTGCACTGCTTTACTAAATAAACCTTGGTCCGATTGTGGGTATCTCCTTCAAACAAACGCTCTACTGTATCGATACGACTAACAAACCCAGATAGTTTATCTACTTGATCCAGAGATCTATTTTCAACCTAATAGCAGATACTTTCCGTCGCTTATACATAACTCTGGTGCGGCCCGTCTTAAGTATGCCACCTAAGCTACAAATAATTATATACAAAAAGCTGCTCCAAAGATTAAACAGTAGATTATGCAGATTGATGTTGAAAGCACCGTGAAATTTCCACGGGATTCAGCTAGTTGTCCTATATAATTTAATCACACATACACCATCTAAAATATTTCTTATGTTGAGTTATGTTTGAAAGTAAAATAACTTGTTTTACTTAGCCGTAATTTACAATTAACTCGCCAAGTGACTCATTTTATACTATGTCTCTGTTTATAACTCTCACTACATCTCTCTTCCTCTCACTGCCTGTTGTTTGGTGCCCCGTGCTTATTTTATACGGAGTTTATCAAAGGTAATAAAACTAACTATAGATTCGAAGTCCACTATAAATAAATCGAATTATCACGACAAATAGAAATCCAATTTAGCCCGTCGCCAAAGAAAAAAAGAAAGACGAAGGCATGGAGAGAGAGAGAGAAGGAGAGAGTCAGGAGAAGATATAACGAGCAGAATAAGACTAATTTTTGAATTTGTCTTTTCATTTTTTTAAAATTTAACTGGTTTCGCAAATTAACTTTTTTTTCTAGTTGAAACAAGCTAACCCGGTAACATCATGAGTAACATATGTTTAGTGTATGTTTAAATATTCAAAAGAATAGATGTATGGTCAAATGGCGTCATATTTCGTAACTGATATTTACCTAATAATTTAGCGGTATTTTTTAAAATTATCTCTTATTTAATATGTTAGTTTTTTTATGGAAGGCGCTCCGGACAAAACAGGAAGCCATTTGATGTAAGATGCTATAAAGAACGAAGGATTGTTAACGTAAAGACAGAGGATACCTATTGACCTAAATCTTACACAGAATAAGGCTATAGGTAGTAGTAAACCGGTAAGCAGGAAAATAGTTCCACAAAAACAAAGTTACTGGAAGAGGAAGATTTATTACAACGAGATACTTGAACAGCGAATTAATGAAGACCACTAGACCAAGGAGGCAAAAGGGTTGGAACTAAGGAAGTAGTGAGTAAATCAAATCAAACAATTCTGAAGAATACGTAAATAGTAGTAGATATAGACGGACTAGCAACATCACCTCTGCTTATGTGTGTGTGTGAGAGAGAGAGAGAGAGAGAGAGAGAGAGCACAAAAAGAAAGAGTGGAGCTAACTAAATTACTGATATGCTTCTAAACCTTATCAAGAACACTCAAATGGAACAAATTCACAAGCCCAAATATAATAACAGTACTTTATAAGGGTCTGATCGTAAATTAATATAGATAGAGAATGTGGTCAGATATGAGAAAGTGTTTGGAACGATAGAGAGAACCGACTTTACGAGAAACAGAAAGAGCAACGGATCTAATGAATAAACTCCAAGAAAAATTTAATGAGAAAGAAAAAAAAACTTTCAGAGTCGAGTTTTCCTCAAGAACAGAACCATCAATTTAAATCCCAGGAAGAAAAGGGTTATGCTTACGATTTTAAGACACAAGCTGAGTCTTAACAGGGAAAAAACGAAACAGGCAATGGGTTACCCTAATCAACAACCAAACAGTATTAATGGAATTCCAATAATTAACAAAACAAGTGAAACATAAATTCACTCCACTGCGATCTCTACTCCTTAAATAAAGTAATTTTCTCTGTTGTTGGTTTAAAGGAAAATGTCTTACTTCTATCATTCTGTATAGTATTAAAATTTAAACTTTGAAATATTATATGAAATCAGAGACTCGTTTTTATTTGTGATACTTCACGTTTTTATGAGATAAATACCTGAGAAAAGCGTCTCGTTAAAATGTGTGATTTTTTACCACCTGAAACAAATTTGACCAAACCCACCTAATAAATTTCATTTTTTATTCGTTATTCTATGAATATCTACGTATGGTTAGTGCATACACAAAATATCTCTAGAATACGAAATTAATAATTTGAAGAAAATGCTCACAAAAAAGAAAGAAAATATTGATAAAAATATATAGATATAAACTATGAATAGTATAATTTCATTCATATGAATAATATAAATAATAAATTCAATAATTCATAAGAGAATACATATGTATATATATATATATATGTATATATATATATATGTATATATATATATATATATATATATATATATATATATATATATTTATATTTATATATACAAGCAATCACTATAGTTTCGCAGATAATGTATACCCGATAAGTAGATTTCGAGTACAAAAAATGGCAAGATAAATTTCAGAGAAAACATTTGTAATCAATGAAACGGGCAGGTAGAAAAAAAGAAGGAAATTGCTAAAAAATTCCTTAAGCCCTTTATTGTCTGACCCTCTAATTGGAAACGTCAGAATGATAAATACAAAATTAAAAACATCGAATAAAAAATAGTGTGTCCTTTTTGCACAAACACACAAATATATATATATATATATATATATATATATATATATATATATATATATATATATATATATATATATATATATATATATATATATATATAATTTATTTATATACTGTATATTACATATGGCAGCAATGTACTGCGGTTTCATCCAAAAGGACAGCTTTAGACATCTTTAGTAAATCTCTGTACCCAGTGGAATCATCGGCAAGCTGAATCGATTGTAGTCACAGTCCGATAGGGAATGGCGTCAACAATGACAGTTTAAAGGCCTTCATGTTATTCCCTAGCAAGTTTTATTTATTTATTTATCTGTTCTTTTGTGGATTTGTAATATTATTGTTTTACCTAGTCTGAAAAAATACGAAAGGGGCGGCTATGAAGTTTGCCGTTTGGGTTTGTGAAATTAGGGTGCTTTTTTGTTGTCGTTTTTAGGAATAAATTTATGTATCGGACTAATTGTTCTATATAGTGCTGAAAAAGATGATGCAATAATATTTCTTTGGACTTAACGTGTTTGTTTATTTTTGTTTATTGAATTGGGGTTTTCGTATTTTCTGGATGTTAATGGGGGAAAGCCGTATATTAAAAAACGGTGTTTCGTTGATATGTCCCGTTCATAACCAGTAGTGTTAAAAACAAAAATTGGTTATAAACGAAATGATGGATGCTATCTGCTATTTCCATTTGAGGGGTATAAGTTTAATCTCTGGGTAGGGGGTAGTTAACTTCTATTTTATTGATGGTGTATTAATAATATTAATATTCAGAAAATGTATTAAATTCTTTATCGGGCTGTGACTACAATCGTTTCAGCTTGCCGATGATTCTACTGGCTACAGAGATTTACTAAAGATGTCTAAATATGCCCTTTTGGATGAAACCGCGGTACATTGCTGCAATATGTAATATACAGTATCTAAATAAATTATCTTAGCTCTCTTACATGATCGAGCACTTTATTTGATTTCTTTTCATATACAACCTGACACAATATATATATATATATATATATATATATATATATATATATATATATATATATATATAATTATTTGATATTAAATATTTAATTATTATCTGCATACCTATAAATTTCATCCTTGTGGAATCATCAGTGTAGAGATAACTATTCAAGCCGGTCACACGATCCGAACCTCGGAACAAATATTTTTGATTATAACTCCAAATCCTACGATCTAACCGATGAGGCCGGCATGAATAGCAATACACAATCATGCGAAAGAAATTTATTTACGTCAGTAAGCTGGAATTTTTATAAGCAGCAATCAGATAGTGTTCTACGTAAAGGAACGTCGCATTATATTATATGTATATGCGTATGTGTGTGCGTTTGTGTTGATAGATTGATAAACATAGATAAACATATATAAATATATGGTATTCTCTTGTGATAGATAGATAGATAGATAGATAGATAGATAGATAGATAGATAGATAGATAGAGATACAAGCAAAAATGAACGAGGGAGCAAAGGGATGAGAGTGATACATAAATGAAAAGTGAAATAGCGGAAAATTGATGGCGTCCTTTTAATTTTCTCCCTTTAGATGTGAGAGGCGCCCATTAATAATATGGTTGGTGAGGCATTTGCTTCATTGGCCACTTGATTGATAAGGTCTTTGCGTCAGAATCGAACCTAATCAAACAGAATTATATCATGCGCATTCTTAATCGAAACTTCTACTACCAAACATAACGAATGTGTATGTGTGCATATGTGGTTGTGTTTGCTTAAGAATGAAGGGGTAGATAGATAGATAGATAGATAGATAGATAGATAGATAGATAGATCAGAAGAAGTTTGTAGAAAGGGAATTAAATTTTTGACAAAATTGGCGTGAGATGATAAACATGAAAACAAACTCACAAACTTATTTAGAATATGTGCACGAAAACATGTTTAAAGCGTTAATTATCTCTAATATTTTAATTTGAATATCAAATCTTGATCATGAGCATTTTTTGCCATGTGAAAAATTTTACTATTCAAATCGAAATATCAAAGCTGGGGAAAATGTTGAGAGTCTGGTGCTCGTTTTGATAGGCGCACCTCTAAATGATAAAGTTTACAAAAAATAAGCCAATATTACTCACTTATATATTCCAAAATGTATAATGTTTGGTTCATAAAAATAAATTAATTAAAAGAAACTTACTTTATATATGCACCCCCTAAATGTTAACTTTTACAAAAAAAGATAATGTTCCCATGTAACTCACCGTATTTTTTAGAATATATATTACAAATTTCATGACTATCCGTTCATTAGTTTGGGATATAAACCAAAATCTGCATATATATATATATATATATATATATATATATATATATATATATATATATATATATATATATATATATGTGTGTGTGTGTGTGTGTGTGTGTGTGTGGTCTGCGTTTGTGCGTGTGTAAAAAGATTTTAAAATATTTGGAACTGTAAAAATTTCACTTACCTATTATGTCAAAAATATCAATGAAAATGTTATGACAAAAGTTTATATCAAGTGTATATCGTTTGATTTTATTGTAATTTTATTCGCAGACTTTCAGAATATTAGGGGAGAAATGTGTTAGATAACCAAGTTCAAAAAAGGGAAGGTTGTTGGAGCTCGTATGGCATGTGTATCGTTGATCAAAACAATTTTACATATCATTTTATAAACGTATGTTTGCCCTGTTAAAATAACAATTCGAACATATTTGAAAAAATTATTAATTTTAGTTTAAAATAAATATTTCTAATATATTATTTTATAAATGTATTTGTTGTATTTCAAATAACAATTCTAATATATCATTTGATACATTTATTTATTGTTTTTAAATAACAATTCTAATATATTATTTGATAAATTTATTTATTTTCGTTTGAAACAACAATTCAAATATATTATTTTATAAATGTTATTTATATTATTTTTAATTAACAATACATATGTATTATTTTATCAATTTATTCATATCTTTTTTTAAATAACAATCCAAACATATTATTTTATAAATTCATTTATTTTCGATTAAAATACCAATCCAAATATATAATTTTATAAATGTATTTATTTTTAATTAAAATAATAATTCAAATATATTATTTCATAAATGTATTCATTTTATTTTTAAATAACAATTCAAATATATAATTTCAGGAATTAAAATTATTTTACATATCAATTCAAATATATTATTTCATAAATTTATTTATTTCCTTTTGAAATAACAATTCAAATATATTATTCTATTAATTTATTTATTTTCGTTAAATTATTATATATTTTTTTAAAATGCATTTATTTTATTTTCATATAACAATTCGAATATATTATCTTATAAATGTATTTAATTTCTTTTAATATTACAATTAAAATATATTATTTTATGAATGTATTTATTTTCGTTTAAAAATACCAATATAAATATATTATTGTATAAATCTATTTATTTTTGTTTAAAATAACAATTCAAACATACTACATTTACAAATTATTTGTGGATTTTTAAAATGACGATTCAAAAATATTATTTTATAAATGTAATCATTTACTTTTAAAATACCAATTAATATATTTATTCGATTACTTTTATTCATATATTGTTTTTAAATTTATTTGTTTCCGTCTTTCAAATGACAATTCAAACATAAATATTATTTTAGTAATCTATTCATTTGTTGTTTTTTGTCTTGTCTTGAGTTTGTCTGAATCTGACTGTCAATGTCATATTGGTTTTTGACGCGGACCAAAGTGAGGTATCTGTTTTGATGCTACGCTTTGACTGTTCTGTGCTCGGTCAGTGAAGAAATCCGTCTAGACTGAGGAAAGTTTTAGGTTTGTTTCAATCCAGGGTGCCACATTTTGAGGAGCTGGATTTTCTCCACATGATACACCAACCTTTTGTCTAACTTTGCCCTCGTGGGGAGGCAAGTAAATAGGAACTTGACCCTCAATGTATCTTTGGAGAACACTTTTCATTGTTGAATATTTTAGAAAGAAATAAAGACAATAAAGAAATCAACAAACATGCAGAAGACTTATGACACGTATGGAATCTCATACTCGCTATAATCGGCTTGCGAGTGTTCGTCAAATCTTATCTTTCCACTGTTTTAATTCTTAATATTTGTTAGCAAAAAAGAAGAGGAGAATGACGCGAAGCAAACTCCCGAATAATGTCAAATACTATCCAAAGATGAAAAAATGAGTTTTCCTGTGAAAAAATCAATACAAATAAGATACAGAAAATTAAATTAAAAAAATACCTTTTACACGTTATATTTTTGTTATCTGAATGCAAGATGGGTTTCATCTTCTTAATCTTTCTAAAATTAGATATGTGTATATGTCTATATATTTCAGATGTATAGGATTCATTCTTAAACTAATAAACCGATCATTATGAATTATGGAATACATATTCAAGGTAAAACTGTAAGTAACATGTACTAATTATTCTTTTGAAAACTTTAAAATTAAGGGGTCTGGCTCAAAATTCGCTCCCAGATAATTTAAAATAAGCGTAATACAGAAAATTTAATGAAGAAAAAATTGCTCTACATCAAATTTTGAGTTATATTATGCAATAAAACTTTAAACAGACCGGTGCGCATGCGTGATCGTCAATAATATGCATGTGCTAGGTAAACTCCTAAACTAAAGCACTTATCCGTATGAATTATGACAATACAGTGAGTGACGTTGACATACTTTTTTTTTGTAAACTTTACAATTAAATTCTTTACATATTGCTTATACTAAACTAACATATATATATATATATATATATATATATATATATATATATATATATATATATTTATAACTATTTTATGTATACACGTATACTGTTATAAGGAGATATAATATATTATGTATAGGTTTTCAGTATTTACTTCAACAGTGCTCGATACGAGAGTAGAGCTAGGCAGTAAGGTATGAAAATATATTTATGGCAATTAGACTCTACAGAGACGTCCGCGTTTCATCCCCATAGGGAATCGTTAGGCACTTAATCTGACGATTTCCTATGGAAATAAAACGCGGACGCCATTTTGGAGCTTGGTTGCCATATATATATATGAAAATATATTTATGGCAATTAGGCTACTCTACATTTCGATATATATATATATATATATATATATATATATATATATATATATATATATTACGTAGAATAAATGATTTACTAATATTCTCATGTTCACAAACACACATTTTTCATAGAACTCCGTTATGTTAGTGACGTATAGGCGAGAAACAGTTAACAAAAACGAGAAACAAACCAGCCGTACTTTATATATAAGATTACTCAAATATTTAATTCATTAGAATTAAAAATAAAAGAGCAAAAGATAAACCAAAATTTGAATAATCCTACTTGAAAAATAACTTAATTACGAAGTAAAATCTACCACAATGAATTTCTGATAATTCGTAAACAATTCAGCCATTTTAATCTTTTGTAAAAATAATGATTTACTTCGCGACTCTTCGAAATTTGAACGAAATTTGGAAGCATCTTAACTATCGTATAGAAAATTAAAACAGCGTGTGGTTATTTTATTCTAACCATACGACAACAATCTTTAATACTGTATATATATAGTAATCTCTAAACACCCTAACACCACTATATGTATTCCTTATTTGTATATTAATTGTATAAAGAATTTCTAATAAATTAAGGTTTTGTAATATACTTTTTCTTATTCATATTGTCAAATTTTCTCAGATATACACAATAGTTTTGTCAATTGTAATATTATAATTATTAATGCAATTATTTAAAGCAATTTTATGAAAAAAAGGATAGTGTTTCAAAATTTTCTTAGAATTTAATTTTCAAAAGAGGTAATTTGCATGAACACATCTGGTTTAACCTGCTGTATTAGTAACACTTTTTATGTCGCCAGATGTGGAGACCAGATACTGCACTGTGATCTCAGCCAAAAGGCTAAGGAACCATAAAAAATGAAGTTTTTATACGAGTGGAAACAAATATCTGATTTAATCTGATTATATTATTATAGGAGCGGGTAATGTATTGTCGATTTTGTTGTCCTAGGAATTACCTCGTCATTTTTTTAAGTAGGAGGGGGAATACTTCAAGGTATTGCATCTTGCATTGGGTAGGGGATAATATATTATCTGTTCTCTTGTCATGAGATCATGTTCTCAATAACTACTGTTTTACTTGGGGGTATGTGTGTGTGTGCTATCAGTTCTGTTGTCATGATATTATACTAGCAGGGCATAACCGTAACCTTTTATGGGGAATACTAGCAGATATTAATTCTCCTTTTTTGAGTGTGTTATGTAGTATCTGTTCTACCATGCATTACCGCCTCCTTTGGGGGAGTAGAATGTAGAATATGTTCGTTCATTCATCCCCCAGGCATTAGGACTTCCTTTATTTATTTTTTTTTTGGGGGGGGGGAAATCTTCCAGGCTTTACGTCCTCCATTGGGGGTTGGTGTAGTATATTTTCATTTGTTGTTACACATTCCTCATAAGTATTACTTTTTCTTTGGAGGGGGAGTATATTATATATCCGTCCCTAATGTTAACACCCGTCCAGGATTACCATCTCTTTTGGAGGGTAAGAGAGTAATGCATCATCAGTTCTGTTGTCATTATATCATCCTCCCAGTCATTACTTCCCCCTTTGGGGGGCAGTGTAGTATATGTTCGTTCACCATTATACCATTTTCGCTGGCAAGAAAATATATGCGACAGAAGGACACATATATTTGCTTATATATATATATATATATATATATATATATATATATATATATATATATATATATATATATATATATTGGGTTGGTGCAAAAACAATGGTGTTTTTCACATATGTTATATATATATATTTTTTCTGAATTAATTTATTGATCAATATAGCGTTGTTATATGTAATTTTAAAGCGCGTGTTTAGCTCTATCGAATCGCGGTATTCGTTTTAATTTTTAATCCCTTCATTTATTGTGTTTGCAGGCTTTTCCACAGCATGGGCAAAATTGAAATCCACACGATATTCTTGTTCCAGTTCAAACAAGGCCGAAAAGCTGCCGAGACAGCTCGTGACATCAATGATCCGTTTGGGCCAGAAACCACTACCGAACGTACGGCACAAGGGTGGTTCAAGAAATTTCGCAATGGTGACGAAAGCCTCGAAGATTAAGACGGTCAAGGCCGGTCGACTGCAGTTGATAACGAAGATCTGAAAGCCTTAATTGAAGCCGATCCTCGCAAAACCACACGAGCAGTTGCTGATGAACTCGAGATCGACCACTAAACAGTCGTTCGCCATTTGAAGCAAATGGGGAAGTCAAAAAAACTGGATAAATGGGTGCCGCAAGAATTGAAAGATAATCCAAAAAATCGTCGTTTTGAGGTGTCTTCTACGCTCTTGCTGCGCAACAGAAACTGCCCATTTCTCAAGCGAATTGTGACGTATGATGTGAAGTGCATCCTCTATGACAATCGGCGATGTTCGGAACAGTGGTTGGATGCCGGTGAAGCTCCAAAACACTTCCCGAAGCCGAAGTTGCACAAAAAAATTATGATGACTGTTTGGTGGTCTGCGACCGGTCTCATCCATTACAGCTTCTTGAATCCTGGCGAGACGATTACAACGGAGAAGTACTGCCAACAAATTGATGAAATGCACTAGAAGCTCCAACGTATGTGCCCGAGATTTGTCAATATGCAGGGACCAATTCTCGTCCATGACAACGCTCGCCCGCATGTTGCACAACTGACCCTTTAGAAGCTGAATGAATTGGGCTACGAGACTCTGCTTCATCCGCCATATTCACCGGATCTCTCGCCCACCGATTATCACTTTTTCAAGCATCTCGACAACTTCCTGCGCGAGAAATGCTTCAAAAGCCGAGATGATGCCGATTTTTATGATAATGGAATAAGTAAACTTGTTTCCAGTTAGCAAAAATGTGTTGATTTTAATGGTTCTTTTTTTGATTAAAAAAGTTTGGTATAAAAGAAGTTATGGTCTTTCGAAGTTGGACGTAAAAAACCGCTATTGTTTTTGCACCAACCCAATATATATGGTGAACGAATTTACGTTAATTTATCCCCCTCTTTATGTATTTAATTAATTTATTTAATGATTATTTTATTTTTATTCATTCATTTATTTATTTATTCTTTTTATTTATCTTCTTTTATTCTCTATTATTGATCTTCACTTTATTACATTTTTACTATTATATAATTTAAAATTTTATTATATACTTTATTCTATATAATTATTATTTATTATTAATTACTTCTTATCATTTTCGTTTCTTCATTTTATTTCTTAATTTTTGATTTTATTTAATTTTTTTATGGTATATTCTGTATTGTAAATATTTTCAATTTTAATTTGTTGTTTCTTATGTATTTTCATATGTATTGTCATGTCTATTAACATATTTTAATTTACGGATGGAGTAATATATAGTAGCTAAATTAGAGAGTGTGTCTCCATTATTGACTGCGTATATGTGGTTGTGATATTTTGAAGCTTATTCTTAACATTTTTAAATGATTTATGTATGTAATAATCTAAAGTAATTATTTGGAGTCATCAAAAGTATAATACAAAAGAAATTTTCAAAACTGTCTTGGAAACGACCGTACGCCAAATAATTGTTGTTTGAATTCTAGGAACTGATATAAATAATGTTCTGAATTTTTTTTACCTCAACTTACTTTGTGCAAATATATATATATATATATATATATATATGTATATATATATATATATATATATGATTTATTTTATGTAATTGTTTTGTTGGTGATGGTAGCGTTTGTTACGTATTTATTCTTTTTTGTCCACTTCCTAAGTGATACAGATTAATACATCATATTGCATTGTTCGTTGCCCTTAAATTTATTCGGTGTATTTTTCGTTAATATATACATATATACATATATATATATATATATATATATATATATATATATATATATATATATATAGTAATTTACACGTATATAAAAGTGTTTAGAAAAGGCCTTTACTTTTATGTACGTATAATATATATATATATATATATATATATATATATATATATATTTATATATATATATATATATAATTTAGTTGATATGATTTTTCGTGTTAGACTTAAATCGCATTGAATCTGAAAAATCGATACTTTATTCTAGCTAAATAGTATTTTCTGCGCATTGTCATCTGTGTTATTTACATAAGAAATGATTTTCTATCTATTTCATTGATTACATATTTTCTCCAGACAGATAGTCTTTTGAGTAGAATACGAAACACGAAATTAACTTTTCCTAATGAAAACGCTAAAGTGTAAATAAAAACTTAAATTCAAAATGGCGTCTACAATAGCTGGGTACGTACCTATTCAACTTTTTTTACTATATTTACGTTACGACTATGTCTTATAATTTATATTCAAGGGTTTCTTCATTTGGGATTTCGTATGTAAGTTTTATAAATCCAAACTTTCGTTTTAAATTGTCCATTATATATTTTCTTTGCTGTGTTTACAAAATTTATTACACGGTCGACAATTCTCTTATTACATCAGTTTATTTAATAACCATTTTAATTTGCCTTTATTGTATGCATATACCACTGTGTCTTGCAGTGAGCGATTTAGACATTATCATAGTTATCACAGTCGGGATCTTGGTTTAGAGAATTATGGATAAACCAATCGCTAAAAGTTGATAACTATTAAATAAACTTATTAATTTTATATCAATTTTTTGGGGTCTATGCTAAATACAATTACACACCAACACACGATTCGCTTACAAACAAATACTATGTATAAAGTGCGTTCATTTTCATTTCTTTTGACGATTTTGTTTTATTACTCGGTGTGTGTTGTGACTTGATTCATGCCTTTTAAAAATACTGTTATATACAAAATAATAATTATTTCCATCCTTCAAATCGATTATTTTGCATATCGCAACTAATCCAAAGGCGTAGCGTTTAACTTTGTACACTATTAAATTGGGAACCGTAAACAAATCTGTGTCTTCATTACAATACTCACAAATCTGATGCAGACACATATACAAAAAGTTATAATTATAACTTTAAATCCGATATACATTTGGCTTTGCTTTCTATAAAACACTTACACAATAACACATTTCCGTTATAATGTTCATATTTAATTTATAAAAATACCACATTGTAAAATTCACACATAGTAGAATAATAAATTCAGACCAACCGTTATGATCATTATTTAATTATTTTTCTTACATTTCCTATTTTGTCTTTTTCTTGTCCTTTTTATCATTTTAAGGAGTACAAGTCTATTATATCTCCATTCATATATTTCATATATATATATATATATATATATATATATATATATATATATATATATATATATATATATAATCAGTCAACAGAAAATCACAAGCGAACAAGTTGGAGAGAAAGTATAATAATAGTGAATACAAAAACTGGGAATGACGAAATAATAAATAAACATGCAACTTACAATTTTGTGCTGAATTTATTGGATGATTTTAGAAGCAAAGTAAAGTAAATCCCAATTTCAGTTTTTTGTTATTGTATTGGGAGGATAGTCTGTATAAAATTTTCGGGAACCATTCCTTTTTTCAAGCATTCTATTAGGTATGAACAGAGTTCTTGTAAATGGCGAACTAAAATTAATGTTATTATTTTTTTATTATTTCACAACCCGCCCACCGGGGGCGCCGCTAAATTTCTTATATCGGGGTTCTTGATGTCTGTGTTGTTTCAGGTACATATTTATCAGAAAATAAAAGAAAGAAACAAAGAAAAGAGGGGGGTGTTTTGTGTGTGTGAGGGTGTTCTCTTTGAACGCCGGCGGTTGGCTTATCTCTCACACATCCAAAAGAAGGAGGAAAAAACAGAACATGGATGGAAATTTTTAAAAAAGAGTAAAGAGAAAAGAGAAACTAATGTTCACATGATAAATACAATCATCTGCTGGATTCATGTTTGTCTGATATGCAATATGTTTTTAGGTGTCTATATCTAAAATTCTGTGATTTGCAGGTGTGTCTGTAAACATAAATATACGCACACATCTACGCACATACATACATACATACATACATATATATATACATAAATACACACACATTCACACACATAGAGTGTATACAAATTAATCAACTTATATATAAATCGCACTGTGCACAATTGTCTATATCTAACTAGCTCAGGAGGTACGTGTATGCATTGATTGTTTCTGTGCGCGCATTTGAGAAGTTAAATTAGCAATGTTTAAATTCATTTGCTAATGTGGTGTGTATATGTCGGTATTTTGGAGGGCATATTTAATAGTGGTGTGGTGAACAACATTTGTAGGGACTCAAAATTCCGATATCTAAGTTGATTCCCTTGGTATGGGTGTTTAATTTGTGGATATATATATATATATATATATATATATATATATATATATATATATATATATATATATATATATATATATATACTCATATTCCCACGTAACATATTGCTTGTATATGTTTCTTTTATGTTACTTTCAACAATGTACAATAAAATATTATGAAAAAATAAGAATGAAATGCAAACATTTTTGTGTTCTAGAAAAACTGTTTTGTCATATATATATATATATATATATATATATATATATATATATATATATATATATATAAAATATGAAACTAAAAGTATACTCTTAGAAGATAGAACCTATAGTGAAATAGTTTCAGCTCAATATACGAGATAGAGCAATTATAAAGATTAATGAAAAATGAAAGATAAATATGTACGAATGACAAATGTATTTCAACTTAGATTTTTCAATGCAAGGTGTACTCGGTATTTTTCTTTCCTTAAGTCAAAGCTTTTCAAAAATTAAAATCTTATCATCAGAGAAATTACATAGATGGATAAGTTGGTAGTGGAAAAAATATAAAATAATGGATAGTACACGCACACTCTTACTCTCCATTACTTTATATTTTTTCAAATTTTGAATTTTGGCTTTTTCACAAACATATATATATCTGTCTATCTACACAATGTTACAATGTTATGTAATACTTGTATAAAGATGGTCTGGTGGAAATTCCGTATGATATAATATTTTTTTAATATTTCGGAAACTCTTACTTCTTCAGAACCGTGTTCAACTCAAGTTCAAGCGTGCATATATATATATATATATATATATATATATATATATATATATATATTACAGAAAGTTAAAACAACATAGTACCGTCGGTTTTAAATCAACGAGCTTTCGAGTCTCGACGATTTTCATCAGTCACTGATGTTTTTCAAAAATTGGAGATCACGCGCCGTGATAACGTACATGTTATTTTATTTATCTGTTTAATGTTTCCTTTTAAGGAGGTTAACTCAGCATCTTTTCCAGAAAGTTTAATAATGATCAATAAATCAGCGATAATTTAAATTTACTTATTCGTTCATTCTCTGAAGATATTTTTGCTGACGACTTGGAATTATTTATGCAACAAAAAGAGAATCTGAAACTTTCACCCGATGCTCTGCGATGGATAGTTTTCTAGAGCAGCGATACAAATTGATCATTGCATATCTTAAATCAATTAGATAAAATCAGACCGCTTTAGATTGTTAATCACAGATACAGAATGATTTCTCCGACATTTTTATTACAATTATTATCATTGTTATTATTATTTTGCATAAGCGATGTGTTATTTTAATCATTATTATTATTAACCTTTCATTAATTCTATCGTTAAAATAGTATAATTATTAGAGTGCGTTAATAGATGGTTATTATTATCGTTATACCCCCTTATCTATTTTGAATGTATGAAAGATTTTATTCCAAATTTTAGCTTTTACAACTTTCTGGAAAAAGATACTGAGTTAATCCTAACCTCTAAAAGGAAAAAAAATAAACAGATATATAAAATAACGCGTACATTATTACAACGCGTGACTTCCATTTTTTGCAAAACAAAACAGTGACTTATGAGAATCGTCCGGACTTGCACGCTCGTTGATTTGAAATTGACGGCATTATATCGGTTTTACTTTCTGTAATAGAATATATAGTTTATTACGCTTTTATTTTAAATTTAAATTTTGCAAAAAAATGTATTTAATAATCAAGAATTCTTCTTTGTTTCTTCTCACAAATTTTACCAAGATATATATATATATATATATATATATATATATATATATATGCAACGGAATTTTTAATATTAACCTAGACCAGGCGGAGAGTTGATTATCATGAGTGATACGTAGCACGTTTTTACCGCTGAGGCCAAGGCCGGAAGAGCGAGGGTAAAAGTGTTTCAGTTTTACACATGGAATAACAACACGTTATCCGTTAAAAATCAATTCCACTACAAGCAAGATCATTTTTACAATCAACGACTTGGGACTAATAATGTTTTCTTCATATAGTTTGAAAGGTTGAAAAAAATATCTATAATTTTATATAAGCTAGAATTAAGAAACTGTATTCAGAAGAACTTTGCATTGATCGAGTACGACAGACCTGTAAAAAGGGGGTGAGAGAAGAGCAGCCGAAGCATTCACACAAATTCTAGACACAGCTTCAACCGAAATCGAGAAACCAGTACCAATTTAAATAATTTAAATTACACTTTCTCATCAGAAAAAAAGCACAAGGACGAATAAGTGGTGTCAACTCAATTTACGAGATTAATTGTAAAATTACTATTCCTACTACACGTGACCTGAGAAACGGTGGTGGAGCTGTGAGACTTTAGCGGATCACGCGTTGCGATTATGCCACGTGAAGAACTGAAATAACCTCACCCTCTCTCTTTCGGCCTTGACCGCAGCCGTAAAATCTTTACGTATCGCTGATGATAATCAACCATGCACCTTGTCTGGGTGGGTATATATTAAAATATGGAAAATGAATAGCCCGGTCAATGACCATGTTTTTCTTGTAGCTAAGAAAAAAAAGCTGGAATATGTTTTGTTGTTATTACATACCGAAGTTAAGCTAAAATGGATAAAAAAAAGTCATTATTACAAGACTAAGCTTGAAGATCACCAAATAAACCAACGGACGTAGGATAAAAAAAGCACAATTCAAAGATTACTTACACTCGAAACCAGGTCATACAAGAAACATTGTTGGTCATCTCTATTCATAGACCCGTTGTCTTGACCAATTAAAAACGATTTTCCGATTTGATTTTTCGAATTCTATTCAAGTAATTATCCTATTGAGACACTGTCTTTTTCGCGTGTGTTTTAGTCTTTCTAAAGATCTAATAGATGCTCTCAATTTAGCAGACATCTTTACCGTTATCTATAAATATTGAAAGACTTGTACGTGACAGGTGACCACAAATGCTAAAGTAATTATTGAGAGAGAATTTCAGTTAATAGTAAATTCGTATGAATTATCATGATACTGTATCAGTAAGTGCACCAATTATTCGATCCCAGAGGCTCATCACGTCGACAGATCGAGTCTTGTTGGTTTGATGATACGTAGCAGCATTTCGTTCTCTGTTCTCTTTCTCATTGTGGTAACTGTTGAGTAATAGCAGGGTTTGTAAATAATAGCAACAGAAAATCGTTAGGGGTTTGACAATGCTTTAAGGCGTTTTTATTTTTATTACCCAATATACATACATAATACGGCTAACACATTTTTCCTAAGGGAATTAGCTCTCCAAAACCGCAATCGCTCTCGTTCTCTCGCTCTCACTCTCTCTCTCGCACTGTTCAGACATAAAAAGTAGACGAGCTTGACAGCTTTATATACACCTCGATCATGTCGCAATCTTCTACCACTTAGTTCTTATTTTAAACTTTTCACTTACAATTCAATTTTCCACTTGTCTTACTTTACGCGAAAAATACCCTTTTTGACATAATTTTCACAGATGTGCATCTAAATATTGCTAGACTACGTTTTTGACTGCTTGATTCTGTTCTTAGCATTTGTTTCTCCAACCTTTTCTAAAATACGTACTTACACAAGGGACTACGAGAAGGTTGCCAACATAAATAGTAAAAGTGGTGCTATGGACGTGACAGGATTTGAACTTTGCACACCCAGGTCGTCAGTGCACGTCGGTATCTACATCACCTACCAACTTCAGTTATAAAACGAAGTTTGAGAAATTGAATATCGAAACACATGTGCGCAGCATACAAGGATGTTATATAGTTGAAGCCATTATAATTCTAAACGTACAACAAATTTCTCAGTATTTTAGAGAGAAAAGAGAAACACAATTTCTGACCATGATACACATCAGTTCGTTTACGAAAACGTAATTGACCACATGCACAAGCTATCAGAGAAAGTCAGCAATTTAATTAGGGAAAATTGTTTTTTTTAATCATATTGACTGATTTCAGGATTGAATGAATTTACATTAAGTTTGTCTAATTTAACAACCCATTTTACCCTTTTTATATTAGTCTTTCTGCGAAGTTTCAACGGAGTCGTCAATTATTTTGGTTGTGTGTATATCAGATGTTAACTCTTCTTCAGTATATATATATATATATATATATATATATATATATATATATATATATATATATATATATATATTATGGTACCTATCTTACGGACTACAAAGAAATATTCCGTTTGACTATAGATACTAGAAGCACGTGCCTCTAGGTATTGGAACTACCACAGTCTAATACTGGCAGTAAGACAAATGTTCAACTACTCTTTTATATGCTGTAGTTATACTTTCTTCAATATACTTTGTGTAACTTAATCCTGAGTGTGTGTTTTATTTTCGGACCCCTTACAGGTTAACACGAGGAACATATTGGGACTTTTATTTGAGAACCTATAAAACGACGAACGGCAAAATGACCCGACAACCACCAAAGTATTAAAAAAACAGGCTTTATCGGCGGACATAGAAAAAAATCTTCTTAGTTCAATTTGTTTAGCCCAAATTATTTCCCTCTTTATTTTCTTACGAAGAAACACATCTATTTCTCTCTAAGAAAGAGGAAAGTCAGTAATTTAATTATTTCGGCACCGTGTTAATTTTTAACAAGAAATGAATACATCTTTCTTATCTCCTCTTTTGGAAAAAGTACCACTGCCGAAATAATAAACCTTAATTTTACTGTTGACTAAGTGATAACCGTAAAAACTACACTTACTTAAAAATTGAGGGTTTTTTTGACAAAAAGGTTTAATAATATTTCTTTATCTCTATTACAACGAATATTACATTAGAAGCGTAATATAAAAAAGAAAAACTTATAAAAGCCGTGTTCTATAAAGACACATCTAAACATGGAAGATTTTTAAAAAACATGAAAGAACTCGTTAAATACCAAATGTAACCACAACTAAAAAACGAAGAAAGATTTTTAAAACTTCTACTGAAAGTAAATAAAAAAATGAAATATTACTACACATAATGTCGAATAGGATTCAAAATACCGTTAACGAAAATGCTTTTATTTCAGAATACCGTTTAGAGTGCAAATGACGATTTCACTTATTCCTCAGACGAGGATAACATATTCGATTCATATTTTAGAAGGTTTGAAGACCTATACAAAATAGATGGGAGAAAATTGGGTAGACTTTATAAAAATTCGCCTGCTTTTCCGAAAATTAGGTACCACCGAACGTACTAAATTTGTGGACTTTACTTTTTCTGTAACCGTAAAACTTTTAACAGAATTATTTAGCCTTAAAACTTCCCTGTTACAAAAAAGGTTGAAGTGCATGGACTTAATTATAAAAGAACGAAAACTACTTGACTTTCGCGTCAATAGTTAATTAACACTGTGACAATTTCAAATTAGTTGAACTTAGCGAGGATAACTGTAAATGTTTATTATTTGTGCAAAGAATTGTATCAACCAAAGACGCAGAAATCAGACCTAAAGTCTTAAACAAGTTCGAAAGTAAGTCAAATTTAACATTACAGAAAATAGCTAAAGACGGCCGGAGATTTGTATGTGTTAAACAAGATACTAAATATATTGAAGAGTCGGGCATTGTTCACATTAGAAAGATACGTCAGAAATCAGATTTCAACTCATCTTTAGAACAAATCAAACTAAAAAGAGAGATTTTTTCACGCTCCTACAAAAACAGGTCACCCAAATAAAAACAGGCAAAATTACCGTCTTGCCCCTGTTTCCGTTGTGGACCCCTTCATTGGATTATCGATTGCCAATATCATTTTAAAACCTGCTTACCTTGTAATAAAGAAAGACACAATAGTTGACATTGCTAAACGAATTAAGTAAATAAAAGTCGAGTCCAATCTAAAAAACAAATGAAAAGGACGGCATAAATATGGGAAAATATGTACAAGTAAAACTCCTGAACAAAATGTCAAGTTACAACTAGACGTGGCGATGATCAGCCTGCATACATGGTAAAGGTTGAATAAACCAACCATGCTAAAAACGAAACCATAGCCAGTACGGTAACGGTTAAAAAAATAAATTCAAGAACTACCAAGATATTGAAAATGTTCGTATTAAAAAAACACCAACAATTTATTTGGCACAGACTGGATAAAATAGTTCAATATATGTGATTTACCAATCAACAACTCATGCCGAAAATAGAAAACCTCATGACTGAGTCAGAAAAAACTAAAGAAGGAATAAAACAAAACTTTTCCGAAATATTTTTCTGGCGGTCTAGGTTGATGTAAAAAGATGTCAGCAAAATTAGAACTGAAAACGAACATTCAACCTGTTTTATTTTAAAAGTGATGTGGTTTTAGCCTCGTTCGAAAAAATAAATGAGATTAGTAAGCACCGGCATTTTATCGAAAGTGGAGTATAGCCAATTTTTTGACAGGACAAAATGCAACACCCAATGCCTACCATTGTCAACTTACAAGCCGGGAAAAACGTTTTATATAATTACATGAAGGCAAATTCTCTCAAACATCGATCTTAGCGATGCTTACGTCTACATACCTGTTTAATAAGAACTTTCAAAACTACTATGTATAAACAGGAATCGCGGATTATACATTTTTGAACGGCTTGCTTTGGGGGTCAAGGTCGCATTAGCAGTTTTCCAGCAAGTTAGAGATACTATGCTGTTCGAACTTGATTTCATGATCGCATGACATGATGGCTAAGTGGTTAACGACGCGGTTGAAGACCTGGGTATGCCACAGAAACACTTTTCATGAAAACCCACACCTGAATGTGTGTCTAACATCCTAAAGGATAATTTAATCAATAGAACAAATATAGAACAACACCGGTAACACGTTCACAAAGTGTTTTCACAAATACAAGTTCACGCCAAATGTTAACACAGCACTCTCATTATCTCCTGCAGAAATACTTTTTTACGCGTAAGATATATCCATTTAAGATAAATTGCTGCCAAAACAAACCAAACAAAAGCGAACCTCTATTGTATCAAAAGAACGTTACATTCCAAGGAAAAAGTATTTTTCAAGATGTGTAGAAATAACACATTAAGATAAATTAATTGAAAATACGGTTTACATAATCCAAGGCCCTAGGTTCTCTCATAAAAGACACTTAAATAAAATAAGGAAACGACTGTCGGATGACACAGAAAAAAGATGAAAATATTATGAATACTTTCGACGGACTCATGCACCAGAACAGCGACAATCTAAAAAGAAATGGAAGTATCCGGATCTTATCATTATCAATCCAAAAAGGAAACGATACTGAGACTCCTGTTTGGGAAGGGGTGTTATAGGTCCACAACACACACACACACCCACACACACACATATATATATATATATATATATATATATATATGTATATGTATATATATATATATATATATATATATATATATATATATATATATATATATATATATATATATAGAACCGAAAATATATTGCACCTACTGCCATTCTCATCGATGCTAAGGTTAGTTTCCTTTTAATTTTTATTATTCTTAAAGGGGAATAGAGAATCACAAGAAGAAGAGACCACACCTGAATCACTTCAGAACTGTTTTTACTATAGAATTGTTGAAACAAATTATTAGTAAAAAAGAGGAGAAAGAGTAAAAAACTGCCTAGACGCATTTCAGTCGACTCGACACTTTTGAGGGAGAAGTGAATTGCAATTTAAAACATAGTAAAAAAAACATGAATAAGTATCGAGGGTAAAAAGAGAGACAACTCCTCTATATTTTAAGATGTGTTTAATGGTAGGCATAGATGAAAACAATTTGTTGGAGATCAAATCTTCGATATCTGAGTTTAAGCCCGGGTGTGTTCATTTAATTCATACGTTTTATGCTATATTGTGTGTTATTTGTTAGGTTTTAATGTTGTGCCACTGGTGAGTAAGTGTTGTTGTCCTTGATTGCTATTTTGTTGTTAAACGGAATGTCTGTCTCACCGACGTAACCATCATTACTGCAATATGTGAAGTAGATGTAGATCACGTTGGTATTGCAACGCAACACACCTGGAGGTTTACGTCTGATATGTGAGTTTGGTGAAGTGATGTCGGGATCCGTAACATATGTTTACATATATTACAGCGGGATTTATCGCATGGTAGATTGCCTATGTGTTGTCTAATTCAGGTTATCTGTTTAGTGGTGTGAGGAGTGTCGATAAATTACTCGGTTGCCTTCTGGCATTTATTAGTAGTGCATTAAACATGAAGCTAATCCTTTGTTGTGAAAGGTGGAGAATAGTAGTCAGTAATTGAGGTTTTGTGTGTTGTGATTGAAGCTGAATACCATTTTCATTCTGTTGTTAGGTTGTGTAGTCTTAGATAGTTTAGATATTTACTGTATTGCTGTTTTGATAAATTCGTGAAGGTATTTATTGTATAACAAATTGTGATATGAATAGGCCTATGTTTTGTTTCTATTCACCAATGGTAGAGTAAATGCGTTTAAACCGCAGGTAGGCGCTGCGCATGATTAGCAATGTTTGTTTGTTGAAATAATTGCTGTTGAAATTCAAATACCTGTTGCTATATGTGTGTTTGTTGTAAAGGGAATGGCGATGCGGTCATAATTCAGGAAGCGTATAGATGTATCAGAGCACTGGTGTATGAGTTTATTGTGTTGTAGCACCTATTTATGTTGGTGTTGAATTTTAGAAACGCATGTTTTCCATGTGAAGAATATGTCATCAATGAATCTGCAATAGTGTATTGTTTTTAAGGGTTACTTATGGAGAATTTTTTTTCGAGTGAAAACAAATACATTTTCGGAGCTAGGGTAGGCGTATATGTGCCCAGGGCAGTTTCTTTTGTTTCTATAGATGGCGACCTTAGAATTCGTGATTGTCGTGAGTCATTATGAATAGGATAGTGTCACAGATGTCCTGCATATATATATATATATATATATATATATATATATTATATATATATATATATATATATATATATATATATATATATATATATATATATATATATTAATTTTATACATGCATAAAAGTAGTCCATGGATACGTATATTTACTAAATTTGTTTTCATGTACTCATCACATAAATTAAAAAATATATATATTAAATAAAATACGTCCCATAAAGTTAAGAACAGCTAATAATGCAATTTGCTGCATCTTACTGACTTTGGAATTGAAAGAATCCACATAGGTGTAAGTAAAACACTATCGAACGCTGCAATCACCAATTAACCCAATTACATATATAAATATATATAAAAATATACATATATATCAAAAAATATTTATTATTAAATAAATATTTATGGCACCCTTTCGGGTAGGCATATTAAATAGAAATCATATAAGCCGTCTAATATAATCTAACTGCGAAGTTCCTATCAACGTGATATGTTTAGCACTGTTACGACAGCTAACTATATTGCCCACTTTATATGACATTAATAAGGGTTATTTCTCGGTTTTCGTATAGCTGTTGAAGTTGACCAATTGGGTAGGGTGCTCGGATTTGGGTTAAACATAACTCGTGCCCGTGGGTACGAATCGTGCTACTGGCTGAACAGCTATCTTTCACATTGCTGAATCCGTTAGGATGAAACATATACCTATGTTGTTGATAATAATTCTAAAATATTTATCATTAAATGATTATATATATATATATATATATATATATATATATATATATATA
>OY744517.1:162701911-162709411 GCA_963556195.1 Sepiola atlantica
TTAGACGATTACGTGTAGACATCCTGAAAAGCTTGGCGAAGAAAAGACTATTTATTTTATGAAAGATAAATCCTGTGGTTTCTACATATTAAGGCGATTACATGAGATTTACAACTTTCACAGTTTAATTCAGACATAGTGGTAACAATTTTGTTAACTTTCATAAAAAGTTTAAATGGCCTGGAAATGGGTGTTCATTTTACGTTAAATTTATATGCGAAACTAATCCAGACTTTATCTTAATTAATTGGTTTGTGTTTCAAAGTGTTCACACGTAATCGCCTAAAAAAGTAGAATCTTATTTTGGGGGAGGAGGGAGAATTCAGCTGAGAGTCCTCCTCTATTTTTAAAAGGTGACATAATTTTTTTTAATTTAATCGATTACTTAATGTTGTCCCTTTATATATTGTATCCGAGATTTTGATAAACCCATTGTGAGATATTTTTATAGAAATCGCCCCAGAGAAGGCATGAAGCAACTTGATGTAAGGAACTAATCACATATCTATATTTTCACCTTGTGCCTTTTTCTTACCGGTACCATTTTAGACGTGCTATTTTTACCATGGAACTATTTCCGGTGCTATTTTTATCTGCGCTATTTTTACCAAAAATCATATATATATATATATATATATATATATATATATATATATATATATATATATATATATATATATATATATATATATACATATATATATATATATATATATATATATATATATATAAAGGAAAACCATAGCTAAAGGAAAGAAAAATAAATCTCTTTTACTTGAAACATCTTGTTTTGAGCAACTGAAGACATAATAGATATTGTATTTTTACAATATTTATTCCCATCTTTTACTTATAAATAGAATGGCCCGGAAATAGGTGATCTTTATACGTAAAATTTATATACGAAACTAATCCACACTTTATCTAAATATATGTTTTTTTTTAAAGATAACGGATTTCTTATCCTATCCGCAGAGAGATTTCGCATGAACTGACTTGAACTGACTTGATTGTTGAAACAATGGATGAACGCTATACACTTTTGAAAATTGCAGTTTTTTTCAACAGTTTCAATTTTCTCCATTTTCTTAATTTCATATCATGTTTTGACAAAGAGCGGAGGACTGCTCGAAATATCAGAATAAAATATAATGATTACAAAGACAACAAAATGTTTTTATGCTTTATACATCAGCAATCACTCTTAAGAAATTATATATATATATATATATATATATATATATATATATATATATATATATATATATATATATGTGTTGCGCTATGGACCAGCTACGGCGTGTTACGTACGGAAACGCGTTATCGCCGGGTGTAAACGAAATAAAAGAAGGCTAAAAATAGGTTGGTTATTCGTCCACAACTCCATTTTGAGTTTCAGAGAAGTCGACAACAAAGAACACGCTGAAGGAACAACAATAACAAAAAGACTGCATAAAATTCGGATGTTTATTCGCTGTGTATGTGAACGAAATGAACACAATGAAAACAATAGAAAATAAACAAGACGATGTCGTGGGGGGAAAGAAATTGGTTTGGGATAGATATAGTTTATTGGGGATGACAACAACGCAAAGATATCAAAATATGTGTTTGAAAGATAGATATTATGATTTTAGAATAAAAGTTGTTTTGGGGAGTAGAATGAGTTTATAAACATAACATGTGCATGGGAAACACAAATGTGCTTGAAACAGATGGGCCAAAAGTGTTGTTTGGGAAATGTAGCACAAGGGATAGTCGCCCTTTGTGCGCAGCTTTATTTCTCTACATTAGAGGCCGCTCTTGTGCATGTCTTTGCTATCGTGAGGAGACAATTAAATAGGGGCATCATTGCAACCACCATTGACATCGCGTCGTCAATCAAATTTATCCTGAGCCGGTGTTTGTAATACTCTGGGTTGTTGAGTGCCTCTAAATATAAAAAAAAAACAAAACAGCTGCTGGCTGATACCTGTGAAGATGTGCGTTTAAGAAGGTATTGACCTGTTAACAGAATACAACACTTGACTTTTGTTCTTTCTTTTTCTCACTCCCTCTTTCTTTCTGCTGAGATTTCAATCTCTCGTTTTGTCACCAGGAGATTTAAACACGGCCATCGTTGAGGACCCGTTATACGTGGTAGACGTTTGTCCGATTATTCGAGTTTTTAAGTTTTTTGAAATGTAACAAAATTGATACTATTTTTACATATAAAATGCTTCGTTCACTTTTTTGTCAAGTGTTGAATTCAAACCAACGATGTCCAAATAATTAATGCTTAACAATGAATTAATGACGCGGCATTGTGATTATGTTAACCTGTTCAACCAAGAAGTGGGGCACGGTTTCTAAGGATCTAAATGCCGCAAGGTGGGCTGAGAAGAAACAATGGTCAACCGCTGCTTGAGAAGATGATTGAGACTACTCCTCGAAGTAACTATCCTGATCCCAAGGAGATGGTGTAGTCAGTGACCGAACAAAATACAACCACAATAGTTCAAACACAGTGAAAATCCTATCAAGATAAAAAAAATTATTAAAAAGTATTTTTATATTATTTTTGTTATAATTATCAATAAATGTTTAGTAGATATGTTTTCCTACAAAAATTCTTTATTTCATTTCGGTAAAATGTTCGCTGCGTTGTAAATTCTCCATTCTTTTACATATATCATCTTAATTTAATCGTGTTAAAGTTGTGAAAGCTGAAAAAATTAGCAGAAAAAAAAGAAAAAAAAAATTTGTAGAATATAGATTGGGGAATCAACCTAGCTATAACTTTAACGTAAAATTATCCACTATATCTGGGCAATTCTAACAGGGCAGTAAACCATTTTTTACTATGAGAGATACTTTGGGGATGGAGCGGTTCTACTTTTTACTTTATCTTTACTGGTGCCATTTTACGTGTGACTTTATCAGCCGAACTCGAGCCCGCCAACATAAAAATAACTTTTTATATTTAATCTTTGTATTATTATCAATGTTTGTCAATATTTTCTTGACAAAAATGTTTTTATTTCATTAAAATATAAAGTGCTGGTACATTGAAATACTCAATTTTTTAAAAGTTGACATCTATATTTAGTCTCGGTTTTAAATCTATTTAAGAAATAACCAGACTCACCCCTGTTATTCATCGAGTCTGAACATGTAGTATAACTATCGGTTTTATGTTTTTTTTATTTAAAATAATAAAATAATGCAACGGCGTTTTAATGATGTAATCAATCTTTACACCCTGACACACGATTACAAGTGGAATTGTGAAAAATTGTAAACATTTTTAAATTGATGAAAAAATATTTAAGTTTTCTAAAACAGTTATTTATTTAAAATGTATAGTTTGTTTATGATGAATAAGAACATATTTGTTCAATGGATTTCCAAATAGTAATGTTTAATGTTAATATTTGTTTATTTAATATATATATATATATATATATATATATATATATAGAGAGAGAGAGAGAGAGAGAGAGAGATAGAGAGATAGATATAATTAATGTTAATATTTTTTATTTAATATATATATATATATAGAGAGAGAGAGAGAGTGAGAGAGAGAGAGAGAGATAGATAGATAGATAGATAGATAGATAGATAGATAGATAGATATTTAAATAGAATATAGACACATTTTTAACAGTGTATCCGTATTTATTTTAAAGTTAAGATTATATATTCATAGTACTTATTTTCTTTTACTCTTTTGTTTCTCTCCATGTTGACCGGTAAGATGGTATTCAGACATGTGGTTAGAAAGAAAAATCAAATCATGTCTATTGGCGCGTTTAAGCAAAGTAAATTCGTGTTAATCAACACTGTACAACTTTGTTGACCGTCTTGATTCTGTTGTTTCCATTTTACAGGAAAGACCACGTTATGGTTTCCAAGATCCCTAAGCGAAAGTGGGGCTATGGAACCGACTGGATTCGAACTTGGCACAACCAGGTTGTCAGTCCGTGTCGTCATTTGTTTGGTCATTGTCACAATTATTGGCAGGATGAAACGCTTGTAATGAATTAAGAAAGATATAAATAAATTATTTATCTAAATATATCTAAATAATTATACATCTGAATATATATATATATATATATATATATATATATATATATATATATATATATATATATATTATATTATATTATATTATATATCTCCTTCGATTCATAACAAGCACTTAGCCGTGCCAGTAGACATAATTTGATATTTTTTCACACAAGTCTGAATTTCATCTTAACAGACATCATAAGGAGAAAAAAGAAAAAAAAATATTTTATATGAATATAACATTTTATTCTGAAAGTCTCATTTTAAAATAACTGAATTTTATTTTATTATTTTTTCAAACATACATATTGTTTAAGGTTTTAAAAAAATTCTATAAGTACTGTGAAACAGCGAAACAGTCTGTATGGGGATGACTATAAAAAGCTCCCTTCGGGTAGAGCTTATTTTTGTAAGGGTATCGTCAACGGCCATTAGCTTATAGGCAATGCTCATTAGGTAAAACTGATTCGAGCTCAGGCAATTGCAATGTTTACATTTCGTTACATTGAGATATTTCTTACACTCAGTTAGTGTCGCATGATTGCGTAGGGGTTAGCATCGCCGACTGTCAGCTCGACGGTTGCGTTTCGATCCCGGCTTGAGGCACTAACTGTTCTAGCCGCAGTGATGAGCTGTGAAACAGCGAAACAGTCTGTATGTGGATGACTATATATATAAAGTTGTACAGTGTTGATTATATATATATATATATATATATATATATATATATTTATATATATTTATATATAAAATAGTACAGCTACTGTTCTTCGAATAATTGTGTTACAAAAGTAAAATATTTGTAAAGACAAATAGTTACCAGCATTACTTGACTTTGGTTTAACAGAATAAACCGACCCTTTATCGTAGATTTTTTTTAAATTATTTAATTGATATTTATTGTACTGTTCAAAATGTTGCAAATATTAAAAAAGTTCCTCTTGTTAGAAAAGTATTGGTATGAGTAATTATTTATCTACGAAAATATTACCTCCTACTCCCTATGTATATGAATACTAAAAAATCGCATGCAAACCCTGATAAAATATTATTTTAATAAAATTTACCAGAAATACCTATTTGTGATTCAAAAACATTGTCCGGTATGCGTTAAATGTTGATGGCGAAGCAAAATGTTTAATTAACCTTTAAAAACTCGTATATAATGTGCTTACATCCACGAAAAAGACTTCATTAGTTTGAGTATTGGACTATAATTATAGAAAACAACCTTCTATCACATATGCAGAAACTTGCTTACACTAAATATGTTATTGATCTTGCACAGTGATCAACTATTTACCATTGATGCGAGGTAACACGTTGACATATTTGCTATATATATATATATATATATATATAGATACGTGTGTACACCCTTTGTCGAAAAATGACAGAAAAATTATATATCGCTAGTGTTTGCAGTGAAAATAATATTATTATGAAAGAAGGTCTCAATCGGTGAAATTAAAAAAATAATAAAGAAAAAAAAGAAAGAAAAAATACGAAAAAAATGGGGAAAAAATAAAAATAAAATACTTTGCTAGTGTTTGCACTGATATTCATATTCTTATTAAATAACGTCTAAATTAGTGAAGTTTCTTTTAACTTAAAAGAAAGAAAGGAAGAAAAGAAAAAAAATTATAAAATAACGTCTCAATCAGTGAAGTTAAAAAATGAAAAAGAAAAAGTAAGAAAGAAAAAATAAGGAAGAAAAAATAAGACAGAAAGAACGAAAACAGAAAAAACATAAGAAAGAAATAAAAATAAGAAAAAAAGAAAAGTTATCAATTTTGGTATTAACAGAAAAAAGTTTAAAAAAACAACCTAAAATATAAAAAAAGTTTCAATTTGTATTAAAAGGAAAAAAGAAAACAAAAAAAAGAATGTTTCATTATAGAAATAGAGACTGGGAATTCTCTGCGAATTCAATTAAGACAGCGAGGGGTTGTCTGACTTGCTATTAAATTCCTATTTTCCGCAAAACACTTAAGATGGTTTCGTACGGAAGTTCTTTTACTCTCTATAGAATTCTATGTGACGGGACGGATATATATATATATATTTATATACAAATAAATACACATTGGTCTTTATTATAGAGTGGAAGATTATTATGATACAAAACCAGCTTTAATCCTTTAAAACACGAGAAAATATCCGCATGTATCTGTTGATTTCCAATATCGCATTGATATTGCTCGGTGATAAAAAAATGACAACTGATACGAAGGCACAACAAACGTCTTTGCTTTATATATATATATATATATATATATATATATATATATATATATATATAGTGAATGCTTTTATTCAAACATGTACAAGGTCTGCTACACTGGCATGTCGATGTTATCGATCTACAGCTCTCAAGAGCTGAGGTCTCATCAGGCAGAAAATCGTTTTTTCTGCCTGATGAGACCTCAGCTCTTGAGAGCTGTAGATCGATAACATCGACATGCCAGTGTAGCAGACCTTGTACATGTTTGAATAAAAGCATTCACAATACAGCTCTATATTTTTATTGAGCACTCTTTTATAAACCCGGTTTGATTCCCTTTGGATTTCTACCCTATGGATTTTTACCCTACCTGGATTACTATATATATATATATATATATATATCTGTGAAGAGTACAACCGAAACATGTATGCACATATGTAACCAATAATGTTTGTATAAATAAAAATGTATACTTAAGAACAGCTCTACTTGTTATTGAGCACTTTTTATAAACACTGGAGTTGCAACGGATTTACATCTACAAAAACTAATACAATACATGTACTATATATATATATATATATATATATATATATATATATATATATATATTGATGTGCAATATTGTACCTGCAGCTTTTGTTAATATATATGTTTAATTATTCCAGCAATATTATTAGTCAACTCCATACTTAGGCCCATCGTCTCGTCTAATTAAAATCTATTTTCTTCGTGTTTTATTTAATTCTATTCAATTAAGTACCCCGTCGAGATAACATCTTCTTCTGGTTTCTTCTTTCTTGTTCGTTATAAAAATCTAATATTGGCTCTCAATTAAGCAGACACGTTTAGGTAGGTATTTATAAGTATTGACAACATAGAATGACTTATGTGGCTGAGGCTAACAGCTGGAGTGGAGTAGTTCGACATTTTCGTAATTAGTTTTTGTTTGTTTGTTGTTGTTTTGTTTTCAGCCATGTAATAATAGCTAATATAGCATTTGTTTTTCTATTTTGTTGTTCTTGCTGTTTTGTTGATTTTTCTTTTCTTTTTTTTTCTTCACATTTCGGTACTTAGAAACTCAAGTCATGGAGTACAAGTAAAACTCCTAATCCAAAAGGAGTTTGTGTTTCCAATGAAATCTGTTTACACTAAAATACATCTAAATGCAACCGTAACTGTTTTCCACCTCATGGTTCACCACCTACCAAGACCAA
>OY744517.1:162714411-162724411 GCA_963556195.1 Sepiola atlantica
GGCCTGAGTGGATAGTTAGTTTTTTTGTGTTTTGACATTTGACATATTAATAGAAATAAAAGGTGCTAAATTAAGTCAATATGTCCGTCAGGCAAATGCCCGTCTGACAAATGTCCGTCGACAACCAGTCCAACTAGGTTTCGTTTATCATACAATGCGAATAATTATTGTTATTTAATACTGAGTAACCATTTCCAAGGCTAAAAGTTACTCGATGATAAGAGTTAATGAGATGGATAGACTGTCGGTTAAATGACAAAAAATATTAGCGGGGAATTGAAAATAATAAATGGAATGAATAACATTTGATGACTTACGACGAAGGTTTATGACAAGTGTTTGTTTACATTAGATTTGAAGATGACCATATTGTATCCACCATGGAATCAATCGTGCGGCAACGTGTTTCACAAATGAGAAGTACTTAGAAATAAACTATATTCATGAAAATCATGTTAGATATTAGTCACATGGGAAAAAAATGTGATTAAAATTGGACAAGGTTTGTATGCCAAATGCGTGAAATTCTAACCCTCACCCTGTCATATCATTATCTGTATCATAGATTTAGCATCGAATACTGATGGGGATTTAGTATCTGTCTGTCGGAAGCCAAAGCTATAGTATTATTTAATATCTGAAGACAAAACAATACTACTAATATTTGTAATGCTCAATTTACTTTATTATACAATTTCAGACTAATGAACTATATACCAATGCTCAATTCAGAGAGGGGTAGTGTAGTATCTGTTCTGTTTTCATGATAGCATCCTCGCAGACATCACCTATTTTTATTCAGAGGAGGTGGTGTAGTATCTGTTCTGTTATCATTATACTATCCACGCAGGCATTACATCCGCTATTTGAAGGGTGTATAGTATATATAATGCAGTCATTATATCATCCTCCGATGGAGTATCGTTTCCGTTTCATGTGTATTAGGGGGCTAGTGTAGTATCAATTCCGTTATCATGATACCATCCTCTAATGCATTACTTCCTTCGTTTTTAAGGGGGCTAGTATAGTATCTTTTCTGTCATGAGACAATACTCCTAGGCATTACCTCCTCTTGGGGGTTTTCTGTTTTGCTGTCATGATACCATCTTTCCAGACATTACCAATCCTCCTTGTAGTATATGTTCGTTCGTCATAGATAGTAACAAAGTATGGGACCGGAAGGAGCATATTATTGCTTGTAAAAATGATGGAACAATTCCAATGGGTTTTTGGCATTTTAAGCGTCTGTCTTATAGAGTTGTCATCACATCTATAGAAAAGTGACATCGCCTGACAAATAGCAATTGCTCTAAATACATACCAAACGAACACGATTAAGACTCATGAGATCTAGGCTTTTGGCCCTATGCCAGATTTAATTCAACTCAACTTAGAAAATATCCAAGCGTGTTCGCATGATCTTTCTCTAATTAAGATACCCTTAACATACGTGGGCTGCGCACTCTGGTAACAAAGATTGGGTGTGGCCATTAACGATAATATATAGCCCTTTGTGAAAAGAATAGAGAATTCTCGGCTACTGAAAATTTATATAGATTTCAATCACTATAATAAACCTGTGCTGATAGTTTAACAAATAAGATGTCCACCTGTTGTCAAAATAGTTGGATTTAAATCTTAGATTTACTCATCTAGCCGTACTGAAGATCTGTGATACGGCGAAATTGTATGTCTGTTGGTGACTGTATATATTTTTAAACGGTCTTTTATAAATCCGTATGCTACGTATAATATGACCAGAGATTGTAATTGATAAATTGTAATGTTCTGAGGTAGAAAATCTTTGATATTATAGAAACTTTACTTATCTAATTGTGCAAATAAAAGTGATTTTCAGAAGCACGCGTACATAAGAATGAACTTTGTTAAATATTTATTTCCTGAAGCAAATCTACATTTTTGAAATTATAATTAACGTCTTGAATTTTTAAAAATCATACTGAATAATATATGGAAACTCTGATTGATATAACCTATTAAGTATTGAGCTTATAAGTGCGATAATGAAGCAACTCCGTGTTATGTAATAATATATATGTTTAATAAAAGGATATATAGATTAATCTCACCTAGGTAAACATTGCATAAGCTTGTGTTGTTGATAAGGCAATTTGGTAGAGTGCATGGGTTGTGTTTGAGTGGTTTTCTAGTGTTGGATAGTTGTTGTCTTAGTATTGGTCCAGAGTGTGTAAGTTGGATGTTCTCTACGGATGGCTTTGCTGATGGGCAATATGATTTTGTCATTAAAATGCGGTAATTTTAGGAAGCAAGTGTTGAAGAGGGTGTACTGTGTTTATTTTCTTGATGTCCTAGCGTGATGTTTGGCGTTTGTAAGATATCAGTTCTGCCTGGATACTTGTTGGATATGTCTAACAGAGGCGACCTCGTCTATTTCTTCAGTGCATTTTCTACGGATGCAGTTTGTCTCATTTATAGCATATCCTATTTTAGCTGATCTCTAGTTAATGAATATATATTTGCAGGCGGTTTTTCTATAGAAAACACACACACACACACACATATATATATATATATATATATATATATATATATATATATATATATATATATATATATATATTATTTAAAAATTATTTAAATATAATTTTTTTCAAAGATATTTAATCGATAGAATCTTGGGTTCAAACTTGCAAGAAAAGTAGAAGCCAAATGCTCGTCATATAAATAAACAGAGCTTAATATATTTAAATTAATAAAGGCGACAGATGTTTCATTTACTACTCATATATAATCATCGAAACGGCTTATTGTAATGTAGATCAATGATGCAACATGATAATTCGAAATACTGTATATATAGTTCTGATGAAAACCTTATTTGCATAACTATTTAAACAGTTCATAATGAATGTCTATTTGGTTCTATTTATTTATAATTATATTGTTCTATTTTTACTATATGTATGCAATACTTTTCTCGATATTAACAGTAATTACTTCAAGAGAGTTAGTGAAAAAAGAGAATTGATAAAACCTTTCTTTAAACATTTGTTGATCATTAAACTAGAATAGCTAGCTAGATAGACAAATATACAGACTACGAAAATCGGATGAGAAATGAGAGGAACAATGTTCAAGTTGGGGAACTCAATTGAAAGAGTTTCTTTGCTGTTAATGTATCATTCTAACGCTTCCTTCCAGAGGGTCAGACGATAAGGCATAAAGGAAAATTTTAGGAAATTTCTTTTTCTTCCACCCGCCCCGTTTCAGTGATCAATAAATAATGTTTCTTTTGAAATATATATATATATATATATATATATATATATATATATATATATATATATATATAGCCATCCACACACAGCTGTTTCGTTTTCTACGACTCACGGCGAGCATATCCACGCTAAAATTATATACCCAAACGACCAGAAGTCAAGCACCATATCTGTTGTGCTAACCAGTTTCTAAGTAGAAGATATAAATTATATATATATATATATATATATATATATATATATATATATGTGTGTGTGTGTGTGTGTGTGTGTATGTGTATGTTCTCTTTGTTTAAATATATTATTTTCGTAACACTACCAGTAACCGAAATAAGTATATTCTGTCCCTAAGATTGTAGCTTTCACACAAAGTGGAAACCTTTATTTTTCCTACCAGAGAGCTCAACTTATACATAGGGAGCATAAAATATAACCATCTACCGACAGAATTTTAGTTGCCTACGACTCATCAGTGTGGCTAAACGTAACGAGTGTATGCGTGCAAAGACTTGAAACCCGAACAGCCGGCTACATATGTGCGTGCGTCTATACGTGTGTATATTAATCATTGTCTTGCAAACTCAGATAGATAGGAAAAGTGTTGAGGGGGAGAGACGGGGAGAGAGGGAACGAGAAATAGAGAGAAAGGGAAGGAGAGAAAAAACCAAGACGCAATGACCGAGCTAGACATTTCGAATCCGAGAGATTTTCCGTATATGGTAGAGGCGTCTTGGGAAATTACAACGACGCTACCGCACACCATATTGCAAATGGATTTCCAGCTTTCCTTCAATCTATAAAAAATTACCAGACTAAAGATTGTTGCATACTGAGAAGAAACTACTTCAATGTATTGTTTATTTATGTCTTAGTAAATATAGATTAAGCCTATATATTGTTATAACAACACGTGAATTTTGAAAAGAAAAGCATTCTCATTTCTCACTGAATTCATGTTAGGCAACGAGATGGACTAGGGTACGTATCTGGCTTGATCTCTGCGTTCTTGCTTCACTTAAAGGTAGTTTTGTTGTGGCTAGAAAAGGCACGTGTTTCGCCAGCTCTAATAACTTATTTGTCACAATCATGGTGTATTGTTGAATTCTTTGAAATTCTTTTTAATACTCCATACCAATCGACGATACGTCCTCGACAATCACTCCAACAGAGGGTGGGCCGTTGTGGTTTCTTTTGATACGGCGCTTTCGGACTAAGGTATTTTTTCTGAGTAGTCCTAGGGTGTCCACCCTTCCACGCTTTACCTTGAGAAAGTGGTTGGCTTATGGCTAATCGCCTGAGGCGCCTCTACTGGAGAATGCCGAAGTGGCTGCTCAGGCATTTTTGCAGGGTCGAGAGTGCGCTACTTCTTGTGCGCTGGTTACCATCCCCACCTTTCGGCCTTGTGCCACGTCTTCCGCGCTGGTTTGTCACTAATTCAAATTAGCATGCTAACTATTTTTTACAGTCACATGTTCACTCCGTGTTGAGTGACATGTTGCTTGCTGCTACTCTATCGTTTTTCTGTTAGTTGTTCACTTCGTAAATGTCTACTTAAGGCTACAAGCCCACTGAATTTCAAACTCTGAATGATAACCATCAAACCGGACAGCCAACTACCTTAAGCTGCCGCACTCGCCGCTGAACCCCTTCATTCTTTTTGTGTCGATGAAAACCTTGAACAGCAGATTAGTTTCTCGACAGCATTTAACAGAATTAACATGTCATTTCCTTTTCGTTGGTATGTGGATAAATACACAAAATTATTATACAATCTGTATTAGTAAATTCATGAGACAACCCCACGTGTCTGTGTGATTTTCTCACCTCAACGTAACGTCAATAATTATGAATTTAATTATTTTTGTTTATTCATTATAAATTCAATATTCTATTGTGTCTTTCTCAGCGTTAGGGGGTCTATCCTCTCAGGGCTTTTCTTTTCGTTTTTGGAAGGAATTAGTTTATAACTGATGCACCCTTACTGATGGCGCTTCTCAGGCAATCTTTAAAGGAGTCAGAGTGCAGCACCTTTTATGCGTTGGCCTAGTCTCCCCACGTTCTGGCCATGTGCTCCATTTCTTCTCCGGTGGCAAGGGAAGTAAATACACTCGCAAAGACATCAAATGTAGTAACACGTATTCTTAAAAATAAGAACTTGTCCTAGTAAGTGCATGGAGACAGTGGTGGTGGCAGAAAATCACTTTAAAATGTCGATTGTAGAATGTAAACAGAATCCTTTAACTGTCCACTGAAAATGTCATTAGTGATTTATCTAAATATCTGTTATTCAATTAAAACATAGAAGTAAGTCAAATGTTATGTATATACTAGGAAGACGACCCGACGTAGCTCGGGATTGAATGAAGATCACTACTATGTACGTTTTACTATGCTAATTACAGCATATTACTTTCTTTGTTTTTACTGCGCCCTCCTCCAGTTTCGCCTCCGAATATAGTCAGAAGAAGCTTAACTGTTGGGAAATACTCTGAATTAGTGTCTTATACATATGGTTCAAACTTAATTAAACTCGAATATATATATTTAAAGATTTAAGAGGGTTCTGTCCCGATGGGTCATTTAGATATGAAGACACGTTTATATTGATACATAGAGGGTAACATAGAGATTCGAGGCCACTTCATTTGTCTCACCCCGATCATTTTATACATATGATATTAATCTCATCAGAATATTATATATTTGTTTGAAGTTTGAAAAAGTGTTCGGTCCCCATAGCGCTCTTACATTAGGAGGACATTTAGAGATTCGGGACCATTTCCATTATCTTCCTCGGGAAATCTTATACATATGATTTGGATTTCATAAAAATACAATATATTTTAAGTTTTATGAGGCTAATGGCTTCTATATCTACATTAGAGTTTAATTAGAAATTTGATAGGACTTCCATTGTCTTCCCCGGTATATTTTACATAACGTTACTTTCTGTAGTGAACACAGAAACATCACACACACAAATACAGACAGGCATTGCGTTTTATATAGAGAGAAGATATATAGTAATTGTGTCGAGATAATTTGGAAAAAAAGTTAATTACATTAATACTTGTGTTTACACATTTAATCTTTTGCTATTTTAAGATATGTTTTTCATTTTTGATGTATATTTAAATTTCTTCAATTAAATTGATGATCTACAAAATATAACCTAGAACGTTGGAACATTGCAAAATTACTTTCCTCCGGAGTACGCTGCTTACTTGTTAGTAAAATATATAAAAGGGGTAATTCCCCGAGGAGCTTTTAAATAGACAATATAATTTGTTACTTCGAAATATCGAAGCGTGGTTTACGCGCATCCATTGTATATAAAAACAGTGTCTTCTAGCGTATCAAAAATGATCGTGCGACAGAGATACAACACTATTGATAGGGTCAGCTTGTCTAGAAGAATATGACGTCGAGAAACGCACAATTCGCCCATGAGCCATGCAAAACATATCACTGACAACATTCTCCGAAAGTATTTATGCGATTTAAAAGAGAAAAAAGCGAAACAGGGGAAATACATTTTAGTTCAAAATCTTCGCGGGTTTTGTCCATTCTGAGGAAAATGAGTGTTGCTCTCATTCTTTATTTACAATTTTGGTTTCAAGTGTTTCAAGTAGCGAACTTTGCGAAGCGATAGCGAGCTATTGAGTCTAGCTAGTTTGTTATGAAATAGGAATTTTACAAGTCATGTTCTAGATGTACACCACGGCACAGACGGCAGACTTTATTGGCCGTCAATGTATCCTCAACATCATTCAGACATCAAGACCGCCCGATTATGCCACATTGCAGGATGACGCCAAATGCAGTGGACTTCAAAGACTACAATAACCCCTGAAAAAGATCAATGCTAAATTCAAAGAGAGTAGTGTAGCGTCTGTTCTGTTGCAATGATACATTCTCCCAGGCATTACTTCCTTCATTTTTTTCTATTTTGAGGGTGGCGGGCATTCTCCCAGGAATTACCATCTCCTCTATTAAGGGGAGGTATATTATATGTTCGTTCGTCATGGAACCATCCTCAAGACATTTTCTCCTCATTGGGGATAGTGTACCATCTCTTCTGCTGACATGAGACCATCTTTCCACTCCTTACCTCCTCCTTGGGGGGTAGTATAGTATATGTCCGTTAGTCATGGGGCAATCCTGAAAGACATGCTACCAAATAGAGCATATTTTTCTAGTATCCTAGTATTGACAGAGATATTAAATGGTGCACTTTTATACCGGAGTTAAAATATTCGCTTAATTGATTTTTTGAATATTAGGCTTGAGAGGGGGCTCGAGATAAGGAATGAAACCACTTGACGTAAGGAACTAAAAAGAACGAAAAGTGATCAACGCAAAGACAGGAAATGCCTTTTGACCTTAGTCTTAAAAAAGACTAAAGCTATTGTTAGGATGAGAACAGTCAGCAGGAAGAGAGTTTCACGGGCCTACAATTCTTGGAAAAAAGCTACTGGAATAGAAATATGTATTACAACTAGGTACATGAACAGCGATTTGAAAAGACCACTAGACTAACGAATAAAACGAGCTGAAACAAATGAAGCGGGGAATGAATTAAACAATTCTGAAGAACACATTGCATAATACTTATAGAAGAGGCTTAGACTAGCATCATCACATCTGTGAGAAAAAGGGTGCTGAGAAGAAGAAAAGGAGGGGGGCAACCAAATCAGTCCATATAGATTAGTTGTGTATACTTTTGCATCTCATATCCTATTTTGAAGAATATTTACGTTTCAGTAGTTGTTTACTGTTCCTCTTGATGAGTGCAGCTCAGTCCATGTAGTCAGTTATGTAAATGAACGTTTTCCTAATGTTCCTATTTACTTCCTCCCTCCGAGGGCAAAGTTATACACAAGGTTATTTTTATGTTGGTGAAACACGTTTTCTAAAATCGGGCAATCTGGATAGGAACAAACATTTAAATTGCTTCAATCTAGAAGGATATCTTCTTCACTGACCGATGACAGAATGGACCAAGCGTAGACAGATACCACATTTTGTAGTATGTTTTGCAGAAAATAAAAAAAATGCACATTTTAAACAAATAAGGCACAAGACAATGAAAAGTGTGGCGTAAAAGGGGGTTCGTTAGTCATCCTTGGTCTAAATTGATAAAAATGTCTATACTACGCTTAAGTAAAATAATATCAATCACCAAAACACCACATTCGCTTTAGGTGCCTTCTTACTTATTTTAAAATTTATTGGAAATGTTATTTTTCAAAATAATATTTATGTCAAATTTTATTGGAAGAACACAGGGAGTAGGGGAAAACAAAAAACAAAAAAATCGGTTAATAATATCCTCTCAGCCCACTGTTTTCCGGTTTGTTCAGAACCGAAAACAAGCAGGTCAATCCCTAAGTGGGAATGGGATATAAGTAGGAGAAAAAAGAACATGGTGCATGAATTTTGGTGAAAGGGTAATCTCCTTCCGAGATAAATGCAATTTGAGAGACGCCGAGGACTAAAAGTTAAAGGAGGGGGAAGCTTACAGGATTTCTATGACGAAGGGGGCTAACTCATTCACTCGACTAGCTAAGAGTCTAAGCTTACCCGAAGAGCTGGGGTCAGACATATAGTAACCGCCTGTGCGATGCTCAGGCAAGGAACACGTACTCATACTTAACTTCTTTTCGTACACACAAGCTCACTACTTATAGCTTACTTTTTTTTCAAAAACCGAGGAATGTAATCTCTTTCTATCACATCTTATCTTGACTTTCAGCTGCTGCTTGAATAAAGCGATAAGATTCTTATCAGCCAAAGATTCAACCTCATGCCATCTCTCAGACGCGACTTTTACGCCAACATTCGCCCTATGGCCAGGATTGCGAAGAATACAATCTTTCTCTCCCTGTCTCCCGGCGGTCCGACATTTTCAATTACGTAGAATACTTTTAGCAGCAAATGATGCACGAGATCGATACGAGCCGTCATCTCGTTGACATACTGTTAGAACCGCCGGACATTGAAGAAAGCGCGATCGGACGTTTCTTTTTCCTCGCAGCGAGGACACTCAGCCGAGTCCTCCATACTGGAACTGTGTTGTATGGTGTTAAGGGGTAACCTGTTCCAGGTCAATAGCCAGGTCAGAGAAAACTCAGAGTTATTGAGATGACTCGTCCCTGGCGTCCAACTCCATTTGGAACAGATCTGTTCTTCAGACCACTCGAACCGCACTAATTCCCTGTGGAGTACTTTTCTAGAAGACTGAGTAAAGCACTGGACTGATGAAGCTTTTTTATAGCGCGGCCCGGCACTCTTGAAAGAGCTGCGATGACTCTCAATCGAATAGCCAAGAATGAGGTCGGGAAAAGCGCTATCCAGATTCCTCTGTCAAAGTTCGACGCGGGAAAGCCGGTTTCTCGGCGAGTTAATGACACATTAAGTCGGGCATCTACAAGCCTCCCTCACGCAGGCGTTGAATACAGACATGTCTACGAACCCAGTGCCTCTTCCGTCTAACTGAAGCGAACACAGAAGACACCGGTGAACCTTTAGGCGGTTCGTCGGCAGGGGAAGTACGGCAACTACACTTTGTTTATAGCAAAAAGGCCAAGGGACATGTTTTCTAAATACAGCTTCAGTCTGTCTAGTTTTTGAAAACGTCTTTTATTATGAAGTAAATCGGCGTTGGATTCATTGTTCATGTTTCGCTTTGTAAATACAACTTTTTTATGTTTTTATCATATTTTGTATTTTGACAAAAT
>OY744517.1:162726911-162936911 GCA_963556195.1 Sepiola atlantica
GACGTCAACCCTACTGCTTTCTCCAGTAGTGGATACTACTTTCCTCCCTTCTTCCCATAATGTCAACCATATATGTGCACGTACTTGCATGACATTTTTTCTTTATATTATCATCCTGATAGAAGTCTTATAAATAAAGACGAAACGTTGATGTACACATAAAAAACATCCCTTTTTGGTTTTCCTTTTTCATTTTCCCATTACGTCGGATGACCTTCATCCTTATTTTCCCATATATATATATATATATATATATATATATATATATATATATATATATATATATATATATATATATAATGTATTTTTATGTAATTATATTTATTGGTGATTGCAGCGTTCGTTGTTTTTTGCTTACTACTATTTGGATCTTTGTCTAAGTTAGCCATGCTGATGACGGCTATGAGCCGGAAACACGTGTCCATAGATTACTTTTATGTACGTATAAAATTAATAAAAAGATATATATTAACGATATATACGTCCTATAAAGTAAAGGGTGACTAATAATGCAATATTCTTAGGAAGTGAAACAATCGGAATAGTAGTAAACAAACAAACAACGAACGATGCAATCACCAATAAAAACTAATTACATAAAAATAAATTAAATAGTTATATGATTGTTGTGAAGTTGTCCAACAGTAAATAATAAATAAAGGAAGTCAAGTCGAGGGTTGGTTTAACAAGTGTATTAACAAAGTAATAAAGTGACTAGCACTTGGCTAGACAGTTACAAGACTGTGCTTTGTCTTCTCTGTGTCTCTGGTGACTCGCACTATTTATAGTGACAACCGGTGTAGTTTCTCCTGTGTAAGAACGGCCAGTGTAACAATGATAAAAATCGAACATGTCTCTAAACAGTGTAAAAATGGATATGCTGAAGTCACTATGGCAAATATTATATTATAAAACAACATCGTAAAAATAGTAGTGGTTATAATTTAATAATAATATGTTTACATGAATATACATTTAGAACAAATCAGTGAGAATTTATATATAATGTAAGGTAATCTATTTAGAAGAAGATCAAAATTAACAATAAAAAACTGCGATTAGACGACTAAAATGAAGTAACTTCAAAATGAAGTGACTTTTAAGAAAGTGTAAATAAGGAAAGAAAAAAGTTATCCATTACTCAAGCTAAGTAACCTCATTAAATAAATTCAGGGGAATTAATTAGAAAGTGTATATTATAATTAAAGGGTTTAATAAAATGAATCATGAAATAATATAAAATGATATTTTTCAAATAAAGATAAAACTGATATATAGTCAGATTTAGGTTTAACGTAAAAGAAGGAGTATTATATTTAAGATATTGTCATTATGAAGATTTTATAATATATGGGTAATCGGATTTAAACATATCATAAATGTAAAATATTTATGAAGTTAGCATCATAAGAAATTTAAGGATTATTCGGAAGGTCGAATTTAAAATAACATAAGGAATTTAAAAGTAAATAAAGTGTAATAATAGTATTGAGCGATGCATATTACAAAGGGTACATCGTACCTGTTTACCATTACTTTAAAGGCATTCCAACATTTGAAAAACTAAGATTATATGGAAGTAAGCTTAATTAAAAAGTGGCTTTAAGTAACATTAAAAAATTCACTTAAGAGTGAATTTTTTAGAATAATAATAGTGAGTTAGAAATCAAACATTCCAGTAATTGAATTGACTTCACTATTTTAAGTATGTGGGGTATCAATTAGAGTTAATAGTTGGCTAAATGTTAATCTTTATTATGTTTACATGTCAAAATAAGCTCATTTTTTGAATTTATAATATTCGGACTCTTAGTGGAGGTGATTTGGATATACACAATTGATAAAATTTAGAACCTTGAGTGTAAGATACTTGAAGATAGACTAATCCAATTAATATGGGATATTTTTCGATTATAAATTCTTGATTAAGTTAGTTAAAGAGGTCCCTTTATTCTTAAAGTTTTTCTTTTCGAAAGAAGATATATTATTTGGCATGCAGTATTTCAATGGTTACGTGGATCCCTCGAGAAAAATGGGTATCTAAGAGAGAGTGTTTATTTCGTTATATATACAATTTATAGTATTAGCTTCACTCGAGATAAGAGTATTGATGTGTTGGTTACAGGGTGGGTTTACGTTATTTCAGAGGGTCATTATTTGGCGGTGAGTTCTTTGGATTGAAATGTTACTAACTGATGTGCTAGACTAATTAATGCTTGGAGTCAAATCATGCGCATTAAGTTGAGATACAGATGGAGAAGGTGTTAGTGTACTTGTATTGTTTAGTACGTTAGAACGGGGAGACAATTCGTTTACTGTGCAAGCATGTATTACATCTTTTTGCATACACTCATTATTGAGCGGGCATTGCCGTGATCGTTGACATTTGCAATGCTAATAAGGGCTAAAGGGAGATTGGATATCTGAGCAGATTTAATTTTCGTATTATTAGATGTTATTTTTGTTTGGGATATGTTGGGAATTGTGGAGTAAGAGATTTTCATAAAGTTTTATTTAAGATAGTGCAATATCTGTGTGAATATTTAAAAGACTATATATATATATATATATATATATATATATATATATATATATATGTGTGTGTGTGTGTGTGTGTGTGTGTGTGTGTGTGTGTTATTAAACCTAGACAGATAGATAAATGTGATCAGGGAGATAGATAAAGATACAGAAAAAAAGAAAAAGAATGAAAGGAGATTTATTTAGATAGCCATATAGATTAGTATTGAGGTTAATAGATAGATAGATAGATAGATAGATAGATAGATAGATAGATAGATAGATAGATAGATAGATAGATAGATAGATAGAAATTGAGATTTTAAAATATTGAATTTTTATTTTGAATAAATGTCGATATATTATTTTAAACTAGCTAATAAAAAACGAAAGTAAATTTTAGTGGATTGTTTCTTTAAAATATAGTATCTCTAATAATATTCATCAGAGGAGTATCGTCAGTAGTTAAGTTAAATGAGCATGAGAGTAAAACAAATAACTGCAAAAAGGTTAGGTTTCCGTTGAATACACACACCAAACACAACCAATTAAGATAATAGCGCCGACATACATGTGAGTGAATGTAATCTTTGATTCGTCAATCAATCGCTGATACATACGTCTTATACTAATAGATCATACTGGCATGTGAAAAATACAAGCTTTTTATATCTCGAGTATAGGACAACGTTAATCACCAAACTAACTCGTATATACATACAACTACTGGCTTCTGAGAATTGATTTCAAACAACAAAAGAATACCTAATGTGCGCTTTATTTTCAGAAATGTGTGCTAATCACCGAACTCTCGCTTTGCCGTTAGCACCTTTTCGTAAAGTCTTCTAAAAGTTATTGCAGAACAAATCAGCTTTTTGTGTCGATGGATGCTTAATGATGTGACTTGGTTCCGTAGGCGGTCGCTTCTTCAACTCGAGTGCTTAGCATTGTTTGACGCGATGAATTTAATTACTAATCATCGCCCCGACGCTACGTCAACTTCTGACAGATTTGCGTTAAATAGCTGAAAGGGAAGAGGGTGTCAGAGCGCAACAGACGGAACAAAGTGGATACTAATTTATCGTTGGTTGAGTATATTCTAGCCTGGTTCAAGATTACCGAGTTTGAGCACGAACGTGAACTGAACTTATTATACAAAACAAAAACGTTACTGAATCGTGAAACTGCATACCTTCCACTTGACAACGTAAGGATAGGCCAAAGTATAATTTGTATCTTATTTCTCAATAGTGTATGATGTATTCCCGAAGTTATGCCATGAAAACGTTGATATACCCAAAACTATTGATCTGATCAGCCTGCAATTGTTCATTTTGGCAACTGTAATAAAAGAGCATCAGATTCATACATCAAATTTGGAAACAAATTCAACTATGATCGAATGTTTCAATGTCACGATCAAAGTTGAAGGTCAAGACAATATAAGATGCGGGGCATCATTAGCTAATGATACTATAAGCCAAATAAGATGCGGGGCATCATTAGCTAATGATACTATAAGCCAAATAAGATGCGGGGCATCATTAGCTAATGATACTATAAGCCAAATAAGATGCGGGGCATCATTAGCTAATGATACTATAAGCAAAATAAGATGCGGGGCATCATTAGCTAATGATACTATAAGCCAAATAAGATGCGGGGCATCATTAGCTAATGATACTATAAGCCAAATAAGATGCGGGGCATCATTAGCTAATGATACTATAAGCCAAATAACGGGTCTTCACAATGAATAGAACTGAAGTTATCCCCAAACGTGTGATTTTTACTTTTTTTGTGACATTGACCTTGACATTTTACCTAGGTATCTACAAAATTAAAGCAGTTTTTAGCTAGACCATACCCGATATTTTGACCAAGTTTGATGACGATTGGTCAAGCGACTACGCTAGGCTGTACCCAAACATAATTACAAACAATCTTGACTGAAAATATTACCTTGGCGAAGGTAATAATTGATCTACAAATTAATATGTTCATTTGCTTTCCTTTGCGGGAAAATATTTTCATCTTATTTTATTCTGAATCCAGTCATTTTAGTAAATATGTACTAAAATGTCTTATTACCTTAACATATGTTAGCTTTAACTATATATTTCATGATATAAATGTATTGATATATTACCGGGTGTAGTTTCATGTCATAGCCAGGACAGATCATATTTAATTTGATAAAAGCACGAAGGAAATTTCAAATTCACCTAATCCATATTTAGCAGCAGTCAAATTACCCAATTTGTCTTTCCTCCCCAACAAGAGAAACAACATAAATTTTCGTTTTTTTTTTTTTTACACATCAGTGTTCCAACAAATATTTCTTATTGTTCACGGGGAGTTTTTCTTGTTTAGAGGTTGCCGAGAGAATCGACCACTTATCCAAGTTTCTGACTAGGCTGCGTAGACTCCAAGTTCTGCGGATCTTTTAAATGCAGCCTGGAGACAAAAAGATCGGCAGAGCAACCAGTCGGAACCAATTCTGTTCACGTAGCATCGAACTACATTTGGTGCCGAGTCACCCAAGACACAACCCTAAGTGCCTTTCCCGGCACATAAGGCCACATCTTATACCAGGATCGGGCCACAAGCTGAAAGTAAGTAAATTTGTTATTTTCACCACGTGACATAGAGAGATATTTCTAGTTAGATGTGTGACCGCAAAAGAATTATTGAAACTAGGCGTTATGTATAATGACCAACACGTTGTTTTGATTAAGGAATATTAAGAAAATAACATCCTCAGACATAAGCCATGTTATTAATCCCGCTGTCAAACATTGTATTGTTTACTAGATCATGTGAAATTATAAATGGTTGCGAATTAGGTAAATTAAAGGCTCAAAGTAAGAAGTTAAGACTAAATAAAAATAAGCGATTAAAAGAACATTTATATTCAGTTTTTGTCCAATTTAACTGCAGCATTTTTACTTTGAAGTTGGTCTTTTTCAATTTCAATTTCAACTTTTTATATATTTCAGTTGTTATTCTTATTTAGCGTTGAGCTTTTTAATTTGAAGTTGCGTTTTTTATTTACATTTGTTCTTTTTTTATTTAACGTTGCCCATTAACACTTTTAATTGAGCTTATTTATTTCAAGTTTAACTCTTTTTAATTTGTGCTTGATTTTTTTAAATTTTAACTTGAGTAGATGCATGCCGATTTTTTAAATTTAAACTTGTGATTTTCTTAATTAAAATTTTCGCTGTTTTAATTTAAAAGTCATTTTTTTTAATTTGAAGTCGATTCATTTTTATTTAAAATTGAGCTTTTCTTAATTTGAAGGTGATTTGTATTTTATTTGAAGATGCGCTTCTTATTTAAAGTCGGTAAACGCATAAGCCTTGATTCGAACGCTTGGTAATCTAACATGCAACGCAGGTGCTAGACAATTAAGCCACTCCTCGGCATAACGAAGAGTCTAATTTCGGTCACTTAAGCTGTTAGCGTTGACTCTTATTGTCGAACGATGATTAGCAATTAAATTAGAATATCTGTGCACACTATCACGCTTGAGTGATAGAAATGAACAAGCTTCATAGAACAACGCGATAAAAGTAATTTTTAGTATCAGACGCGTCCGCAAAACTTTATAAGAGTCATTGGTTGTCAATCGGTTATGCGATCAATCTGTACGTCAATATTCAGATTGAAATCGCATTTACGTTGCAAAACGCGAATATTCAATGAACACCTCTCATTTTAGATCCGTCCTTGTATATCTTTAGGGGATCTGTCCGTCAGTCATCGATCTATAGCGCTTCAGTTTAATGAAATAAAATTTTCGTTGATCTTGTGGTGATTTTTATCCCCGAAAAACGTTCAGTTCTTTCACGAGATCAGAGAATAAGCCGTACTAAAGATAAGTGCGAAAAGTTGAATTTGGAGCGACAGCTTTTGAAGAAAAGAAATAACAATCGCGCCTATTCATTGAACAGTTTCATGTACGCAAGTGATAAAAATGTTAAAGATAGATATATAGAAAAGGGGGGTTGCGAACCTGTGCATTCTCGAATTTATCTTATCCGAAGAAGTGCTCTGTGAACCAGTGCGCACGCCTCTGATCCCAGAAATCGTTGCACTTTCAGTCGTAGGAGGATGGCTTTTCACAGTTTTCTGGGGCATGTGTCGTAAACCAGTCTACTCACATAGACTGGAGTAGTGAAAAATGCCAAAAAGATGTTCGGAGCCTTACACGTTTAAGTTTATTCATTCATTTCTTATAAATCAGATAATTCTATTGTTGAGGTTAGTCTCCCGATATCTTTCTTGTTATAATGTTTTCCTAGTAAGACGTCGGGTATTTACGGGAGGGGCAACATGAAGATTACCAACATCCTAAATGAAAATGTTTTGTTGAACAAACTGGATTCAAACCTGACTGAACCAGATCAGCAGCAGCAGCAGCATCATCATCATCATCATCATCATCATCAGATTCATCAGATTCATCATCATCAGATTCATTTTTACCAGACCTTTGGTTAGTCCTCTATTAGAGAGTGGGTCGTGTCTGTAAGTCTTGATTGAAGCCTACTCTCCAGGCTCGTCGACTGCGAGAATCTTTTATTTAATTCACAGGTGGAGATTGTTTAATTTCGTTAGGCATGACCTGGTAGAAGAGTCACTTAATTATTGTTATACTTATTTTAGTAAGGATTGAACCTTCAGCACCCAGAAGACTGTAACTTAGAACTGATTTCAAATCAACGCCGTTATCCATTACGCCACGTGTTCATTAAATACCAAGTTTGCTAAAGTTTCAAAAGTTAGAAAAGCTTAACCCTCGAAACATTGTAAGAATAACAAGTAAGATTAGAATAGTAGTCTAAAAAACATAATACAAATTATCAATATTCATCTAAAATAACCAAAACATAAGAAGAGTAACAAGGTTGAAGAATTGAACGGTCTGGAGAATCTACCTCATCCACCGTTGTTTAGATGTTGCTCCATCTGACTTCATAAATAATCACCGATTATCTTTCAATAAAGTTTAATAAGCCTGTCAAGGATTTTTGATTCGTATTCGAAGGATTGGCAGTTTTACCAAAGCTGAAATCCTACAGGTCGGAATTGGCGAAAGGTTGGGGAAAATAAAGATTTTATTTAGAAAAATAGTTGTTGTTTTTTAAATAAAATCTCGCATGATAAACCCTATTTATTAACACGACGCATGAACTTTTTCTTCAACCTAACATTTGCACGTATTAACTTTCTCCGTAATTTTCTCCGATTTTTTGTTGTCTTCCCTTGTCTATCCATTTGCTGCGTGTTGTGTCTATCCTTTTATTCGCCTATCATTTCTTGTATCTCCGTCTGTTGTTCGTATATTGACTGGCGTACGTTGCTCGTCTTCGATAATGGAAATTCAGGTTGGGCCGGATGCGCTGCTGTGCGCCAACCATGAAGTTTATTTAAGAGAAACATCAGATTTCGTTCCATGTATTGAACTTCCTATTGACAAACAATGGCGGCTCAGTGGGACGAGATGTTCGAGGGAGTGAAGAACAATGGGGTGAGCCGTCAAGCCTTCTGGATGATTCAGTAAAAAAAACCTGTCGTCGGAAACTTGCAAAAACAATGGCGTATATCATCGCGTCAGCGGAAAACTTTCGTTTTTCTTCTTTTTATGTTGCAGTCAGTAATTTCACGAGTCAACAAACCACAGAGAAGTATATGAAAAAGTTACATATATATATATATATATATATACATATATATATATATATATATATATATATATATATATATATATATATATATATATATATATACATATGGTACGTCAATGAAAATTAATAAGACCTGCAAATGGAAGCAAATCGATATCTTCAGTTGTTCAAGACAAGGAGCAGTTTAGTTAATAAAAACATTTATTTTTCTTCTCTTTTTTTCCTTAAACCAGGCTTTTCAAAGATTAAAATCTTATCATCAGAGGAAAAATTATGATTGATAAGTTGACAGGATAGGACTGTCAAAGTTCAAAATTTGAAAGAGTTTTTTTACAAAATTAAAAAAATTAAAAAAATAAAAAAATAAAAAAATCTTCAAAAGTTCAAACGGGCATGGGGATCCAAGAAAACGTGGGGCTCAGAAATATTGGTAAATCCAGAGGAATAAACATCCAACGACGACGATTCCACTACAAATTTACATATATATATACACACACACACACACATATATATATATATATATATATATATATATATATATATATATATATATATATATATATATATATATATATATATATATATGATAAAATGCACGATATATCATAAAATGAAATGCATGAAAGACAGAATGTGTGAAAAAGCCAAATGAAAAAAACAACTTTAAATACTGGAATAAATCATCAAGAAACAAGAGATTTGACCGGGTTCGTTCAGTTCAACGAACGCCTTCAGACAAAGTGAAGATTTTTTAATTTATTCATTAACGTTTAAAACATAGGAAAAATAAGAACTCACAATGGGATGTTATTGACACATGTAAAACTATTTGAATAATAAAACATGTGCGGAGAGACGTTATAATGGGAAAAGCGAAGAAAAATGAAAAGCAAAAACAAGGAAATAAAATAGACATATGGATTAAATACAGGAAAATTTACTTTAACTAGGATCGCAGTTATTTACGCAGTGGCGTGATATATTACATTGATTCAGTGCGGGTTTTTCCAGAATCAATTTAATTTATATTTATTAAAATTCTTTTTTTCCGTTTGTCTTTTTCACACACACACACACACACACACACATATATATATATATATATATATAAATATAAGTTCATTTTATATTCCAATAACCATATTTTTTAAATGTTATTATATCAGTATAGTCTCTGCCACACTTCAATTTCATCAGAAAAATCCACAAAGAAGAAAAGTTATTGAATTACTTATTCCTGGACAGACAACTGCTAATATGAAATGTTTTAAATAATCATCGAAAATTTAAAATCAGCGAGGTAGATTTATCATTTTAAATTGAAGACTATGATGTGCGTAATATCAAATTAATTAACTGTGTATTATATAGTCAGTAAATACTATTTGTTTGTATTTAATTTTGATTTAATTTTTTTTTTAATAATAATTTTTTTTTTTAATTAATTTTTTTCTTTTTATTATCGTATATTAATATAAAATTATTGTTTTTATGAATTTATTAATTAAATCATAGAATTAATAAATTATGTGACTAATGAAAAGACATTTATAGACGGTATCTAATTTCATCGAAGTGGCTGAAACTAATTCAAATGTAAATCTTAAAATTTAAACCGTAAAACAGTTAAAAGTGCAGTGAAAATAACTTTAAGTGGGACTCATTTTAAATATTTAAATATCACATTTAAAATCTTTAATTTTAAATCCAAAATAAATGTGATATAATATTAGACTTGAAGTAGAAGGCTTTGTTTCTGAAGAAAATGCTTGAAATTAATTCTAAAGATTCAGTCAACAAAAAATGTTATGTACCCAACCGGGCACACTATAAGACAAGTTAGATATAGGTAAAAGTAAACAATGTTTTTAATATATCTAGATGTAGTGGGGGTTAATTGATTAATTAATTAATACAGGGAATAGGGGGAATTACTGTACTGGGACAATAGGAGTAAAATAAAAAAGGATGGAATAAAATAGGGGTTTCCTCACCGTTAGGGGTTGGTTACGCCTCCAGTAACAGAGTATTGATTTACTCCTCTCTAGGAGTTAGGCACAAGGCCAGTTTTTATCTTACTCCCACAAGTAAGATGTGACCCAAGGTCGGGTCGGGAAAGTGGGGTTTAAAAATTGCCTGGGCAGTCCCGTCGGCATTCCCCGGTAGGGGCGCCTCAGACAGTAAGCAATAAACTTACTCCTCCCCAAAGTGGGGAACCGAAGCCTGGGAGGGTGGACCGCCTAGAACTGCACAGGACAGACCCATAGACCGTCGTAAATCAAGCCCCCAAGGCCAAGACCATACCAGTCTATGGGGTGCAGTATCCATCGGAACAGATACTACACTTTGATCTTAGCCAAAAGGCCGTTATTTAACACCTACCCACAATAGGAGTATGTGACACAAGGTCGGAAAGTGGGATTTGAAAAGCCAGCGCCCGAGAAGGTGAGCGCTCTAGCCATTAAAAATTGCCTGGGCAGCCCCGTCGGCATTCCCCCGGTAGGGGCGCCTCAGGTAGTAAGCTATAAACTTACTCCTCCCCAAAGAGGAGAGGCAAAGCCTGGGAGGGTGGACCTCCTAGAACTGCACATGTCAAACCCATAGACCGGCGGAATCAAGCCCCGAAGGCCAAGACAATACCGATCTATGAAGTGCAGTATCCATCGGAAGAGATACTACACTTTCATCTTAGCCAAAAGTTTATTTACTTAAAGAAAAATTACAGAGTAAAAATACAAAATAATTTTTATAAAAGTGTGGCACAAGGCCAAAAAGGGGTATGGGGGGGAAAGTGGGGGTCGGGGGTCGTCCACCTGGTCTAGAAACTAGCTTCAGTTACCACAATACCACATTCACTCTATGGACTTAAGCTACTTAAAATATCCCCGGGTGTTTGAAATGAAATTTATTTACAAAATATATACAATGTGTAATGATGGGAGTGGGAGAAAAAAAAATAAGCCTTAAAAAATCCCCCAAAAATAAATAAAAAGAAAAGGGATGATGAAAAATAAAGAACAAAAGAAAATGCTAATTATGGTAAGTTAGTAGGAACCCCCCATCCTAACTACGGTATGGACTGCTCGCTGTCTTCCGGTAAAAGACGAAAGCATGAAAGTCAGTTCCTAGGTGGGAGTGGGCGTTTCTACGGGGGACAAAAGAAATGGTGGGATGGGTTTTTCGGGATGTGCGGTGTCCTCCAGGATAAGTACTATTAGGGCGGGTCAGGGACATAAAAATAAATATGGGAGCGGGCATCCTGGAAGAGTTCTGACACCTAAAATAAAGATGGGGACAGAGAGCTCATTTATACAACTAGCTAAAAGGGAACTGATCCAACAGTTTGGATGGTCAAAAAACGGGTCAATACTAGAGACCTAAGGTCGCTGTGTGCCATGCCTAGGCAGGGAACACGAACTCGAATTTATTCCGTGTGAACACGCATAAACTAGCGGTGTGTATCCACCTACTTTTAAATAGTGAGGTAGGCAACCTCTTTCTATCAGATTTGATTTTGATTTTAAGCTGGTGTTTAAAATACAAAATCAAATGATGATAAGAAAGCGGCGCCTCCCCACGCCCTATTTCTAATCGTGAAGAATACACAACGAGTCTAGCTACGGCTAAAATCGCGAGCAAAACCATACGTTTCTCCCTGGGCCACAAGGGGTCCATGTTGAAGACAACGGATGCTAAATCCAGGCACGTCACCCGCTCGGGGGTGATGCGAGCCGTCACCTCGTTGACATACGTCCAATATTCGCGAAGTTTGGAGCAGGTGAAAAAGGCGTGCTCAGCCGTTTCGATTTCATCGTCCTCGCAACGCGGGCAAAAGGGGTCCATAACAAGACCGATATTGAAGCGTATGCCATTGAGGGGTACCACATTTCGAACCAATCGCCAGGTCAGAGAGAACTCAGTATTGTTGAGATGGCTCCGGCCTGGCGCCCAATTCCACTGAGAGCGAGCATCCTCCTCCGACAATCCAAGTCGCTCCCCAAGAGGATCCGAAGCGGTCCCCACCACTAATTCCCGATATAGTGTTTTCCTAGACCGGACGAGGTCACTGGACCCCGGCAGCACTCTGAGCGCAGCTCGGCATTCGTTGAGGAACTGTGATTGACCCCTTGGCTTACGTCGGCATTCGGCCAAGTGGTCAGGGATGAGGTTGGGAAAAGCCTTCTCAACCGCAGGGCCCCATGCAGACTCCTCTGTCAAGGTTCGGCTCAGGAATGTTAACCGCTCGGCATTCAAATGGCTCGCCAAGTCGGGCATTCCCAAGCCTCCTACATCAGGACGTTGAGTACAGACCTGTCTACGGACTAGCGGTGCCGCCTTTGCCCATAAAAGTGAGAAAAGGAGACGCGTCAAAACCGCTCGGCGGTCCGCAGGCAGAGGTAGTACAGCCAATCGGTAAAGAATGAGCGGAAAGACGTACGTAACGCACGCCTCAGCTCGTCCTTTAAGGGAAAGCCCCCTTCGAAGCCAAATCCTCACAGATGCTTCGACCTTGGACTGTACTTCCGACCAGTTCTTATCAAGCTGGAGACCCGGTCCGAACCATACGCCGAGAATCCGAACCGGGCCATCTGTCCAGTTGAAAAGGCCCGGGAGCGCAGCCGCGCCACTCCAGGCAGCCAACCTTAGGCCATTGGACTTGCTAAGGTTGACTACGGCCCCCGTAACTTCTTCGTACCTTTTGAGTGCCTTAATCACCGCGATAATGTCTCGCAAGCACGACACGAACACGGTGACATCATCGGCATACGCGGAAACCCTGGCTCGCGCACCGCCAGGAAGAGCAATACCGCGTAGGGCCAGTCCAGGCTCCCCCATCCTAAGCCTGCGGAGAAACGGCTCCAAGGCAAGGACGTAAAGCAGGGGAGACAACGGACATCCCTGACGTACCGACCGAGAGACGGCAAACGACTCCGATCGCATCCCGTTCACTTGCATCACTGCCGTCGGCCCGCGATACCAAATGGAGATCCATCTGCGGAAGTCCGGTGTAAAACCGGCGGCCTCTAAAACAGATCCCAGGAAGCGATGGTCGACCCTGTCAAAAGCTTTGGACTGATCTAAATTGATCAGCGCGGCTTCCGTGTCGTCTTCTAATCCCTCTATGATCGTGCGTATCAGATGCAAATTGTTCTGAATCGATCTCCCCTTCACAGCGTAGTTCTGATCAGGTTCGACCAATTCACCGATAACAACCTGCAACCGATTTGCAAGAACTTTGGCCAAAATCTTTAAGTCTGTGTTTAACAGAGTTATGGGCCTATAGTCATCTAAACCCCCACCATCTGTGCCCTTTTTCTGAAGCAATGTGATCACTCCCTTGGTGACTTGACCGAGGATGGAACCCTGTTCAAACCAGTGATTGAACACATTGACCAGAATAGGTACGAAGATGTGCGACAGCCTCAAGAACAATTCATAAGGCAAACCATCGAGTCCCGGAGATTTGTCGTAGCCGACCTGCTTCAGAGCAGCCAAGACCTCACATTCCGTAACGCGCCCATCACAGCTAGCCGCTCGGGCCGCCTCCAGGCGGGGCGAGTCAGCCAAATAGCTGCCAAACTCCTCGACGCGGAGTCTGGGCAGTTGGGTGAAACGATCCACGAAATGTTCACGAAACCCTCCGCAAATCTCCCGAGTCGACACAAGGGTGTGTCCTTCCGGGTGTTTGACTTGACGAATGAGACCGACCGAGTTGCGACGAAGTGGAGTTCTACGCTCTGCAGCGTCAGCATTCACGGCTTCGTTGGACACTCTTTCTAGCCTAGCCCTAACTACTTGACCCTCATACCGCACGTTAGCCGCACGTTTCAGGTCCCCCTTAGCTAGTTCTATGCCTAGGGAATCCCCCCCCCAGCCACCGCCCGGGCCAACTTAGTTTCTAAACGCTATTCTGCTTCCGCCTTATTTAATGCGAGGCGTTGGCTATACTGTACAGAAAAGCGCCTAATGCCAACTTTGGCGTTAACCCACCACTTACTCCCGGTTACCGCCCCCACTATTCCCTTTTGAAAGTTAAGAGTCAGCTCTTCCCGGAAGTCACGTATCTCCAGTAAGGAGGTATTTAACTTCCAGTACCCAGCTAACTTGTGAGTCTTAGGGGCTAATTCCAGACTGGCCACAAGTAATTTGTGGTCAGAATGGCCTAACCAGTGGAACGTGGGGCAAGAGATATAGTCTACGTTGCCTCTTCTGACTAACAACCGATCCAAGTAAGTACTTGGAACGGAAGGCCTACTAGCAAGCCACGTCCACCACTCCCGCCCCGGGTGATCGACACGAAACCTGTCGACCAGATCGCATTGTGCCATCAGATCAGACAGACTTGTCTCACACCCATCTGACCCACTAGTCCCACCCACCTTATCTATCTTGGGATCAAGGATGGCATTCCAATCACCCAGTAAAATTAACCGCTCCGAACCACCGAGGAACCCCCCAACCCCCGGAAAAAGGAAACCCTCTCCCGAATGGTATTGGGCGCATAAACCGCGACGATTCGAAATCTGGCATTGTTAACGGCAACATCAGCCACGACCAGTCTGCCATCAGCATCCGCGTGAACAACGTTTACCCTTGCTAACAGGGCGCGTCTAACTAACAGAGAAACTCCCCGAGCCTGAGGGTCACCGAATGCTGAAAAAACATCGAAATGTTCCGACAGCAGTCGGTGATCCTCAATCGAAACATAGTGAGTTTCCTGTACCGCAGCCACATCTATGTCAAAAGACTTGAGATCCCCCAGTATGCGGGCTGCCTTGCTTAAGGATCTCAAGCCCCTCGCGTTCAGACTTCCTAAAATCAAGTTCGTGGCCATTACACTAGTCAGTGTCAATCAACGGCCTGAAATCTTTATCTGTCAGGATGCCGCAGGCATGTCCCATATTGCCAGTAAGCAATTCAGGCGACGCACGGCCGTCTCGGGAGATGCCTCCGACATCCAGAGGGAAGGTTATTTTAAGGGCCCTATAACATGAAGGGTTGACGTAAAGAGGGACCCTCCCCTCACATTTATCCCTCAACTCTTTGAGGGAGTCAAACCCTTCCTCCACCAGACTCAGGCCAGGGATAGCCCCCTTGGCAGCATCCAACATCCTCCACATAGCCTTCGTACATCCTGCCTTCGCATTACGCACGAAGGCTATCAGCAAGGGGGCGTCCGGGAAATTTTTGGGGTTTGTAACATCTGACCCCTGCGCCTGAGTTAGGAGCTGCAGCGGCCGGATAGCACCACGCTGTCGAACGTTCAGGTCGGCAACGGCATGATGTATGTCGACATCACATATCAGGTCCCCTGGCAGGAAGGGGAATCCTTTGGACTTCTTTTTTTGGGTAGGGGAAGAAGACGCAGATCTGTGCGTCTTGGCCGCTTTCGGAGTTGAGGGCTTCGGCTCTTTTTTCTGGGACAGAGAGCGGGAGCCAGCTGGGGGAGTTTCAGTGGGGGAGGGGGATTTCTGCTCAGTAGTGGGTTTAGGTTTGGGGGTTTCGGGGGACTGAGCAGAAGAGATATTCATCTCTTCGGACGTTGGGGCGGGGGTTTGGGGCCCAGCCTCTTTGACTTTTTTAGCCTTTTTTGGAGCCTTCAATTTCTCCCTTTTGGTGTCTTGGCTCTCTGTCACCAGAGCCGGCCCAGCGTCTTCTTCCATCTTTTCCCCTTCCGAATCTGAGGAAGATGGTGCTGACAAGGGAACCTGCTGCTTTCTTTTGGTGGCCGCTGCCGAGACAGATGTTGAGGGCTGCAGCTCCTTGGTGGGCATCTCCTCTTTGGATGACCTCTGGGGACCCCGCATCCCTACTTCGTCAAGGGGCTGCACCGTTTTGGAGGAGGTCTTCTGCAGTCTGGAGCCAGGCCCTCCTTTTTTGACGACCTTGCTCCAGCCTTTCTCTTCATCTTTGGCATCTGTGCCTCCTCCGGTCGATGGTGGAGGAGCTGCTGGCGTCGCTGGAACTCCTCCCGGGACTGCGACAGAAGGGGTCTTCTTGCTTGGCATCTTTTTGGGGCAATTCTTTGCCATATGTCCCTTCTGTTCGCAGTGCCAACAGTGTGGCCTCCTGCCCTCTACAATAATCTACATGGTCCAGGAGTCGCACCTGAGCAGGGGCGGAATGTTGTTGAAGCCATCCCGGTCCAGTCGCATTTTAAGTTTGTAGTCCCCTACCATAAGGTTACGGGGACCACGGACCGAAATTATGGCTTCGACGTCCCCATATTGACTCATTACAGCACCAAGATGTTCTGAGTCAATAAAACAGGGGACGCCAAGGACAGTTACTGTTGTCCTTCGCCTGCTCAGGTACTCCGGCCTGAGGATTAGATTTTTATGCCTCAGGTCGGCCCTGGCCACATTCTCCGCGTCTTCCTCGGTTGGGACCAAGATGTCCCAGGTGGCGAACCCTCTCTTGCACAGATACGATGCGGGAACTTTAAGTTCAAAGAGAAGGTCCGCCATCTTTTCGGTCAGGACCCCAGCCAACCCTCTTGTCTTTGAGTCGATGGTGACTAGCGAGACAATCCGTTTCGCTAGCCGGTCCACCGCTCCCGGAGCTGCTCTAATTGAGCTACCGTCGGTCAGGTCTTTATAGGTTGTTTCAAACAACCGACGGTACTCCTCGGGGCTTCGCTGGGACTGAGGTCCCCACTTGTCGCTGGTCTTGTTTGGTGAAAGGGCAGGAGATTTGGTCGCCGCCGATGTTGATGGTGTAGCCGGCGTCTGCGTCGGCTTCGGCGGCGTTTTCTGCCCGGGAGAGATGTTCCAGACGCTCGTCTTCTCAGCTGGGGTTGATGTGAGGGACGGCCACTCCTTGGGTGAAGCTGCAGGTGTAGAGACTTTAGGAGTGGCCACTTTAGTCCCTCGCTGAGCCCTTCCAGCGACGCCAACTGCCCCAGACTTTCTTCCAGGTGTAGCGACCCCCATCTTCCTTGGCCTGGACTGCCGCATGTCAGCTTTGGCCGGACATTCGGTTAGAAATTCCATACTGGAACGACTACTGTTGCTGCTGCTTCTGTAGCTGCCGCTGCCACAGCTGATGGAGTCGCTGACCAGCTCGGAGTCGAGGTCCCTCATGCGGCGCATAGCAGAGTCCCGGTCGTCCTGGGCTGGCGGCTGATCTGGGCCGGTGGCTCTTTTCTCGCTGAGCTCCATCGACTGGGTTTTTCTCACTCCTGCGGGCAGGAGGCTTTTTCTCCTGCGGGCAGGCGGGCTGATGGTTGAAGCCCGGCGAGAGCTCGGTCCGGCAGGTATGATGATGGGGAGACTTGTGTCCCACCGACCCAGATCACCTCTCCGAGTTGAGCTATCAACACCTACACTGCCGGGGACAGCAGTGTGAGAACTAACAGGGCCACCGCTTAAGGCGGCAGACCCTGATCTACCTCCAGTGCTGGGGACTGCACTGGCAGACATACGAGGTCTGGTGCTTAGGGCACTACCAGACAACGGGGAGCACTCGGGAATGCCATCCCCCGACCGGACCGGAGTGCCGCACGGCACGACACTCCCCGACAACGACTCAGAGGTGCCCTGCGTGGCCACACCTCTTTGGGGGCACTCGGGTGTGCCACCCACCGACCGGACTGGAGTGTCGCACGGCACGACACTCCCCGAACCCGCCACAAACACAGGGGTGCCCTTCGCGGCCACACCCCTCTCGCTGTCCATCGAGGAGACAGCACAAGCTGTTGAGACCGGGGTGGTCTCCATCGGTAAATTTGGGTCTGTCTGCGACCACAACCCGCCGATTCGGAGTCAGGGAGACCGTCGCCTTAAAAAAGACACCTGAGTCTCCCCAAATCCTGCCAGCTGTTTAAGTTGGATCAACAGACAGACGCTAAAAAAGAAGAAGAAAAAAGTAACAAATTAATGGCCCAAGAGGGGCGACAAGAAAGAAAGCCCCAAGAGGGGGCAGAAGAGACAAAAGCCCCAAGAGGGGGCTGGTCAGAGGGTGAAAAGGCTTTAAACCTGGCCAAAGGCCCGGTAGCCGGTCGCTCGTCTTTTGGAAAAATGAAAATGTAGCAACTGAGAACAGATACTACACTTTGATCTTAGCCAAAAGGCCGTTATTTAACACCTACCCACAATAGGAGTATGTGACACAAGGTCGGAAAGTGGGATTTGAAAAGCCAGCGCCCGAGAAGGTGAGCGCTCTAGCCATTAAAAATTGCCTGGGCAGCCCCGTCGGCATTCCCCCGGTAGGGGCGCCTCAGGTAGTAAGCTATAAACTTACTCCTCCCCAAAGAGGAGAGGCAAAGCCTGGGAGGGTGGACCTCCTAGAACTGCACAGGTCAAACCCATAGACCGGCGGAATCAAGCCCCGAAGGCCAAGACAATACCGATCTATGAAGTGCAGTATCCATCGGAAGAGATACTACACTTTGATCTTAGCCAAAAGGCAAAGTAACAGAGTAGATACCAATATAATAAATATTATCTGGGGGTACTAACTGATCAATTAATAATACAGGAAATGGAGGATTACAGCAATGGTACAATAGGTTTAACAGAAAAATAAGATAAGTGGGTCTTTATCGTAAGGGTTTAATTATGTAAGATTGAAAATAAAAGAAAAGAAATAGATAATTATAAGATCTCATCTTCGCTTGTTTGTCATTGTTCTTCACAGCTTCTCATCTATTCGGCTCTCTGCATTGCTCTCAGTCCTCTTAATATATGTATTATAATTCCCAGCACTTCTTCAAGCAAACTACCATTCTTTTTCTTAGACATAAAATATATATATATATATATATATATATATATATATATATATATATATATATATATATATATATATGGACCAAATCTAAGGAAAAAAATTAGCACAAAAAAATAAAACGCCAAATCGCTTTCGTTCGGATCAACGCACGTCTTCAGAATAAATAATAACGGCAAAATATAAGAAAAAAGAAGCGAACGGAATGTTTTTGTCCCGTGCTACAACGCGTGCGAAAAAGACGTTGAATGGAAAAAAGGAAAGGATGACGAAATAGAAAGAGAAGAAAAAGAAATTGTAAAACGAAAAGAAAGATGAAATGCAGTACAACATATGTAGTACTTAACCGGGTGCAGAGTTTGTTTTGTAGTGCTCACCACATATTACATTGTTTAAGTACAATTTTTGCTAGATGTTTGCTTAAGGAATAAGAGCCGAGCAAAAAATGTACATTTGATTGTGGAGAGAAGAATTTCAACACTTTTGATACATTTGTGGCGTGATAGAGAGAGAGAGAGGATCCAGTCTTAAGGAGGGTGCAGTTTGTAAGGTCAAAATTGTGGGCAAACGTCTCCCTGTGTATGACTAGTACGTTAGTGGGATTGTTTTGTTTGAGGTTTAGTTTGTGTTCATTAAAGCGGGATTTGTTATTTCTGGTTGTTTCGCCGATATAAAACATCGGAGATGAGGCACATTTTATTTTATAACTTCCTGCTAGGGAAGAAGTGTCCTTAGAGGGTCGGTAGGGGCGAGATTTAGTGTTGAGTAAATCCTTAATAGTTTTCGAAGTTTATGTAAATATTTTAGGCCAGGTTAAAATTGATTTTTATAAGGTGGTAGATATGAGATTAATGGGGAGAAAAATATAAGAATTATTATAATCTAACTATTGGTTTTATTTGTGTTGGTGGCCCTGTTTTGTGATAACACTCGTGTAGTATTTGCTTTTTTTGTGAATTTGAAAGGCATTTTTACGTTGTGGATGAAAAAGTGACAATAATTTAAAGATCTGTATTTGCTATGAATGTAGATTCCTTCATTACAAAATGATCAGAGCTACAAATTCTGAGAGATCTGTGAAACGAGCCTATGATCATACCGGAATTTTATTTTGCTGTTGTTTATAAGCTTATTTTGATGGATTGTTTCATACATTTTTACAAAAACAATTTAAACCTGACCTAAAACAGTGGCATCAACTTCAAAAATAATTAATAAATGTACTTAATATATATATATATATATATATATATATATATATATATATATATATATATATATATATATATGTGTGTGTGTGTGGGTGTGTGTGTATGTGTGGGTGTGTGTGTATGTGTGCGTGTGTGTGTGTATTTATATAAGGGTAATCGGTAACGGAAAATCATAATGATAATCATAAGTGGGTGAAAAAAAGACAAACTGAAAATGAATAAACAAATAAAGGTGTAACTTACAATTTTGTGCTGAGTTTATTGGACGATTTTAGAATCTAAGTAAATCCGAATTTCGTTTTTGTTTTTATTTTGTGTTAGGATATTCTGTAGGAAATTTTCGAAAACCATTCCCTTTTTTCAAGCCTTCAATGATGTGTGAACAAAGTTCTTGAAAACGGCGAACAAAAAATAATATCATTATTTTCTAATCAGGCTAACGGGGGCTTCATATGAGGTGTTTGTTGTCTGTATAATTTACGGTAAAAATGTAACCGGAAGGAAAAAGAAAAAGGAAACGAGGAATCAAACGTTCTCTACTTAACTCTGACCTGAGGTAACTGTGGATGTTGTTGCCCTGTCACGACGACGTTGTATTGTGTAGACGTTAGCTGTCTATATCATATGAGAATAGGTTAAGAAATGGAAAGAGGGGGAAACAAATGTTCTTTCGTTAAATGAGATTATATCGTGTGAATAAGGATAATTATGAGATCGGCAATACTTTTTTAAGAATCTAATTCTAACATTGAAACTTCTGTGTTTTATTGTATGTCTGAGTTTTCTTTCTGTGGTGCAGAATTGTCTATTGCTAGTTTAGTTGTGGATTACGAGTTGTGCGTGTGAGTTGGAAAAGTAGATTAATTGTGCACTGTTTAAGTGGATTTGATCTTGTCATGTCTATATCTCTATATGTTATAGGAATGTTTATTGGTGATGTGGTGATATATATATATATATATATATATATATATATATATATATATATATATATATATATATATATATATATATATATCCAAACGTGAACGTGGGCATGATACTCATGTACATATATATATATATATATATATATATATATATATATATGTGTGTGTGTGTGTCTGTATATATATCTGTGTGTGTGTATGTATATATATATATATGTGTGTGTATGTATGTATTATATATATATATATATATATATATATATAGAGAGAGAGAGAGAGAGAGAGATAATATAATTTTTTTTTATTACATATTAAAATGTTTTTATTTACATACGATATCGTTTCGTGCTTTTTGCCCTCATCAGTGCATGGGTGGTGTTGCAGGCAACTGCGTGGGATCGAACGCAGTTCGTAGATTCAGGACAGAATTACGAAGGAAACGCTCAAGACAACACACACACACACGTAAGAGAAAACTTAAACGAACCTTTTTAAGCCATTTTCACTATAATCTATTTTGCTCTTGAGACAGGGTCCGTCAGGTGCTTTTTTTGGATGGCTTACCTCTCATGTACTGGAAAAAATTGAATATATACAGTCTTGGGACTATCAGATGAGGGTGAGGTTATTACCATACCCATCAGCAGTTGGCCCATACTTGATCAAGTTCCGAGTGAGATGTTATCCCCCCTCTTTTCTACCTAATTAGGTGATCTCTCGACATGCCTAGAAAATGATATGATCTAATTTCTACTTTTACTAAAATCTGTGTATATATTTTCATTTTCTATCTTCATATTTTACATTTTTATAATAGAAATGGTAATCGTGTGTTGTGTTTTTTATAGTGTGTGAGTGTGTAGTTTGGCCAGTGTGCTTATTGTGGTTAGTGTGGGTATGTGCACTATTTCTTTTTATTGAAAACATTATAATTTTGTGGGATGAAGCTAAAAGAAATTAATATGAATGTAGCATACCTGGAACAAATTTTTTTTTTGCAGTAGAACCCGCATTAAAAGTGCATCGCGTGGGTGATTTCCGGCGGTTTACGTTAAACGCCGGAAAGTCCCGAAGAGAGACGAATAAGCAGACGACAGCTAAGCCTTCAAACTGAAGAAAACGCTGGATTGCAAACTGATTGAAACGCGATTTCAACATCAATTTTACATGATATCACTGACTGTTGAAACTTCTAAAGGAACGGTACCCCTAACCATAACCCTGCCCTAACCCTAATTTTTAAACTCTGTCCTAACCCTTATTATTTACCCTGCCCTAGCCCCAATTCCTTAACCCTAACGAACTCAACAAAAATGATCAGTAAAAACAAGTAAAAAAATAAATCTGTAATGTAAAAAGCCACTTACTAGATTAACTATTCACGGTTATTATCACTGTTATTTATTTGTTATGTTATATTTAATAAGAAAATAAACGTAAAAAGAATCTTTTTTATTTAAAGACTTATTTGAATCTTCGTTAAAAGATAAATATTTATTTCATACAAAATCTTTTGCTTGTTTTGTCCCGTTCGTAAATCCGTATGTGTTTTTTTTTGGACGCAGGTAAGCCAACGGATTTTTCATTCGGCACTGTCCGGTGTTTACCGAACACATTTAGAAAGCAGCGACGCCGAGGCACTTTTAGCGCGGTTCCTACTGTGCGGTGCGCGTCGTCCCCAATATATGACGTCTTATAGTAATAGCTGTGTGTATTGGTGGTCTGTCTCTCATTGATCTAACGGCTTTGTGTTGAATGTTTTAATAAATAAAAAATAGTAATGTTGCCGTTCACAGCTTCACATCGAAGATTATTGTAAAATTATTTCATAGGGTCACGAATAGTTAATGTTGTTACTATTAAAAAAGATTGAAATCTCTCTAGATAAGGAAAAATAAAAAATTGCCTCATTTGGGAATGTTTCCTCTTTTTCTGAATGAAGATCAAACAGATATTACACTTTCATTGTTGTTCGAAGATCGAGCATCCTAATGTAAATTTCCGCTTTAAAATATTCCCAAAACTTTATTTCGACATTTAATATTTTAACTGGCTTTTCCCTCCCTTCTTCAGGAGAGGGTTGGACACAATGTCGTCGTTTAATTCTTTAAATCATATCCGGACACAAAAAATTGTAAGAATTCCAAGTGAAACTGTTTTGTCTTTAAATTAATCAAATTAAAAGAGCAGTGTATTATGCAAAATTTTAAAAATCCCTATTTGTTTAAATAAAAAGTTAATTACAATTGTAGTAAAGAAGTCGGCAATTTACTTTTTCCCTCCACTCCGTCAGTAAATTGATTATCAAAAAGGACAGAGAAAGGATATTATAAGCCAATGAAAACGCTTGGAGTATAATTTTTTGCTAGTGAATCTCGAAAAGAATCTAGTATTGTTTGTGTATATTTTCTATTAATTGCAAGAATAGAAGTTCGTCTGTGGGAAGGTTAGCTCCCCTTTTCGTTTTTTATGACTAATCAAAAATATACTATCGATAACAGTATATATATATATATATATATATATAAATATATATATATATATATATATATACATATATATATATATATATATATATATATATATATATATATATATAAATTGGTGTATTCTCTATATTCGAAATAGTCTTTTATTGTAATTTATGCTCCATTATAAGATGAAAGAGAAAGATACATCAGCTGGTCAGCAAATATAAAAATCCGGTTGTAGCAGAGCCTCCCCTCCTCTATCTTCCACAAATAAGTATTTAATTATTTGGGCTATCTTCCATAACATTCATTTTCGACCCCGTTGGCGATTTGACATTAATTCACTGGACGAAAGGACGTCCTAGCATGGCGCCCATTACCAGTGAGGTCATGGTAAGCTCTTTATTTGCACCCCGTATTCGTAGCACTTAAAACCTCCAATATTTTCCACAAGTTAATATGTCCCCGCAGTTAAACGCTTTTCTGTATTCATCCTGCATAGGATAATAAACTGAGCACTTTTAGCCGGAATAGCTAAAAGAGCAATGGTTGTTTCATACTTTTCTATGCAAACAGATACGCTCATTCTCATTATATATATATATATATATATATATATATATATATATATATATATATATATATATATATATATATATATATGAAGAAATGTGGGGATAAAATGATCCGACGTAATGTAAAATGAAAGGATAGTCAAAACCTATGTGATTTATGTATTCATCAACGTTTCGTCTTTATTGAAAGACTTCCTCGGGATGAAGAAAGCAATGTAGAAAAATCATACATAATATAAATGTTGATATGTCAGAAAGTGTCCAGACTTCGGCATGGCTGATGGAGTAAACAAACTAAGAACGAAAACCATGATTTTGGTAGTCATATTTGACTCAGTAGTCAATAATAGCGCTTATATGTATATATATATATATATATATATATATATATATATATATATATATATATATATATATATATATATATATGTATGTACGTATATATATATTAGCGCCATTTGCTTGGCGTTAACCGTGTGAATGTGAAGATATATTGCTGATCGGACGGTTTTGAGGAACAAATAATTTATAAAATAGTGATGTTTACAACTTCTGCTTCAAAAAAAAATGTTAAAAATAGCTATTAGTATGAGGGCAAGTAATAAAAAAACATTAAGCGATGTAGTGTTCTTAAAAATATAACTTAAAAATAACATTTGTAATGAAAGGTCAAATAGTAAATAAAAACTGTTGGCACAATGGTATTACAAAAGAAAGCTGTAAAACGGCAAATAGATTTAACGAATCGAGACGGGTGTTTGTTTTGGTTAGCTGATTGATGCCACATGTTTGTTTATGTGTTTCGGTGTTAACATGTTGGATAATTATATAGGCTATGTTTATATATATATATATATATATATATATATACGATAATACTACCCGTCCCAAGACAGGTAGAATTAATTCCGCAAGGAGAACAGATTTACGCCATTTTATCTCTCCTTACGAAAAGTAAAATTAAGATAAAATGATATTAAATCTCGTGTCTAAAATTACATTTTGATAAACATCTATTACATTATTTTCATTCTAGAATATGTCTAAAACATTAGGATTTTAACTTAATTGGTCTTCAGAATAAATTCAAATTCAGGGAATTTTGCTTTATTGGTGTCTAATCACTATGGATGAAATTCAATGGAAATCAGATATGGTTTGAATTTCAAAATGGCGGTTTTAGCCCATATTATATCCGTAACAACCCTTCAAAATATTCCGAAGCAAGTGACATTCGAGAAATATTCAGTAATTGATGTCTAATATATACTGTCACATTTCACAAACATCGGAGGTATCTAACCTTTTGGGGGTATGATAGCAATAGTTAACTTCATTTACTTTGATTCGATACCACTCACCCAACCCCACCTAGTCCTCTCCGCCTCAAGTTACCCCTAACTCTCATCTATTCTTCCCTTTCCCTCTCTCTCACTCACTTCCTCCTAACCGTCTGATCGGTGGCACTCCTAATTTTGTGATGATTGAAAATTAGTGATACGATGTGAATTTGTAATTTCCTCCCAAAATTTGACAAGACATATGGTTGAAATAATTATTGTCTGTAATGTGCTAGAAGAAGTTACGCTATAACCTATATAGATAAATCATATTTTTCCCCTCCTTACTGATAAAGTGTCAAAGTTTAATAAATAAATCCTCCTTCCCATCCTCATGATATCTGATTATATCAACAGCTACGGTTTGACCCATTTTTGAAACGTGTCATGGCGTGTAGCAAAATGTTTGTGTAAATAAAACTATTATATAAATAATCTATTCATTATTAAACACTATTATATAAACACAGAAAACATCCTCTTTATTTTAACTTGTAGATTAAAATCTTATATTCCTATGTATATGCCACAGCTGATCCAAAGTAGACTTCATCTCTTTCAGTAAAAATCTTCAAGTAAGAATTCACAATTAAGCACTAAGGGAGGGTCTCTGAAAAATCTTCAACTTTAAAATATATCATTGAGGTAAGATGATAGTATTGGAATAATTCTTAAATAATAAACTATTCGTAAATCCTCGGATAAAAATAATATGCTTCGCCAGTGTACACACTCGCTATTTATCTGTTACTAAAATATTAATATAAGTCATAGAATTATAACAGTCATTTTATTCATCATATATACATTTTTATTATCATCTCTGATGACCTAAAGAAAAAAACTCACCCACCGTTGACGTTGGTGGATTTGTTTTAGAATTCATTTCAGGTGACGGGATAAATTTGACTTGTTATTTAGTTTCTTGATTCCCCTATATACCTGAAATGGTTTTCTCAGGGACTGATAGTAGGAACATGTTTTACTCGCGAACTTTTGCGTGACGGTGTGAAAGTATATATATTTATTTATTTATATATAAATATACAAATACATACACATTGAGCTTTGTTATAGAGTAGAGGATTGTCTGCTTGTCTATAACATTGATTATCGCCTCCCTCTTTTCTTTTCACTTTTCTTTTTACTTCTAATTATTTGAATTTAAATGTTATCTTTAAAACGCGGGGTCATTTGGAAACTGTCCACAGAGAGAGCTGGAAATGAATGGGGCGGAGTAATAACGGAAGTAGTCAAAACGGAAGTCATTCATTTTAGGGTCAGAAGGCATCTCAGCTTTGTGCTAGAACGTTCCATGATGATGCGTTTCAAAAAAATCTGCATGGGAAATGTCTTCGATTTAGCGGGCTTAACGCCTGCCCTTGAGGTCAAGCCACTTCAGGAGACATGACAGTTGGTATTTTTCGATTGTGAACAGGACAGGATAATAGTAGTTGGATGACAATTGTAAGATATGTATGTTTGCGTATATTTGTGCTTGTGTGGATCTTATGTATGTATCTTCCTATTTATCTAGCAATTTAACTATAGTAGTGTATTTGTAAGTTTTTCCATCTATGTGTTTCCCGCTTTCGTGCTCATACCACTATATGTAATTATATAGTATGCTCTCTATTCATCTATATATACAAGTTCAATATATATCTGTATTGTTTTGGCCTTATTTTTTCGATAATTACTCGACTGGAAAATACACGTACACATAAAAAGATACACGCCTATGTATACAAATATAGCAACGACCAGCTAGCATATATATATATATATATATATATATATATATATATATATATATTGGTACAGAAAAATTAGTACAACATTAGTACCGTCGGTTTCAAGCTCAGAAGGAATTAACCATCCGGCTCTCTTCAGCTTATGTTGTCACCTGTTTCAGAAATGTTACGTCACGTGTCACTCTCGTCTTGATGCCTTATGTGCTTAGAGTGTTATGTAAATTTGCTTAAAATTAGTGTTACAGAGGTTTAATAAGGGTTGGAAAGGGTAGGTTAAATGTAACAGTTGAGATTTAGTGAGGGCAGTTGACACTAATTAATTCGTGTTTCAACGCATGTGCATCTTCTCAGAAAGTATTGGTGTTGTATTCATTGTGTCAAAATATTTGAACTTGTATAATTATATATATATATATATGTATATATATATATATATATATATATATATATTATATATATAAAATTTTGTTTCGCCTTTTAGCGACTCATCAGTTTAACTAGACGCAGAAAACGCATCAACCTAGATGTTCGGACGCGTAACTTAGTTACTACTGACAATTAAAATCAAATGCTTTTAGCGTATCGACAAACTGAACTGCTATTAAGCTGTAAGAGAAACATGCCGGTTTTTTAATAACTCTTTTCAGAGGAATAAGTTGTATTTACTTTTTTAAAACATCGATAACCTTAGATGGTTAAATTCTTTTTATTAAAGAGTCTTGCTTAGTACAAATAGTTGTTCTGACAACTATTCTGATGGGTGGTTTTCTGTTTCACACAGTGCCAGGTCGAACTACCATCTCAATATTATTGAGGCGTTAGTTATTAACAATTCTCGACCTAGCCTGTGTAGACAACATATTTTCAAGCATCAGTTTGAGATCTTTAATGATTCAAATCCACCATAACGTTGAGAGATTTACTTTTTTTCTCTCTCAATCGTTTTCTACAACTTAAACAATTGTTTCCATCAGATCTCATTCGATTTTCTTAGTTTTTAATTTATCATTCTGACGTTTCCTCTTAGAGGGTCAGACGATAAGGCCTTAAGGAAAAGTTTAGTAATTTTCTTTTTTTTTCTACCCGCCCGTTTCATTGATTAAAAAAATGTTTCCTCGGAAATATATATATATATGTATATATATATATATATATATATATATATATATATATATATATATATATATATATATATATATATATGTGTGTGTGTGTGTGTGTGTGTGTGTGTAAAATTAGTTTGTGAAAATGTGGATAAGCAAGATACATGCTAGTAGAAATAAGGCTAGTTTTGTCTCGACAAAGATATTACGATAGAACTCAGCGACTGAACTATCTTGATCGAGCTTTAATGAAGTGTTGTGTCCTTATTTCTACTAGCATGTTCTTGCTTATAAACATTTCCATAAACTAATATTATATTTTTTCTGAGATTTTTTATTTCACGTTAACTCCGTTAACTGCGTGTCGTCATCTGAAGGCTCACCAATATAGCTAAACAAAGCGAAATCATCAACATAGATGTTTTAACTGTCAACATTAGTCACCTCATCCATGAAATTCCGACACCTTTACCGACATGGCCAACCTACCTGCTGCTTAAATGTAGGAAAAATATACCGCTTGTTTTAAAATATTGTTTTCGTTTGCAATCTATATTTACTTCCTGTTTCAACAAGATGGCCCATCCTTTTTTTAATGTTTGATTTATTTTGTTTAACAAATGTAACATTTATCTCCATTGGACGGAGCAGCTTCTCTAGTATAATAATAATAAGGTTCGTGTCTCTGATTCAATATCTTTCAATTAATGGATTTCAATTCATGTCTAACACTAAAGAGGTAATAAATTTAGAATATATTAAAGCAGATACAAGCGTTAAGAGCAGCTTATTCGAAATAGTACTGTAAATAAGATAACGGTTTGTTCTAAGTAAATACGAGGGCCGTTCAATAAGTAATGCTTCTGGCCTATTTCCCATAACAGTAGATTCATGAAACTTGGCACAGTTATTAGTCGTTCTCTACATAGGAACCACCCAGAGTTATGCATTTCTCCCATCGTTTGATGCAGCACTGAACACCGTTTTTGTAGAACACTCCAGGTTGGTCCTCCAACACGTCGTAACTTCAGAAATCAAAGCTGCATCATCTGGGAAACGCATTCCTTTCAAAAACAACTTCATTGCTGGGAAGAGATGAAAGTCAGCGGGTGCAAGGTCAGGAGAGTAAGGGAGATGGGGGAGGATTTCATAGCCGCACGCCCGTGCTTCTGATTTGGCGACATGCGAGTTGTGAACTGGATCGTTGTCCTGCACGAGGAGGATACCTTTGCTGATCTTGACCCGCCTCTTGATTTTGATAGCTTCTCTTAATTTCATCAAAAGTGAAGCGTAATAGGCTCCTGTAATTGTGGTACCATTTGCCGAAAATATATGTCATCACTACTCCATTCTGGTCCCAGAAGACTGTGAGCATAACCTTACCAGCGGAGAGCTGCACCCGTGCCTTCTTTGGAGATGGTGAGTTCAAGTGCTTCCACTGCATTGACTGGGCTTTGGTCTCTGGATCATAGTGATGGGCCCAAGTTTCATCCTGTGCAATAAATGTTTTGCAAAACGTTGAGTCATCTTCTTGGCACATCTCCAAATTCATCCTCGAGCACTCGACACGTTCTTGCATCTGGAAAGATGTGAGCAACCTGGGAATCCATCTGGCAGACACCTTTTGCATATGCAAAATGTCATGAATGATAATTTCCACAGACCCTGTACGAATCTTGACCTCTGTGGCTTTTTGGCGAATAGTAATGCGTCGATCTTCCAAAATGGCAGCCTCAACTTGACGGGCAGATTTATTCATCAATGGCAGAAGAGGGACACCTGGTCTGGGAGCTGTTTCCACAAACTTCCGACCATGTTTGAATTCATATGATGGGGCACCATCACCATAAGTTTCTTTCATTTCATCAAAAGTCTCCTTTTGTGTTCGTCCTTTCAAATACACAAACTGGATCACTGCGCAACACTCAACTGGCTCCATTTTACACCTGACTCAGTTCAAACACCTGTAAATCCGAAACTACAATTAGTTCAGAGTTGTTCTTTGCAACATAACCTATACATATATAAATGATTACACATGCAAAATTTTAACTAGATCAGACAACTAGAAGTGAGTCAGAGGCATACTTATTGAACACGCCTCGTATAAGTAAAGCAGATGCAAGTATATCAGTTTTACACACGCTTTCTTTTAATAATGTCATTCTTTTTACTTTACCTTTCTGGATGGCCAGCCATTATAGCGCATGACCAATTAATCTCGTTATTTTAACTTAGCCTATAAAGGATATACCTGTGCGGGGCAGAATTATAAATTAAACAAAAGCCATAAAAAAGTATACCGTTATTGTTTACTGCGCGGGGATACTAGTAGAATGATAAAAAAGTAAGCTATGCTAAAAAGCAAAATTAAAAAACAACAACTTTCAAATACATAGAGTGTTTACGAAAATAGATGGCATTACTTTAGGATTATGTTTGGTATGCCTCTTTCTGTCAGGGTTGCCTTTGTAATAGCACTCCATTACTAATCTAGTTTCCTTTTTTGGATAATTTCCTCTTCTGCGTTGTCTTTTTTGTGCTTATCATATATACTTACCTGTATTTTATCTGTTGTATTCTGTTACGTGAAATAAGAAAGACCAACATTCGCAGGATGCCAATCGGGTAACCCACGTTGGCTATCAAAGTAGCACATCCGATCATGCTACTCGGATTTTCTTTTGTCATCCACGGCTTTCATATTTATTTTGCGTCATTTCTTAATACTTTTGTTGTGACAATACCAGACTCAAGTTTATTTTACTTGTGATCTTGTCACAGGCATAATATTTATATATGCCACATGTAGAAATAACAGTGCACTATCACACACATTGTACTTGTTAGATGTCAACAATGAATAATGTAGATCAGTATTTGGTTCAATATAGCCTATAACTTCGAAACCAAGCGTTTCCTGACCTATGTAGATAGAAAGTTTTTTTTCTTTTATTATTAATACTTATAAGAAAAAATATGCTTCCTCCGGTCGCATATTTTTTCTCGCAGATTTTATAATTGTGTAAAAACTACATACAATACGTAGTTACAGCAAAATAAATTATTTTGGGCTATTAAAATAATTACCGACGTTCTTTATTATCTTTAAACGGACATTTTTTATTTCTATTATCGCGTATGTTTTAATTAATGTTTTGAAACACATAAATCTCGGACCAAACACCAAAGCTATAATTATTTTGTTAAGGGAATGTTTTAAGCTCTATTTCTAAAAATAATTGTCTAAGTAGGTCAGTTGGTAGAACCTCAGACTGAAGATCTCAAGGTCTCGGTTTCGACTTCCGATTATGGCATCCGCTGTATATATGAAATAGTTTCCATTTCTAGATATAGTTCAGATCTATGATATTTCAGAATTAGACAAATTCCGCAATGTATGTATTACATTATTTTTTTTTAATGGAAATCGTTCCGAGCAAGGCATTAAGCTACTTATGCCAGGAGCTAAAAAATACTACTTCAGCGTCAAAAACTAGCCAATGATAAGTGTAAGATGGATATATTTCGACCCAGAAAACAGCAATTCTTCCCCCTTTGTCAGTAACATCGCTCATGAAATGTGAGGGCTAAAGGACAAAATAAGGGAAGCGAGAATTACGAGGCTGCTGAAAGTAAACCGAACTTTCACTTTCTACTCTCTTTAAAAAAAAATATGTGACTGACGAACGGACGGACGGACAGACGAACGAAATCTCTATCTATATAAGATAGAACAAAATATTGAAATTATGCCATCGATTTTTCAAACGCCCTATATAATGGAGAAATACAAAGGGGTTCAGTAAAGAAAAATAAATGGAAAAAAAAGAACGGGGGAAAAAGAGAAACAGAATACGCAAAAGAAACAAGAGAGAAAAAATAAAAATAATTTTTTAGAGGATTTGAAGAAAAGTCTATTCAAGAACAGATCGATAATGGAGGAATAATAACTAATAAAAGAAATAAGAAGTAAAAGAACTGTGAACAACAAAAAAAATGGAAGAATAAAAGAATACAAATGGTACGAGTGCGTTTTGTAAGCGCAAGAATGGACAGCTTCGAGAAGGCGAACGTAAAATATATCCGTTGTCTTTGGTTTCTAAAAGCACCAGGCGATTGTCAGCAGGACAGGCAGGGTAGGGATGTCGGCAATGGCGGAAAGGGGAAAGAGGTGTATTCGGAAAAAAAAGCGATGGAGGCACCTACGCACTATTAATGGTTTGGTTTGGTTCGCACCATTAATGCAAAAACCAACCCAGCAGGTCGCATCACCTCTTATAATAACCGACACAACCACCGTCTCTGAGCTAAGATTATAATAAAGTCCCTTCCCACACGTTTTCTACATCCGATGACCTCAATCTTTTCTTTAAAACCGGGGGCATCCGATGCAACGATGACTAATAGAGAAAATTACCCTCCCTACCTTAAAAAGATACAAAATATGGACTTCTTTGTGGATGACGATGAAGAAGAGATTTAAATATGCCAAGTTAGTATAGAAATGTGGGTTTTTTTGTTGATGAGTATCGCAACCAATGGAACAATGAATTTTGAAAAGAAAATAACCCCGCCAATCGTGCGCTGTGCGCCCACAAGCCTTTTACCTACTCTTGTAAGATTTATATCGACACACGTCGGGTTATGGTTAGGATTAGGTTGGGGTTAGGCTGTACAAATTCAGAATAACTGCCACTGTGGAACGCATCGTGAAACGGTGAGCAGCTATATGTGTGAGTTTATGTGTATGCAGAAATATAATGTGAACGATCTCTTTATTAAAATACTCAACGACATGAATGGATTCTATCTTCTTGAGAAAATAATGGAACTTATTTTATACAATCCGCATTTAGTAAATTTTCGAATAGCGGGGTATTCTTTTTGGCAGGATCTTCTACAAGATCTGAAATATATCATATGTCTGATGCGTAGCGTATGAAATCTGGTAAGGTTTTAAGAAAAGAAACTACTATAGCTGTTGGAAACGATTTGGTGTATACGGTTAATGTAATACAACTTGCTGTTTGATTCATATATTCCCATTTTAGGGGTTTTAGCTTTCCAAGAGTAATAATGAGTAATGTTAACATAATAAGTCCGTCAAAATTAAACCTGAGCATAGCCGATCCTTTATTCTTATATTATTATTATTATTATTATTATTATTATTATTATTATTATTATTATTATTATTATTATTATTATTATTATTATTATTATTATTATCTCACTAAAAGTTTACAAACGAATCATTTTTAGAGCTTGCTCACTGGTAATAACAAGTGGTGTTCCCTGGGATATGAGTGATAACAAGTCTATCGAGATTTTCAGCACTGTGCGCCTCGTTACATAATCAGTAAAAACCATTTGTGTTATCGTAACAGCCGTTTACCATTGATTTTTCGCTTGGCCTTTTCTAAAATTTGAGTGGCAATGAACCTCCTCAAAACTCCACTACTTTCCGCACCCTTATAATAGAGGTCTTCTTTGTGTCATCCCTCCTCGGTTTTTCAATCCTCATTGACTTTTAACGGGCATTGCGTGTCACCATCCAAAGCTTGCACACACATACATGAGTATGTGTATGCGTGTGTTTTTCTGGGGGATCAGATTATGTGCTTTCTGGCAGTTTCAGTTATTTTTGGATTCTTATAATATTCACTGTGTAATCATATCTAGTCAACGGATTGTTGCGTGATTCCAAAGAACTAAAAATGTTTTCTCTCTCTTTCTCTCACTCTCTCTCTCTCTCTCTCTCGCTCTCTTTCCTTCTCTAAGCAATGTGATGTCATATGTCTATTAATTCACGCAGTCTAATAATCTTAACTTCGGATTCAGCAAATTGGCACCGACTGAGCTTTCATTTCCTGTTATTCTCAACTAACCTATTTATATACTAGTGGCTTTATTCGCCCACTATACCGCTTCAAAAAAAAATTACGATTTTCTTATAATATTGATGTCATAGTCATAGGTTCTCCCACAGGAGATAGCCACTTCGAAATTAATAAGTAAAAACGATTTGCAATCATTGTTTTTGTTCTATGATGAAAATAAGCGCCATTTGTTTCCATCCCTCTTGGAGAATATATAATACATTAAAATAACAAGTATTGTCTTTCTCTTGACCGTCAAATAAAAATAATTGACAATTCCTTAAGGGTGCCACAAACCTTTCAGTAAGTGTTTAAACAGTCTTCATCAGTAGTCAAACGGTGTGCATTTCATTCATCGTTTTCGATACTCTCATAATATTCACCATCGTTAAAACTGACAATGAGTCCATCTCATCGCCAATTATTCTCGAGTGGATTCTGGCTTTAATGGGTGGTGACACATTAGTAAAACTTATTTAAGCGACTCACAAACATACAGTTATTGAGAACTTGCCGCACCTACCCGGAGTTACTCTGGATGAAGTGAACTCATTTTAGTCTTTGATTTGATTAGTTTGCACATTTTTAACTTTAAGTAAAAAACTCCAATTATATTCTTCAACTTAAAATTGGTCACTCTTATTGATGGGTTTTATCCTTAGGTGTTTATTTTAAAAATGTGTTATATTAGCATTCGTCTTGACCGAAGTTAGTGTATTTAAAAATAAATTGTTGCTAAGTATGTTATTACTTAATAATGCAACAATAGAAAAGCTAAGAGTGGCACAATACAAAATGGAACGCATTATGCTCAGCATCAGTTTACATGATACATAAATAAACACGTCGGTCAGACAGCAAACGACAGTAAAGTAAATGACATCATCATAGCAAAACATAGATGGGCAGGTAACCTTTCGAGATGTACAGACAACAGATGGACACATAGAGCGACAGAATAGACCTCGAAGCAATGGAAAAGACTCAGAGGAAGGCCGAAAACCCGGTGGAGAGACGAGCATGATAGTCAACTAGGTCCTACTTGGTCGCGCCTAGCCAGCGATAAAACAAGGTGAAAAGAAACCAGAGAGGGGCTCCTGATGATGATGATGATGATGATGATGATGATGACGACGATGATGATGATGATGGTGATGATGATGATGATGATGATGATGATGATGATGATGATGATGATGATGATGATGATGATGATGATGATGATGATGTATTGCCAATAAACAGTAAACAAACAACTGAGAATTGGCTAGTCAGAAGCATAGTTTTATTTGTCAGCTTATGTGTAAGAAATTGCGAAAACATGGGATTACCTGGCAAACGGTCTCGGTGCGCGCTTTGCAGGGCTGGACCGCCCAAAAAATGGCAAGATGGCGTCGGTGGCTTAATATTACCAGGTGATCACGTGAAATCTCGTGTTCTCTCGCGCACACGAGAGTCCGGTTTTAAATAAAAGCGGGTCGCTCGAGGCAAGATGGGGGAGGAAAAACGTAGTCAACGGAAGACGACGGCGACGCTTTTAAAGAAGAAGAAGACGTGGAAGAACAAGACATGGAAGAAGAAGACGTGGAAGAAGAAGACGTTGGAGAAAAAGGCGGTGTGCACTAATCCAGATTCCTTTGCGAGTGTTGTTCCGGTGTCTACTAAAAAGAGTTTCTTGGGCGTTTTCGACCGTCGTTGAGATTTTTCTGCTACAAACACTGGCATCTAAACGTACAACAGGGAAAATAACTTTTCCTGCTACAGCTTATATGCTATTTTGGTCTAAACTTTGAAAATCAGACAATATTGATTTATATGTTAAATAGAATGCCAATCGAAGGTACGCTCTGTGCAATCATTCCGCTAATCTAAGGGCTAATTTGAACTATCAGATCCTTCTTTCTTTGAGTGAGATAGGGTCCGGCTCGGTCCTAGGGGATACACTTTCTAAAGCATTACTTCCTCCTTTTTAAGGAGGTTATTTATTGCCAATCGCCTGAGGTGAATGCCGACTGGTATCTTTCCACCTATTTTTGTATCAGCCAAAAAATCCCACTTCGGAGAGTTGGCTTCCTAAACATCCGACCGTGTCACATCTTGTTGCATTAAAAGGCAATTAAATAAATTATGTTGTCATGAAGGACACATCTTTCGTCATAGTTATTATTCGTTGTTTTTGTGTTCTTTTCGTCATGGAAATCGCACCAGACAAGGCATGAAGCCACGTCATGTAAAGAGCTAAAGAGAATAAAAGATGGCTATCGAAAAGACAGGGGATTACTATTGGCCTTAGTATTGAAAAGAGCAAGGTAATATGTAGAAGGAAAATATTCAGCAGGAAGGAAGTTCCACAAGCCTGCAGTTCTAGGAAAAAAGCCACTGGAATAAGAAACTGTATTATAATGAGGTATCAAAACGGTGAATTCGAAAATGATTTCATTCTATTTCACACAAGAACAAAAAGAACAAATTGGCAATCATTTTTATTGCTAAATTCATGCGAAACAAATATGTCCATCTTTTTTACTTAGCAAGATGGCGTCCTACAGACAATTTTAAAACGTTTAAATTATTGACAAAGAAAAGTTGTCTCGAGACTAGGCTTTCTCGCTATCAAACGCATCACCTTTGAGTTTCAATAAACCATTTAAAAGGAATTGTTTTACTGTCAAAAATACAGCACATACGGCATTAATGAAAATTACTTTCTGGCATCTTAAGACTCTTAATGCATACGGAATTACTTCGAATTATTTCAATCATTTTTAGATTATCTTGAATAATATGAAACTTTGTAATAATATAAGTAGTGAATGGAACCAGAAAATGAAGCGTTAATAACTATTTTCATAACTTTGTGAATTTTGTGATCAAAAAGGTCTTGTTTGACCGCATGACATTTTTAAAGCTACACAACTACTGTTAATCAATTATATGAGTAGTTATTAAAGTGTAGCGAGAGACAAAAATGAAAATAAAATTAAAGACAGGAGAAAAAACAAATAAAGAACCGGGCAAGATTCAAATTTATTGAAGGCAACGATAAAACATACGAACAGAAACGTGAAACGGGGCGTCGTTCGTGCATAGTAGTCTATGAATACGCAGCGCATGAGAAAAAAGACGTTAATTGGAAAAAGGAAAAGACGAAAAACTGATAATAGCGATAAATTAGCTGCGGTTGGTATTGATTGTGCAGTGGGGGTATACTACATTTTTGTAGTTTTGTGATTTTTGTTAGTTAAAGAGTAAAAGCCAAACCTGTTATAAGAGTAGGATGATAGCGCTATCGATAAACTTGTTATAATGGTAGGATAAGGGCGCTATCGATAAATTTTCAGCGTGCGTGGGGGAGGGGGGGGTAGATAGTTTCAGTCTTGAGGAGAGTCCAGTTTGTAAAATCAAAATTGTGATTAAAATTATTCCTGCGTATGACTCGTGTGTTACTGGTGTAATTGTGTTTAGAGGTCCCGTTTATGCTTGTAAATACGGTATTTAATATTTATGACCATCTCACCGATATAAAACGTCAGAGATGAAGCACATTTTATTTTATAGATGACGGCTTGGGAAGTAGTGTGCTTAGAGATATGGTGGAGAAATAAACTTCGAAGATCTACGTAGTAAATCTTCGAAGTGTATGTCGGTATTTTTAAGTCAGGTTTTCATATTTTAATAATGTGTAGCAAAATAGATCAGTAAGTTAGGTAAAAGTAAAATGTTCATTTCGAAGTGAAGATGGTGAAAGTAAGTTAAAAAAACGTGGCGGTGCGATAACAAAGATGATAGATAGTGATACAAGGCGGGAAGAGGAAAACGAAAACGGGTCTCTAGGGAGTTTGTCTGCGCAGAAAGCAGACGTGTTTCAGAGCGCCAAAGACAGGTGGAGTGAAAACAAATATTATGTAATCCTCTGGGGGAACGTACAGTCTAATACCGAATAATGTAATACAAAAAATATCACCTTCCCCCATCCAACAAAAAATAATTAAAACCCAAAGCGATAATGAGTATGGTTTTCATTCTACAACAACTATTGCCACTCCTTTTACGAGAGAGACGATAGGTAATTCTATATTCGCTGCGATTTAAATCGACACACATAACATAATGAGGCAGAGACGGCCTATAGTTACTACGCGCCTAGCGTTCTAATGCTAGGCGACACGCGTGCCGGTCATATTTGTTGGAAGATGAAAATTTGTCCAACATTCTATAACGTATATATTTAAGGGAATGTCACTGACATCTTATAATAAAGTAATGTGTTTTCCCTTATTCTACTGACGACTCTAGCTTTCTATCTAAAAGCTACACATGAAATTTGCTTCGGTAGCGATTTAGTCCAATTCTTGATACTTGTTTTTAGAGATTTCTAATAGTATAGATACAATACTACTGTTAACCAATTCTTTGATTCCCAACTGTAGCAAAATATTTCTGACCGGCGTCGTTTCTGAATGTCTGTTGACACGTCGTAAGTTGTATCATTTGGATTGTTTTAACTACTGTTCTAATCTTGAGTGTTATTCTCACAGCATTTCGGCCGATGTAACCTCCAATCTCTTTCAGGTGTATCTAGACAATGGCTCAATAAAGTGAGAGGTTACATCGGCAAAAACTTTATGAGATTAACACTCAATTAAGAAATTAAGAAACACGTCGTAAGTTGTTCAGTGAAAAAGGACGTCAGTGGAGCTGTGGTATTAGCGTCATTGCTGTGATGTTTTAATAACAGAGTTATTCGTTTTCCTCTTTGGTGTTTGTGACTATAGCAGTAGCCGCCTTCCTCTCTTCCCGGTAACCGTAATAATTGATAACAATTATTAAAAAAAAGGCAGTAATATGTTTGCTTAATGACGACATCATGCTCTTCAATGATTTGTCCTTTACAGAACTAAAAAATTAGATATTTCCATTGCTCGCTCATCAAAAAGGGTGAATAGAGAGAGAGAGATGAGGAGAAAGAGAGAAAGTAAGAGAGGGGGCGAGAGAGAGAGAGAGGGAATCTAGTCAGTCTACCGCTTAAAGATGAATGGGGTTCTCTTCTTCGCCACGTCTTATTACTGACTTCCTGCCCGTTACGTCATATCCCGACACATAGCTCTAGTTTTTACTTCTAATAGAAGTTTCTATTCCTCTGCTTAATTGTACCTTATGTGGAAAATACTGTTGTTAGCACTATTTTTAGAGACTCGCATACAAATATTGCTGCATAATAGTTGTTGCAGCAAAAATCGCTACAATATAAAGGATGCGAAAGGATAAAATATTTGACTCATAAATAAATAATATATAACTAAAAATAAAAATAAACTAGAATTTATCAATACGAAAAAATGAAGTTTGACATTCTGACAGGTCGACAAAGCGGAGTTTTCTTTTTATGGGGCGTTGGGGGGGGGGGGGGCTAGCGAAGTAATAAAATGATAATCCTTGATACAATGGAAAGGAGTGCGTGTGTGTGTTTTCTTGTAGGATCAATAGAAATTTACATTCGTTACAATTCAGGAAGAGTTGGTGCGTGTATGTTAATGTTTATGAATATATAAGTTCATGTAAATATATTCGAATGTGTTTGTCAGCGCATCTATATACTATATATATATATATATATATATATATATATATATATATATATATATACTATATATTCGCTCTCTCTCTCTCTCTCTCTCTCTATATATATATATATATATATATATATATATATATATATATATATATATGTATCTATATATATATATATATATAGAGAGAGAGAGAGAGAGAGAGATAGATATATATAAATATATATATATAAAATTAATTGAAATCGCGGAATCTTGCTTAATTGGTGTCTAAGCGCCATATTTTTTGGTCTATCACTCTTAAGTTTAAACTAGCATCGTGCTGTCGCGTTTAAGTTAAAATGGCGTTTGCCTCATCTGTCATGCTTAAGTTTAAAATAGCGTTTTCTTATGTCTGTTATGCTCAAATTAAGACAGCATATTCTCATTCTGTCAGGCTTAACTCTCAAAGAACAATTTTGTCGGTATGTCATGCTTAAGCTTAAATAGTTTTACTTTGTCACGTGTAAGTTTGGGAAGAATTTTCCTCGTTCTGTCAGGCTTAAATCTAAACAGAGTGTTATTCTGTATGTCACGCTTAAGTTCAAACAGTGTTTTCCTTGGTCTGTAGCGTTTTAGTTTGAAATATCAGCTACGTCTGTTACGCTTAAACGTAGATAAAATGTTGTTCGTTATTTCGAAAGAGCAACGTTGTCGGTCTGTCACGCTTAAGTTTAAATAGCATTTTCTTCCGTGGGTAAGCTGATATTTAAATAGCATTTTCATCGTTCTGTCACGCTCAAGTTTCAGATAGCATTTTCGTAGGTCCGCTACGCTTAAGTTTAAATAGCATTTTCTTCCGTCTGTTACACTTAAATTTAAAACGTATTTCGTAGTTCTGTCACAGTTAAGTTTAAATAGGATTTTTCTTCGTCTGTCACGCCTTTTTTTTAAGTACCATTTTTACGTTAATATCACGTTTACATTTTTAATAGCATTCTCATTTATCTGTCACACTTAAGTTTAAATAGGATTTTTCTTGGTCTGTCACGCCTTTTTTTAAGTACCATTTTTACGTTAATATCACGTTTACATTTTTAATAGCATTCTCATTTATCTGTCACACTTAAGTTTAAATAGGATTTTTCTTCGTCTGTCACGCCTTTTTTTAAGTACCATTTTTACGTTAATATCATGTTTACATTTTTAATAGCATTCTCATTTATCTGTCACACTTAAGTTTAAATAGGATTTTTCTTGTTCTGTCACGCCTTTTTTTTAAGTACCATTTTTACGTTAATATCACGTTAACATTTTTAATAGCATTCTCATTTATCTGTCACACTTAAGTTTAAATAGCATTTTCGTGTTGGTCACGCTTAAGTTTAAAAAGCATGTACGTCGGTCGTCACGGGTTAAGTTTGAAATAGCATTTCGATCGTATCTCATATATAAATTTGATATTTTAATCGCTAAGCGCATAGATTGTTGCATCGTAAAGATACCCATCTCATTTCTTTTTGTTAACAAAAATGTATTCACTGTTGACGTCCCGTAGATAAATGCCTATTTCTATGGAAGCACACCGCAGCATCTTTTGTGTGTTAATCATTGCATCTCAATCTGTGTGGACGTTCTTGACACTTGAATAAAAAACGTCAATCTTGTGAACGCAAGGGAGAAGTTTCCACAGAGGGAGTTATACACTGAAAAGAGGCCAAATCTGTTTGTTTAAAATTTCTCGAGAGACTCCCTTATTCATTAAAGCCTCTCGAGGCACATTGCGCACTTTCCACACGTCTGTTGCATTGTGGGAAATAATTCTCGTCAGTCCACAAAAGACTCTTGATTGGTCATAGCTGGGAAAGGTTGATGAGTTATTTCCGAGAAAGAATGAAAAGCTTTATAAAGGTTGGGGCATAGCAATCTTCCAATTTGAATGGATATAAAAAAGAACAGAATTTTGTAAAAGAAAACTGATTCTATAGCAAGACTAGATGTGGGTGCGTTAAAATAATGTTTACAACGGTATTTTAGATATAAAACTGAAGTAGGCAGAACAGTGGAAAATTCTTGTAGAAATTAAAGGTTTTCGATTAGAGTTACGAGTCAGGAAATGTCGTCACAGACAGGAAATATAGCGAATGAGCTGATAAAATATTTCTCTTGTATAGGAAACGGTGGTCGGCTTCAGAACAGTTGCTCCCTTTTCATATGGGGATGGATTCGGAAGAGTTTGAATGTCTACTGGAGAGTTTAAATGCGTGCTAGACACCATCTTCGAGTGTCTTCGGTCTCTTTGTACAGGGGTCTGTCAGGATACCCTGACATAAGGATGATTATCCTTATAAATAAACTCTAACAAAATATTCAAAATAATATAGTATTCGAACACCAAATGAGGTATTTTCGACTCGGTTACGTAATAACATTAAGCTGGTCTTGTAATCATGTAAGTAAATTAAAGGAAATCCTCTTCAACAACACCGCAACGAACACCGACAAATCTCAACTCCAATGTTCTCTCCCCTCTGTCAAAAATTAAAGTGCCGCTTTCCATTTTAGTCATTTTAGTGATTTCAGGTGAGCTCCACATATGCTAATCAGTTGCAACTACAAAAGTCTACATCTACGAAAGGAAACCCCGTCCCACTATGGCGAGTAGACAGTCCCGACATGCGTAGCATCGCATTTCCTTTCTCAGTCGTTAGATGTTCTTCTTTAAACAAAGACCATACGAAAAATGAACTATGGCAAAATTAAGTGGTCTATTGAGGAGAAGAAAATGATCATTTTTAATTCTTTTTCTTACACAGACGTTGATAAGTAGCAAGATACCTAGATGAACACTCGGATATCTATGTAACTCATAACGAAATCAACGAAATCAACAAACCGATGCGTTGATATCTGAATTAGAATGAAGAAAAAGAAACAATATATTTTCATCACATATAATAGCTCTTGATTTTGTTAGAGGAACATTTTGGTTGAACGTACACGGACTCACTCTATACGATAACAAGTCAGAAAAGTAATATGATTATCAAGTGCGTGGCTCTATTACTAAGAAAACGATTTTAGTTGTGTGTATGAGAAAACACTGGAAAATTATGTTTTGGTGGAATGTTTGGGATGTCTTTTTCAAGTTAGTCGATCCAGTCCATGCGCCACTGACAAGGTTATATTCATATTAATTCAGTACCACTGAACAACATAAGAAAAGGTGTGTGTTGCTCATGCTGCGTCTTCATTTCTTCAGGGATTTAAAAATATGTTCAATCTTCCATTATTATAAAACAACATAGAAAACGGTAGGTCGTTTCTGCTACTTCTTAAGGATTTAAAAAATAATTCAACTTTACATTCTGGCTGGGTGTCACAATAAAAACGCAAGTTTCTGGTCAACCACTTAATCAGTTTAGGGGTAGACATTTTTGTCAGCCAGACTTATTATCCTTTCTTCCTTATTTGGCTCTTGAGGCGCTTACCTTTTCGCTAGCATGTTTGGAGTCTAGGTGATTGAACGCTGCTGGTGGGGTTTCGTTCAGGCTTGGCTTGTTTTGAAGTGTTTCTACCTCCATCTCCTTTTTATTATCAACATTAGCTTCTTACATGAAGTGGATTCATGTCTTCTCTGGTGCGAATTCTCAAAAGAATTATCTTTTATTAAAAAAAAAGTTTTGGTCTACTTTTGAGAACACCTTTTCGTGAAAAAGTGTTGCTCTTTCTGCTCATATCAATCACGTAACTTTTGTTTATTCATATGAGAAAACACACTGGATAAAATATGTTCTGGTTAAATATGTAGATCAGCTAATATAAACGCTAATCTTATACAGCTGCCTGATAAAAATGGGCAATGCATAACTTCTTGTTACAAATTGTGTCAAGAAAATACGCGTACAAGGTCATGTTAAAAAAATGAGTCAAATGCCATAGTTTCTCGTCCTAGTGAGACATTTACGACAACAACTTGTCTTATTACCATAACTGCAAAGAACTTTTCTTTCTTTATCTTTGTGCCTAGTATCAAACAGGATTTCCATGAGTTTCTTTCTAAGAACTTCCCATATATGGGGCACATTACCACGGGGTTATGTCCGTGCAGACTACAATATGGTCTTCTTCAAATGCTTGTCATAAACCGTTTTCATAAAAAATTAAACGTTGTCCATTCCATTCATTATTTTCAGTACTCGTATAATCCTCTGATAATATTCTTCATTATACAACTGACCTTTATCCTTGAGTGAATGTTGGCCTTAGTAAAAAAGCACGATATGTGATGTATGCACAGTATATATTGTAAAATACAAAGAAAAACTCTGAAATCATTGTTAAACCCAAATTATTTATCTTATAATGTATTAATAACTTCTACAAGTGCTGTTATTAAAAAATATGTAGATCACGACTGCAGAAAAAAGAACAAAGAAAGAGAGCAACATCATAGGGAATCCTACTATTGCTACGTGTTATCTACACAACAAGGCCACAGTTGGTTACGTGATGAACAGCTATCCAGGAGATCTACAGAAGTTAATAAATTGGTCTACCATTAGGCTACAATTATAGAAGGTAAGAAATTAGCCGAATCTATAGTTTTTGTCGGTACCTATTACACCAATTACCGATCGTGTTTGAATGATTTTAATCATTATTCGTAGGAACAGCAGGATAATGTCTACTCTACCACACAGTGAAACACCAGGAATCCCAAAGGCTCTCGATTCTAATATTAGTGTAATTATGTTCAACAATTTTAAAAGGTGTTTAGTGGTGGTGCGTATTCATTTTTAATGATTTAACCTTCCATTTGTTTGGGGTTTAAATTAACTTTTGATAAAATGTGGAATTAAACAAGATAAGTTAAAATCGGATATGATTCGTGATCGCTCTATGTTGGAATTGAAGTGATTTTAGATTAGATATCGATTTAAATTAAAGAAAAAAATATCATTGAAAAACTATTTAATTAAAGAAGTTCGTTTGAATTAATATTTTGATGTATATTATTTAAAAATATCTGTTGAGATTACTGAGTTGTTTGAAACTCTCTCTTAACACGGAATTCTTTTTTTGGAAATCAATAGTATGTAAATATCATGTAACCAGTGTTTACAAATTTATAATTATGAAATATACTGATGAAGAAAATATGTTACATTAAGTATCTTGACTTAAATGTGATTTTATTGATAACAATTATTATTGGAAACGTGCGTATATGAAAATAACATGTTCTGTATTGATTCTTGGAGCGTGTTTCAGATATTTTAAATCATAATTAATATAGTTGAACTGTTGAACATACACTATATATACTAATATAATGAAGACTTTCTCTGTCAGGATGTTTGTCTGTCAATCGCTCAGAACGTTTATAAACGTAAGAGGAAACTCGTAACAACTTATTTTAGATTAAATAATAAATAAATAAACAACAAAGAAACTTGACACCGAGTCTGCGATTTGAAACACCGAACTTGATCTCTTCAGTTTGTCAGAAAGCTCACTGAAATATTATTCTGTCACGTCGTATACATAGTCATATGAAAATGGCCCAAACAACATGCGTTTTTTCGAATTGACATAATTATTTTTAAGTTTCTAATAAATTAATATTCAGAAAATATACAGTTATAACTTATATTCTCAAATTTAGATATGTATTTATTATAGTTTTCTCGATAGTAATATAAATTAAAATTGTTAATACAATTAATTAAAGACATTTTATTAAAAAATAACGATCGCGTTTTTTAAGCATACTTAAACTTTCTGTTTCAAGGGAGATAAGAACACGAAAACTTTCAGCGATAACATAGTTGGAAAACTGCTGACCCATTCTTCCGAAAATGACATAATTGTGAGATGGAAGCTAGGGGCATCGGCTTTACTTATTTTTATTTCAGTTTAAGCTTATTTCATTATGTAGGTAAACTTTCGATTCTTTTGTACACCAGGGGCGTGTCAAGAAAACTTTTGATCAACTAGGATTTTTGAACAACAGGGGCGTGTCTCTAAACTTTCAATTCTTTTTTACTTTCGATTATTTTGTACATGCGCGTACGTACACTTTTGTTGCTATGATGTCATGGTCCCAGGCATGAACTCCTTATTCATTAAAAAATAACTCGATTTAATCCGGTCTATTAATTTTGTGTAGTATATCTTCATTCGTCATGATACATTCTCTCTCAGGCTTTACCTCCACTTTTCGAGGGAGGGGGAATCATAATATAGTTCGTTCCAAACAATACCACCTCCCAGGACAACTTTCTCATTTGTTTTTGTTTTAAGTCGGAGTGTTCACACTTAACACTTGCTATTCTAGTTGATTTACTTTATAACGATCATATATTTCCAAGTATTTTAAAAATAAAATCCATTTTTACAAAGTTTGGTACGAGAGTATTTTTATTTTAAAGTCGGGAAAATATTGTCTGCTCAGCATACCCTTTTCAACAACATCCAACGTAAAAAGGTACAAAAAGCTACTTTTACTTGAGAGTAATTTCTATTTCAGTCACGTAATTCGTATAGAGTGAAATAGGTTTATATTACACCCTCCTTTATATTAAAAAAAAACTTAAACCCTGTTTTACTTAAAAAAAACAATTTAGGGTGTTTAATGTTTTTTATGATGCTAAGTGTCATCGTACACGTGAAACGCCAGAATAGAACTTAAGTCGGAAAAATATATTTCAATTTTTTAAAGAAAAAAATCCATTCATAAAATACAGAGTAATTTCCTCGATTAGGACCCACACTAACTTTGACCATGACCTTAACCCTAATCCTAAACCTTAACGCTAACCCTAACCCCAATATTTGGTTAATAATTAAATCATTTAAAAATATTTTCAAACTTAAAATAAAAAATTCCAATTATAACAGTTTGTTCATATTATTGGTAATTGTTAATAATTGTTAACAATTTTAACAAATGTTGCACTTTTTTATTATTTAAAAAGAAGCGGGGATATAATGGGAGAAATCAGTACAATTTTATTAATTACGTAATGTTCCATTATAAATAAACTTTAAATTTTACAAGAATTCCAAAGAAGTGATGAAATAGGGAATCAGAGACAATCATTCAACAATGAACAAACAATCACTTTATTATAACGCAAAACAGGACGAAAGTTGTTCAAAAAATATGAGAAAAACGACAAGTAAAAAACACGAAAGAAAATCTCTTTAAAGATTTCTATAATTGTGATCTTTAAAGTGAGTTTTTTCACTGTTTTTAATTGCCTTTTTTGTAACCTTTCTTCACCACCTTTATTCTGTTTTGTGTTGGAATATTGTTTGCTTTTTTATTGTTGAAGACCAAAGACTACATTTTTCTTACCGGGTTATGAAACGTGCGTACGAGAGAGAGAAAAAGAAATTCGCCGAAATAAAGAAAGAAAAAAATGAAAGAAAATAAGTGTTATTGTTGACTGATTTATGTTTTTTTTGTTTTTTTTGTTAATTTTGATTTTGGTCATTTGAATGCACTCAATCTGTATATATATATATATATATATATATATATATATATATATATATATATATATATATATATATATGTGTGTGTGTGTGTGTGTGTGTGTGTGTGTGGCTTTTTTCTATTTTTTTCAATTCAATTAACTTAAGTCTCACAAATCAAATGACTCTTCTACATGAGATACATAGATATCCAAGTGTTCGATCAAAGTTCTCTTTTATCTCCCAAACATTGAGTTAGTAATAAAGAGAAGAACATTAATTATCTCTCGACAATTGGCCAGTTTACTATGATATAGTTTATCTTTCTCGTGGTCTTTTGGTCGTGTTGGATTCCAGGACAAGAATTTATCTAGTCTGGTAGAGTATCCAGCTTAGTGCGTATACTGGAGGCAACATCACTTGGAGTAAGTGCACTATTTCTAGTACAAGTCATTGTGTAGCCATGCCGAGGAGATCTTATTTGGGCTTGGAATACTATGGTTTTTTATGTTTGGTCAAGGTTTACTTGTAGGGAGTTATGGCAGATTCTGATCCTGATTCGTCTAATGGAAAGAGTCGTCACAAAGATATCCAGATATTAGTTGTATGTTATATTCAACGATATATATATATATATATATATATATATATATATATATATATATATATATATATTTGTTGTATTTTACGTCAGGCGAAGTTCTCAGTAATCAAGGTGGCCATCCTTAAAATAACACTAGATTTCTATATGAGATACATAGATATTCGAATATTACATTAAAGTTCTCGTTGAATTATTAAAGCAATTAAGAATATTAATATTAATTCTCTTCTCCCAAATTCACCAGTTAACTCTGTTATAGTATGTCTTTTGAATAGTCCGTTTGTCTTACCAGGTTCCAGGACAAGAAATCGTCTAGTCTGGCAGAGTATCCAGCTTAGTGCTGTTACTTGAGGTAACATTCCACAGAGAAGGAACACCATTCGTAATATGAGCCAGTGTATAGCCGTGTCGAGAGTATCTCATTTGGATTTCGAATACTATGTTATTTTGAATATTTGGTCAGGATTTACTTAGAGGGTGAAGTATTCTCATGCAAGGTTGTCCCCAAAACCCCTGGTACAAAGAGACGGAAGATACTCGAGGATGATGTCTAGTAGGGTATTCAAACTCTCATATATATATATATATATATATATATATATATATATATATATATATATATATATATATATATTATATATAAAGCCAAATGTTTGAACTTCTTTTGCTGTATCTCAATAAGTACAGACAAATATATTACCTCAATTCTGCAAATATAAAAAGTGAATCAATTCAAATATGTAGGATACCAGGTAATACTGCGCGTGTAACATTAGTTCAATGAATAGGACTTAAGGTCCAGCAGAGCTAATATATTTTTCATAACCAGCTATATAAAAATAGACGAAAAGTATAGAATAGAAAAGTCTTGTTCTGAATGTTGATAGGTATTTTTTGTGTTTGTAGTTATTCGCCTATTCCATTGTTTACCTGTAAGGAAATGATAGAGACTTTTTTCTGTTATTTGTACTGAGTTTCTGAAACATATTTACACAAATATTTTTTGTTAATGTTGAATTTTTAACATGTTTACATGATATTGATTATGTCATAACTTCTGTATTCTTCTGAGTTGTTATATATATATATATATATATATATATATATATATATATATATATATATATATATAGTGTGTAGATTTCAATATTGCGTCAGGAATAAAAGAGCTCAATGTATCTTTAAACAGAGCAAAGCAGAATTATTAAAAGGAAAAAACTATACACACATTAAGCAGATTTATTTTATATAGTGAAAAAGATCAAATGCAAAAAAAAATTCTGATGACTTTCAGTCAGAACTCACAAACGATATCAAAAACATAAAAAACATTCAACAAGATTTGGGTTAAAGCTGACAAATCTGCATAAAGCTCACATTCGAAATTTTAACTGAGATAATTTATTTATTTCAATAGAAAAAAACAATTCTCTTATATATATTTTTATATTTCTGCATATGTAACAAAAATAGAAGAGTCAAATTAATATTTTACTTCTGTCACCCCTCCTTGATTATTTTACCATTTACCCCCTTTTTTACATCGACCAAAGTGAATTTATCTTTTGAAGACGATGATCAATTTCTCTTATTATTTGTTTTTTGACGTGGTTGTTTATACGTCTAAGGAGACCTAATTAAAGGGTCGAAATAATTTATAATGTATACCACCTTAATGTGTGTATAGTTTTTTTCCTTTTAATAATTATATATATATATATATATATATATATATATATATATATATATATATATATATATATAAAGAGATGGATTAATAAAGCATCTACGATGCAATGTTTGTTGAACACATTATGTCTGTAAACTTAATGATCCAAATTTCTTTGCAAGTTCAGAACTAGTTACCAAATAACTTTAGCGATGAACAAAAAATTACGAAGACGTCATTTAAGCATTTTAAATGTGAAGGTAAACAAAAATAAAAATATTTTAGAGGTTTTAATTTTAAATTTGTATATTGCTGAGTATAATGTAAATATAATACATTTGAAATATATATAAATATATGAACAGTAAAGAAGTAAAATTGCGAAGACTTTCTCCTGAATTAGACCATTGACGTCAGTTTACTTATATGATCAGATTTAATGTAGTCATATTATGAACATTTATATTTGTAAAGACGTAAACATCCTTTCTGTTCACAATGGATTTAATTAATTACCTTGAAGCCGAATTATATTTTTCCGCAAAGTATTCTAATGAGAACAATTATATAATTTCTTCTTTATTAGTTGCATCTTATTTTTATATGATGCACCTGCATCACCGCATAATCTTGTAAGTATATATCAGGTTGGAAAAAAAGTAATGTCGTTTTATTAAACACATTTATTTCATCTGAAACATTCACATTAGGGCATTTTTAATCTTTACAATAGTTTCCTTCATTTTCTACAATTTTATTGTTTAAGTGATGCTGCAACAACTGTAAAATATGGTAGTCGGATGAAGCCATGTCACGTGAATAAAGCGGATTAGGCAAAATTTCCCAATTGAAACTCATGACTTTTTTCTGAGTGAGTTTTGCTGTGTGAGGTTTCGGGTTATCATGCTGAAGCACTACACCATTCCTATTGAGTAATGCTGTTCGTTTTTTTGATAGAGCAATTCTTTGATCATCCAGCTGCGAACAATATTTTACTGCAATGATTCTTTGATTAGGCTCTAGTAACTCATGATGAATCAGTCCTCTCATGTCCGACCATAAAGAGAGCATAAGCTTCTTTGGGTATAGTCCTTGTTTTGGAACAGGCTGTGGACCTTAGTTTCGGTCTAACCATTGTCTTTTGCATTGGGTATTCTTGTAAAGAATACTATTTTTCATCTCCAGTCAAAATTCTTTGCAAAAATGGTTCTCGATGATTCCTGGAAAGCAAAGATGTGCAAACAGTCAATCTTTAATTTCGTTGAGCGTTGGTCAAATCGTGGGGAACCCAGAGTTCAAGTTTTGAAACTTTTCCTAATTCGTTAAGGCATGAAATAATTGTGGTATGGGTTGTATTGAATTGTTGAGCTTATTCTCTGCTGGTTAAATTGGGATTGGCCTCGACAGCATCTTTAATGACGTCTTTATCAATTGATGTTGGCCTTCCCGACCGTCGCCGATCTGACAGGATTAAGTCGCCAGAAGAAATTTTTGCAAAAAACGTTGACATTAATCCCATAGACAGTTCCAATATTCCTTGTAGTGTCTGCAGCCGAGTTTCCTTTTTTGAATTCATAGAGCATGCTTCTCACTAATATCCATTTTTTGACGGCTAAGACCGTTAAACTTAATATTTTCCAAGTAATTACTATATCTGAAAGGCAAAGCAAGATATTAAGACACCAATTCATCAAAAAATCTAGAACTGTGTACAACTTAGGATACTGCAAAGTGACGAAGTAAAACATACGACATTACTTTCTTTCCAACCTGATACATAAACACTATAGAAGAAAAATAGACATCCCACAAACAATAATTATTACATATATAATAGTATTTCTTCTGCTTAATTTACATCTATATTACAAAAATAAAAAAATAAATCAATGAATTGTATTATTTGGATTATTCTAAATATGCTCACAACGATTATGTCGATGTGTAAAATATCAAGGCAGGGTGTATTGAAGCAGTCATTTGAAAGAGGTAAGTCTACTTGGCGCGGACACGAACCTGGCCGGAAGAAAACAACTTCTAAGTAATGCTGATTGTCTATTTACGTCTACGACATATTTGAAAGAACCTTACTATCAATACCAAACAATAAACCGAGACAATTACGAGGGGACATCAAAGGAAAAGAAATATAAGAAAATAATACGTATATCAGTGTATCGTCATTATTTTAAGCACAACAGAAGTACTACACATGTAAACGCCGACCTTCTTCAGTTGTATGAACACGTGGCGTAACGTATACTTGCGTTTAATAAGAATTAGTTCTAAGTGACAGTCTTCCGGAAGTATATATATATATATATATATATATATATATATATATATATATATAGACAGAGAGAGAGAGAGAGAGAGAGAAGGGGGTTGTGTAGCCTCAGTGCAGTTCCAACGAGAGAAAAAAGTATATTTAAAGAATTGTGGTTACCAACGCTAGTAAAAAAAACTTTTTCAATAATTATTTATTAGCTTATCATTTTAACATTTTAAGTTTTTTTAGAATATAATTTCATAACGCGTTTCGAGCATTTATCGTTTATCCATTATGCTCTCTTCAGATGTATATTCCATTTGATAAAAGTCTTTCATTTGATAAAATGGAATATACATCTGAAGAGAGCATAATGGATAAACGATAAATGCTCGAAATGCGTTATGAAATTATATTCTAAAAAACTTAAAATGTTAAAATGATAAGATGATAAATAATTATTGAAAAAGGTTTTTTTGCTAGCGTTGGTAACCACAATTCTTTAAATATATATATATATATATATATATATATATATATATATATATATATATATATATATATATATATATATATATATATATATATATAGTCTATTACTGCTTAATTATTATTTTTCTGTTATTTATTTGTTTTTACTGTTATTCTTATTTTACTTATTTTTCATTATTGTTATTTATGTTTCATTATTTTTTTCAGCATTTTTTTTACATCATGTATTCATTACTTTATATTTATTTTTTTCATTTTCTTTTTATATTATGTTTACGGTTTATTTATTTTTATTTTGGGGAACTTTTTTCTTCTTTGATATTTATATTCTTTAATTTATTCGTATAGTCATCATTATTATTGTATTGTATTTTTCCTATAATGTACATTGTTTTCTTATAATTATATTTATTTTTTTTAGTTGTATTGTGATATCTCTGGATATTTGGTTATTCTCTATTACTGACATTTTATCTTCTAATTATTTTTAATTTATTTTCTTTCTTTCCTTATTTTAACCTCCACTCTATCTAGTATATTTTTATAGTTTTATAATTATCTGTATTAATGTTATTAATTGATTAATTAACTATTAATTGATTAATTTGTTTATTCTTTCTACTTATCCTCTTTTATTATCATTTATTTGTCTTTACTCGATTACTTTTTATTATGATATAATATAATATTTTATTCTATATTATTATTATTAATTACCTCTTATTAATTGTTGTTTCTTCATTTTCTATGATAATTTTGATTTGATTTTTCGTCCTGTTTCATTCTGTAGTTTATATATTTTAAATAGTAATTTGCTCTATCTCATGCCTTTTCATATATATTGTCATTGCTGTTATCATCTTTGAACTTACGGATCGAGTAATTGTTGTAGGGGTACAAATCACCCCTATTGGAGAACTGATGGTATCAACCAGGTAGAATAAATACCACTGGTTGCAGAGACTCAGGAGAGACTTTCATACCATGTTTTTACCGCGTGTTATGAACCCGTTCATCTCCTACCACATTATTGGCGTTCTGTATTGCTTTACGATAAATACATTGTTATATTTTAACCCTGTCACTATTTGTGGTTTATTTCTTTGTGACCCCGAGCAGGGTCTACAACATATATATATATATTGGTCTAATATAATTAGTGACTGGATAGATGTGGTTTTTGAAATACAAATAATAATAACACAAAAACAATTTTCAAAATTGTCTTGGCAACAATCGTACGCCAAATAATTGTTGTGTTTTAATTCTCGGAACTCATATAAATTATTTGTATATTCGGACTACTGTTCTCATCTTGGATGTTTTTTATCACAACGTTTCGGCCGATGTAACCTCCGATCTTCTTCAGGTGGACCTTGTCGAACTCTGGAATCTTTCTGTCGAACTCGAGAATCTGGACCGAATTTCGAACGGAACACTTTATTAAATCCACGTGGGTAGCATACTATCGTTCCATCTGCAATGGCTGGTAGAAAGTCTTCGTATCGCCAGCACTGAGGATTGAACATTCAACCTTTCAGATGACTGTCACTTAGAACGTAATTTTACTTCGTATTATATCCACTGCTCCATTCGAAATCTCATTTTACCGATAATGGCCGTTTGTGTGCATTACATGTCTGTACCAATGCAGACGGTTTTTCCTCCTTTTATTTTATAATGGCGTAACTTCGGACATTATAGGATCTGATCAGAGCGGAAGTCCAAAACAACATCTTTGTCTCACTGACCGATAGTTATCTCGTACATTCTTCGTCGAAGGCCAGCACTTGGAGCCGTACAAATCAACAGTGAAAATTTAAAATATCGATAAACGAAACCTCCATGAACAAAGTTTCTTTCATAGAACAAGATACCACGAGTCTGCTTCTCAGCCGAATGCCAGATTGTCGTCTTCAAGTCTAATCTAAACAAGTACTTGTTGGACAGTTCTCTTTGATAATACATTCCTGTTAAGTAATCTTCTGTCCATTGTCACTGATAATCTCTTTGAGGCGATCATCGTCAAATTGACGATCTATTAAACCCTTATCTTTAAGTGGCGCCGGGCCTTGATTACCTATTAGTAAAGAAATTATAGTAATTGACATGTTTGTGTTTCAGATATAAATATAACACAATTTATGTATGAGACTCGTCAAGCAAACATCAGAATTCTCAAAGTTCCAAAGATGCCATGTAACAATTGATAGGATGGGGAGAATAATAAATGTCTTCTCGCCTAGGTCTATCCGGACCTTAAAACAGCAATGTTCGTTATTTTCTATATATATAAAACTCAATGCGTGTATGTATGTATGTGTGATGTTTATGTTTTTCTTTATAAAAATAAAGGTTATAGAATTAACTTAAAATCTAAAAAGGTATTCTCATGTCAAATTTACCGGGGAAGACAATCGAACTTTTCCCGAATTTATAAGTGCATCCTTAGAGGGCATAACCCCCTTATAACTTTAAATATATCCTTTTTTATGAAATTTTAATCGTATGTATAAATTTTCACGGGAAGACAATGTAAGTGGTCCAGAAACTGAAAGTTAATTCTTTACATACAGGAGCTATGGAGAGCGAACCTCATTTACAGCTTTAAATATATTCTATTCTGATGAAATTTAAATAATAAGTATAGAATTATAAAATGGGCGTCGTCCCAAAACTCCACGTTTGCCTCTATATGCCGAATATTTACGTTCTTTCCCTCTAAGTGACACATGGGGAAAGAACCAATTTAATACTTAAAATACGTACATCCGATTTTAATTAAATTTAAACAATATATATATATATAATATAATACACTAATTCGAGACAGTTTTGAAAAAATTAAACTAGATCCGATTATATTAGGGGCGAAACAGAGGGGGGTCAGTAAAAGCAAAGAAAGTAATATAGTGTTATGAGCATAGTGAAAAAGTACCTAGTAGTGATCCTCATTCAATCCCGAGCAACGTTGGGTCTTCCCGCTAGTTAATACTGATAAAGCAGTCTATTTACTTTCGTCATGTCTGTGTAGATACATGATTCAATGAATGTATTTACCTCCTCTCGATTTGTGATAATTTTAATATCTTCTCAGTTATTTTCGGCAGAATTCTGTCGATAAATAATGACGCAAATTCATTTAAATATAAATATGATAAAAAAAATGGCGAGAGCTATTTCTGTCTGCCGATTTTTGATTCGGAATAATAATTGTAATCATGTACAATGATTTGCATTCTATTCTATCTATTAACAACAATAAACCGTAATTTTTTAAGCCAAAATAATGTGCGAATAAAAATATGCGTAGCTAATTCGAGAAGGTCTATTATTTTATGTTTGGAGTCAGTTTTCTAGAATTTTCAGATATTCCATACAGATGTAATAAACTAGCAGGGTACTTGGTGCTGGCATAGTAATATATAAAAATGAATTGACATTGACCAATGTGTGTTAAGCCTTTTATTTGTGAGAGATTACGGGTTGTCCACTTTTAAGAGTGACATAGTATCATATAAAAATTGAGATTGGGGTTTTGCACAGTTTATAAGATTTTTTGCAGTTTTAGTTCCCTCGGTTTCACGTGGTGTTCTTTCCATATTTCTGTTTTATTTCTATTTCACTTTCTACGTTGCTTGTTAGCGTTCATAGTTTATATGGGTTGTATAGTCTCAATCCTTCCTTTGATTTCAATTTCTTATAGTTGCTAGCTGTGCTACAATTATTGATATTTTATTGATTTTTTTAATGTTATATATTCCTTTCAGTCTCTGAAAAGTTCTGTGCAGTTACTTCGTTTTTACATCTCTTTGATCTTCACCCTGTGGTCTGCTGGGATGGCAAAATGTACAATCGTGGCATTTCTTTCTTTCTTTTTAGCTATTATTATGTCCGGGCTCCTTGCTTGTATAAGTTCATCTGTTTGTACCTCCATGTCTCATAGGATTTTATGATTTTCGGTTTCCAGTACTGTCTCTTGTTTATGTCTGTACCATTTGTCTGTATGTTTAAAGTTCAGTCGGTTGCATAGTTCCCAGTGTACTGCTTACCCCATGCAGTCGTGCCTGCTATTGCATTCTTTTGGCGCTAGTTTGCGCATTATGTGATTTACCGTTTCGTCGGTTTGTCCACAGAGTCTAATGTTTTTTCTGGGGTTTATCTATTTAAACTTTAATGGAGTTAGTTCTTATCGAATTGTACTCTGCAGCTGTATGTAGTCATTCCGTTTCTCTGTTCAAGTGTCCTTTTCTTAGCAATGTCTAGAAGTTTTCGTGGGTCTCCACTCTTTAAATTCCTATGAATCGTCCATGTAGCTGTTTGTCTTCCCACTTTTATTCTTCTCTTGTCTTTTTGTTTCTGGTTTCAAGACTTCCTGTATTGTTTATTTTGACCGTATCTCTTACTATAGTTATCAGTATTTATGGGTTCTGAGTAATGTATTTTCCAAATCTTTTTCTGTTTTCCACACAGTCTTCTATACTCCCCACTCCGCTACCCCTTCGTTCCTTTTCACATAGAATCGTTCAGTATCAACATTCGAGTGTAGTACATTATCCATGGTCATTAGTTTCCTAGTCTTCTGGTTTATATGCCAAAGTTCCACTTTTAGTCTAGTCTATGAATGGTCCAGAGTATCTTATTAGTAATACTGCATAGGTTCTTATTCCTTTAACTAGATTTCTCCTATATAATTTCGTTTCTAAAAGTGTACTTGCTTATCTCATGCAATCTGTTTTAATCTTCGTTTTTTATTTCTGTAGATTTGATGGTGGCTACTTCCAGAACTCTCAAATATTTATAGCAACCACGTTCGCCAAGCGTCATCATCTCTTTTTGGTTTCGCCATTCCATACCCGCGGATATTTCCAGTTTTCCCTTTTGATCTCTAAAATGCACAATTTTCCATTCTGAATCTTCTGGAGTGTTTATTAGTTTTTCCATTTCCTTTTTGTTTTTTGCAAATAGCTAAATGTCGTCTATGTACATGAGAAAACTTTGATCTACTTTCTCTATTCTGCTTCTGTCGGAACGCTTAACTAGTAATATTTAATTTTCTTAGATTATCCTGATGTCATTATTGACGGGGCGGATCAAACTTGTTTATATGTGCTTTTCTTTCGTTTTTTATCAGTTACTTTTTAAAAACGATGTAACTTATTAAAATCCCTTATATTCATTAATAAACAACACTCTTTATTATTATTATTATTATTATTATTATTATTATTATTATTATTATTATCATTATCATTATCATTATCATTATCATCATCATCATCATCATCATTATTATTATTATTATTATTATTATTATTATTTATTTATTTATTTATTTTTTCTTTTTTTTTTTTTTACAATGTAGGTCTTTCATACAAGTCATCCGTGAGAAATCACAAATAAACAATTAGTGTTCCCTGGAGTCTGAATGGCAAGTCTCCCCAGATTTCCAGCACTTTCTGTGTTTATCGATACCCTTTGCAAATGCAAGTTCTCGAAGAAAGAAGGACCCGGAGGAAATATGGACCCCAGAGAACATTGATATCGGGGAGGTGGTTAAACCGGCCTGAAACAGGCCCAACGTAGATAGAATAAAAAGTAAATTAAACTCTAAATTGTAGAGGAGCCCAGGAACACAAACTACCTAAGCAAGGCTCCGGAATGTGGTTTATGGTTAAAATAAGGGTCAACCAGTAGAAGCACTGATCGACACTGGATCAAAGGTCTCGCTCCTCAAAACATCAGTTTTTGAGGAGTTAAAAATGTAAAAAGTAGAACTGAGGAATTACAATCTAACAGTTTACCTAGCAAAAGATGGTACTAGATTGCATGGTCTATCGACCCGTTAAAGTTAAGGAAACTAAAAGTTTCGTCGAGGGTATGCATCACTTTAGACTTGGATCAGGAGTTGATATTAGGCGAAGACTAGTTGAAAAGAAACCGAGCCAAAATAACTTTCACCATGATCTTTTTTAAGGTAAAAAGGGATGAATATATCACTTGGTATTAATAGCAGTAGTAAAATCGACAATTCCGCACGGTAAAAAAGTGAAGTTGCCGCCATGCATCGCCATTGTTAGATCTATTAATAAAAAAAGCCAAAAAAGAAGGCACAACGTCAATATTTGATCCCAGCCCATGAAAGTGAAATCGGTTATAGAGGCAGTTAAAGTGTTAAAGATTCCGGTGGGTCTTAGTAGCCCTATAAACACTATCACTTTTACACGGGATTTGGCAAAAAGGGACATAAAATGAACAAACTCCCATCAAAAAAGGTCAATTACATCCGTACTCAGATAACATATACGGAAAAAATCCTACATTACAAGATTCCATGAATTACCTCCCCACAAAATAAACTTTACAGTAGCAGATGACAAAATTAAAAAGCTTTTTTCAAACAGTCGAGAAATTCGGAGGCGAAGGGAAGAAGTCACCAACAAATTACTGGTCAAGACAAAGAAGATTAAAATTAATAGCAATAAAAAAAAAGGAAACTGTCGAAAAATTAACGACATTTAATTAATTATAAAATGACATTTGTAAAGTAAATGACTATTACAGAAAAAAGGAGACAATTTATATTTTTATTTTCGAAAAGAAAAAAGTAAGAAAAACACGAAATAATCTTATGTTTATGTTTTAGTAGATAAAGGAGTATATAAAATCTAAATAAATGAAAAATAATGTGGGAACTTAAAACGACACTTACTTATGAAAAGAAATGAAAACTGCACAGACTGTATCGTTGTACTAGGAAGCCAGAACACGTTATGCTCTTTGCTAATTAGAGCAAAAGTAACAAAAAGGGAGGAACGATTATAACAAAACGATAGGCTAATTTTGTAGAAGCTTTGCGCTAAGCTTTCTGTTGCCATTTAGGGGACGAGCAGAGCCGCCATTTCTGCACTGGAAAACATATGTCAGATCGCATGTTGTTTATATCAAAGCTGTTGGGTCGCTAGGTACGTTTTAATATGACAACTTAAATATCAACAATCAAACATTAGCGGCTGCCGGGTTAAAGTGGCCAGATCAATTATCATCCGAGATGCGTTGGCGGCTTGAAACAGCGACGAATGTATTTACTGTGTCTCTAATCCTCCTTCCCTCTTACTCTCCCCCTGTCTGTCTCTTTCTATCTCTTATTCCACCTCTCTCTCGCTTAGCCTTCAGCGAACAGTTTGAATTCAGTTTGGTGTTTACACTGTGTACGAAACAGTCGCACACGCCAGGCTCTTCGAGTTTTAAAATGTTTCTTCGGAAATTAATAAGTTATATGTTTCTATATATAAAGTAATGTGTTGTGATTTCATTACAAAGCCTTGATTTCCAGAAGTCGATGGTCCCATCCAGATGATTAATTCTCTGGAGAGAATTAATGAATCCAGCTTGATGAGGCCTAATGACGCCACCGTGCCACCTTCGAAATACTTAACCGGGTATAATTAACCCTTTCATGTAAATGATGAGCCTATCGTTCCAACTCGGGTAGCTGGGTACCGTGCCAGGACCTTAACAGCGCTTCAAAAACCGTCCCCACGGCGCGGATCACCAGGTCCACACATATATATATATAACATTATAAAGTAATTTATATATATATATATATATATATATGTATATATTCAGTATTTATTGCAACAGTGCTCAATATCTGAATAAGGCTTAGTAGTAGTAGTAGTAGTAGTAGTAGTAGTAGTAGTAGTAGTAGTAGCAGCAGCAGCAGCATTAACATATATTTAATGCAACTCAGCTGAACAGGACGTCTGTGTTTCATTCCCGGGAAAAAACAACCAGGCTAAGAGCGTGAATGTATGGTTTCCAAATGTTTTGATGTCTAAGTCGTCTATGCCTGAGGAAACTTTACAGCAACTTCCTTGGTGTTATTAACCACCAACAACTTATTTTCAATGAGCCAATTGGTATCAAGCCCTTTGTTCAGAGAGGATTTGCCCCTCTTCACATTTTAGTGGGTCAGATTAACAAAGGTGATCTTAATCTGACACATTGAACTTTAAATTATTCATCTATTCCATTTGTATTTCTTATCATATATATATATATATATATATATATATATATATATATATATATATACATATGTATATGTATATACAGAGAGACTTGAGACACTTGAGGAACGTGTCTTGTAAGGAAATCAAACACTACTATATATATATATATATATATATATATATATATATATATATATATATATATATATATATATATGTGTGTGTGTGTGTGTGTGTGTGGGGGGGGTGTTTAGAGTTACAACATTTCTGTAAATGAAGACTCGTGTGTCTATGCGTAAACACAATAGTTTTATACCGATGGTTTGCTATTAATTAAAAACAACTTGATATGTGACCGATATCTTAGAACAACCTGGTGTCATATGTTTTCTGGCAATATTCATACGTGCATATCCAGCATAAATCTGATAAGATTTGAACCCGACTGAATATTTAGTAAAACTGGTTAGATCATTCTACTGCTCCAGAATGTACCTGACTTATGATGTGAATCAGACATGTCTTAAGATGCATTACTGCTTTCACATCGGGAAAGGTGCCGCAGTGAGCACTCTTCCTTGCCTTGTACTGAACTGACTTTGCAATCGAGTAGCGGCTTATTTCCTCCTCTCCCTACAACCTCTTTCTCACAGAAGAGACTTTGCTAGTCTCTCTCTACTCTATCGTTATTTCTATTCAGGTGCTCGGCTGAGCTTCAATCTTTGTTTCCTTTGTTTCACAGCAAGAACATGTTCTTATTACCACAAGGGAAAAAGACTTTCCTTTTTTTCTCTATTGTCTAGCGCCAGGCGGAATTTTCATAGACACAACTTCTTTACAAGGGATTCTCGCCCGTGTAACACATCACCGTGAGACTGCTTCCATGCTCATTACAACTTTGTCGTCTCAAAATCCAATGCCAACAGATTATTGTCATTAACCTCCCCATTGATAAATGTTAGTTATCCCATAGTGTTCCTTATCTCCGACAGCCTTGTAACTGTCGCTTCCCTTATTTTGCCCTTTATTCTTCACATTCCATGAGCGATGTTTCTTATAAATGGGAAATAATTGCTGTTTTCTGAGTCGGAATCTATCCATTTAACACTTATCGTTAGCTAGTTTTTGACCTTCAAGTAGTATCTTTAGTCTTTAGCTCTTTACAGCAAGTAGCTTCATGCCTTGTCTGGAGCGATTTCCATAAAAAAAAATCTTCGGTTGATAATCAGTTTGGCTCATAAACACTATCCTCGAGTGGCTCTTGACCTTGATAATTCAAATCCCAATAGTAAAATAATCTTTAAAGTTACCAACCACCTTGAATAGGTTTGCTAGTCTTCAATAATCTAAAAATATTCTTTTCATGTTTCCATATTAAGTTGATGCAGGTTTTATCAGATCGTATTCCGTAAGAAATCAATAATATTAAAACTTTAAGCCTTTTCTCAAAATTTAAATAATTTATTTCGGTGTTTCTTTTTAATTTTCAGAATCTGCAAGCATATTTTAGTCATTTATTTGGGGTGGATTTGGGCAGTCAGAATTAATTTTAATAAAATCTAAAAATTATTTTAAAAAATGAATAATATTTGATTTCTATCGAAATTTCTTGCGCTTTTCTTCTATCGTGTCTGTGACGGAAACGGCCCAAAAAATCTATAACGACGAGGATCTGTTCATGAAGCGTATTTAGAAATTCTTGTCAAACGAAATTACCTGATCGCTCGGCTCCAAGCCGGTGTAAAGATTAAACGAACCTGTCTCTTGTAGTCTGCGTCAGAAACCTATTGAGACGAAATGCGATAGTTAGCAGGGCGGACGAAAGGTTTCCCTCAAAAGTACAGAACATTTTCATAAGATGTTACCAGAAGATTCAGAACTCTACCAAGATATACTAATTTTATATGTTCACTTACGATAGTTTTGTAAATCGTAATTCACTTGTGTCGTCGTTCACCACTCAGACGCCGATGTTGATTTAAAAAAAGGTTTATTTAAAAAAGAGGCAGTCATAAAAATACACGAGAGCGATGGGTTACCGTCACACGTACGATGGAGAGAGAGAGAGAGAGAGAGAGAGAGAGAGAGAAAAAAAAAAGACATTTAGATACACGGATAGCTTGTCTCGTTACACCCGGCCAGACACTGCTCGCACTACTCTTTGGGAACAGTATCCCAGATATGTCTTTCCTCCTTGAAATCTCGCTAGCTAAAAGACAGAAAATCTTCGTGCGGAAATCACTAGGTTTCTCGACTTCCGTAGGGGGTCACCTCTGACCGTTAAGGTGGCAATTAAACTTTTTCATTCAAACACGGCCATCGTTATGTAACACTAGCACGCCTAATGTGTCTTCGGTATATCATAAAACTACACCCGGTTGTAGTACAATTACTTCTAAGTAGACCCTGACCCTGACTTATAGTGTTAGATACTGTAATTAAGGGAGAGAACGAATTGTCTGTCCTTCGTCGGTCGAGTCGCGGGTATACTATAAGAGCCGAAAGCGCGGAAGTGATTCCACTTTCTGTCTCTCTCTTTATTTCTTTGTCTTTGATTTCAGTGGAGACGGACGCGTCTTCTGACGCCCAGTGTCTAGAGCGTTCGGGATGCCTTTAACAACTACGATCACTGTTTTCGTTTTTCATAATAAACGCTCTGAATCGTATTATAAAAGGCGTCATTGTTTATTTGACGGTATTTCTTTGTTGGTCGACAAGCGCCTACATACTTAATTCAAGATGTCATATCGGGAAACGTCAAATTATTACTGTTCCATCATAATTACACTCTTTATCAGACGAAAGCAGAGTCAGAGTAAATCAGGCGGGCAATTCGCGTATGGCTAACAGCGTCTCAATAATTCGGGACCTAGCTGCTGCTGCTATCGTCCGTGATGAACGAGTACCTATTGACTGGGATGATCGTTTTATTGACAATCTGTACAAAGGTAAAACTGATGCTCTTATCGTGGCCTGAAGTTAACCTAACAAGTTATAAACATTCTGGAGAGTCGCTGGTCTCATTCTGCAGCAGGTGTCGATTGATGATTCTCAGTTGGGTTTTGTGTCAGACAGAGGTACAACTGATGCCATTTTCGTGGTGCGACAGATACAGAAGAAACAATCAAGAAAACTATTTACATTACGTTTGCAGATCTGGAAACGCCTTTGACTATGCACCTTGCCAAGCTATTTGATGAGCAATGAGGAAACTGGGAGTGGACGAGTGGATTGTACGTCTCGTTCAAGGAGTGTACGCTAATACTCGGAGACATCTACAGTGATGGGGTTCATGTGAGAATATGGGTTCATTAGTGTTCCGTACTCAGCCCCTTGCTTTTAATGATCAAGGTTGTGCCACAGGAATTTCGCCCTGGTTTCCCATGGGAGCATCTTTATGCTGATTATTGTATTATCATAGCGGGATCATTTGAGACATGTTCTTGGAAGCTTTTGGTATGGAAATAAGCTACGGAACAAGAGGGACTTAGGGTAAATGCAAGAAAGGGCAAAATGATGAGCGGTGGTGCAAGTCTTGATCTTCTTGAGATTTCATGCAGATTTCCGTTTAGTGTCTGCCGCACAAGTGTTAGCAGCAATACCTTTTTCAGATAGCCAAGGTGTTAGGGATAAGCAAGTCCCTTTGATGATAGACTAACAAGCAGATTTCCAAGATAGCCTTTATCCATTATCAGTAGTAGCTTTCTTTTTTGCTATCTTGGAAACATGCTATCAGCTTCTGGGAGTTGTGTACTGGCCACCAAAATACGAGCCAAAATTGCATGGAAGACCTTCAGCCTCTACTCACCTCACGTCACTTCTCGTACACGACTCGTGGCTATGCTTATAGCTCTATGCTCGCTGTGCAATACTTCATGCAAGTGAAACCTATACATTTGGCCAGAGAAAACCTGCAATAATTGCAACGCAACGAAAGGGCATCGATTATACTAAATTGGCATATGAAGCCAGAATATGTGGCAGCTTCACGGTTATAACAGCTTGATCCCACGGACATTGCTATCATTAATACAGTGAGAAGGCTCCGTTTGTATTGACACGTGGAACACTCGAGTTGTGACATACAGGAAAGGCGATAGAAGCCAACCTTAGTTGCCTTGAGAGAACTGATGCAGAGAGATCGCATAGTGCGGACGATCTCTGCAGTCGATAGAGTTTGTTAAATGTGCGGAGTTAGATCTGGGATGCGTGCAGTTAGTCAGCTTCCTGAACGTGGCCTCACCAATATGGATGATGCCCCTTGACCTGAACGTTAATAAAACAAGAACCGATGATGATGATGATGATGATGATGATGATGATGATGATGATGATGATGATGAGACAATTATTAATTGAAACAAATTCTTAAATTTATAAAATAATTGAACGTAAATAGCATCGAATATTGTTAATGTTTTAATACAATAATTACAAGATTTGCTAAGAATTTTATAGTCAGTTTAGATTATTTTCTATTCCTCAGTTTAATTCTCTATATTCTCTACTATTAATGAAATACTAAAATGACCGACTTCTTCGCGAATAAGCCGAAATCCTAGTGCATTTGATTTTGTAATTAAATTAAGATTTGTTTAATTTCCGTAAATATTCGATGAGTACAAAATATAAAATAATACGGTTGTTATCACCTCTGTATTAATGGGTGACGTCACAAAACAGTGACGGCATCGAGTGTGACACAGACACAACAATCTAGGTCCACGGAATGTTAGCAGTAGACTAGACACCCCGGTATCTTAACATTCGGATCACGATTCATATAGAATAAATGTCATTAGAGATCTCTCCCCTCGTTTCTCATTCTAGTTTTATGAAAAACGTATGTCGACTTTTGTGACGTAATCTAATGTATACGGTTATCTCCCATTTCTGTTTTAATGGATGACGTCATATTTACATTTTTCAAATTTTATATACTCATTTTTATTTTTTAGACTAATAAGCAGGGATCTATACAATCCACTACTTTTGGAGCTGACTTAACTCACGCTCCCTATGTTTACAAAGTAGCCGCTCCAGCTCAATTTTGTTAACAAAAAGAAGCAGCTCTTTTTCGGCGCTCCAAAGTGAAAATATAACTTTTTTTTTATAAACGTTCTATTTCGCCATTGAGAGGCCAAAAGTGTATGGGCATCAAAAGATCCCCCCAAAATCGGTGGAGATCTTACTTTAAGTGTAAGACTGTAAGAAAATATTTCCACAGTAGGATCGTTGACCAACAAATAAATTTATACATAAACTCCATGGATGATAAAACCAAAAACCAAACCGATAACAAAAATGACACTTTCCGCCTATTCTACAAAAACAAAAGAACTCTAATTGCAAACTTGACGAAAAAGCAATAAGTAACCTAATACAAATATACAATAAACCTATCAAACAACATCATATAATAAAACTAATAATCTATTACACAAAATTCAAAACGTCAAATTTAACAATAAAAGATAATAACAGCATTAACTCAACTCTAAGCAGAACGAACGCACTATATAAGTTCACATGTCTCTTTGATGAATGTTTTCCTACAAACCAAACAGAAGAAATATATAGTACCTATATTGGCCACACAACAACTCTCTCCCGACGTCTTACCTATCATAAATCCGACACCAGCGTCATTCAACGCCACATCACTTCACACAACAAAACACTACAGTCGGTGGATATACAAAATACTAACAGCTAACACCAAAATTATACATAAAAATAATTGCATACGTCGACTAAAAATACTAGAAGCTATATTTATTAAAAAGAAACAACCTAATATTACCAAAATAGTTCTTTTTCATACCGGTACTAACATATTAAACGTATTTCATAGTTTGAAATGATAAAGTAAATGCTACGAGTAAAATAAAATAAATAAATAAAACATAAAAAATAAAATAATATAACTAAACAAAAGTAATAAATACACAAATAAAAATATAAATAATATACTTAGCCACATTCCTTTACGGTTATAACAGCTTCGTCCCACGGACATTGCTATCATTAATACAGTTATTAGGCCCTGTTTGTATTGACACGTGGAACACTCGAGTATTGGCATCAAGATAGGCGAGAGAAGCCAACCTAAGTTGGCTTGAAGGAACTGATGAAGAAATATCGCATAGTGTGGAAGATCTCTGCAGTCGATAGAGTTTGTTAAAGGTGTGGAGTTAGATCTGCCAAGCGTGCAGCTAGCCATCTTCCGGGACGTGGGCTCACCAGTATGGATGTGCCCCTCGACCGGCACGTTAATAAAACAAGAACCGATGATGATGATGATGATGATGATGATGATGATGATGATGATGATGATGATGATGATGATGATTCAATTATTAATTGAAACAAATTCTTAAATTTATAAAATAATTGAACTTAAATAGCATCGAAAATTGTTAATGTTTTTAATACATGAAGTTTTGCTAAGAATTTTATAGTCAGTTTAGATGACTTTCCATTCGTCATTTTCATTCTCTATTTTCTCTATTATTAATGAAATACTAAAATGACCGACTTCTTCGCGAATAAGCCGAAATCCTGATGCATTTGATTTTGTAATTAAATTAAGGTATTTTAAATTTCGTTTTATTTTACTCTGAGACATTCTCTTTATTTCCATAAATATTCGATGAGTACAAAATATAAAATAATACGGTTGTTATCATCCCTGTATAATGGATGACGTCACAAAACAATGACGTCACCGAGTGTATAGGTAGACAAGCAAACAAACAAAACAATCTAGATCCACGGAATGTTAGCAGTAGACTAGATACCCCGGTATCTTAACTTTCGGATCACGATTCATGTAGAATAAATGTCATTAAAGATCACTTCCTTCGTCTCTCATTTTACTTTTATGAAACGTAAGTCGACTTTTGTGACGCAATCTAATGTGTACGGTTATCTTCCATTTCTGTTTTAATGGATGACGTCATATTTCAAGTTTTCAGATTTTATATACTCATTTTTATTTTTAGACTAATGGGCAGGGATTTACACGATCCACTACTTTTTGGGGTTCATGCCCCCACTCACATGACCAATATTAGAGCTGATTCAACTAACGCTCCTCATTTTCACAAAATAGCCGCTGCAGCTCAATTTTTCAAAAAATCGGCTTGTTTTCGGCGCTCCAAATTGAAAATATAACTTTTTTCATAAAAGTTCTATTTAACCAATAAGAGGCCAACAGAATATGGGCATCAAAAGATCCCAAGAAAATGGGTGGAGATGTAACTTTAAGTGTAAGCTTGTAAGAAAATATTTCCCTAATAGAATCATTGATCAACAAATAAATGTATATATATATAAAATCCATGGGTGATAAAACCAAAAACAAAACCTATAACAAAAATGACACTTTCCGCCTATTCTACAAAAACAAAATAACCCTAATTACAAACTTGACGAAAACGCAATAAATAACCTAATACAAATATACACTAAACCTATCGAACAACATCAGAAAATAAAACTACTAATCTATTACACAACATTCAAAATGTCAAATGTAATAATAAAAAATAATAACAGCATTAACTCAGCTCTAAGCATAACAAATGCTCTATATACGTTCACATGTCCCTTTGAGGAATGTTTTCCTACAAACTAAACAGAAGAAATATATAGTGCCTATATTGGCCACACAACAACTCTCTCCCGACGTCCTACCTATCATAAATCCGACACCAGCGTCATTCAACGTCACATCACTTAACACAACAAAACACTACAGTCGGCGGATATACGAAAAATACTAACAGCTAACACCAAAATTATGCATAAAAATAAATGCATTGATTAAAAATACTAGAAGCTATATTTGTTAAAAAGTAACATGCCAGTATTAACAAAATAGTTTTTTAATACCAGTATTAACATATAAAACGTATTCCATAATTTGAAAAGATAAAGTAAATGATATGAGTAAAATAAAATAAATAAATAAATAAATAAAATGTAAAAAATAAAATAATATAACTAAACAAAAGTAATAATACACAAATAAAAAGATAAATAATAGACTTAGCCACATCCCTTTCCTTTCTTTAACTTTTTCCTCTCCTCCTACAAAAAAAACGGTCAAGAAAATTATTTAAAGAAACACAACTCTTCTAAGTCTTATCCTCAAGTGGCCCCAAGCCTTGGTAAGCGGTGATCCTTTAGTAAAAAAGTAAATCCCAATGGTCGTTTATTGGTACGTTATGTTAAGCGACCGCAAACAATGCTCACTTTTCATATAATACTTCAAATCAGCTGCTCCTGGTGCTATATAATAAAGTTAATGAAAAAGCCTATCCAAGGTCCCAGTACTCTCCGTATCTTCCTTGACCTTTGAATACCTTCCTGTGTATTACGAACCACCACATATGTTTGTGAGTGTGTGTCTTTTGGGGAGGGGTCAGATTATGTGATACATTATAAAACATCTGTTTCAGTAAACGATATTTGTTTATATCTATTATATATATTTGTACATGTCTGTATGAATTAAAATGATCATATATATTCAACACGATTTGTTGTTGTTGTCGATCACTCTACGCCGTTTGCTGTGAATACTCGCCGACTTGGTATTTACAAAGTTAAATTCCTCCTAAATTCTAAGCTAATTTTTGGTGGCCAACTGATAACTCTCCTGATTTCGAATCAGTGGCGATTTGTGATCGCAGTTCGCGCCTGTCGACCGTCGAGGATTAGCTTCCTGCACTAAAGATTGCATGTAGGTAATAGATAATTAATATTTATTTATAAATATTATATATATATATATATATATATATATATATATATATATATATATATATATATATGCGGTTTCAGAAATTTTAACTTAAAACACATTATCTTATTTAAATTATTAACGTTTTAGAAATATAATGCTAAAGTTATGTTTGAAGTCAGGGCGAAAATTCAAAACAGTCTGTAATATTTCATTCTGATCGTCTACAGGTTTCAACATAGGACAGACCTCTTCACACTATCAAATATGTTATCTTAAGAGAATATACATACATATATATATATATATATATATATATATATATATATATATAATTAACTTGTTACAAATATCCAGGGGGTATGAATCCGAAGGAATTTGAATTCCTTCGCCAGCCGGATGAATTAGTCGCTATTTGCACCAATGAAACAAAACTTGTTTTGTCGCAACTGATGGAATAAAATCATTAAAAATATATATATATATATATATATATATATATATATATATATATATATATATATTTAATTCAGTAGGAGAAACAAGTTATGACATAATTAATATTTTATGATCATGCTCAAAAAACTAACACTCAAACATTGTTCTCCATATGTACACATGTTTCACAAAATCGTTATGATCACTATTAGACTGGGGTAAAACTTGACGAATTTATAATGTTCTTTTCTAGCACATATTTTTTATCAATTCCAATTCAGATAATTTCCAGTGGAAATATTTGTAATAAGTTTAATGAAAAAAACATTCTCGATGGATGGATTTGATACAATATTCGTTTCTATAATTACAAATATAACCATTATAAGGGGCAATAGGTTTACCTTTTCCCTGTAATACCATATTGAACTGTATCCATAAAGGATAAGAAAGGAGTTTAGAATGTGAAATTAAATTATACCAAATCTTACTAAATAAATGTATGAGTGTTATTTATCTTTATCAAAAAGTGAAGCTGCAAGCACGGTAATCAAATGAGTGGGATTGAGGCATGAAAAAAACTTCCAATTTCAATTTCGAATCTTAAAAGATGAATCATTACGAATGATGTAAATCTCGTGAATAATCTCATGAACGTTCAACTGATCCGAATTGACGGCTCAAAATCTTAGGTCAATATCAACTTTGCTGATGATATTGCTTTCGTAAAATTAGGTAAATCTTCATGGCTGATTTCTCTCTCAGATACTGAAGTCATAATTACTGAAGCTGGATGTATTGAACATAATCGTATTTTATTTCACGTTATAGTTTAATTAGGCATATATATATATATATATATATATATATATATATATATATATATATATATATATATATAAAGAACAGGAATATATAGATATAATGTATGTCTTTTAAAGTAGAACCTATCATAACAGATTGATGCTCGATATACGAGATAGAGCAATTATATAAACAAGTAAAGTACTTTTGATAATTTCCCTTAACAACTTATCTGTTTGTATTCCTCTGACAATAAGATTTCATTCTTTGAAAAGCCATGGTTTAAGGAGGAAAAATAAATTCCTTTCATTTGGAACCTTTTGCTTTGAACAACTTACTACTAAGTAGATATTGTATTTTGTACAATTTTTATTCTCATCTTTTACTTGTTTATATATATATATTTATATATTTATATATATGTATATATATACACACACACACACACACACATATATATATATATATATATATATATATATATATATATATATATATATTGTGTGTGTGTTTAGGCAGCATTTTTTCATTTAAGCAAACATTGTAAAAAATAACAATTCTTCTGTTTAGTTCTACTTTTTTATTTTTTCTAATTCTTTTAATGATCTTTTTGTGTTGAAATAAAAATAATACATGTATGTTCCATATGTATTGCGAATATTTTTGATTATTCGTCGAATCATCTTCAGGTGTCAAGAGCAAATGAACAAAAAAGCTTTTAAATTATTAACGTCTTTCCTCAGATAATGTGTGACGATTCTTCACGTGCACGTTTCTAGGCTATCTCTTGAAATTTCCTCTATTTTTCCAGTTTTGTTGTTCATTTCGTCTTGTCACAAAGATGATTTTTGATTGAAGATGTAGTGTAATTAATAGACAATAGGAATAGTGTCAAAAGGAATTACTAACGGTGATAGATAAAAAGGCCAACCGAATAAGAACAGTTCCCGGTATAAATAGGTTGTCGTGAAAGTGAAATTGGGTGTGACTTCCTGTGTAAATCACTGTGTTTTGGAGAAGCTGATGAATCGGAAAAATGTAAGAAAATTTGAAAGAGAACTAAACGAACGCATATTTTCTAGAAAAACGCATATGGAATTGGCCTGGGTATCTGGCGGAACACATTAGCATAGGCACTTTTTGATTCGAAAACGATAATGGTCGATAGAATAAAGGACAAACTGACTTTACTTAATTATGTATATATATATATATATTAGTGCGTTTACAACTAAGTCATTTATGTTTAGTTTTAACTGCTAGTAATTTATTGTTTTAATAGAGCGTCTGTAGTTGTAAGATGTTACATATTAACGTGATTACGTGCAATGCGCGTACAAAATTCAAAATAATGTTGTTTAACGGATAAGAATTTGTTAATAGGAATTACTACACTAGACACTTCAGAATTGTTTGACTTATGTCGTAATTAATATTATTAATTGTGAGATGTCTTATTTCAATGTAACTGACTTTAAGGATATAGTCGTATCATGTTGTCTAGTTTTTATGTTATTAACTTAAATGTGTCTATATTTAGAAAGGAACAGTCATGTTTCTAGATGTGATTGCAAATTGAACTAGGAGAGATGTCAGGTAACCCTACAGGAAAGTGTTGTAGTAGTAAAAAAAAATATATATATATATGGGGTAAGGTACACGATAATTCATGAAAATGAAGTGTCGTGATGGACAAAATGTGTGAAAAGATGACAAACGAAAAACAAGTCCAAGTGCAGGAGAAAAACAAAAACAATAGTTTTTTTACCGGTTTCGTTCGTGGATAACGTCTTCAGAAAATGTTCGAAACCGGTCAAAAATTTCTTTTTTTTGTTTTTCTCCTGCACTTTGACTTGTTTTCCGTTTGTCATCTTTTCACACACATATATATATATATATATATATATATATATATATATATATATATATATATATATATATATATATACATATGTAAATATGAAGGTGAGAATTCCGAGGCAGAGGCAATGCAATGCTGAACAAAATACCGGAAGGTGGAATAGGAATGAACAAAAATAAATTAGATTAGATTCGCGTAATTGCATATATATATATATATATATATATTTATATATATATATATATATATATATATATATATATATATATATATATATATATATATATATATATATATATATATATGCAATTCTGCGAAACTAATGGTTTTGTACGTCTTTTATGTCTCCTTACAAAAATAAGAATCAAGATATAATGCTACTAAACCTTATTTCTAGAATTTTCTTTTCAATTTGGATCAGAATTTGATTAGTGAAATACTGAAAAGCTTGCTTAATTGGTGTCTAATTACTACAGATTAAATATAAGGCTAATTAAGAAAAATAGTTTAAAATGCTAAGTGGTGTCCAAGTTATTTCAAATTAATTAAAAAAACAGCCTTGAAAACACTAAAAAACATAAATTTAGGGAATAATTATTAAGAGATGTGTTCTATTGTTAACATTTCACGAGAATTGGAGGTATCTGCCTTTCACGAAGGGCTTTAACTTCTTTTTCGCCTCCTTTGCACACAACTAAATCGAACTAAATATAACTCACAGTAGTCCTTATACGTCTAGCAGCTCTGTCTAAAGAATATATATATATATATATATATATATATATATATATATATATATATATATATATATATATATATATATATATATTAATATAGTAAAATTGAAATTCAGCACAATAGATGTGGGCAGAATGTAACTTCTGCAATATTCTGATAGTGTTAAGGTACAAAAACGTCCCCTAATTTACAGAAAACAAATTACTATTCTCCGGTCATTTTTTGGCACTTTTTATAACTTAATTTTGAAGTTATAACAACTTTTAAAATTAACAGATAGTAAAAATACTTATGTTTTCAAATAATAAAATCTGTGCTTTTATAAACAGTTATTCTTGTTTATTTCAAATTAAACATTTACAATTGAATAAACAATACACTTTTTAAAAATTTGTTTTCTCTCTTAATTTGACACCGTTCGATTTTGGTGGAATTTTTATCGTATCGTTCGATTTTAGAGGATATACTGTGTTATTATCAATAGAATGCATTGCATATAGGAATAAGTGTTACCGGTATTTTTATATATATTTCATTGAGAGCATTAGCCATCAAAAATCAGATACCATAACAACCCGGAGATGGTTGGCAAGTCATTGGTTAATCGCCAATCATAATGTATTTGCGAACGGGCAATTCCATTACACACCAAAATAAGAGAACGTTTAATTTTAATGTTAACTGTGCAGTAAATGTTCAAACAGAACGAATGTTGGGATCATTGTTTGAACGTTCCCACGTAAAGTTAGATAAACTAATATGAATAATACATTGGTGGTAATTGGAAATCTAAGGTATGAAATCAGACTTTGGTCAATTAGTACCATTTCATTCCATCGACATTTGCACATTTTATTTGATTGAAAAATTAATTCTCCGAATAGAACAGATTTTCACTACTTTTATGTCCCCTTACAAACACTGATATCAAGATATGATACTAGACAACATCATTTCTGGAATCCTTATTCCAATTTTGATCAAAATCCATTACATTACTTTTACTTTAGAAAATGTCTAAAATTTCAGACCTAAGGTTATATAAAGAAATTGGAATTCAGAGAATCTTACTTAATTTGTGTTTAATGACACAATAATACAGATCAAATTTAATGCAAATCTGAAATATTTGAAATTTCAAATGAGGGGTTGTGGGGATGGGTGGTCCTATTAAAACAGTGGAAATCGACGCAAGTTAATTAATACATCGAATGCATCACCGCGGAAGATATTTAAATGGCCAGTGGGTTCTTGGTATGGTCGAAGGAGAGAAAAATCTGACAATTATGGTGCTTGTGGAGAATAAAGATGCAGCGACTCGTTTACCCAATCATTGGCTGGGGCGTTCGGCCAGGAACTCGCATCGTGACCGATGGGTGGCGAGCCTTTAATGCGATGAGGGGGAACAAAACAAAATAATTTTGCAAGTCATTGACAAGAATTTGGCGCTATCGTATAAAAAAAAACAATTTCTTCAGTAATATACTATATGGGATACGGCATTACTATGAGTAAAAATTAAATTATATTTTTTATTCTGAAGAAAACATAAATTATTGTTTATCAAAACAAAGATTGTATCATTTGAAAAATTAAATAAAAGAGTTTATTTTTTGTTTAATTATACATTTTTATTCTGAAGAATAACAAAAATACTGTTCACAAAAAATACAGATTTTAATGTTTTTAAAATTTGAAAAAACAAACTTTTATTGTTTGTTAAATTTTAAATAACTGTTTGTTATATTTCAAACTAATTCATAAAAATACTTTTTTTAAAGATCATAGCGACATCGTCTGTTTATATTGGGAACTGTATTTTGCGTTGAAACTTAGTGCATTGGGCCGGTGCCTTTTGCTTATCAATTTTACACATTTCAGACTGATTTTGGAATTTCAACTATTTATTAATAAGCTTTTTTCAAATTACCTCTGATTCACAAAACAATCCAATAAATACAGTAGATACAAATTCATAGAAGATACCAAAACTGGGTGTAGTACGATTGGACTGGGTTGGATAAATGGAAAGGTAAAACGATATTTTCTACATAACGTTAACATTTATCAGAGGAGTGGGGTATTCCATTAGTATTTCACAATTACAGGCACTTCAAAGTGAAAAAGTACCCAATGATAAGTGTTATATGGGGAGATTCCGACCCAAAAAACAGCAATTCTTCCCATTTTTGTCAGAAACATCACTCATGCAATGTGAGGACTAAAGGACAAAGTAATGGAAGCGAGAGTTGCTGGGCTGCCGAGTTAAGGCGACGTATTCGGATATTACGTCACGGAGAGGAAGTAAGAAATTAGACGTGGCAAAAAGAGAAAAATATATATATCTATGCGATGACTGTTTTTGGACACTATTATTTCGTTCGCCCTTTTTGGGAGATGACGAAGGGAAAGAAGAAATAAAGAGAATGCCTTATTGAGAAGCAAATGTGTTGTTGTTTTTTCATTTATTTTGTGTCATTATGACAGCTACAATAAGAGAAGAAGCCGCAGAAACTTCAACTGCTACATCATTACTATGATCACCTTTGCAACTAGACGCCACCATCCAATGAGTCAACTATGTACGTGTCCAAGAGACGAATAGCTGTTTCCGTCGACGAAGAAGATAGTTATCAATGAGTGAGAATCAAATAAATGCTCCAGGCTTTCATCTAGTTGCTAGTATGAATAGAATTAACTTTGCCAAAGAACAAGAACACTTAATTGAGAAAGGGTGTTCCCGCCATTAAGGAAAACAATAAAAACACTCAATTAAGTACTCGTTACATATGACTTCGTATTGTTTCATAAAACAGATGCGTAATTTGTTCTCTGTAGACTGTTTTTTCGCTAATATCCTGGTTGCAAATAAATTGGCTGTCCTTTTTTATTTCAGGAAGAAAATAAGTAAACGAATAAACAAATTTAATTTCAATATGTCTCTTGTTTCCGGACCGATATGAACAGGACTTACTGTTTTCACAACTTCGCGCTATTGAGTGCTTTTCTTTTAGATATAACTGGCAGGGCAACCCGGCGTTGTCCGGCCCCATAAAAATACAAACTAGAAAAAGTTAAAAAGTGCGTGTACCATCGTTATATTAAAACTTCTATCTCTCCACCTCCTTCAATCAGTATCTCTATATTTCTGGCTGCCTCTTCCCGTTTCCCACACCATTGTTCCTATCCCTCTTTATCCCTGGGAAATTAGCTCATTCCTGTTTCTCTCTTTCTCTCTCTCGCTCTCTCTCTCTCTCTCTCTCTCTCTCATCTCGCTTGTTTTAATGTATTGAGAAAAAATAATGAAAGTCATTCAACTCTCCTTTATATTATAGAAGATAATATTAAAAAGGCTGAAAAACCGACCACCTTTCCGACGAGATCTGGAACACATAGCCGCCAAAGAAAAAATATTCTTTTTTAAATTTTAGATATTATTGAACCAAAGAAACGCTGATCAAGAATACACCAACTGTGTAGGTGTTTGTTTAGTAGTTTTTGACTTTTAGCTGGACATACACACAGACACATACAGGCAACTGCTCTTTATAAAATAGGCTAGCTGTACCAATCCGGCGTTGCCCGGGATCTATTACGTTTCAATTATGTTTTCTGAATATGTCTATGTTCTATCACGAGGCTTTTTTGCCAGGTTCAGTATCTAAACTAAAATAAGGAAACAAGAAACGCTAACTTTAACTATGCTGATTTTTCTGTCTCGCTGTTTATTCTATTATGTCTCCCTATTAGCAAAGAAAGGCAAACCGCGAAAGACAAAGAAAGAGCGGAAGGGAAAAAGACATAAAGAGAAAGAAATATAGACGGAGAGAGGAACGTTGAGATTAGAGGATCTATTCGAAAGCGTCCAAGACGTTATCCGTTCATCAGTGAATCGCGAAATGTTGAAGAGCGGCCGTAGAGATGCATATATCGATACGCGTGCTATGGCGAAGTATGGGTAGGAGGGGGAAGAAAATGTGGAAAGCAAGAGTTATGTATTGTCAGATGGAGGCGCCAATACGTCTTTTTAGGGTAAATGCCATGGGAGCCGTTCGCTACAAACAATTGAGATAAAGAAACAAACCGAAACTCCACACGATGAAGAAAAGGCAGATGCAAAATTTCAAGTACTGGAAATTACTGACGTGATTACATAGAGGAGAATCTGATAGCAATATAAGAATATTAACCTGAAAACATGACCACTAGCGGTTTATCTAGCTTTGTCTCTTTACACTTTCTCTCTCTCTTTTATTTCTTGCTCTCTCTCTTTTATTCCTTTCTCTCTCTCTTTCTCCCCCTCTTCATTTCTCTCTCTCTGTCTCTCCCTATATATATATATATATATATATATATATATATATATATATATATATATATATAAGTTGAAGGCGGTGATAATGCAGTTTGGTAAAAAAAAACATCGTTACATATGGGACAAGGTAAACAAAATAAATGGCAGTATTGGTAAATTCAATAATTTTCAATTAAATATTTCATTTACGAACGTTATGTGCCTAAACAGGATGATGTGGGTGATGTCAAGAATTTTATTATCTTTTCTGAATAGGAGGTTTAATTCTAAAATATGAAAAATATGACACCACCCATACAATCATTGTTCGACACATTACGTTGGTAAATAAATATTTAATTGAGAATTATTGAATTTTTTAATATCGTCATTGTTTTTACTTTGTCTGGCATAATACGGTATTTTCTACCAAAGTTAATGATCTTTGCCTTTAAAAATTAAACTTATATATATATATATATATATATATATATATATATATATATATATATATATATATATATATATATATACTAGTAGAATAGCCGTTATCGCACAAGTATAATTATAAAAAAATGTATATATAAATGTATAAATGTATATATAAAAAATGTAGCATGAGTTATAAATTTGAATATTTCTTCTTTCTTTGGTGAGAATGGTACGGTTTCAGTGGCACTCCGTAATTGTCGAATTTTAAAAAAATATGTTTTTTCTTTTTTAGAGGGTACGGTTTCGGTATACCTCACCCCCATAAATGGCAAGTTTACAAAAAATAATATATAAATGATGTGCCAACGTTACTAACACTGTTGCCTAGAATACATATTCCATAATTCATAATGGCGGCTTCAATTCCTCATTCAGTAAAACTCCTTCATTTGCTACAAAAAAGTTAAACTACAATAATTCCCTTTTTACAAAAATATTACTTTTAGCAAATACTATATTTCTTTATATATAAACCATGTTCAATCATTGATGTACAAAACGAACGCTCACTCAATTTCACTGCAGTATCGCAACTGAGATAGGAATATCAGTATGAATGTCGAATACACAGACAGTTGCTACGGTTGAGATTAAAGCTATTCTCATTTCGGAATAACAGTTTCCATTTACATAGTCTCTCATTTTGCCAAGTCATACTCAATGGATAATCGGAAAAATACAATAACACTGATTTATAATTATAAGTTAAAAGTAGGTATCCTAACCGAAAATTATGGAAAATTATCGAGTAGAATTTTAATTAAAAATGTTTTTCCGATTCTGATAATACATATAAAAGAAATCGGAAGTTGAACTTCCGTCTAGATTTTGACCTTGATATCGCTTTCCATTGACAAAATCAATGTCATGTTAAATACGGGATTTCATTTACTACAATATTGGTCATACAGCGAGTCCTTACGATGAACTCAACCGAATTTATCTCCATGTCTTTCAAGTTTTCTGACATTAACCTTTGACTTAGTTAGACATATTTAGATTAAGATTAGTGACGAATGGTTAAGCAATGTGGACGTTAGATTGTGCATAAACAAACAAACAAGCAAACTCTATCGAAAACATAACCTCTTCCTAGTTGACGGAGATAATATATCATAGTACTTAGCTTAACACTTTACTGTAGTTTCATCACATCACTCATAATCAGAAATGCATTCGATTGGTTTCACTGTTTAGATGCCAGTCGGATACACTTTTTATGACTGTGAGACCATGAAACTGCAGTAATATGTTAAGTTATTTTTTAACATATAATATTGATACAGCTTAATCTCATAGGATATCAAACCCTTTTTTGTGCCAAATCTGATGTCCTAATTCGGTTCAGTTCCGATTATTAGAGTTGTGTTTTTCTTCTTCGTTTTCTTATAATATATGTATAATATAGTAGAGTGTAGTAAATACAATTTGTTCTAACGTTAACTAGGTTGTCGGCTGCGTCGTCAAGTCGATGCTGATCGCTTCGTAATATGCATACGAGCTACTTTCCGGTAATAACGTAAAAAAGAAAAACGTGGCGAAAAGCAGATAAAAATTGCAAGTTAATACGCTACCATGAAACTCTTTTTTTTATTGATTGTGTCTGTGTGTTCATATATTTATTTCTTTTTTTGTTTTATTTTATAAACTCCATTGTGGATTCCTCCCCGAAGATCCAGTAGACTCTGCATCTTTCCAGTTGAGGTCTGATTGGTACTCAACCTCCTCGGTTTTTCCATCCTGCTTCATTCTTCACGAGCATTTTGTGTTTTACCAACTGAGGCTTCTGTCAGTCTCAATGTTTCATTTTACTTCTGCTTAATCAAGGGGTCCCTTCCTGGGGCTAACACTTGATCACTATATGAGATACATAGATACCCGTATATTCTATTAAAATTCTCCTTTATTTCTCAAACATTGAGTTAGTAAAACAGTTAAGAATAATAAATGTATTCTCTCCCCAACTGACCAATCAAGTATGTCATAGTATATCTTTCTAATGGTCTGTTGGTCTTACCGGATTCCAGGACAAGAATTCATCTAGTCTGGTGGAGTATCCAGCTACGTGGTGTTACTTGAGGTAACATCACTAGGAGAAGATGCACTATTCCTCGTATGAGCAAGTGTATAGCCGTGCTGAGGGGATCTTATTTGTGCTGCGGATACTATGTCATTTTGAATATTTGGTCAGGGTTTACTTGTAGGGGTAAGTATCCTCATGTCAGGTTGTCCTGACAAACCCTTGTACAGAGAGACCGAATACACTCGAGGATAGTGTCTAGTAGGTGTGTATGGTTGTGGTTTGTTAGAGGTTGGGCAATATCAGATTATTAGATTTCTGACAGTTTCAGTTTCCTTTGATTCGTCTAATGTTATTTCCTTATTCTAGTCATATTTCTATTTACACACACAGTCCGACGGCGGCTTTGTTGCTGTCTGGCGAAAGTATGGTTCTGTTCAGTCCTAGAAACTCCACTTTCCCAGGCTTTACTTTAGAAGACGTTAGTTTATTGCTAATGGCATGATGTGTCCCTGGCGGGGAATGCCGACGGGGCTGCTTAGGTATTGTTTATAGGCCGAAGTGCGCTTAGCCTAGTGCATTGGTTCTTCAAACCCACATATGACCTTCTGTCAAAACCCCATCTGACCTTGTATCAAAACTCCTGGAAAGTAGATAAATTAACACTACGTGTTTTCACCCGAGTCATTATCAGTGATTGCTCACTGACAATAACAAATGGTGTTCACCTGAGTTTGAGTGACGACAAGTTCGCTAAGATTTCCACTACTCTCCGCCCCTTTCGATGACTTCTGTCGAATTATTTTGCGTCATCACAACACCCGTTTACCTTTTATTTCTCTGTAGTAACAACCGTTGCTTTATCAGGAATTTAAGTGCCGGTACTCTCCACGCTTTTCCAGTGGAAGTCTGATTTGTGTTCAACATCTTCGATCTTTCCATCTTTGACCCTTCACGACTATTTTGTGTGGTGTCAGCAGAGGCTGATGCCACAACATATGTTTAGTTATTTTTCGGGGGAGGGGGGCAGTCTATAGGATGTTGGTTAGTTTCAGGTCCCTTAGGCTCGTGTGATATTCTTTTCATATTTTTGTTTTTGTTGTTGCTGTTGTGGTTGTTGTTGATTTTGTTGTTGTTGTTGTTCTTCTTCTTCTTCTTCTTCTTCTTCTTATTATTATTATTATTATTATTATTATTATTATTATTATTTACTCACTAGGAGTTTTCACACAAGTCATTATCAGTTGTTGATCACATACAATAACCGGTGGTATTCTCTGTAGTTTGAGTGACAACAAATCTCCGTAGATTTCCGGTACTCTCCATATCTTCCGACAGCGATTGCAAATAATTTTGCGTTATCGCAATAGTCGCATAACATAGATTTCTTATATAGATTCGTTGTCTCTGAGATTTGGATTGCAAGAAGCTTGTTTAAAGTCCAAGTACTATCCACATCCGCCATGTGGAGATCTGGTTAGTTTTTTGCCTCCTCAGTTTTTCCATCCTCCTTCACCTTTCACAAACATTTACATATTATTATTATTATTATTATTATTATTATTATTATTATTATTATTATTATCATTATTATTATTATTATAGAAAATGAAATGAGTCCCATAAAACATGACAAATTCGATAGCAGAACGTTAAGACACTTGTAAATGTGACAATCCTGTGGTGAGGATCATGTTGCAACACAATTTTAGCAATTATGATCGTTTATTAGACCCGGTTTGGCTTTGCTGTCTAAAACGCATTATTATCTCCATTAGAGTTCGTCTGTTCGGCCTTAGCTCACGTTTAAATTTGTCTTAATAGATGGGAAATATTTTTATTCTCTCCCCTTCTCCCCAAATACAAATAAAATGAATTCAATTTACCAGTTTCTAATGAGGACCAATTTAGCATTAAAACGCGTTCCCCTCGATTTTCTGTCCCCGATTTAAAATGGTGCCTGAAAATTGGCCTCCCTTTGAACGCGTTGACATCTATTACTAATGGAGATTTTGTATCTGTTTGTCAAAAGCCGAAGCTATAATCTTACATCTATTGATGTACAATCTGTAAATGCTCAATTCAGTTTACTATAGTACGATTTCAAACTAATGTAGTATGTTTAAATGCTCAATTCAGAGGGTTAGTGTAACATTCGTTCTGCTGTAATGATACCATCATCCAAGGAATCACCTCCTCCTTTTTGGGGGATGGGGGTTATTGTTGTATATGTTCTGTTGTCACGGGACAATCTTCCCAGGCATTACCTTCTCTACTACTAGAGAATAGTATAGTATATGTTTGTTCGTCGTGATACCATCCTTCCAGGCATTACTTATTTCATTGTTTTTTTTTGTGGCGATGGTGTAGTTTAGTATCTGTTCTGTGATCATGATACCATCTTCCAAGACATTACTTTCTCCTTTACTTTTACGGGGGTAGTGTATTATTTGTTCTGTTGTCATGAAAGTATTCTTCCGTTGGGTGTGAGTTATGATATTTTCGTTCGTCGTGATATTATCCTCCCAAACAGTACCTCATCCGTTGTGCTTTTGGGAGAGGGTGTAGTGTAGAATGTTTTCTCCTGTCACGAGATCATCCACCCAGACATCACCTCCTCTATTTTAACAGAGTAGTGTAGTATATGTTCGTTCGTCATGATACTATCATGCCAGGAAAGCAAAAAAAAACACGACAGGGGAATTAACTGTTAATAAACAAAGAAAAAGAGACACAGAGTGAGAGAGGGTGAGAGTATATATATATATATATATATATATATATATATATATATATATATAAACAAATAATGTTTACTGAAACAGATGCTTTATAACGTATCCCATAATCTGATTCCTCCCCAACAGACACACACACACATGCACAAACGTATGTTGTGGTTGGTAATACACAGGAAGGTATTCAAAGGTCACGGAAGATGCAAAGGTTAGGATGAGAGAAAACCAAGAAAGGTGCGGAGAGTACCGTATCTTGGATAGGCTTTTTCATTAACTTTATTATATAGCACCAGGAGCAGCTGATTTGAAGTATTATATGAAAAGTGAGCATTGCTTGCGGTCGCTTAACATAACGTACCAATAAACGACCATTGGGATTTGGTTTTTACTGAAGGATCACCGCTTATCAAAGCTGGGGCCACTCGAGGATAAGACTTAGAAGAGCTGTTGGTTTGATATTGGTCGGCGTCACGAGGGGATTAGAAACAGTGGCTGGAATGAGCCGAGAAATTTGTAAGAAGACTTGATTTTCCGAGAGGACGGCTCAGCAAGTATTTTTTTTACATTAGACTTGAAGATGACCATTCCGTAGTCGGCTGGGAAGCAGACTCGTAGTATAGTGTTCCGCAGACGGATTGGTCTAGGAAATAAACCCTGTTCGTGGAAATTCCGTCTGGTTCTTAGCAAAGAGGAGAGTAAGAGAAAGGAAAGTTATTTGTTGTGGTGGTAGCCAGGCGAGTTCTTGCTGTGATTTTTGCTGGGAGGTAGCATGGATTTGAGCTCAGTCTAGCACCTACTATAAACACAACGCTACAGATGGGGCTAGCAACATGTCTTCTGTATAAAAGAGGTTGTAGAGACGAGAAGATATCACCCCATAGTATATTTTGTAATTTGTCATAACAATAAAAAGTGTTCCGAACCGCACCTCCCCAGATATAACAGCAGTACTCCGTCTTATGACGGATCTTGCTTTTATACACAAGGGGATTTTGTCAGAGGTGAGGTACTTTCTGGAACGATAGAATGATCCAAGCATTTTTAAAGCAACCTTAGCAACAGATTTGATGTAAGTCTTCCATTTCAGATCTCGGGTGAAAGTCAGCCTAAAAGCTTATCAAAGGGGGATGCTCCCGCGAGGAGAGAGCCATTCATTTCGACTGGGGAGAAGTTAAGATCCGAGTGTTGCTGATGAAAAGCGAAGAAGCATGGTTTTAGAGACGTGAAAAGGCGCAATCCACTTCTTCCTCCATTTCACCACGTGCTCCAAATCGGAGAAGAGGAAGTTAGAAAGGTCTTGATTATCAATGTTCTTGAAAGTACTGTCATAGCTAGTTGTCTCGCCTGCATATACGTAAACGAAATATCTCATAATATGCTTTTGAATATCATTCATAAAGATAAGGAAAAGAGTTGCGCCCAGAATTGATCGCGGCATTGATGCTGTGAACTTCGGACTTTTTCCCGTACAATGACTACTTTTAAAGACCTATTGAAGCGGAAAGAACTTATAGTTTAAAATACATTCCATATATTCTATAGCTAACAGGTGTGTGAAGCAACCCTTTGCCCCAAACCCTATCGAACGTCTTTGATATATCAAGAGCTATCACGCTGGAAACAAACCTCCGTCTATAGATTCATTGATCCTGTGGGATATAACACTCAACACGTCCGCTGTTCATCTTGCTGAACAAAATCCGTATCACTTGTCACTGAGAACATTGTTTTCGCTTAGATTTTTGACAACTTTTTTTTTATTCTATCGATTCAGGCAACTTACTCATGACGCAGGGGAGACTGCTCGGTGTGTACTACAATGCAGAGGACCTACTTGCAGTATGTTTAAATACTGGACAGACTGACGAAGTCTTCAAGTCTTCCAGTCTTCCAGTCTTCCAGGGTAATGGAACGCATTTTTCCTGGCAGCAACGATTGAACAGTTTTGTAAGGATAAGAGCTATTTCGGGTTGCAGTTTCTTGAGTATTATGATCGGAATATTGCCGAGTCCAATTGGCTTGTTAGCATCGAGTTTTTGATTAGTTTGACGATATCCCGGATAGTTATTCGAATGTTGCTGAAAGTTTTTTCAGTCATAGGGGGAATTCTCATGGTAAGTAGCCCTAATCACAGAGTGTGAAATTTTCGAAAATTCTGGCTTAATCAGATGCTATAAAGATTACCTCTGGTCTAGAAATGATGGTTGTAATATCTTTTCAGGATTTTGTTATTATCCAAAACTCATAGCAGCCAAGCCTCTGACCGGCTACTCTAGATTTAATGGATTTAGTATAGCACTCTTTAGTATTTTCTATAACACTTTGAAGTCGTTTTGGGCAGTTTTACAGGAGGTGTTGATTTCAGAGCATGATACTCTATAGGCGATATCGGCAGCACATTATGGGGTGCACTAAAGCTTGTTGTTTGATGTCTGTTGGAATATTCGGAAGGGTATAACACACTTAAAACCAACGGCAAACCACTGGGATATGTCAGACGCGGTGTAGGACCGATTTTTTTTTTAAAAGATGAATTCAAGAGATTTCAGTTATGAAAGATGTTAAGCTGTAATACCAGCTCTAGAATATCGATATACACTGCGATAAAAAGGGACTTGCTGAACTTCGTTTTGATCTTGATGGAGACAAATGAATGATCGCAGGATCCCAAAGCGCACCGGACAATAGTTGTACACTGCTGAGGGCAAGTTGTAAGAAAATGATAAAGAAAACTTGCGAAATGTGTATCAGTATCAAGTAAGCGTGTTCGCTAGTAAACAATTTTAGTAAGTTTATATGCAAAAGGTGAGTCGTTATAGAATCTCCATTCGTCGTCAATCTTATTTTAAAATTAATGTCACTATAGACATGAATGATAGCAAAAGGGTGAGCAGACAAGATCGTGTCAATTTTCTCAGAGATTCGCTCAATAGATGTAACTCAATTGCTTAAGGGACGATAGACCTCAAAGATGAACGTGGTGCTGCTAGCAAATTCAAGATGGAAAACATCTATAGCAAATCAGAGTCTTCGTAGGAATTATCCCAGCACGTGGTCTAATGTATGCGAAGATTCTATGGCGATAGAGACCTTGGTGGTCGGGTTTTGATGTCATGTTTGAGTAACCTGTGATCATGAAGTAATCTATAGTAAGGGACGATCGAATGCCAGTTTCGTACAGGAACATGTCAGGTCTGGTTTTCTGTAAATAGATTTCAACCTATGAAGGGTTGGAACGTAGATGCTTGGTGTTGGAAAAGGAGAAGCGGTAGTAGAGATCGACGTTAGAAGTTGGAGTTGTGGTTGACAATTATTTTTTGTTTTGTGACTAATCATGTTGGGATTGGATAATTTCTGTAAGAGGTCAGCTGAGGATTCAAGAGTATGTAACAGAGAGAATCAGTAAAGACGATTGATTTTCTTTGTAGACCATTGAAGAAAGAACAGTCCTAACAGTTTCTACTCATATGGCATCAAGAGGCAACGCCGTAAAATGCTTATTGTACTAGTCTCCATTCACCAAATGGCATTTTACCAGCGTCGGTATTACGCAACTGCTGATAAGACAGCCTCCTTTGGAGTTACTCCCTGGACTATCAGTAAAACGTTTACCTCTAGAACTGTCATTCGTGATATGACACAAGGATAGAAAGATTAAATCACTCAAGTCAGCTATAAATACCACTCAAACAAAAGAGCCGACTCGGGGGCCAACGTTATTTTCCCTCTTTGTCAGAAACATCGCTCACGGAAAATGAGGACTGAAGGAAAACGTAGGGGAACAAAGAGTTACAGGGCTCCTGAAAATGCATCCACACTGCGTTTTCTACTCTTCATTACATGGTTGAACATAAAGCTGATAGAGATTTGTACGAGAAATTGACTAGGTTCTTCATCTTCTTAGAGAATTTAGAGATTCGTTCCTTTCCCATAGGCTAAAAGCAGGAAGTAATGCTGAAAGGTGGGTGTTTTTTTTCGTTTTCTTTTTCTTCTCTTCTCAATATTATTACCATTCCACGAAAATGTGAAATATTCGATTTAATATGTGGTTCGGCTCAGTGCTTACTGGCAACGTGGAAGGCGGAGCGTAGATTCTTCGTTATGGAAACTAAAATTCTCTGTTGGATGTCTGGAATTACACTGCTTTACCACGTTTACAACGAGGATATCTGAAAGCGCTATGGCATGTCACCGATTGAGGGCAAAATGAGGGAATGACGGTTCAGATGGTTTGGACATGTGCTAAGGGCCAACAGCGATACCGTCGCGAAACTCGCCTTCGCGGAAAGCGACTGAGGAGTAGGCCGATGATGAGATTGGCAGCTCCTTAAAAGTGACCTTGACCCCGACCAAGCCTCTGAGTGTATAAAGTAGAGACAAAAATCCATCATTGCTGTCCTCGCCGTAGCTCGGGATTAACGCATAAGAGAAAAGAAGAAGAAATTTATTTTAAATATGTCGAAATAGAAGGAGGTTTTGATTAAATCTTTGAAACTAATTTTGATGAGTATAGGGTAAATAGTTCATTGTTTGAAGTGAAATATAGTTTACGTGGATATAAATCATTGCCCATTGTTTGAAATGATTGCTTGATTTGTTAAAGATTAAGACTTTTTGACGCACAGAGTACTCTTGCCATTCTAACAAGTTGTCAACGTATAGTCGGGGGCGATCTGAAAGCCCTCTTTTCGTTTTTGAAGATGACGCCACTTCTTTAGCCTGATTGTTTAGCAAGGGTGCATAAAACCATTTCTTGAGCATTTGGTATAACTCAACCGAGGATTGAACTTATATCACCCGTCCCATAAGCTAACAATTTAGCCATAGTGCCAAATGATCCGATTGTGTTAACGATAATTTAATCGACTTAATATAACGATCGCTTGACACATTTGAACAGAAATATCACACGTATGGCTTCGATGTTTTCGCCGTGCAAATAATTTGTCTGACAAATTCTATTTCGCCGTAACATTTGTTGCTAGCCAAATAATCATCGAATTTGCGTCTGTTTCAGTGCAATGGTTTCCGGTAGCGGCCATTTATTTAAATCTAATCTCGCGGGAAAATTGACCGGAACATGTTTCTTTTCGCTAAAGTGTCCAATTAATTATGAGATATTTTATTTGTGAATTAGCTTTCCGAATGACTGGTTTTATGTTAACAATTGAAGAGAAAAAAAACAAACAGATAAGAAAGAGAATAAAAAACACAGGAAGGAAAGAAGAGAGAAAGTACAAAGAGAAGGAATAAATAGGAAGTCATGATAAAAGTAAAGAGGTAAAAGAAAGTGATGCAAAGATTTGAGCCAATTAATTGACGTGAAGAAGAAACAGAAGAAAGTAAAAATGTGATAAAGAGAACAGTTACCGAACTAAAATAAATAATCCTGTGTTATCGTTTGGAATGTTTCTTCTGTCTGTATGCCCGTTTGTCAGTTATAGACCCCAAACGTATTCAGTAGAATTGTTTAAATTTGACAGGAAGCATTCTTCATATGACTGATGAATCCATTTCCGGCATAAATGTTTTTACTACAGTGGATACTACTCGTACTTCTTCGAGTGTTAATTATGAAAAAAAACTTTTAAGCTCTAAAACTATTAGAAAGAATTACACAAAATTTGGCACAAATCACGATTTGGGTGTCGGGTTTGTAATAAGGATTAAAAAGTATACTGCTGCTTTGTTGCTCTTCTCGCTGTATTTATGCTATGTTGTTGTTGTTGTTGTTGTTTAGTGAATAGGCCTTCAACACAAAGCCCAGGAAGATCGTGCCTCATGATTATCTGCTTTGCATGAAGTCATATTCGTAAGTCGGAGCTATTACTTACATCTGCGGGTTTTACCCTAACACGCAAAGCAACAAGGCCCATGAGTTGCAAGGAAAGTCAGGGAAGGTTTTGCTTAGAACGACTTAGAGATTTGCAGAAGCAACATTGTTATCCTCACTCCATTGATTTTCAGTTTTGCGCCTGACACGTGCTTGCTTGCCACGTGCATGGGTAGAGACGATCAGAGAACTACGGATCCTGATGTTGACTCCTCCTGAATTTTTGCGTGCGTCCTATTAGCCGGGTTAGGGTTAACACAGTGAAAAAAGGGTGAACTTTAGGGAATGTTGCTGCTGCTGCTACTGCTGCTACTACCATTCGTAACACATCTCAAAATAAATAATTAAAATATCCAAGTGTTGAACTGAATTACACGACATTTATCATATAGACACCTTTGGATACCAGATATGTCATTAAAATACTACCGCTATGTTGTAACCACGTTTTGTAAGAGACTTCAGAGTTCATTTGGTGACTATTACCTAAGTCGTTACTAGTGATCGCTCACTGGCAGAAAAATCAGGTGGTGTACAGCAATGTTTGTTTTGTAATGTTAGCAGTTTTCGCCACAAATGAATTCTCCAGGATAAAAAGATCTGCTAGATTCTATTAGAGGAGAAATACGTGCCGCTATGTTTTATTTTACTAACGAATCACCGGCTATCAAGGCATACAAACCACTCGAGGATAAGGATTATGAGATGGATTGTCGATTAAATTACGAACAATATTATGAGATTATTGAAAATGAGTAATTGAATGAACAACGTTTGATTACTTATAGGAACGCTTTAAGGCAAGTATTTGTTGACAGCAGATTTAAAAATGGGCCTGATACAAAGAACTAGTCTAATGGTAATGTGTTTTACAAATGGGTAGTTCTTGGATAAAAAAAACTTTGTTCGTGGAAATTCTCCCTGTGTTTAGTCACACGGAGAAAAAACGGAAAATTCTTATCAGTTGTTGTAGGAAGATGAATTGTTGCTGTGAATGTCTTACAGGGAGAAACCAGAGATGGAAGCTCAATAGAGTATCTTCCGTTTAATAATGGTAGGGAAAAGGTCAGCCATGTCTCTTCTGTGAAGAAAGGGCTGTAACTCTATCTCTGGCCATAATGATCCGCGAATGTCATTGAAGGAAATTACTCCAAAACGACCCCAAAAAACTAATAAAATGTTTATAGATGCAAGACATAAAACTGAACAATACCATGCAACAAGTAATTGCAATTCTTCTTAGAGATATTTTGTTTAGCGTAACTTTAATCAAAATGGCGGAATCGGCGTTTTCAACCAAAAGTCTTATTAGAAAAAGAGTAAAAGAAAGCCGTGCTCTCTTGCCGCGCAGAAATGCGCGCCATGTATCTTTATCAGATCATTCCTATTCTGACTCCATCTTCTTCTTCTTTGACCAATCTACCGATACTACGTGACCAGATTATGGACGCAAGAAACGCTCAGTTTGAATAGCTTTCACTCGATATTCATTTCCAGCCACTTGGCCGCCATTAAAAAAAAATACATATAATTCAATTCAACGGTACTTTAACCAAAGTGACTTTTATGTAGAAACAGTTTTTTTTTATATGCAAATTGATTCCACAGTTCCAAACGAGACTTGGTTTAGAAACAATAAAAATTTGGCTCGGAAATTCGAAATCAATTTTTGGGGTTAATTCATTAAAACGGCAGCCGCTTTTAGAAAAACGTTGTGTGAATAATTCATTTGGAAATTGTTTATTTAAGAAAGAATGTGAAACAGTCTAGACCAGTGATGGAAAGACTTTGGTAGTTCGCGTACAAAATAAATATATTTTTTGTATTTTCCTTTCTCGTCGCGTGTCACTTCTAAATTCATTGACGAAATAGAATTCTCCTCGCGAGTAGGAAAAAATATTTAATAATTTTTATAATCTTGTGTTTAACAGTAGCAGACGAGTTAATGAAAAGGTTACACAAATGACAGGACTTTCGGTTTGATCCCTGCATCCTCTTAGCCGGCGAGACTTGAACAACAGAAGACGTGCATTTTGGCGTGCTGCCCTACAATCGTGTACAGCACGCGACAACGACTGATGCAAGTGAAAACTATTTATCCCATCTCATCTCAATCTATCTCTTCTTCTCTCTTTCTCTCCCTTTCTCTCTCTTTCACGCACGCAAGTTATGTGCTGCTTTTGATATATCGCCGTTCATAAACTAACCAACAATTGTCAGCGTGTTGTGTACCTAACATTAATTCTAGCGAGAATCGCCCCCTCTTCATGATCGGGAACGAAGGACTTCAGTCACGGGAGGAACAAACAATCGCGAGGTCGTAGTTAATTTTGATGTTATCATTTGTGATTACATTGACAAAAAAACAGGTATTTTTTTACTTGTAAGCAATTTAGACCTCCTCTCAGAAGGGAGATAATGTTACATATGTAGTTTCCTGTATATTATTCTATGTGGATGTAACTGTACTGAGATAGTTACCAACGTTAACTGACAAACTGGGCGTGCTAAGTTCAAATCTTGTCGATTCAATGCAACCACTTTTACAATTGATGTTTGCAACCTTCACGTAAGTATATGGTTCTAGAATATACTGAGGAACAAATGCAAACAATCGAATCGGTCAAACGTCGTCCCACGCTGATTTATACGGATTTGCGTGTTTAATCTATAATCAAGTAAAACCTTTATATTAATAGAATTATAAGACCACCTCTTGTGGGTATGTGTGTGTTTCTCGTCTTTATGTTACCGACACATGTTTATTTGTTTAATTACTATAAATCGATTATTTGTTAAACTCACACATTTAATAGCGTAAAGTATTAAAAAGAGCCTTTTAAAAAATAATATTTTAAAAATGAATTTAATTACATAATTAAATTCACCAAAATGCATTTCGGTTTCTTCCTAAATGTATATCATGCATTCCAGCTTTTCTTTAATAGTTAACATAAGAAATAATTACTTTGTGATTCTTCCAAATTTGGAAGAATTTAAACTGTTGAACAGAAATCGAATGCTCATGTATAAAAATATTGAATATTTTGGCAACTAATTGCATTTTATAAATGAAGATTAAAACAATATTACCTGATAAAAAGTTGGTTTTATTAATATTTTAATAGCCGAATGATATCATGATAACTAAATTTAACATTCAAAATCATATTTAAAAATAATTTGTTTAAATAACGGCATTGTAAAAATAAAAAATGGAATAAAAATGAAAGTAAAAAGACTCCCAGTGCGGATAGTTGTAAATAAAATCTCATAAATAGAATTATCTGCCCTTGATTTGTTTTAGATTAATTTTGGAGGTAACAAGTATATACGATGTTGATAATCTAGAATTGTATATAAGTAATGTTATGTAATTGTCCTTATAAAATCGATATGTGTTTCCAATAGACACGATTTGACACGATACTATTCATATTTGATATTTAAAGTTCATAATAAAACGGTTGTTTTCTGCTTAATCAACTGGCTTCATTCTTAAACAATGAATAAATAAATAAAATATTTTTATAAATATATATAAATATCATAACTCAGAAGAATACAAAATTGATGACATAATCAATGTTATGTAAACGTGTTGCAAAAATTCAACATAAAAAAAGATTTATGTGTACATATGTGTTTTTTAATGGAAATCGCTCCAGAAAAGTAATAAAGACACTTGATGTAATGGATCTAACAATAATTAAATATGATTATCGCAAAAACAGAAAATGCCTATTTGACATAGTCGTGAAAAGACCAAGGCTATAAGTAGGCGGAAAACAGTCATTAGGAAGAGAGTTCCACAAGCCTGCAGTTCTTGGAAATAAGCTACTGTATAACAATGAGGTATCAAAACTACAAATCGATGGAGACCAATAGACAAACAAGTCAAACGAACTGGAACAAAAGAAACGGGGAATGGATAACATAATGATGAAGAACACATGCCATAACAGTATTTATAGAAAAGACTGAGACTAGCAACATCACGTCTGTAGGATAGAGGATGCAGAGAAAGGATGTGGGCAATCAAATTATAGATACGTTTCTGCACCTTATAAAGAACCTTTAAATGGAACACAATAACAGTACAAGAACTCCGGATCACTTTGTTACAGGACCAAATAAATACACAAGGAACACATAAAACATAATTTCCCATCAACATTCCGAAACAATATTTTCTTTTTTTTTTTCATTTTTTATAGTTGATTATTAAAATTGGATTTCAGAGTCAAATCTTTATATATTTTTATTAAAACGGTGGATGTGCCCCTCAATATTCGCGCATAGCTCAGTTGATTACAAGTTCTATTATATACCATGCTTTAATAGATAATGTAAAACTTCCCTTTGAAATAAGTAGTAGTCCAACCAGTAAGAAATACTCAACTTTAAAATACCAGAGAGTGTAGTCCTAATCATGTAGCTAATGTTACGTCTGCAGTATTCACTGGTACCGTAGTGATTACAATTGCTTCATTTTTTATATTTGTAGAATTAAGGTAAAATATTTCATTGTATCATTAAGATATAACTAAAGTTAAACATTTTACTTTATTTAACTTTATATATATATATATATATATATATATATATATATATATATATATATATTATACACGGAGTTTTCTTTCTTTGCTATCTTTCTGGTCAATTTCTCGACGCGGCGAGCGATTCGTCAGTTTTCCGATGTAAATTGGTGGATTATGGCGCCTAACGTTGAGCCATTTCTGGAGCGCTTTCGATAGGCGCTATAATCCACCAATTGACACCGGAAAACCGACGAATCGCTCGCCGCGTCGAGAAATTAACCAGAAAGATAGCAAAGAAAGAAAACTCCGTGGTCTTCAACGACACATCTATAATAAATGACTTACTGTATATTTAAATAAATATATATATATATATATATATATATATATATATATATATATATTTATTTATTTATTTATTGATTTTGGTACAGAAAAATTAGTACAACATTCGTACCGTCGGTTTAAAGCACAGAAGGACTTAGCCATCCGGCTCTCTTCAGCTTCTGTTGGCATCTGATGAGTCTTTCTGTGCTTGAAACCGACAGTATGAATGTTGCACTAATCTTTCTGTACCAAACTAAATAAATATTACGCTCTTAATTTTTAATTTTTAACTTTAATTCTCAATTAATCGAGCACTCTGCTGAGATTTTTCCTGCTATATTACAAAGAAGTATATATATATATATATATATATATATATATATATATATATATATATATATATATATATATATATATATATATATATATATCGCTCTCGCTCTCTGTCAATCTATCTATCTCACGCTCTCTTTCCCTTCTCTCTTTATGTATCTATATTTCTCTTTCTCTCGCTCACTCGCGCTCACTCGCGCTAATTCTCCCGCGCTCAATATCTCAATGTGGTGTTCGATTCGAACGAGTTAATCGCACGTCGATTTTAATGTTAGGAAACTCAAATATTGAAAAAGGTAATTATTCTGGATTTCGGATAAAAAAATCTAAATGGACTTAGTCTAGAAGGATTTATGCATATCTTACGCTTGATAGAACATATATCACAATATGATAGTCTGCCATCTCTCCACTTTTCGCTCGAGTGTAGGATTAAACGCATTCGCGTGTCATTTGTGAAACGCGTGTATTTGCCATCACTGCTCTACATCGAACGCGTGTCTAAAATGAGTGCTAACACCAGTTTGTTTAACATTCTGGCCACAAAGAAGCAATGTTCTGATTTACGAGTACAAAAGAGTTATATTTACCCTCTGTTCACTGTTGCAAGATTAGACACGAAGCCACTTAAACGTAGGGGAAAATCCATACCCCCGAGGATCACTTTAGAATGTTATAAAAATAGCTGAAAATGTAAATGTAACCGTCGATAATTGCGAAGTGGAAGCGCATCGAACGACCGGTAGTTTTTACCTTCTTTCCATCGCAGAAAGGTATGATACAAGACGGAACCTGGGGAATCGAAAACCCCAGCACAGCACAAACGGGGTGCACTATGGCGCCACAAACGTAGCCTGAGAAGCCCCGGTAGAGCCCCCTTCCCCGGAGAATGGCCTAGTTTGATCCCTGAACAGACTTGACTATAGTGTGAGAATAGGAATGGTAAATATGCCAGGATTTCACCCATTTTGATTAGCAATGGTAACTTAATTAATAGCCAACAGTTACTTCCCCTTCTTAAAAAGTTTTGAGAATCCAATATGGCGAATAAATAAGTTTAATATCTTATCGTGTGTTCGTTTTAATACATATCTGACAAAATGCATACAATGTCACTCCTGTATCTGAAGTTGAAAATCTTATTTTATTTTTTTTAATTATTTGGAATATTATATTTTGCTATTTTAAACAAAATAAAGGTATATGGCTCGAATTTTAAATAATATGTACGTTTTATTTATTTTAAAATAAAGTTATTTTAAAGGTTTATACTTTATTAAAACGAGTTTTACGGTGTGCTTTTTAATGTTTAAAAGTTATATGTGTGTTATTTTATTTAATTATTCTACATCTACGTTTTCCAACGTTTATTTTTCTGAAGCTTTTTTTATATATACTTTAATGATAAAAATAAATGCACAAATATTATTTACACTTTGAATTAAGTCATGTGCGACAAAAATTCGGTTTTAATTGTTTTAATTACCCGTAATTTATAATGAACTGAACAAGTCATATATCTCTCTTAGCTGTCAACGTATTAATCTAGTCCCCTGGCATTCTCTGCCGATTACACCACATTCTATGATGCCTTATTGCAAGTGTGAGAATGTATATGCATACACAAATAAATAAATAAATAAATAAATAAATAAATAAATAAATAAAGTATTCGCGCCTTAAAAGAAAGCCCAGGGCATTATATAACTTTGAATTCTGATGTCTTCATTTAGATTCAAGTATATGTTCCGATGGATACTACACCCTATAGACCGGTATCGTCTTGGCCTTCGAGGCTTGATGACGCCGGTCTGTGACTCTGTCCTGTGCAGTTCTTGGAGGTCCACCCTCCCAGGATGTGCCTTCTCACCCTTTGAGAAGGGGTTAGTTTGTTGCTAATCGCCTGAGGCGCCCCTACATGAGAATGCTGACGGGGCTGCCCAGACAATGTTTAAGGGTCATAGGTCCTCTTCCTCTAGGGACTTATCAAATCCCACTTTCCGACCTTGTGTCACATCTTGCTGCCGTGGGGGTAGATAAATAACACGAATAACTACTATCACGTCACATTGTAATCTAATTATTATTTTGACTTTATTGACTTTTACCCCATTGTTAGTATAAGGCCCACTCAATTTTTTATTCTTCTTTATTTTTTATTTTTTATTTATTTATTTTTTTTTAAATCTTTACTTTTTATTTTATTTTATTTTATTTATTTATTCATTCATATTTTTTTTTATTCTGATGTCTTTATATGTTTTTTTTTATTATGATATCTTTATATTTTTTTAATTCTGATGTATTTATAATTTTGTAATTTAAGTAATCTATATTATCCAGAATCACTACACCTCACCCTATAATGATATGATGTTGGTACTTCCTCACAGTTATCACTTGTTTATATATAGAATTAACTATTGCAATTACATACGTTGTATTTGATTAGTTGCTTGTCTTGTAATTCATTGTATCAATACTAGAGCAGGTATAAATGTAAGCAAATTGAACTGAGATAAATAATGAATAATATAAGCACTTTAGTTTTAATTATAGAAATATCGATGTCTGTGTACATAGGTATGTGGGTGTGCATGCGTATAAATGTCTGTGCACACATATGTATGTGTGCATATATGTCTGCGTGCATATATAATGAGTTTATGTATATTTATGTTATGTATGTATATGTGCATGTATCTGTATGGTGTATATGTATATACATGTATGTATGCGTATGTATGTTATATATGTATATATAATGGTATGTATATATATATATTTGTAGTAGTATATATGTATGTATATGTGTGTATGTATGTGTGTGCATGCATTTGTGTATGTGTATATATATATATATATGTGTGTGGGGGTGTGTGGGTGTGTGTGTATCTGTGTATACATGCGTGTATATGTATTATGGTGAATTAATGTAGGCAAATAAGTCTTAAATAGGTCCAGATGTATACGTACGTATGTATATTGATACTTCAACTAATATCTTATATGTATGCGTATGTTTTTACAGGTGTAAAAGTTGTATATTTTTATTTTCATATATATTTCGTGGGTACGTATGCGTAAATTAATGGCCATATCTATATGCCACTGTGTGTAGTTATGTATGTGCTGTACAACCATGTACATATATGTGGGTATGTATTTTGATATAAACATATGTATATGGTATACCAGTATGTTATGAGTATAAGTAAAATATTAGTAGTACAAGCATTTACACACACACACACACACATATATATTTATATATATATATATATATATAAATATATATATATATATGAGTAGATATGTATAGAAGTACATTCTATGGTTATGCATTTACATGAGTGTAATGTTTGCACACGTGTTTAGAACAAGTTAATTACAAAACCGTTAGAATAATGACAAAAGAAGCACATATATGTATATATATTGTAATATATTATGCTGAACTAATCAGTGGAAAAGAAAATGTATCCAGTGAGCTGTATGTATGTATGTATGTATGTATGTATGTATGTATATGTGTGAGTTGATGTGGATATTGGAATCTATATTTATATGTGTGTGCGTGCGTATATATATATATATATATATATATGTATATGTGGATACGTTTTTATATATGTATATATATATATATATATATATATATATATATATATATGTGTGTGCGTATATCCGTGTATGGATATATGCGTATATATTTGTGTTTGTTATTTTATATATGTACATATATATATATATATATATATATGTATGTTTATGTGTGTACTTGTATATCTATTAATTTGTGTGCACGTGTGTATTTTATATGAAGATCAGATATTTATGTTTGAAAATATATGTAAGGAGATTAAACTTTTGAAGTGTTAAATGGAGAAGAAAGGAATCCAAGCAAAGTGGGTAATAAAACAATGAGAGAAGAAAGAAATAGAAGGAACGGTAGATTATAAAAATGATGAAAAAATATAGAAACTAATTGAAAAAGTTAACAAGTAAAGAATGTAACCCGATACTGAGCTTGACCGGGGAAAAATTATAAAAGTATCCTATCCCCCAAAAAAGGTTTATTTAAACGGAAAGTTTTCCAAATTCATCTCACTTTCTTGTCTTCTTTGGTCTGAAGAGTTTGACTCTCTCTAAAGAGTACAATCGAAACATGTATGCACATATGTAACCAATAATGTCTGTATAAATAAAAAAATTATCCTAAAGAACAGCACTACTTGTTATTTAGTAATTTTTATAACCACTGGAGTTTTAACGGATTAACATCTACAGAAACTAATACAAAACGTGTACTATACTGTACTATATATATACAGGGTGAGGCAGAGAGGGCAGACTTCCTCGCGAATAGCTTCTTTAAGTCCTTCCAATGTACGGGGCTTATCCTCGTAACCACGTGCCTTGAGGTGTCCCTATAAGAAATTATCGCACATGGATAAGTCAGGGGACTGAGGAGGTCAATAATTGTCGCCAAACCTGCAAATGAGGCGACCGAAGAAGAGAGGGCGAAAAACGCCCATTGATGCTCTAGCTGTGTGAGCTGTCGCCCCATCCTGTTGAAACCACACACGTCGAATGGAAATGCGTTTTCGTAGTAACTCATGTAAAAAGTTGTTTATCATCTCGATATAGCGATCCGAGTTCACGGTGACAGCATTCGTATTATCCTCTGCGAAAAAGTAAGGACCAATGACGCCAGTTTTGACTATAACGCACCATACTGTCACGTTAGGGCTGTTCAACGATCTTTCTGTGTAATTGTTTTGGATTTTCAGAAGCCCAGTAACGGCGGTTCTGTTGATTCACCATGCCATTGATATTAAAATGAGCTTCATCACTCATGCACAACATAAGGTTATCATTTTGCTCAAAAATTGCCTGCATCTCATGTGGGAACGCCACTCGCTGTGCGTAATCCGTGGGCTTCAGCTCTCGCAAAACGGCCAATTTGCAGGGGTGGAATTGCAGTTCTAAATGCAAAACACGCCTTACCGAACAATTACTCAGGTCTAGTAAAGAAGAATGTTTCCGAGCAGAACGAGTCGGACTGCGTAGCACGGCTTGTCTAACGCGTTACACATTTTCAGGGGTACGTAATAATCGTCTTTTGTTGATCAGTGTACCTCGTGTACGAAGTGCGTTAACCCAACGAATGATAGTGTTGCGAGTGGAGACAGCTTGATTTCGGTTGATATTGAAATGGCGACGAAACTCACGCTGAACTGCCGTGATAGACTCGTTATTCTTGACGAAACTGTCATACGCACAAACGCGATGTTTTATCACCCATGGCTCCATTACTCAAACTGAAAAGAGAATTAGAAAAATGCTAAAACTTCATGAACTCAAATCTGTGAATACATTAGTTTTAATACAAAATTAACGATTTTGTGATATTTTAAAAAACGTCCGCCCTCTCTGCCTTACCCGATGTATATATATATATATATATATATATATATATATATATATATATATATATATATATACATACATATATACATATTTTTAAGGGTAGAGAAATAAAAGGAAATGTACATATACATATATATATATATATATATATATATATATAGTGTGTGTGTGTGTGTGCAGAGTTGGCTGGTTTCGATGATACTTTTCTTCAGGAAAAAGGCTACTCAGCCTGTAACTCTTGCTCTATGCCTGGTATTATAGTTTCAGTAGAAGCATGCCGGGTCGAACAGTGTATTGCTTACTGGACCAGTACTTGTCTAGTTTGCTTTTAAAGTCATTTGTGTCTTTTGCATTTACAACTGAATTGGTAAGCTCATTCCAGTTGTTCACTACTCGAAGTCCAAACGAATGCTTCCTAGTGTTGAGTCTGCTGTGCTTCTTGGACAGTTTGAAGTTGTTTCCCCTTGTCCTGGAATTGGTATTGAGTGGTAGAAGTTGTTTTTGGTTGATGTTCACCTTGCCTGTTAATATCTTGTACACTTCTATAATATCACCTCTTTCACGTCGGTAGTGCATTGACGGTAGTCTCATCTCTTTGAGCCTCACCTCATATGGCATGTCTTTGATTGAGGAACACAACTTTGTTGCTCTTCGCTGAACTCTTTCGATTTTGTCGTTATCTCTTGCATATTGGTGGATTCATGCGGCGTTTCCATATTCCAATATTGTCCTGACCATGGTTGTGTATAATTTATTTATGATGATCTTGTGCAATCCAAAGTCTTTTTCGTTTTCGGATAACTTTAGTTCTTTTATTTCTCCATTACTGTCCTTCATTGTGTATGGTGTTCTGTTGTTACCATGCCCGAAATCCATTACACTACACTTGCCTGCATTGAACAGTAATTGCCACTCCTCCGACCACTTAGATAATTTGTCCATATCACTTTGTATTGATGATGTGTCTTCTGGTGTGGTAGCCTTGTCGTACATTTTTGTATCGTCAGCAAAAATACGCACCACACTATTGATAGCATCTGGAAGGTCATTGATAAATATAACAAAGAGTACCGGCCCGCGAACGCTTCCCTGGGGAATCTCACTGGTGACATTAGCCCAGTTGGATATGTGGCCATTTACAGATACGCGTTGGATGCGGTTCTGTAGGAAGCTGATTATCCATGTCTTAGCTTTGCCTTTAATACCAGAGCTCTCAATTTTGGCCACCAGCCTCTTGTACGGCACTGTGTCGAAGGCTTTTTTGAAGTCCAAGTAGACGACGTCTACAGGGTCCCCTCGATCTAGCACTTCAGTCCACTCATAAGGCAAGTTATTAGTTGCGTCATACAGGATCTACCTGGAACAAATCCATGTTGTTCATCACAGAATAAGTTGTTGCTGACGAAATGTGTCATTAACTTCTCCCTTATTATGCATTCCAATACTTTGCACAGTACTGAAGTTAAACTCACTGGTCGGTAGTTGCCTGGCATATTTCTATCCTCCTTTTTGAAAATAGGTGTAATCTGACCTTGTTTCCATTGACTTGGTAGTTCTCCTGATTCCACAGACCTACTAAAGATTGTAAAGATGGGTTTAGTGACGTGGGAGGCAATCTCCTTAATTACTCTTGGGTGCAGCCCATCTGGTCCGGATGACTTACTGACTTTAAGCTTACTCAATTGTTTCTCAATATCTTTCTCTGTCACGTCTATGGTAGATAGTTCGACATTGCATTTGTCTGTAATTGTGGGCATGTTTTCCAGATTTTCTTGTGTGAAGACACTGCAGAAGAAGTCATTCAGGACGTCAGCCTTAGATTCGTCGTCAGAGTGCATGTTACCATTGCAATCTTTTAAATCGCTAACCGCACTCTTCACTGTGGTCTTTGATTTTGTGTATTTCCAGAATGCCTTTGGATTTGTCTTCGCCAGTGATTCCTCGAAAGACATCCTGAGACCTCTGGTGTAGTTTCGCAGTTTATTTCTGGTCTTACAATATTGCTCATAATCATGCAGATCCTGTGATTCTGTGTACTTTTGCCAAGCTTTTTGTTTTGCTTTTGATTGTTTCATGGCTGCTCTGTCAATATATATTTGGCGTTTCTTGTTTTTTCCTCTACCCGATCTGTGAACTGGGATGTATTTTTCCATTGCATCACTGATAATGTTAGTAAAAACATTCCACGATTCTTGCATGTTTTTGTTCTCCAACTTCTGTTTCCAATTTACATTTGCAATAGAACTGCGCATTCCATCATAGTCACCTTTATCATACTTGTACTTCTTTGTAGTGCTTGTGATACATTCTTGGTGGCAAATATAGTCAAATATCAGAGTACAGTAGTCACTATTTCCTATCGGTGGAAGGTACTTGGTCTCTTTTACCACATCTTCGTTTGTTAATACCAAGTCAAGAATTGATGGTCTTTGAGTGCTAGGGTATCTGGTGGGTTGGTCAATGTGCTGAATAAGGAAACTGTCCTTAAAACACTCCAAGAACTGGTCACATTCTGATCTCTCCCTGTCTGTCGCAACACTTGTGTCCCAGTTTACTTGGGGGTAGTTGAAATCACCAACTATGATAAGATTCTGAAAGTTCCTATCTGAGACTGCGTTCAATAATGCTTCTAACTTTCTATGAGAATCCGCGTAATAGAACTCATTCTACTTATTAACAAACCAAGAAATAAATTTAAAGAAATAAATTACACACATGTCAGAGGTGTCCGTATTATGAATTATGTCGACCTAGATGGTATCCCATACGACGCTTAAACACCCACATTTCGGAACTGAATGACTATTCAGTTCCGAAATGTTGCTGTTTAAGAGTCTGATGAGATCAATCTAGGTTGAAATAATGTATAATGCGGAAAGTCCTAATGTGTGTTTAGCTTATTTCCTTTAAATTTATATATATATATATATATATATATATATATATATATATATATATATATATATATATATATATATATATATAATGTTCACTTTTGCTAAAAACGTTCGTTGATCTAAACGAAACCGGTAATTTATTTTGTTTTTGATGAATTCTGCGTGTGTTTTATTTTTTTCTTTTTCGTCTTTTTCATGTATATATATATATATATATATATATATATATATATATATATATATATATATATATATATATATATATATATTTATATATATATATATATATATATATATAAATATTTATATATATATATAAATGGAAAATCCAGCAAAAATACAATTATTTCTGTATTCATAAACGTTTTTTCTTTATTTAAAAACTTCTTAGAGATGATTAATTTGTTTCTTCAAATCAATCATGCTGAATAAGTTTTGAAATAAAGAACAAACGTTGATGAATACATAAATAATTTTGGTATTCTTTTCCTTTTCATTTTCTATCACGTTAGAATATTTTTTCATGACTCACACACACATGTACCATATATATATATATATATATATATATATATATATATATGTATATATATATATATATATATATATATATATATATATATATATATATATATATATATATATATATATATGTTTGACGTGTATTGTAACACATTATTGTGATTATTTTATGGCTCTGGGTTATATTTAATTCTCTTATTTTGCAAGTATCAACTTCGAACAAAAATGTTGATTTTCAGTATTAACATAAAGTCGGTTGTTTAAGGGAAATGCGTGTGGTTGTGACGTCACACGAGAATGAAAGAAGGCGCCCTCTTTTGATCAAATAAAGTTTAGTTTAATGCGACCGGGTAAGATTAATATTTTCATATTTAAAAGGGGGAAATCGTTAATTTTGGTTGATACGTGTGGCGACACATTTTTGACTCGCACATTAATCAGGCCTGCACTTTAACTGAGGACTGTCGCACGAGACGCAGGGATTAAAAATATATACAATATACTATTCTCTTGGCGACAGAGTTCTTTTTTTACTTCAGTTGTAATGAAGTATTCTGGGGTTGTTGGCCATCGCCCGGCTTGATTTCTTTCAGCCGATTGGCGGAATTGTGTCTTGGTTAAAGCGTGAGCCGGTTGAAACGGAGTGGCTATTGTAGCGGGTTAACTTGTCCATTTGTGAAACATCGAAACGTTTTCATATTCCTCATTTCTGAGGGGACGAAGACAGGCTCTACGTGCCCTCCTCGACTAGTAGCTGAAAGCAATACCACTTCTTACGAGTCAAGGAACGCTTACAGTGAAACTAATGTATTTAACCAGTCATCCCCCTCCGCGACAGTACTCTCACGCATCCTTTTCAGGACGGTCGAATCCGGTTATCGAAAGTCAACATCTAGCAATTCTGCAGCTCAACATCGAATGGCTAACTATGCCAAAGCTCGATGTCCTTGCTCAAATTGCCACCAGCACCGAGGCAAACGTCATCCTCCTCCAGGAGACACACAAAGTCAGTGACACCAGTCTTAAACTCCTAGACTTCACGCTCGCTGGCTACACCAGCAGCTAACATCATGGCCTCGCGACGTTCGTGAAGAACAATGTACCATGGTCGCCTGCTAGTCAGTCGACCCATGATGCCACAGTTGAGTGGATCAGTACGAAGGTTGCCGAGAATACCATAGTCAACATCTACAAGCCAACTCCATCCCGTTTGGAGCCGCACACCATCTCGGGTGTGCCAGCACCTGCAATTTATGCTGGTGATTTCAATAGTCGCCACACCGACTGGGGATACAACATCACCAACCAGGACGGCATCACTCTATCTGAATTGGCATCTACTATAGATGCCACACTCCTCTACGACCCGAAGGAGCCTTCGTCGTTCACCTCGGGACGAACGAACACTGGGACCAACCCGGACTTGGCCTTCTTTAAGAACCTCCCGCACCAAGCACTGCCGGAGAGACGCATCCTGAACCGGTTCCCTCACTCACAACATCGTCCATCGCTGATCACAACACCATCCTTGATCCAGCCAATAGGGGGGGAAGACCAGTCAGGAGATGAATCTTCCGCAAAGCGGATTGGCAAGGCTACAAGAAGTAGGTCGAAACATCAGTTAAGGCTTTACCAACACCTCGAGCCGACAACACCGACGATGCTTATGAAGCCTACACAGAGATGCTGCTAAAGGCTGCGAAGGAACACATTCCCCGCGGACGACGTACCAACTATATACCTTGCTGGGACGAGGAATGCGAAGATCTATTGCACCGTCACTCTGACTCCACAAATAGTGAGGAGAGAGCAGCAGCAGCTACCAGCCTTCTGGATAGACTAAACACCAAGCGCCAAGAGAGATGGGAAGAAACCGTGGAGACGATCGACTTCACTCACTCGAGCCGGAGAGCCTGGCAGACCATCAACAAGCTCACTGGTCGTGCAAGTAAACCATCTCCTTGCCCCATCACTGCCAATTCCATCGCAGCACAGCTCATCAAGAATGGTAGCTACCCAGATGCGGACAAGTACTTCACAAGAAACACCATAACCAAACTGAGGGATCTCCAAACTTCACCGAGTGCCGACACTGACCTCTCGGATGAGTTTACGATGAAAGAGATGAAAGTAGCCACCAAACGCCTGAAGTCGAATAAAGCTCCGGGACCTGATAACATCCACCCGGAGTTTTTCATCCACCAAGGACGGAAAGCAACAGAATGGCTACGCCTACTATACACCGTGTGCTACAGAACATCGTGGCTGCCAAAGATCTGGCGCCGAGCAAAGATCATCGCTCTGGCCAAGCCAAACAAGCCGCTTGATGACCCCAAAAGCTACCGCCCGATCTCGCTTCTCTGTGTCCCATACACACTCCTGGAACGGCTACTATATGCGCGCCTCGAACCGGTTGTGGAAATCATACTACCTAAGGAACAAGCGGCTTCCGTCGTGGCAAGTCAACAACAGACCAAGTCGCCTTGCTAACCCAGGAAATCGAGAGCGCCTTCCAGAGAGGAGAAAAAGCCGGCACTGTTCTACTTAACCTCACGGCTGCATACGACACCATCTGGTTACGTGGGCTCCATGTTAAGCTGCTGCAAACCATTCCAGATCGACACCTGGTGAGTTTCATCATGGAGATGCTGAGTAATCGTAGCTTCTCCATCCACACCAGCGACGACTAACGCAGCAGACTACGGAGACTAAAGAACGGCGTCCCGCAAGGCTCGGTTTTGTCCCCGATGCTCTTCAACATATACATCTACGACATACCGACAACAACAGCCAAAAAATACGGGTACGCCGACGACCTAGCCATCCTACAGACGGGCAAAAAAGGGAGACTATCGAGGCTGGGCTCACTGCGGACATGACGACCTTGTCCAGGTACTTCAAGAACTGGCGGCTGAAACTCAGTGTGGGCAAGACCATGTCCGCGGTATTCCACCTCAACAACCGCGATGCCAAACGCAAGCTTAAAGTGATGGTCAACAACACCGCCCTCCTGTTCGACGCCACCCGACGTACCTTGGCGTGAAACTCGACCGCTCACTGAAATACCGTCAACATATCGAAAAGGTGACGGCAAAGGTGACATCACGTGCCGCACTGATTCGTCGTCTGGCCGGTACCACATGGGGATATCCACCCAAGCACTGGTTTTCTCAGCGGCCGAGTACTGCGCTCCAGTTTGGTGCCGAAGAACCCACACCAAGAAAGTGGACGCAGCTCAAAACACCGTCATGCGCATAGTCTCTGGGCCACTTCGCGCCACGCCGGCGAACCAACTACCGATACTCTCTGGTATTGCCCCACCCGCTATCCGACGAGAAGCGACTGTCCTGGCACTGTCACGCAAGGCCAAGATCGACAAGAGACATCTGCTCCATGACATCATGAGCAAACCCCCTCCACCAGTACGCCTCAAATCACGCCACGCACTCTCCCAGCACGCGCATCAGCTTCTGGAAACCGTCCCAGACACCACCTCAAAGCAGATGTGGACCAAGAACCGCTGGAGGGAAGATTGGCAACAAGCTGACCAACACCGACTGCACAGGTTCATCACCGACCCAGACGACATACCAGGGGCTGAGCTGCCACGAAGGCAATGGACCAATCTGAACCGCCTGAGAACTGGTGTGAGCCGTTTTTCTGCCACAATGAGAGACTGGGGTCTGAGAGAGGGTGCTGCCTGTGAATGTGGCCACCCAGAACAGACAGTTACACACGTCATAGAGGAATACCCGCTGTTCAAACCACCCAATGGCGAGCAGGGCATAGCGGACCTTGATGACGAGACGAGAACCTGGCTTGCCAAGACCGAGCTGCAGCTTTGAAGGAGCTGGCACAAGAAAGAAAGAAGACTGGCGATATTGCAGGGTAATGCGTTCGATATCAATATGACTGGTATAGGGATATCCATACCTAAGATGGCCTGACCCTAAGCATTTTTTCGGTTAATAAAAATTCAAACAATTACAAAATTAAATAAAAAATGTAAAAAAAAATCGTCATCGTCGGTTTTACTTCAAAGTCAAATAATATACTTTTTCCGATTGAGATCAAGAGAACACGTTTATCCACCGACAACATGTGTGTAATAAAAAAAGTATATAACACGGTACTTATTAGCATATTGATTAATTAGTGCTATAGAAGGTGTGTCTTAAAAGTAATGATACTGGTGACACAAGTAATATACAAGGTGACCTCCACTAACCCCTAAAATGGCACCATTGAATCGTTAAAAACATTAAAAATCCTTTCTGTAATCTAACCATATTTGGTGTAAATAATCTAGATCTGTCCACCAAGTTTCAGTCATGAATGCCACCAATCTTTGTTTTATCACCATTCAATGCTAAGCACACTTGGACACAACGTGCAAAATTATCAATTATCTCTGGACATCACCGTTAATTTAGCTTTGATGACCCCTCTCCACTACAAAAATAGTATGAGCATTGCTTTAATAGACATTAACTTTGAGATAACCCCGCATACAAAAAATCTGGGGTTTTATGGTCTGGTGAGTAGGAATCCCATTCGGGGTAACATCTACTGATGAGACGATAACCAGCATGTCTCCATATCATTGAACGTCGATTAAAAGGACTAAATTTCAATGGATAAGTAAGTAATAGATACAGATTTCTTGTATCATATATGATTGAAATGCAAGAAAGGATTGCTAATTTTTTTTCAAATTAAAATCGTGACATGATTTGGGGGCACAAACTAAAACTACACATTTCCCCTTCCTACAAAGTATTTAAATTCGGGTCTAATACATGTGTCTATCCTTCTCTTCCACGCTCTGATGCATTATTGGTGCCACGCTTCCCATCAGATCTATCTTTACAGACATCTCGATGGTCTTCACAACTTAAATAAAGGGCTGGTGATAACCCCATTGAGCTTGATGATTTTTTTAATCATACATTGCAAGCTTATGTGAATAGTAATATTGTTCTAGTACGACAATTTGTTAGGGTCGCGAACTGGCTGAACTGCAGACGTTGTGAGCCGGTTCATTGTCGTGGTGAGTATGTGTAAACAAACAAACAAACAAACGGAATCGACTGCAGTTATGAAAATGCAAAGATCTCATGTTAGATTATAACACAATGCAGTTTTACTCTTTTGCCCGTAGCTCACACAGCACAGAGAATACCCAAACCCGTTCTTTTTTAGACCGACCTCATTGAACAGTCTTTTATATCATTAAATTGGAAGCTAAGAGAAGTAAGAGAGAACAATACAGGGAGCGGGTGTCGTTTCACGTTATTCCGGTTCTGATGTTACCACCGAGAATTGGAGAATTGCAGTATCCTACACAGCGAAGATAGATGTAGGGGCTTATAATATAAAATGGAGATTAAAATAAATGACTAAAATTCGTTAGATATAACAAAAAAACTTTGTTGAAAAGAAAGCTGTAGTAAGAAGAGTTAACAAAAATACATTTCGAAAAGGAACTAGTAAAGTTACTAGTATAGCGCATTGAAAGTATACGTATATCAAATCGTCGCTACTGGTAACGTATTAGTAGAATAAAATACTGTTCAGGAGAGGTGGGTAAAGATACAAGATTATTACGGTCTTCTGTAAAAAAATAGTATTATTTTCTTAAACATGTGCTTAGAATTCGAAAATGAGTGTATTCACTTTATTCAAACTTAGGAGTTGTTTTATAGTCCGAAAATGTATGACTAAATAATATATTGAGCTATTCTCTGTTCCGTCTCCGTTGTTCACCCTTGGTTTTAAAACACCTTGTTTACGGCAGATTTGATTCATCATTTTTTCGTTTTAATTTTCATACGATATTTTTGCGAATATCAATATGTTATAAAATTTCCGATGACTTTTTCCAGTTTTCAGGGTTATTTGATTACTTAATTATCAGTGGCTATTGTCCACTGACTGAAATCATACAAATAAAAACTCAAAATGCGTTTTACAAATTCCCATACAACTGTGTTCTAATGAGTTTTCGACATGTTATTTTTAATATTATTTTTATATGGTTTTGAGTCTTGGCCAGTGATTTATTCTAAACAATCTGTCCACCAGTCTCCTCTTATTACACGCATTCTACTCATATGAGACATGAAATGAACCAAGATCATACCTCATCAGTCTTTTCGAAATACCCTTTATATCATTACGTCATCCGTTTTCTCCCACTCTGTATATTTTTAATCGCTTGACGAAACAGCGTCTATCAATGTGTACCTATGCCCTTTGTAACTTTATCAAGCATGCACGCTGACAAACAAGCAAGATAACAAGAACGGTCTACAGAGTTTTGCAAATACATAAGAGCTTCGCGGTCATGACAGTTCGTCTAGTATATATATATATATATATATATATATATATATATATATATATATATATATATACTGTGCTATTAATATATATGTATGAAAATTAACCTACTAAGAGGCTGCTGTGTTTCATCGCCATATATATATATATATATATACATATATATATATACATATATATATATATATATATATAGTCAGTGTCGACATAGACAATCCTTATATATATATATATATATATATATATAAATGAAGGAGAGTGGAAAGGAATTAGAGAAAGCAAAAGCCAAATCAAAATTCAATTCAAAAGTTCAAAGCAAGGTATAATCCGCAAAGGCAATTTATTCAAGTTAAATTTTCCTTAAGCCAGGCTTTTCAAAGATCAAAATCTTATCATCAGAGGAAGTCGCATCGCTCCCTTTCTCCTCCCCCCTCTCTTTCCTCGTACCCGTCCCTTTCTCCTCCCACATTCCACTTACCCGTTTCCTCCCTTGCCCATTGGTCGCATATTATACTCTTGTTTTCACTGTCTCTGCTTTTCTTCATTTATAGCCGGCTTTCTCAACTGGGCAGACTTTAAATATTCTCACTGCCCCTTTTTCCACTTTAAAACACTTTCCTTTGTCATCTCTGCCCGGGAAGTTTCTTTAATGGCGAATATTTTACATCTTAATCTCCTCTGACGCCTGCCTGCATCATCGAATGTACCTCTTATTGGACTTTTTACCCTTCCTGGATTTTCTATTTTCGCCGTACCTGAAGTTGTGGCTTCTTGGAGTTTAACTTTGAAACTTCTCTCATTACTTCTCGTGCCTCTAACGACCTACCTATCTACATCGTATCCTCTACGCTGGACTCTTCGACACCGGACTTTTTGGCAATCGGAGATTTGCTTGCACCCTGGCACAGTTTTGCCCTACGTTTCCTTCCCTACTACTTTTATTTTATTTCATTTTTTCAAATTTTAAATCTTGGCCATTGCCAACTTATCTATCCCAGCGACTTCCTCTGATGATAAGATTTTGATCTTTGAAAAGCCTGGCTTAAGGAAAATTTAACTTGAATAAATTGCCTTTGCGGATTATACCTTGCTTTGAACTTTTGAATTGAATTTTGATTTGGCTTTTGCTTTCTCTAATTCCTTTCCACTCTCCTTCATTTCTACCTGCTCTATCCTGGATATTGAGCTGTATACTCTTCACAATAGGGTTTTACCTTTCCTAAAAGTTCGCTTTTAGTACACCTCTTTATTTTAAGCTCCTACTTAGTTGAGCTTTTTCCTCCTATTTGTGATATGTTCAACAAGGAATTCCTCCCGCTTTCGGCAAAAAATATACCCATTCCCTCAAATGAAACCTATATCTGCAAGTTTATCCAATCTGTGAAGAAGTTCATCACTAACGTTAGATGGAAAGCATTTCACCATGACATGAACCACAAAACCTCCTCCCACCAAACTGACTCCAGCAATTCCTCACTTTCTACCCACTTTGGATCTAAACTACCTATGAACTCCTCTAGGGAACTGAAGAAATTGGAAAAATCAGCTGCCTCCAGGTACGGTCTCAAAACCTCCTCCTTCCCTAGACAAAATGAACACCTCAATAATTTCGAAAATGACCTATTTGACCTCATTAGTCGCATTAAATTCAAAAGACACAATAAACACCTCAATCCCATCATCAAAAAAATCAACAAGTTTACTAACAATATTAAGAAACACCCAGATATAATTGTCCCAGCGAATAAAACTAAGAATTTTTACAAACTTAAATATAGTCAATACAAATCCTTAATCTACAAAGAATTAAATAAATCTTACAAAAGCACATCTTACGATACCCTGGCTAGTATAAACAATGAGGCTAAATCCATACTAACATCTTTGAATGTCCTCAACTACGCAGAAATTTTAACCCCTGCAATACCTAGATTTACTTTGAAGGACCACAAAAATAATTTCCAAGAAAACCCTACCATCAGACTAATATGCCCCTCTAAATCCGACCTAGGCATCATAAGCAAGAAAATCTTGGATAGAATTATCCCTACCTTGAAAGAAAAAATTCGTTACACTCTTTGGCAATCCTCTGATGAGGTTACTACCTGGTTCCTTAACCTCATTGATAAGTCTAAACCTAACTTGAACTTCATAACATTCGACATTAATAATTATTACCAATCCATTTCCCCTATTTTACTTAACAAAGCATTAATCTTCGCCAAAAATAATTCTGACATTACTGACATAGAGATTAAACTAATAATATTAGCCAGAAGATCCCTACTAGAATTTGATAATAAGCTTTGGACTAGGAAGGACACCCCCAATAACGTTGACATTACCATGGGGGCCTCAGACTCTGCCCAGGTCACTGACCTGGTAGGTTTGTACTTGATGAGAGAATTGGGCTTTAATTTTGGACACTTACAGGGTGGGTTGTATAGGGACGATGCCCTGTTTGTATCTCGGGAGAGATCGAGACAATATAACAACACTATCAAAAACCTGCATAACTTCTTTAAAAACTTTGGTTTGACCATTACAGTGGAACCTGAGAAAAGAATATCTAACTTTCTTGACCTTACATTAGATCTTAACTCGGGAACCTTCAGCCCATACCATAAACCTAACTTAACCCTTTTCTACGTACATAGCCTATCTAACCACCCTAAATCCATCATAAACTCAATAGTCCCCTCAGTATCTAATAGAATCTCTAAGCTATCTGCGAATAAATCTATCTTCGATCAAAATTCTAGCTTTTACAATAATGCTTTGCTTAACTCAGGCTACAATCACAAAATTAAATATAACTGCAACCCCCTTACTCAAGTTAACAAATCTTCAGGCATTATTACTCACAACATGACCACACACAGAAATAAAAAGTTTAACTCATCAGCACCTAAGATAATCAAAACACACTCTAATAAGCCCATAGGAACTAAAGATATTGATAATCGGGTAGACCCACATTCGCATAAACAAAGAAAAAAACTTAGAAGAAAGAATAACATTTGGTTTAATCCGCCTTTCAGCAGTAATGTTAAAACCAATATACCTAAAGAATTTTTCCAAATCTTAGACAGATCTTTTAAGCATCCCCACAAATATAGCACTATCCTTAACAAAAATTCTATTAAAATATCATACTCTACTATGCCCAATATTGAACAAACTATCATAACCTCTAACAATAGGAAAATCAAACATATCCAACAGCAACCACCCACCACATCCCTCACCACTTGTAACTGCCGTAAACCTAGAGATTGTCCCCTTAACAACAACTGTGTACAGAAGGACGTAATATACGCTTGTACTGTTAAACAATTCCCTCGCTCCACCAATGTTGTGAGTAATCACAATTCCCATACTCCACCCGAACTCCGGATCTCCCCGCAACCCCAATCCGCTTCTACTCTAAACTCCCGCTTATACAGCCATACCTCTATCCAAGCACCCCCAATAATAAATAGTGCTCATGGGCCAACTCACATTTCCCCCATATCCGCTCCACCCCACTTCTCCAAACAACTTTCCTCGCATAACTTGGATCTCCAAACCCAAATCTCTTCTAATACCATTAGTAATCTCAATGCAACTATAGCACCACCCTTCAAGATACACACATATATTGGGGCGTCCTCTTTCCCCATAAAGACCCGGATCTCTAACCATATATATTCCTTTAAAAATAGCAGCGATAACAGCACAGGCACTTCACTTTCCAATCTAATTAGAAACCTCAATCTCAAAAATACTCCCTATTCACTTCACTGGTCAATACTTAAAAAGTCCAAATCATATACCCCTGGAGCATCCCATTGCCAACTTTGTACTCTGGAAACCTTAATGATAGCTACTGCTACTAAATCTAAAAATATTATTAATTCTAAGAATGAACTTATCTCCAGTTGCAGGCATAAACGTAAATTCAGGTATAGCAACCATAATAATCCCCCAGACACCCCTCCCCCATTTGATTAAATACCCTCCCTTCATCTCGGATTTTCCCTCCTTACATCTCGAAACCCCTTTCTGATAGTTCTTATTCCTGTTGTTCTTTAATCTCTACTTATATCTCCCTCATCCCTTTAACCTTCTCTTAACTTAATAAAATTACCCATAAACTTCGTTAGCTTCACATTTCCCTTAGTCTTAACACCTTTCTTCCATTACCCCCTAAATCTTTCGACTTAACTTTCTTAACTGTATAACTTTATTTGGCTTTCCATTTTCTTTCCCGTTTAACTTCTTTTAATGCATTCGTCCGCTTCCCTCCAACACTTCCATTCTTCATTCTTTTCCCTTTCAACGTGATAACTAACCCACTCTATTCATATTATATCCTAGCCCTTTTATTTACTTGTTGATTAGCCTTATCTACTCCATGTCCCATTTGCACACCTCGATATCGAACTCCTTACTGCTTTCACTGTGCACTCTAATTATTCTTCCCCTCCTGTTTTTAATTCTTCTCACTTATTTAATAGCCTCGATTATTTCCCCCTTGTTTTACCTCGCCCTTCGCACATCTCTCTCAAACTACTCAACCCCCAACCCGCCCTAGCTCTACATCTTTTAACCCCTATAGTATTTACTTGTAACTGCGATCTCCACTCTCCTTCTGGCTTAATCCTTTGTCACTTTTTTAACCTTGTATATCTCTTACTTCTTCCGGCCTTCACTAACCTATTTAACAATTTTCTTAATTAACCTCCATATAACTTTTTTTTAAATTTCAAAGTTTATATTTTCCCATATCTATTTGAACTAGCATCCCGTAACTGCTTATTTACTAACCCATAATTTTTTCCACCTTGGAGACTCCCATTCCGGATATCCTCTCTAGGTCTTGTTTTCCTTTTTCTTTTTCCTTATTCTAATTTTCATTCTTGAGCTCCAATCTTATCGACTTTTCCCTCATTCTATTATTAGTATCTTATTTTTTAATTTTTTTATTTTTTTATTTTATTTTTTATTCTTTCAGTCAATCCTCAATTTTCCCTGCGAGCTTAAGACTAATCTTATTATCTATTTTTCATTCTTTACTATTTTATTTTCTCATTTCTATTTTTTATACTATTTTTATCTTTATTTTTTATCTTTACTCTTTTTATTTTTAACTCATTTTCCTAGTCCTACCCTTCATATATATCTTGCCTCATTGTTTATATCTAAGGTCATTTGATTAAACTTCTAAACCCCCGAACTCTGTTCTTATACATATTCTGATATTTTAACCCCTTATCCTAACATTCGTTAACTTACCCCCACTCCTTTCTTCCCCTTTTCTAGTTGAATCCTAATTCGCCTAACTTCCAATTTCAACTTTATGTTTCACCCCCCTACTTTCACACTCTTAGTTTTATCCGCATTCCTTCATCGCATCGCTCCCTTTCTCCTCCCCCCTCTCTTTCCTCGTACCCGTCCCTTTCTCCTCCCACATTCCACTTACCCGTTTCCTCCCTTGCCCATTGGTCGCATATTATACTCTTGTTTTCACTGTCTCTGCTTTTCTTCATTTATAGCCGGCTTTCTCAACTGGGCAGACTTTAAATATTCTCACTGCCCCTTTTTCCACTTTAAAACACTTTCCTTTGTCATCTCTGCCCGGGAAGTTTCTTTAATGGCGAATATTTTACATCTTAATCTCCTCTGACGCCTGCCTGCATCATCGAATGTACCTCTTATTGGACTTTTTACCCTTCCTGGATTTTCTATTTTCGCCGTACCTGAAGTTGTGGCTTCTTGGAGTTTAACTTTGAAACTTCTCTCATTACTTCTCGTGCCTCTAACGACCTACCTATATACATCGTATCCTCTCCGCTGGACTCTTCGACACCGGACTTTTTAGCAATCGAACATTTGCTTGCACCCTGGCACAGTTTTGCCCTACGTTTCCTTCCCTACTACTTTTATTTTATTTCATTTTTTCAAATTTTAAATCTTGGCCATTGCCAACTTATCTATCCCAGCGACTTCCTCTGATGATAAGATTTTGATCTTTGAAAAGCCTGGCTTAAGGAAAATTTAACTTGAATAAATTGCCTTTGCGGATTATACCTTGCTTTGAACTTTTGAATTGAATTTTGATTTGGCTTTTGCTTTCTCTAATTCCTTTCCACTCTCCTTCATTTCTACCTGCTCTATCCTGGATATTGAGCTGTATACTCTTCACAATAGGGTTTTACCTTTCCTAAAAGTTCGCTTTTAGTACACCTCTTTATATATATATATATATATATATATATATATATATATATATATATATATATATATATATATATATGTATATATATGTATATATATATATTGAATTTTTGGAACTGATAAATGATGTGCAAACTTTATATATATATTATATGTATATATATATATATTATATATACATATATATATATATAATATATATATATATATATATATATATATACATATAATATATATATAAAGTTTGCACATCATTTATCAGTTCCAAAAATTCAAACACATTAAAATTTGGCGTACGATCGTTTCTAAAACAATTGGGGATATTTGTTTTGTATTATACTTTACCTGTATTATAATTTACTTTTATTATACTTATTACTATAGAAATAACACGTGTTCTGGTGTTGCCCGGAATAAATCTAAAATACTTATTTTAATTAAAAGAAAAGCAATGGTAGAGTATAAAAAGATTAGAAAATAAACTATTTTACTTCAAGTAATTTTACTTCAGCATCACCATTTATATTTTTTTATTTGTTTCTATACACTTTTTTGGAGGCAAAATTATTTTGTGAGTTGTCTTCACTTTTTCTTTTATCGAGGTTAAATTAAGGTTTGTTTAGGAATTAGGATTAGTCTATCTAAGAGTCACCGTCCCCCCAAAAATGAAAAAAATGTAACTTTTTTTCATCGCTTAAAAAATGCCGGAAAAAGAGGCTAATTAGAGAAGTAGTCGGGCTGTATTATATTTGAAAATAAATGCCCATTACTACAATGGGTGTGATAGTACAATTGTGTTGACAAACCTCTTTTTACTATTATCATTGAGAAATGAATTAAAAATAATGTAAAATTAACCACATATAACCGGACTAGTCTAGTTTTTTGTAAGGGGAGTTACCGTTTTAGGCGATTACGTGTTGTTTTGTGCATTTTCTACTAATACTTATGGTTAATGATAAACACATTTTGGTGAACTGCTTTAAGAAGTTAGAATGCCTTGAAAATGAGGAACATTTTACGTTAAATATATATGAAACTGAGTCCTTACTTTAAATTCTGAAAATAATTGTTTTCCTTCTTTTAGTGTTCCACAGTGTTACAATTGTGTTCACCTTTCCCGTTAAAAATAAAGAACTTATTTTAAATTAGCTAACTAAGAAAATATTTATTATTAATTGAAGACGTAAATCAAATACATAAAAGTTTTGATAATCTTGCTAAAAGCCAACAACAGTGAGTTATTTGCATTATTGAAGATATTGAAGGAGGAAATCTTTATAGACTGAGGCAATGTTTATTTTGTTTTGCTGAAAGGGTTTTGTTTTAAAGTCGCAAAATAATTAAAAATGTGCGTATTATTGTTAAAAAAACAACAGTGAGTTTATTTCGTTACTGAAAACAGTGAAGGCGAAATCCGGAGAAGAATTAATCATTAGACCACACCCTTCTAGACTGAGTCAATGGTTTTTTTATGTTAGAATAGATGTTTTCTTGTAAAGTAAAACAAAGTGTTTATTTAAAACTACATTTTAAATAGTTACACTTGTCCGGACTAAACAGACGAAAGAAAATTGGAAATGGCAACACAACAAAGTGTCATGCAAGGGGAAAATATAGTGTATAGTACTTATAAATGTCAATGTACACATCGGAGGATAATTATATGTATGAAACAAAGAAATCACTTATTCTGAAAGACGCCATAGAGACGGTTGGGCGTACTATGCGAGGTGTTTGTAAATAGAATCTGTAATTCAGGAATAAGGATAGGTCAAATCTAAATACTCAGCTGTAACAGCGGTTAATGTATTCGACATGTATGCCGATATACTTATATTCCACGAATACGGTACGTATGTAGCGTATTTATTAAATAACCTGGTAGCTTTACGTAACGTTGAAGGATATAAATAGGAGCGACTAAAAAAGTGTTCTACCTTCTGTGTGGGAGACGTATTTGTTAGAGGTAAGTGAATGGGGATAAATGTAAGTTTTTATGAAACGAAATGCAATTATTTGTTTGTGAAACACTCATTAGGAATTGAGGTAGGCGATTAGCTTAAATCTGTAGCATATTATGTGGTCAGTTATTTTCCTATAATTACTAAAGTTGCAGGGGAAAATCGACAATATTTCAATATATAGATATATTTATGTATAGTCAGTGTCCACATATACGCTCATTATATAAGTTATGTATTTTTTATTGTTTTTTTTTACTGGCGATGATAACCTGCGTGTTTACTTTTCCCACTTCCTAAGCGTTAAAGAATGTCCTCTCTTACATGCAGAAGACTGCATTACGTCGCCCTTAACAAGACGTATTTTTATTTATTTATACATATATTTTTTTTTTTTCGTACATACAAGTAATCTTTGGACACGTGTTTTATGTACGTAAAAGTCAATATATATATATATATATATATATAAATAAAACATAAAAATTAAGATATAATGTATATTATAATATAATGTGCATGCAGAAGGAATTTGTTAGATCGTTGAATCTCTTTGGGGAACTTTGAACTCCCTCCCCCCCTAACGTAGTGCCTTTTAATCGGTGTTTAACGAAATCATTAAATTGACTTTTAATCGCTCTATCGTTAATTTTGGTACATTAAATTCTCCGTTTGGTCTTTCTTTCGACGATATTATTAATTAAAAACTATCGATTTTCTCCTGACGAGATGATAGTCGAAAGGGCCTTTGACAGATTTCCGCGTATCCTTTTTAAATGTATTTATAAGTTTTGTACCTCAAAACATTCATTTAAATATATATATATATATATATATATATATATATATATATATATATATATATATATATAATATATATATATATATATATATATATATATATATATATATATATATATATATATATATATATATAAAAGTTTTTGAAGACTATGACAATGCAGTTTGGTAGATCACCCGTTGATACGAGGCGAGGTAAATAAAACAAACGACAATATTGAAAATGTTCAATAATAATTTTATTTACCAACGTGGTGTGTCGAATTAAGAATGTATCTGTGTTGTTAAGTTCTTTGAATTTTCGAGGTATACCTCATTTTTAGAAAGAGAAGGAAAATAACATGTGCAATCTCGGATAAAATGTATTTTGAGCGGAAGTCGGAAGTTAATGAGACTTTTATTGCGTTAGATCCGAAGAAATAGCTAATTATTCTCGAAGAAAATAGATTGCGAGCTGGCATATATATATATATATATATATATATATATATATATATATATATATATATATATATATATATATATATATATATATATATGTTGACATTCTTATAATTAATGTTGTAATATGTTACCAGTAATGGTTCTATTCTATTATTATTTTGTGTTTCTATTTAATTCCCATTTATTTATTTATTTATTTATTTATTTATTGTTAGAACAATGGGCGTGTGTATATATATATATATATATATATATACTATGTAAGTCAGATGCAGGAGACGAAACTCATATCTAAGGATCTCGAAGTCATGTAGAGTTACCTCCCCTGAAAGCAGTAATATTAAATATTAAATAATAATAATAATAATAATAATAATAATAATAATAATAATAATAATAATAATAATAATAATAATGTGTGGACACGTATGCCCTTGTAAGCGAGCGAGTATGCATGTATATGCCTACACACATAGATAGGTGTGTGCACGTACACCTTTGTGGGTGTGCGTGTATACACGTATATGCCTACACACATATAACTGTCTATGCCTCCCCCTTTCTCCACATGAATGCGTGTGTGTGTGCGTGGACATATTTTATTTTTAATTTTTTTATTTTCATTCATTTTTATTTATTTTTCATTTTTTTTATTCTTTCATGTTTCAAAGTTCACGCACACTCCGCGTACTAAACTTCACACCCTTATTCTAATTTTAAATTACTCCAGACAATTTGTCCGACCACCCTAATCTCCCTTCTCCCCCCCTCTCTCCCCTGCTATGTGTTTGTATGGAGATATGCCTATGTGTGCGCGTGTGTGTGTGTGAGTTGATGGGCACGGGTCAGTGTGCAGGTGTGTTGGTGTGTATGCGTGGATACGTGTATCATATTTTTATTTGCTTATCCATCTGTTCACACCCTCATGCCAGGTCACACATGGAATAAATTTATGGTCTACTCGGCCATAGAGACAGATGCCTGCGTGATCATCATTTTACATTTTTTTCACTTTTTTCTCTCCTACTGCCACCACCCACCTTCCACCGTGCACCCACAATTCTTCAATACACTGACGAAGGCCGAAGGATTACGGCCGAAAATTGTGTTCTCCTTTCTTGGAAACAAAACTTTTTTCTATATAATGGAAAATTGATATTCCTAACGTCAAAATATAGAAAATAAATTGTGAAAATATATAAAAATATATTTTTCACATTGATTTTTTATACACACACACACACACACACATATATATATATATATATATATATATATATATATATATATATATCCACAGAGATAGTATATAAATCCACAAAGGGTAAGTAGAATAGATATACAGGATTACTATCGAATAATAATCAATAAGTTATGAACTTTGCACTGTTGTGATTCATGTATAAAAATTGAATTTTATTCGACAATTTTGCTATGTTTCTTGAGATAATTTCACTTGCTCGTGTACAGAGACGCATACGCATACATGTCCAAGGCGCCATTTTATTTTTGGCTCATCTTGTTATTTTTCTTTGAAATAGATTTGCGTTCTGCAGATCAGATAAGAACCGATTCCACTGCTAATACCAGAAGGAAAGAAAATCCTCTGCTCATATGATTTGCGTCCGTTCCTTTTATAACTTTCGTTCTTTTAAGAATTTTAAATCAGATTCTATTCACATCTCTTGTTCTCGTCTTAATTCTACATTTATTTTAATTTCTTCTTTTTAGTAAGTTGGGTTGAGGAATGCCAGCTCTCTTTGTCTTATTTTTCCGTTTTCAATTATCATCTTTTCAATCCTTGCACTCCAACTCTCCACTTCTTAATACTCTCCACTTCTCTTGGATCTTCCCAACCTCATTTCCCCGACTTAGTCCTTCCCCCTATCTTGCTTTCACTTAATTACTACGATTGTTGTTGTAGTTGTAGTTCTTCATCGTCTCATTAGAATTAGTTATAGTAGTAGTAGCTTTTTGTCTTCTTTTTTCTTCTTGTTCGTCTTATTATTATTTCTACCTCATACTCTTCTCATTTCACGTCTTCTTTGGTTATTATTATTATTATTATTATTATTATTATTATTATTATTATTATTATTATTATTATCATTATTATTTTATAATTCATCCTTCTTCTTAATTATCATCTTATTATCATCATTTCTCCGACTTCTTCTTATTATTATCATGATTATTTTTCCTTCTTTACTTCTTTCCGTGTGCTTATTCTGCTTATTCCCTCTCCATTCATTCATTCATTTGATGGATCATATTTCATTAAACCCGCTGTGTCATCAATTAATGTTTTATCTCTACCTCCCACCACTCTATGACCCACAAACACGACCTCAGTATCCCCCGGTGGCTAGCCGTCGTTTCCCCATCACCATCAGTACGACAAACAGCCGCTTTTCGAAATGACTCACACGTTTCCCCTGTCCCCAGACACACGCGCACAAAAAGAGAAATTCCTTGAGAATCGTTGTCAGAAGTTGGTCTATTCCCTGTACATTCTAAATCCATTTTGTTTACGAACACTTTTTTTATATACTCGGATGTAGAAAATGAAGAAGAAAGAAAAGAAGGGGGAAAAGGGAAAATAGGGGGAAGAAAGGGAGTAAAAGCAGGGGGGGCAGGAAAAAGAAAAAAGATGGCGGATATAAAGAGATAGAGCGAGGATTATATCGAGAAAATAAGGAGAAAAGAAGAGGAGAAATTGAAAGAGATGAGGATGAAGATGAGACCAAAGAAAAAAAGCAGGAATGGAAGAGTGATGTGAATGAGATTGAAGAGAAGAATGGGAATAAAGAGAAAAATAAAAAAGCGGGAGAAAGGAAGAAGGATGGTTAAAGGAAGGTAATGAATGAAGCTGGAATATGAGAGGAGAAATTTGAGGAAGACAAGAAGAGTAAAAAGAAAAATGAGAAGAGATGAGAAAGTAATTAAAGAGAAGGAGGGAGGAGGTAGAGGGTAAGACGATAAAAAGAGGTGAGGCTAAGGATGAGATGGGCGAAAAGAAAGCAAAAGAAAAGAGGTGAAGAGGATGAGATGAAATGGTTAAAGAGGAGGAGGGAAACATCGATGTTATTGACACCCATTTTGTTAGTACTTATGGCCGGGGGTAGAAGTCTTTGTTTAATGTCGGGAGATTCGAAAGAAGAACAAAGGGTTTTTGGATTTTAACCACAGTTGCGAAGGATGCCGGAATTATGACCTTATACCAGACTAAAACATGTTTACAAGTCCCTTTTCGTTCTTTTTACAATTTCCGGAAATTCATACACATGATCAACTTTCTCAATATGTCGATGCTTATTCACATCTTCACCAATTTTAAACATCCTGCATGTGAATAAGCCAAGTCTGCCACACGACCGTTCACTATTTTAAACACACCATCTTTTATCAAGCAAACGAAGTCTTAACCAACAGACAAAATAGCGTTTCTGTTTGTTATTCCATCACGATTTTTTAGCTTCGTAACACGATGAGAATGATTCTAATAATAATAATTATATTCATTATATGCGGATAATGATATTATTTGATGTGGTCATGGTGCAGGCGAGAGCTGCGACGGATTAAAATCAAATGCTGACTATAGATAAAAGAGAAAAGCAGTATGTGCGGAAAAGGTGTAGATTGGTGGACGGGGATAGAGTTAGGGTTAGTGTTTGGGTTGGTTAGGGTTAGGGTTAGTGTTGGGGTTGGTTGCTGTAGAAATTGTCTTCGGTTAAGAATACGATTTTTTTTATGATGATGAGACTTGCTATTGGGGATTCTTTCTTTCGCGCGTAAATACAGAGAACGCGATGTCATACATATAAAAAAGGAATTATTAATTGGGAAGTGGAATAGAAGTAGAATATAAAAGACAAACCAAAATGAATGGATGAAATAAAAAATAAAAGAGAAGTATAGAATGTAAGATAGGTAAAAACGAAGCAGCTGATACTACATGGAATGTAATTAGAAAATCGTAAATCTTCTTAGCGAAAATAATAAATAAGTAAATAATCATGAAGTCAATGTTCTCTCAAGAAAACGTTTTTGCTAACATAATCCAGTAGTGAGACACGTAACACACGAATTATACATCAGTTAACTCGAGCGGATATTCTCAGTCTACGTCCACTCAATCTTCCCGTTGCTGCTGCTGTTGTTACTGTTGTGATTGTAACTGTTGCTGTTGCTGTTGCTGTTGTTGTCGTGAGTGTTGCTGTTGCTGTTGTTGTAACTGTTACTGTTGTTGCTGTTTTGTTGTAACTGTTGTTGTTGCTGTTGTTGTAACTGTTGCTGTTGTTGTAACTGTTACTGTTGCTGTTGTTGCAACTGTTGTTGTTGTGATTGTAACTGTTGCTGTTGCTGTTGTTGTTGTTGTAAGTGTTGCTGTTGTTGTAACTGTTGTTGTTGCTGTTGTTGTAACTGTTGCTGTTGTTGTTGTAACTGTTGTTGTTGCTGTTGTTGTAACTGTTGTTGTTGCTGTTGCTGTTGTTGTTGTTGTGAGTGTTGCTGTTGCTGTTGTTGTAACTGTTACTGTTGTTGCTGTTGTTGTTGTAACTGTTGTTGTTGCTGTTGTTGTAACTGTTGCTGTTGTTGTAACTGTTACTGTTGCTGTTGTTGTAACTGTTGTTGTTGTGATTCTAACTGTTGCTGTTGCTGTTCTTGTTGTTGTAAGTGTTGCTGTTGTTGTAACTGTTGTTGTTGCTGTTGTTGTAACTATTGTTGTTGTTGTTGTTGTTGTAACTGTTACTGTTGCTGTTCTTGCTGTTCTTGTTGTCGTTTTTGTACTTGCGCGTAGATCCTGCTCCTGGATTGTCTGGTCTGCATGAAATCATCTTCGTTGGTCGCAGCTATTAATTTACCAGCACCATTACAGAATTTACCCCCAACGCCAAAACAGCAATTCGCAGTGGTTGCACACGACGTCAGAGGAAGGTTTTGCCTAGAACCCAGAAAGGAGTTGTGCAGATGCAATATTGCTACTTTCACTCTATTCACTCTATTGATTAGCAGCTGACACGCCTTTACTTGCAGGGGCGACCAGAGAACGACGGATCCTGATACCTTCTCCTTTTTGAATTTTTACCAGATACCTGTTAATCGGTAGCTCTGACACTACCACGTTGCCACTACTCCTGCCTTGGTGAGGAAGGGTTGGACCTTAGATAGGATATGTTGGTTACGTACAATTAGCGATAAAATTAAACAGACAGTGGAAAATTCCGTAGAAAATTAAAAGCTTATCATTAGAAATATGTCTCAGGAAATGACGTTATAGGAGGAAGTACATGTTGTAAAAGCTAGAGAGTTCCTGAATTTTTAGAGTTCGGTGTCAATGTTAATTGACGCTGTTTCGGGGTTTCTACCATCCTACAACATATAGAAAACGAATATGCAGCTGATCTGGTGTACTTTCTTAGCCAACATCCTCGACAAAATAATGGAGTTATTTGTTGTTCTTTTAATCGCTTCTATTACTTCATCTAGAAAGAGAAAGAAGAGGGCAAATCTACGAGTGACACCACGACCACTTGTGAGAGATCACTATCCATGGAGCTGTCTAATTACAATATGTTAACGAGACAAACAGCTGTTTCTGTCGACAAAGATAACTGCGGGGAATCTGTAGTGATCGAAGAATTTCCCACACAGTTTTATTGATCTAATTAAAACTTAAGCCTGACAGACCAACGAAAATGCTATTTCAAACCTGACAGACCGACGACGATTTTTGTGTTAAATATCCAGGCCGGGTGTACTAAAAGGTAATTGAATATAAATAGGTGCACTTGTTATTGATATGCGCCTGGCTAGAAGAAAACAACATAACATGATTGATTGTCAAAAATAAAATAATCGTTGATTAAATTCAGGCACCGAGCCGGGGAAAATAAATATGGTGGATTTTCAAAAATGAAATAATTATTGATGTTCCCATCAATAATCATTTCATTTTTGAAAATCCACCATATTTATTTTTCCCGACTTGGTGTCTACAATATTTTAGCTGCAGAAGGAAACACTCCGTCGCTGAATAAAACGAACTGTGAGTGTGGTTACATTGACCGTCAAGTCCAACCATGGGAAATTTAAAGGAATTACAAATTGTTATATAATAACAACTAGAAATATATATTGTCAATATGTTGGCGATTTAGGCCAGGGAAAAACAACTTGTCGATTTCCTATGCGTGCATCTTCTATCCTTACTAATAAATACACCGACAATAGGATATATTATTATAGTTTCGTATGTAAGTGTGTTATTATTCTTGTATGCATAGCAGAAATATTACACTTTTTGAAACTCAAGCGTAACTTACCGACTGACAAACTTGAACGCATCTCAAATAATAGGTGTCCATTAAATCTGAGCGTTTAAAATGATTTTTCATATTGAAGCGTACCGAGCGACGGATTGATCGACAGGTAGAGCCTCTTATTCAGATGCTTGAACGCAGCATCAGACTAAGGACAATTTAAAGTTAACAAACATGATAATAAAACCGCACAGTTGTATATATATCGAATGTCTATATATGATCAATGATTTCCCCCAAAATTCAACATGTCTTCATTTTCATGTCTACATTTGAACACTAGTTCATCTCTCATGTTCAATCGTTTGATTTTTTCCTAGAATGATATGACCATTAATTTTTCAATCAAAGCATGTAACGTAAAGTGGAGAACAAACTATCGGTCGGCATCTTATCGACAGAAGTCTTGTAAACAGGTGGGATGTTAGTTCATACGTTTGATTTTCGTAGTCGTCGTTCTGGTGCTAGCATATCAGGCTGTCTGAAGATACTGCCTTCCTGACCAAAAATGCGCCAAACATTGATGTTATTGAGTTTCTTTTCCCTTTGCAAAACTCAATCATGTTCTGCAAAGCAAAAAATCAAAACAGCAATTTTGTCTATATAACAACCAAGCTATGAATGAATAGTTGAAGATAATTGAAGCATAAACACTTTTACCGAAATGACCGTATTTGGCATTAAATGACTCGGAAAGGATTGATATGCTTTAAAACAAAACAACAATATGAAACACCATGAATAAATATTTTAAGATATATAGAACTTGAAGCATAACAACTTTTACCAAATTTACCGTATTCGGCGTTAAACAACCCGAAAAAGGTTGATATGCCGTAAAACAAAACAACCATATAATTCTAGAACGTGCACCTGTCTAGGCATTGTCTTCCTCGCCGGGACGGAATGTGTTTACCGATCGCCTGGGGTGTCCTAACCCGAATGCCCCATAATGGAAGCTGATTTTTTCAACCTTCCTGCCTTTTGTCACAGCTGGAAGCAATAAAATTATACCGGCATTCAACCAACTGGGATAATTTCTATGTAAATTTATGTGTTCATGTGAATAAGTCTTTTTTGTAAGTGGCCGTTATTCTTTAATAATCAGAGTACAAAAATGTTGTTCATGCAAATCTAAGTACACAGAGAAAGAAAGAAGAGTTCTTTGCAGTTGTGGCAGGAGAGTTCGGGCTGTGACAATTTTACAGCGAGGAAGTAGAAATTGGAGATTAGTCAAGCATCTGCCATGGAAATGACGATAAAGTAAAGAGAGACTAGCAACGTCTCTTCTATTAATGACGGGTTGTAGGGAAGAATGGTGATCACATTTTACTAAGTTGCGAAGTCGATTTGTAGACATTGTTAAGAAAGGGAAGAGTTTTGTGGGTGGCACCTCCCCAGTCTTGACAGCAGTACTCCATTTGGGGACGCATCTGACTCTTATACAGATAGAAGATTTCCTTCAGGATTGAGATACTTTCTGGGGTGGTAGAATGATCGAACCATAATTTTGAAAATTAATAACTAGTTTGTCTCCGTGGATGTTTAGAATAACACATATTAATATAGCACAAAAACATTCAGTAAAGACTTACTGAGATGCGTATTATTTCTGACATATTCTTTTCGATCGATGTTTCCTAAATTCCTCAATTCCCCCGATCTTCCCAGACGCCAATTCCGGCTCATCATCTGTGATGCTGCACGTGACTGATTGACACGTGCCTCTTTTGTCCGTAAAGTCAGTGTAGCTTGACCCCAAGCATGACCTGTAGGCTGACTCTCCAGTGCTGCCAGCATGCACACACTTGACGTCAACGGACAGAAGCTGTCCGAAAAAGAAAGAATGGTGCAGTGAAAAACAGGCATATAGAAATCTCGGGCCAGGCGTCTTGCTAATCACTGTCTCCCGAAGGAACCTGATCGTTGATGACTGGTTCCTGTTAGTGACAGTTGCTAGATCGGGGATATTCCAAGAGACGCTGACGTCAGGTATCTTGATTGAGTGCCATGTATGACAACAACAGCTAGACGAACGCGTCGTCCATTTTGAATTTTATGAGAAAAAGGAGATTTATTCAAATGAATAAATTTGTATATTTTAGGTATGTGCAAAAATGTCCGTCGTTTGTACGGACTATGCTTATTAAAAAGCGCTTATCATTAATCATTTGATTAGTTTCCGTGTGAACTTAGATTGTGTTTGAAAGATAAAAGCCTAAACTTAATCTCTAAAAGGAAAAAAAACTGTATATTTACGTGTGAAAAAGAAATTATGATGAAATATGTTATCACGACGGCCGGGGAAAACAAAAATTCAGTGAATTTTGAACTTTGAAGAAATTACTTATAAAAATCCCTTGAAATACAAATATGAGTTTTTGGGAAGTATTTCAAAGATAATTATTAAATTAAAGTCGTAGAATACTGAATTAAAACAAAGATTTCCTACGTTTTACTAAAGATTAGCAAAATGATCCCCCCAAAATTCATAGTTTAATAAAATCCGGCATTCAGTCAATCAGCAAACGACTTTGTTTACCGATTAATTATCGCTATGTAAAATATATGGAAGACAAAAATGTAATAATTTATCATTTTTAACTTTATATATAAAAATGGTTTTGTAATAGTTTATAGAAGTTGAAAAATTATTATCCATTAATTTTCTTTTTAAGGATATAAAGAAATTGAATTAATTTAAGTACCCTTATTTTGTTGTAATAAAAAAAAAGAAATGCTTATTTAATTAAACTACTTGTGAATGTACGCAAGTGAGATTTTATTTATTTTTAACTAAAAGGATTCATATTTAACTTTGTATTAGTTTTTAATTTAGTAATACTCTGAAATTATTGATCACGTCTGAATACCAATGTTTTCCTTAGAATTTGAAATAAAACTTTTTTAAATGCTAAAAATTATTTTACGTTACGATCTGCGTCAATTTTATCAATGGTTTTACATGATGATTAAACACTTTAGTTATTCGATTTATTCTTAACGTGTCGTAACGATAAATTACATGAATTATTTTTTTTAATGAAGTGTATTTTTTAATTTTAAGTGTGAAAAGTAAATTAAAGTCAATGACTACACTGACAATTTATTCATTAAAAGAATTAAAACAATTATTTATTAATAAATTGATACAATTCAATTTTGAAAGAAACGTTCGTGTTTTAATCTCTTTATTTATTAATAAATAATTGTTTTTAACTTTTTAAATATTGGTTAATGAAAAAATGACAAAACAGAGCCAAACTTTCCAAAAGCAAGGAAATACCCAAATTTTTACACTTTTATTGTCATTAATTTAGGGTATTACTACATATCAACCAAACGATTTCATTATCACATCAACAGTATAAATCTCTATGCATGAGTGGATGAAGTGTGTGAGGTGCGCTGAAGAACAATTCCTGCCAGTAAAATACATAGCCCTGTTGTGCTCGCATACCATTAATGACAATAAAAGTTAAAACATTTGGGAATTTCCTTGCTTTTGTACATTTAGTGTATATGAATTTTCATCTTAACTTTTTTAAGGGCATATGATTTCAGTATACTGGCATTTATCATGGAATGTCACTACTTTTGTAAAGGCTATGCCTCAATACAATGGTCATTTTTAATTTTTTTTAAATTTTCTGGAAAACTAAGGTATATAGTAAACTGAAATTAAAATGCCATTAACTAGACCCTAGAACATCTATCTCTGCCAAAAATCAGCTGAATTCATCAAATAGTTGATGAGATACAGGGTGGCACATACGTACGTACACGCAGATAACATGATTTCATGATTGAACTTGCTGGATCTCTGGGTTGCCTTGACTAATGATGCAGAAATTCTACACACTTATAGAACCTATCAAATAAAAAGTTTGTGCAAAGTTTTAACTAATTTGGTTTATTGGTTTTTGTAGTTATGATTGATCAAAGAAATGAGATTTCTAGCATAGGCCATTTCTTAAGTCTATTTAGGGATAGAGCGCTCTCGTGCCCCCTTGATTATCACCACACCCACCCAATAATCGAGTAGTCAATTCCATATAAATACTTATCTCAATACACCATCGGTAAGAGGAGGAATAACAACCCCTAACAACCAAACACCATAATTGACCTACTCCTACTATCGCACCAATATAATTCACCTTCTACCCTGTATTATTAATTAATTAACCAATTAACCACATCTAAATACATATAAAATGTATATAAATAAATATACAAAAAGTAAATAGTAAATAATAAAAATAAATAATAATAATTCATATATATATATAAATAAATAATTTAATATATAGACTTCTATCAAGTGAATCTATGAATTAATTCTCATTTAAGACCTAATTAAGTACCAGTCACAGTAATCCACCTTTCCCATATATTGTATTATGGTTTGCATATAAATTATACTAGCTTTACCGAAGCCTACGTTAAATATATAAATTCCTATAATTAGTAACGAATTGCATTAATTCGATAATCTAATTTAAGAAAACCCACGAATAATACTATTTATTGAATATATGATAAGCAAAGGAAATGTAATTAAAAAATGTTATTAATTACTTTATATTAAAAACAAAAAACAAGAAAACAAAAATACAAAATAAATAAAAGTATACTATTACAACAAAACAGTTAATTAATACCCAATTAATTAATTTAATATTACACACTTTTTTTGAACACCATATTTATATACGGATCATAATTTTAGGAAATTTAAAATTAATTGATTTATTATTTTCTGCGGGACTGGTTTGTTCCTACCCTACTCTCTGGCATTCATTTTGGTGAATTCTCCACACAGATGGACTTTTCTTTTGTGTGAATTTTTGATAAAGAGAAGATTTTCCTGAAATATCAAATGTGTCTTAATCATCATCCTGACAAGACACACATCTGACACCACACTTGCTTTTTATGTAAGATTGTAAAGAAAAATAAATAGTAAGCCCTCTCCTTCGATTGATTATTTTTGTTCTTTTCAGCTTCTAATAAATCCGACCCTCCGCATTACTTCTAGCCTTCTTAATACAGTTATTATAATTCCCAGCAAGGATTTAAGCAAATTACCATTCTCTATTATATATACTAGCAAATATATGCTCCCTCTGGTCGCATATTTTTGCTAGGCTGCCGCATCAGAAATGAAGGCTCACGCGTAAGCCAATGGAGACCCAGTCATATTTCTGTGGTGGTTAGACATTGATTTTCTGTGTTTATGACCAAGAATATTTTTAGTTGAAAATAAAGGAAAAAAAAATTCGACCCTACCCCGATTTTTGTTGTAACCTCGCCCATAAATAGAAAGACCTGTAGTTTAAAAAGAAAGAAAAAAAATGTTTTGTACGCCCCTCAATTTTTTTATATTACCAGTCATTGAAATATTTTTTAGTTAAGAAAAAAAAAAATTTTTTTGACCGCCTTCCCCCAATTCTTTTATCTCCCCCCCCCCCCCATACATGTAAATATTTTTAATTAAAATAGAAAAAAAACAAACCTAACCCTAACTGTAACGACGGGGGCAAAGTTAGCGTGGGTCCTAAAATGAAAAAGCACCAAAAAATCAAATACAGTGAACACAGTGTGTGTGTGGGGGGGCGGGGGTGTTTGTTTAATGACCTTTGTTTAATTAAACAATTTTATTTTACAATCAGTTGTATAGTTTTCCAGTACAATGTGTTAGTTTAAATAAATAAAACATGGAATCATAAATTCTGTTGAGGTCGTGAAAAAATTATAATATTGGATATGAAAGTATTAAGAAATCAAATACAGTAAACACGAAAAGTTTTTTAATTCTCGGAAAGAAAAAGTTTACCTGAACTGTGTGTGTGTGGGGGGGGTGTGCGTGCGCACGCGCGTTTTTATATAGTAATTTTTAAATCAATTATTATTTTAATTACACAATTTGATTTAATAAATGTGTGTTTTAAAACATAATGGCTAAGAATAAACAAACTTAGGACGGTTTTAAAAATGGAAAACTGAGCACGGTGAATACCAGCATTGTTGTTTACATATTTAACGTGCCATATTAACATCGTCTGCTTAATCAGATCGCCATATTTAATTACCGGAGGGAGGGAGGACACTACTGATTAAAAAGCCAATCGGCTTCTTAATTAGATCGCCATATTTAATTACCGGAGGGAGGGAGGACACTACTGATTAAAAAGTCAATCGTCTGCTTAATCAGATCGCCATATTTAATTACCGGAGGGAGGGAGGACACTACTGATTAAAAAGCCAATCGGCTGCTTAATCAGATCGCCATATTTAATTACCGGAGGGAGGGAGGGAGGACACTACTGATTAAAAAGCCAATCGGCTGCTTAATCAGATCGCCATATTTAATTACCGGAGGGAGGACACTACTGATTAAAAAGCCAATCGGCTGCTTAATCAGATCGCCATATTTAATTACCGGAGGGAGGGAGGACACTACTGATTAAAAGGCCACTCGTCTGCTTAATCAGATCGCCATATTTAATTACCGGAGGGAGGGAGGACACTACTGATTAAAAAGCCAATCGGTTGCTTAATCAGATCGCCATATTTAATTACTGGAGGGAGGGAGGACACTACTGATTAAAAAGCCAATCGTCTGCTTAATCAGATCGCCATATTTAATTACCGGAGGGAGGGAGGACACTACTGATTAAAAAGCCAATCGTCTGCTTAATCAGATCGCCATATTTAATTACCGGAGGGAGGGAGGACACTACTGATTAAAAAGCCAATCGGCTGCTTAATCAGATCGCCATATTTAATTACCGGAGGGAGGGAGGACACTACTGATTAAAAAGCCAATCGGCTGCTTAATCAGATCGCCATATTTAATTACCGGAGGGAGGGAGGACACTACTGATTAAAAAGCCAATCGTCTGCTTAATCAGATCGCCATATTTAATTACCGGAGGGAGGGAGGACACTACTGATTAAAAAGCCAATCGGCTGCTTAATCAGATCGCCATATTTAATTACCGGAGGGAGGGAGGACACTACTGATTAAAAAGCCAATCGTCTGCTTAATCAGATCGCCATATTTAATTACCGGAGGGAGGGAGGACACTACTGATTAAAAGGCCACTCGGCTGCTTAATCAGATCGCCATATTTAATTACCGGAGGGAGGACACCACTTATTAAACACCCAATGACTTTGCAAATTTAACAGTACTCGCATTGAAATGGTTCAGAAAACACGCCAGTTATGATGAAAATGGCTGTAATTAATTGTATGAATAATTTTTATTAATATAACCTCATCGGAAAATACTGTGAATACATACGTAAATTTTATAATAGCAGTTATAAGTGTATATTTGTAAATATGAATTTAATTGAAGGTTTAAAGGAATGACTTATGTAAATAGGAAAACCCATCTGGTGTCTTAACGGCTTTTAATGACAGTATATAAAGAATTTCAAAAAGATTAGTTTCCGTAAAATCGTCATACTGGAGTTTCGGCTTCAGACAGACAGACAGACAGACAGATACATAAACTCCATTACTTATATATATATATATATATATATATATATATATATATATATATATATATATAATTTATAGATCTTTTAATTTTATTATGACCGTAAATCACTAGAATATCTGATATATTTGTGTTATTTCCCATTTAATCAATTTTATTTATATTTTAACTAGGCCTCAAATTTACTAGAAAAATATACAATCGAGGGATGGGTATATATTTTCTAGTGAAACTAATAAACTATTTTGCAAAAAATTTACAAAATGTGTATAAAGAACCCTTGATATAAAATATAAAAAGGTCAACATTTTACAAATACTACTATTACTACTACTACTACTACTACTACTACTACTACTACTACTACTACTGCTACCACTACTACTTCTAATAATGACTATAATAATGATAATAATAATACTATATATTCTATAATTATATAATTATATAATATTATAGATCAATAAAATAGCAATAATCGTAGAGGCACTTTGAACAACTTGGAAAACCTGGATAAAAGACTGTGAGAAATGTAAATCAAAGGGATCACAAAGACCATACAAAGAAATAGCAATGATGGAAACACCCGCGATCTTAAGGAAAATCATCGAAAGCGGAAACCAACCAATATAAGCTACGAACGGTAACCAGTCACATGTAAGTTACAATAGGAATAATAAAACAAACACAAAAGGGACACCACTAAATTCAAAAAACAGAAACTGCCCCCCCCCCAAAAAAAAAAAATGATGGCACAAGTTTCGGCTAATATAACAAAAAATTGTCGTGAAGTATCAAAGAGGATTTGAACAGCGAGGTGGGAGAGCACTAACCTGACCTCAAATGGAAGAGTGTGGAGACTACTGAGACCTTAGGGAGACTTATTACCGCCCAAATCCTAGAGAAGACCAAAAGTCGTTACCAACGAGAAATCAATTGTTAGCGACTGTTGTGATACCGCAAAGTCATTTTTAATGGGTATCGAAAGGGGTGAAAAGTACTAGAAATCTTTGGAGACTTGTTGTCACTCAGATTCCAGGGAAGACTATCAGTTATTATCAGTGAGCAATCACTGATGATAACCTGTGTGCGAACTCCTAGTGAGTACAAATAATAATAATAATAATAATAATAATAATAATAATAATAATAATAATAATAATCATCATAATAATAATAATGATAATAATAATAATGATAATAATCATAATAATAATAATAATGATAATAATAATAATGATAATAATCATAATAATAATAATAATGATAATAATAATAATAATAATAATAATAATAATAATAATAATAATAATAATAATAATAATAATAATAAAACTGTGAAGTGACAAGGAGAATGAAAAGGCCGTTGAGGGAGAGCACTAGCCAGACCTCCACCCGACGCGGAAGAATCATAGAAAAAGGAGAGGTGTATTGCCAATCAAACTCGAGAGAAGACCGCTGGGCGCTGCCAGCGAAAAATCAATGGTAAACAGCTACTGCGATAAAGATTACGTCATCATTTTGTGACATCATCCATGGTTATCCATCATCTCTGTTTTAATTGGATTACGTCATTATTTAGTGACGTCATCTATTATGACGTCATCCTTTTTGTGATGTCATCCACTGTGAATGATGATTGTTACTTGTAAGATTTTCTTTGGAGAAAAGTAAACGATGTCACAAACTGAGGGTCAAGTATAATAGTAAAACTCTGGGTGATGTTTATTTTGTTTGTTTTGTTTTACTTATATTCACCCAAACAAATTATATGATCCAGCTTCTAATAGCTATTTTATACTATACACCTCTTTTCTGGTGTAATACTTATACATACTTAATAAAGAGGGTATAAGTTACATAATGGATACCAACTTGGACTATGGAATCGGTAATACTGACTTATAACGAGCCTGATCTCTCTCATTAATTTACATTTTTAGATTAAAGGAGGACAGTACTCTCCAGCTATGACAACTTGTGTTAAATAAATCGCGTACAATGAATAATTTGCTATGGAAAATTTTCTCTTAGCATTAAATAACTCCCAAGTGGGCGACATGCCGTAAAACAAAGTAACCGAACGAAACTAATCCAATTAACTAAAAAATCAACTCGCCTTTATTAGCAACTAAAAATGCATTAGGCGTTTCCCGGGAATGAATAGGAACATGTGTGAACGCCTGCTTCTCGCTTTCACTCCTATATTTTTATTTTTATTCTTATTTTTTGAATTTTCAAATAATAAATGAAATAAAGTAAAGCGACCTCTTTGCTTTTATGGCTGTATGGCGAAAACGCAGATCCTACGCTATTATTGTAAAAAAAAATTAATATTAAATTAATACGAGCATTGGATCTCTCATTATTTTTTACTCGAGAAAAGTTTTGTTATATCGTGGTATAGGGTTTTTTTTTCAATTTCATCCCCGGACAAACACACGAGAAATATAATCTATCTATGTATAAATTACTAAAACGCTGTGAATCCCTTTATCATGTATGTTTGTGTGTCTCCGGCCACACTAGATGACGTCACAGAGATGATGTTATCCATTAAAACAAGTTAGAGACACCGGGAAAATTATTTATGACACCAAAAGGATGACGTTATATAAGTCTCTTGTGAGCCTCTCTCTACTCTACCGTAATTTGGCCTTTGGCTAAGATCAAAGTGTAGTATCTGTTCAGATAGATACTGCACCCCATAGACTGGTATTGTCTTGGCCTTCGGGGCTTGATTTACGCCAATCTATGGGTCTGTCCTGTGCAGTTCTAGGAGGTCCACCCTCCCAGGCTTCGCCTCCCCTCTTTGGGGAGGAGTAAGTTTATTGCTTACTGCCTGAGGCGCCCCTACCGGAGAATGCCGACGGGGCTGCCCAGGCAATTTTTAATGGCCAGAGTGCTCACCTCTCGGGCGCTGGCTTTTAAAACCACACTTTCCCGACCCGACCTTGGGTCACATCTTACTTGTGGGGGTAAGATAAAAACTGGCGTTGTGCCTAACTTCTGGAGAGGAGTAAATCAATACTCTATCGTAATTTGTATGGCAAGTGCTCGACAGAGCTCTAATCTCTGATGCTCCCTGTAAAACATTCACAACAAAATCTAGTCTAGTAATAATTTTCCTTTCTGTCTCTGTGTACCTGGAGCTAAGCGGAACTTTAATGAGCAGAGTTACTTTCCAAGAACGGCCCGTCTGTTGGATGCAATACTACGGGCTGCTTCCCAACTGACTACAGCATGTTTTTTTTCAAGTCCAGTGTTAAGTTCTTGTTGATACGTCCTTTTAAGTAATCAATTTCAGCCGAGATTCAATCAATCGTTTGCAATCCCAACGGTGCCAGTCTCACCATCCACCTTACACAAAACAATTACCTTTGTCATCGAGTGGCCCTTGGGCCTTGATGAGCGGTAACTCGTATGTACGAAAACAAAAAGCGTAATCTATTAAAGCGTTGGAGATAGGCATCAGGAAGAGTGCCTTTATGATGTCAGAAATGTTGACGTAATAAAATAATGACGTCACCTATTTACGATCTCATAAATGATCTTCCCGATATCTTCCACCTGTTTTAATGGATAACATCATCCCTATGTGACGTAATCCAGTGTCGAAACAAAATAACATACAGGATTACAGAATCCAGATTTTTTGTATATATAATGACATAATGTATTAAAATAGAAAAGTAGGTGACACGTCATCCAATGTCATTTAACCGTTTTCCGTCTGTAAGGGAACTGTGTGCATAGACATGACTCTAAATAAAACAAAGCATGATTTTCACATGATAGAATCTCAATAGGCGACAGTTTAATGTTATGGTAAGACAGAAAATAATTTAAGGACATCGAGCTGCTATATAAATGAATTGTGCAGAAGTTTCACACAACAAAGCTCATTTGATAATCTGCAACTTTGAATTGTCATTTCCTGACCTGAACCAAATGAGATCAAGTACACGATATTTCATAGTACAAGCGTTTACCATATTCACTCGACGACTCAATAAGAGACATTTTTAGGTGCATCTTAGCTTTTCTATGAAAGGATTCGTTCATCGGTGTGCTCGGTGGTCACGTGTCGATATATAATTCTAATCGTTAATCGCGCAGATTGAATGCACACTTATTTGAGATACGCCCATGCATCTCTATAAAATGCTCTGTCTGTTGATATGGGTCTCATTTACATTTAAGCTTGAAAAGTAGCTTTGTTCGTCGGTTCCTCACCTTCTCTCTCGGTATTGATGAAGATAAACAGCGAGAAAAGTGTAGTATAATATTTAACCTGTAGCCAAAGAGAGAGAGAGAGAGAGAGAGATAGAGAGAGAGAGAGAGAAAGAGAACGAGAGAGATAGAAAAGGGGAGAGAGAGAGAAAGAGGGGGAGTGAAACGGAGATAGAAAAAGTTAAAGAAAGTGGATAATTTTGAATTTAGTATTTAGCCTTAAATAGCATTTGGGTTAACATGTAACGCTTAAGTTAAAAAAAAAACGTGTGTTAGTTGTTGTTGCTTAAGTATGCGTCACAAACATTTATATTAGAAGCTCTCAAACCGTTTGTCCGACTTCAGTTGAAATAGCAATTTCATCACAAAACGCGCAGATTTTAGAAGCGCTCAAACGTTATCATAAGAGTTTCTGTCTTTCTATCCGTTTTTCCGTCAAGCTTTAGTTTCAAATAAAACTTTCGTTGGTCTGTCACGCTTCAGTTTGGAAATAACATTTCCATTGCTAAACGCGTAGAGTGAATGTGTGGTGAACACCACAATTAAGGTACTCTCTCTTACTCTCTCCCTTTCTTTCTTTGTTTAAACCTTCTTCGTCGCTGAAGTGAAGAAACTCGTGAAATCTCACAGAATCACGTTGGCCAGGGGATTTCGGCCAATAAAATAAAACTGACACACTTGACCACGCGTGAGTTGGGGGTCAATAAAAGAACACGAGTTCCCTTCCTCATCCTCTTGTTTGCCTCAGCGTTCTGAGACGAACGAAACACACAAAGAACGCTCGCCGACAAACGACCCCCCACCAGCTCGAACGAGCTGTGTGGGGGAGGAAGAGAAAGGTAACCCTTTTCAAATCAAGAATTAATCTTTCAATCCAAAACGAACTTGTGTTTCTTCAACACATATTGCATTCTACACACAATCAAGAATTAATCTTTCAATCCAAAGGAACTCGTGTTTCTTCAACACATATTGCATTCTACACACAATCAAGAATCTATCTTTCAATTTGACGAACATTCTACAATCTATCTTCAATATAAACGAACTCTGATTTCTTCGTACATTCAAAAATATACACACAAAAAGATATTCATCGCGCTCGCGCATATATATATATATATATATATATATATATATATATATATATATATATATATATCGTTTATAAAATATTAAATAAATAAATTGTTTTGTTAATATAAATGTTATTCCTTTAGTTTTTATTAACCATTTTAAAAGGCCTATTCGTATATGTTGTATAGCTTACTCATTTCGATTTCTTTAAGGTAATTTTAAATAATATTTTCTTCCTTGCTCTTTGTTTGTAAATCTTAAACTCTTTTATTTAATCTAAACGTGGTCTGATGGTGGAATCCTAACGTTGTGATAAAATGCAGTTATAAAGGCATCTATCACACTACCTATGGTTGGGGGATTCATTGTCGCAAAACCCTTTGTACTTCTTTCGAATCTCCCGCCATGAAACACACTTCAACCCCCGGCCATAAATGTACATATTTTTAGATGCGCCAAAGAATCTCTAAAGCGGCTCTATACGTTTGTTTTTGGTCCGTTAGTCTTTAGTTTGAAACAACATATTTCCTTGGTCTGTTTGTCTTTAGTTTGAAATAACATATTTCATTAGTCTGTTAGTCTTTAGTTTGAAATTACATATTTTATTAGTCTGTTAGTCTTTAGTTTGAAATAACATATTTGCTGGTCTGTTAGTCTTTAGTTTCAAATAACATATTTCATTGGTCTGTTAGTCTTTAGTTTGAAATAACATATTTCATTAGTCTTTTAGTCTTTAGTTTTAAATAACGTATTTCATTGGTCTGTTATTCTTTAGTTTGAAATAACATATTTTATTGGTCTGTTAGTCTTTAGTTTGAAATAACATATTTTATTGTTCTGTTAGTCTTAAGTTTGAAATAACATATTTCATTGGTCTGTTAGTCTTTAGTTTGAAATAACATATTTCATTAGTCTTTTAGTGTTTAGTTTTAAATAACGTAATTCATTGGTCTGTTATTCTTTAGTTTGAAATAAAATATTTCATTGGTCTGTTAGTCATTTGTTGGAAATAACATATTTCATTGGTCTGTTAGTCTTAAGTTTGAAATAACATATTTCATTGGTCTGTTAGTCTTAAGTTTGAAATAACATATTTCATTCGTCTGTTAGTCTTTAGCTTGAAATAACATATTTCATTGGTCTGTTAGTCTTTAGTTTGAAATAACGTATTTCATTGGTCTGTTATTCTTTAGTTTAAAATAAAATATTTCATTGGTATGTTAGTCTTTAGTTTGAAATAACATATTTCATTGGTCTGTTAGTCTTTCGTTTGAAAACTATCTCATTGTTTTGTTAGTCTTTAGTTTGAAATAACATATTTTATTCGTCTGTTAGTCTTTAGTTAGAAATTACATATTTCATTGGTCTGTTATTCTTTAAGTTGAAATAACATATTCTATTGGTCTGTTAGTCTTTAGTTTTAAATAACATATTTGATTGGTCTGTTAGTCTTTAGTTTTAAAAACATTTCATTGGTCTTTTAGTCTTTAGTTTGAAATAACATATTTTATTCGTCTGTTAGTCTTTAGTTTGAAATAACATATGTCATTGGTCTGTTAGTCTTTCGTTTGAAATAACATATTTCATTGGTCTGTTAGTCTTTAGTTTGAAATAACATATTTCATTTGTCTGTTAGTCTTTAGTTTGAAATAACATATTTCATTGGTCTGTTAGTCTTTAGTTCGAAATAACATTTCATTGGTCTGTTAGTCTTTAGTTTGAAATAACATATTTTATTCGTCTGTTAGTCTTTCGTTTGAAATAACATATTTTATTGGTCTGTTAGTCTTTAGTTTGAAATAACATATTTCATTGGTCTGTTAGTCTTTAGTTTGAAATAACATATTTTATTCGTATGTTAGTCTTTAGTTTGAAATTACATATTTCATTGGTCTGTTAGTTTTCAGTTGGAAATAATATATTTCATTTGTCTGTTAGTCTTAAGTTTGAAATAACATATTTTATCTGTCTGTTAGTCATTAGTTTGAAATAGCATATTTCATGGGTCTGTTTGTCTTTAGTTTGAAATAACATAGTTCATTGGTATGTTAGTCATTTGTTTGAAATAGCATATTTCATTCGTCTGTTAGTCTTTAGTTTGAAATAACATATTTTATTGGTCTGTTAGTCTTTAGTTTTAAATAATATATTTCATTGGTCTGTTAGTCTTTAGTTTGAAATAACATATTTCATTTGTCTGTTAGTCTTTCGTTTGAAATAACATATTTCATTAGTCTGTTAGTTTTTCGTTTGAAATAGAATATTTCATTGGTCTGTTAGTCATTCGTTGGAAATAACATATTTCATTAGTCTGTTAGTCTTTAGTTTAGAGTAACATATTTCATTGGTCTGTTAGTCTTTAGTTTGCAATAACATATTTCATTGGTCTGTTAGTCTTTTGTTTGCAATAACATTGTTCACTAGTCTGTTAGTCTTTAGTTTTAAATAACATATGTAATTGGTATGTTAGTCATTAGTTTAAAAGACATTTCATTGGTCTTTTAGTCTTTAGTTTGAAATAACATATTTTATTCGTCCATTAGTCTTTAGTTTGAAATAACATATTTAATTGGTCTGTTAGTCTTTCGTTTGAAATAACATATTTCATTGGTCTGTTAGTCTTTAGTTTGAAATAACATATTTCATTCGTATGTTGGTCTTTAGTTTGAAATAACATATTTAATTGGTCTGTTAGTCTTCAGTTTGAAATAACATATTTCATTTGTCTGTTAGTCTTTACTTTTGAAATAACATTTTTCATGTGTCTGTGGGTCTTTCGTTTGAAATAACATATTTCATTAGTCTGTTAGTCTTTCATTTGAAATAGAATATTTCATTGGTCTGTTAGTCATTTGTTGGAAATAACATATTTCATTTGTCTGTTAGTCTTAAGTTTGAAATAACATATTTTATTCGTATGTTAGTCATTAGTTTGAAATAGCATATTTCATTGTTCTGTTTGTCTTTAGTTTGAAATAACATAGTTCATTGGTATGTTAGTCATTTGTTTGAAATAGCATATTTCATTTGTCTGTTAGTCTTTAGTTTGAAATAACATATTTTATTGGTCTGTTAGTCTTTAGTTTTAAATAATATATTTCATTGGTCTGTTAGTCTTTACTTTTGAAATAACATATTTCATGTGTCTGTTAGTCTTTCGTTTGAAATAACATATTTCATTAGTCTGTTAGTCTTTCATTTGAAATAGAATATTTCATTGGTCTGTTAGTCATTTGTTGGAAATAACATATTTCATTAGTCTGTTAGTCTTTAGTTTGAAGTAACATATTTCATTGGTCTGTTAGTCTTTAGTTTGCAATAACTTATTTCATTGGTCTGTTAGTTTTTTGTTTGCAATAACATTGTTCACTAGTCTGTTAGTCTTTAGTTTGAAATAACATATTTCATTAGTCTGTAAGTCTTTAGTTTGAAATAACATATTTAATTCGTCTGTTAGTCTTTAGTTTGAAATAACATATTTCATTGTTTTGTTAGTCCTTAGTTTGAATAAACATATTTTATTCGTATGTTAGTCTTTTGTTTGAAATAACATATTTCATTGGTCTGTTAGTCTATAGTTTGAAATAATATATTTCATTGGTCTGTTAGTCTTTATGTTCAAATAACATATTTCATTGGTCTGTTAGTCTTTAGTTTCAAATAACATATTTCATTGGTCTCTTAGTCTTTAGTTTCAAATAACATTTTATTGGTTTGTTAGTCTTTACTTTGAAATAACATATTTCATTGCTCTGTTAGTCTTTAGTTTGAAATAACATATTTCGTTGTACTGTTAGACTTTAGTTTGTAAATAACATATTTTATGCGTATGTTAGTCTTTAGTTTGAAATAACATAGTTCATTTGTATGTTAGTTATTTGTTTGAAATAGCATATTTCATTCGTCTGTTAGTCTTTAGTTTGAAATAACATATTTTATTGGTCTGTTAGTCTTTAGTTTTAAATAATATATTTCATTAGTCTGTTAGTCTTTAGTTTGAAATAACATATTTCATTAGTTTGTTAGTCTTTAGTTTGAACTTACATATTTAGTCTTTAGTTTGAAATAACATATTTCATTGTTTTGTTAGTCATTAGTTTGAATAAACATATTTTATTCGTACGTTAGTCTTTTGTTTGAAATAACATATTTCATTGGTCTGTTAGTCTATAGTTTGAAATAATATATTTCATTGGTCTGTTAGTCTTTAGGTTCAAATAACATATTTCATTGGTCTGTTAGTCTTTAGTTTCAAATAACATATTTCATTGGTCTCTTAGTCTTTAGTTTCAAATAACATTTCATTGGTTTGTTAGTCTTTAGTTTGAAATAACATATTTCATTGCTCTGTTAGTCTTTAGTTTGAAATAACATATTTCGTTGTACTGTTAGACTTTAGTTTGTAAATAACATATTTTATGCATATGTTAGTCTTTAGTTTGAAATAACATATTTAATTGGTCTGTTAAGTCTTTAGTTTTAAATAACATATTTCATTGGTCAGTTAGTCTTTAGTTTGAAATTATGGCCGGGGTGGAAGTGTTTGTTTATGGCGGGAGATTCAAAAGGAGAACAAAGGGTTTTTGGATTTTAACCACAGTCGCGAAGGATTTCGGACAAATGGTTTTGCGACAATGAATCCCCCAACCATAGGTAGTGTGATAGATGCCTTTATAACTGCATGTTATCACACCATTAATCTTCCACCATCGGACCACGTGGGGATTAAATAAAACAGCTTAAGACAAACAAGATGAAGGAAGAAAACATTTAAACTTACCTTAAAGAAAGCGAAGGAATTAGGAAGCTATACACATATACGAATAGGCCTTTTATAATGGTTAATAACAAAAGGAAAGGAATAACATTTTAGTAACAAAACAATTTATTTACTATTTAGAAGAGAGTATAAGTTCATTATTGGAGCGTGTGATGCGATGCGTGTTGAATGTCAGTTGGGTGGCCATTTTGTGAATGGTGAATGTGTGAAGGAAAAAGTTCGTTGGGAATGAAAGGAAATGTTCATCAAATTGATAGATAGATTTTTTTGAATCGAAAGGGTTACCTTTCTCTTCCCCTCCTCCTCCACACAGCTCGTTCGAGCTGGTGGGGGGGGGGGAATCGCCGAGAGTTATTTGTGCGTTCTTGGTCTCCGGACGCTGAAGGAAAAAGAGGAGGAGGAAAGGAACGTCCCCTTCTTTATAGATTTAAGATCACGTATGGCCGAGCTGACCTGTCGGCCGCCCATTGGTCAGAAACCTCCGGCCACCGTGATTAGGCGAGATTTCGCGAGTCTCACCACCAGAGGCAAAGAAGGGTCAAACACAGATAAGAAAGAAAGAAAGGAAGAAAGGGAGAGAGTAAGCCGAACGAACCCAGAAAGAAAAGGGGTAGCTAAACAGGCTAGCCTTTTCCTCAATGCCCGCTCGTCTCCTCTGCCACAATAGTCCCCCACCAGTAAGCGGAGCTTACCCGATAGACACTATCCTATTTCAATTTTACTTTTATGTATTTATTTATTTATATATATAACAACAATCTTTATCAGCGAGGATGTAGCGTTCATTCCGTGATGGATGAAGCTGAAGTTATATGGGTGTTCCAGCAAAATTAGCGTTCGCGGGCGAAATTTAAATTTTTGTGCACATTGGGATTTTCCGCCACGCGAAGCTGGTATTGTTTGTAGTTTTAGCTTTCGGATGTGTATTTTTCTGCTGGAACTTAGCGTTCACCTAGAGATTCTTGTGCTGATGAAATATCAGGAGAAAGAAATGTCTCTAGACGAAGCTGGGTATTTTTAGGAAACAATCTTTAGGCTTGCGTCGAAATTTGGTCGCGTTCGTGCAAATATTCTTTTGGCTGATACAGGTTTTTTTCAGGTTGTAGATTTCTCACACGAAGCTGTATTTGGCTTGGGAGATTCAACGCTTGGCGCCTTTTGTTGCTTCCATTGTTCCTCGACTGATAGGACCATCATTATTATTATTATTTTTTTTTTTTTTTGGTTGTCGGGTTTACGTCGTTAATTTTTCATTAAAAAATTTTTTTTTTCTCTTTTGTATTTGTCTATTGTAGCTCCATTTTTTTTTTTTTTTTTTTTTAAATGGCGTTTGGCGGGAATTTTTCATTGTCCGGCATATTTGCGCCATGTGGGAAGATTCCTGTTTTTTGTAGACCCATCTCTCCTTGTCTCGCGAAAAGCGCTTTCCTTCTTTGTTCAGTGAAAGGATGTTTTTTTTTTTTTTTTTTTTTTTTTTTTTTGTTTCGTTAAAATTTGTTTTTGAAAGAAGTTTTTTTTTTGTAAAAAATATTCTTGTGTTTTTTGTTAGAAATGATTTTTGTTTTTCAAGCTTTTCTTTCCTTGCATTGCTTCGTGAAAAGGATTTTTTTTGTTGTTGTTGAAAGGGGTTTTGTTTGTTTTATGAAAATGATTTTTTTCTTTTTTGTTGAAAGGAATTTTGTTGTTTGTTTTATGAAAAAGGATTTTTTTTTTTGTTGAAAGAAATTTTGTTGATTGTTTCATGAAAAGGATTTTTTTTTGTTGTTGAAAGAGATTTTTTTTTTTTGTGATGTGAGACGCTCATTTTTTTTTTGTTAAGTTCATAGACTTGTATTTTCTTCGTATATGAATTTTTGTTTTTTTTCGTTTAACTTACTGCCGTATTCTATTCTAAGTTTCCTTCGCTAAATAAGATTAATATTTAAATTTATTTGTTTGTCTTTAAGCCTAGAAATGGTTATCTTATTTTTTTATTTATTTGTATCTTAAAATTTAATCAGAAGGATTTGTATTTATGTTATCGTAGAAGGATTTAGTTAGCGTGTTAACGTCGAAGAGGTCACCAATTATGGCCGGGGTGGAAGTGTTTGTTTATGGCGGGAGATTCAAAAGGAGAACAAAGGGTTTTTGGATTTTAACCACAGTCGCGAAGGATTTCGGACAAATGGTTTTGCGACAATGAATCCCCCAACCATAGGTAGTGTGATAGATGCCTTTATAACTGCATGTTATCACACCATTAATCTTCCACCATCGGACCACGTGGGGATTAAATAAAACAGCTTAAGACAAACAAGATGAAGGAAGAAAACATTTAAACTTACCTTAAAGAAAGCGAAGGAATTAGGAAGCTATACACATATACGAATAGGCCTTTTATAATGGTTAATAACAAAAGGAAAGGAATAACATTTTAGTAACAAAACAATTTATTTACTATTTAGAAGAGAGTATAAGTTCATTATTGGAGCGTGTGATGCGATGCGTGTTGAATGTCAGTTGGGTGGCCATTTTGTGAATGGTGAATGTGTGAAGGAAAAAGTTCGTTGGGAATGAAAGGAAATGTTCATCAAATTGATAGATAGATTTTTTTGAATCGAAAGGGTTACCTTTCTCTTCCCCTCCTCCTCCACACAGCTCGTTCGAGCTGGTGGGGGGGGGGGGGGAATCGCCGAGAGTTCTTTGTGCGTTCTTGGTCTCCGGACGCTGAAGGAAAAAGAGGAGGAGGAAAGGAACGTCCCCTTCTTTATAGATTTAAGATCACGTATGGCCGAGCTGACCTGTCGGCCGCCCATTGGTCAGAAACCTCCGGCCACCGTGATTAGGCGAGATTTCGCGAGTCTCACCACCAGAGGCAAAGAAGGGTCAAACACAGATAAGAAAGAAAGAAAGGAAGAAAGGGAGAGAGTAAGCCGAACGAACCCAGAAAGAAAAGGGGTAGCTAAACAGGCTAGCCTTTTCCTCAATGCCCGCTCGTCTCCTCTGCCACAAAATAACATATTTTATTAATCTGTTAGTCTTTCGGTTGAAATAACATATTTCATTGTCTGTTAGTCATTAGTTTGAAATAGCATATTTATTTAGTCTGTTAGTCTTTACTTTGAAATTACATATTTCATTGGTCTATTAGTCTTTAGTTTGAAATAACATATTTTATTGGTCTATTAGTCTTTAGTTTGAAATTACATATTTCATTAGTCTGTTCGTCTTTAGTGTGAAATAACATATTTCATTAGTCTGTTAGTCTTTAGTTTGAAATTACATATTTCATTGGTCTATAAGTCTTTAGTTTGAAATAACATATTTCATTGGTCTGTTAGTCTTTAGTTTGCAATAACATATTTCATTTATCTGTTAGTCTTTAGTTTGAAATAACATATTTCATTGGTCTGTTACGTTTCATTTTGAAACATTTCCGTCGCTAAACGCGAATATTGAATAGATTGGATGGACGTATTTTTTATATGCATCCAAGGATCGCTAAAGAAAATGCTCTGTTGGTCTGGAGCTGGTCTGTCAGGCTTCAGTTTAAAATTGCACTTCTGTCTATCTGTCAGTTTTCAGCTTCAAATAGCATTTTATCGTGAAACGCGCAGTTCCAGTGGACACATTCTAATACTTAGCGTTATTATTCTTTTTTGCCGCTCCCTGTCCACTGACTGCGAAACTCTTTATTCATCGAAGTCGAACTTGGTGCCCCGAATACCGACCTTAATTAGCAATGCAGTTGCTGCCTATGAACGAGTCTCGTAAATCTCGGACCCAAATCAAGGCAATGTGGTTCGAAGTGACACAACTTGTCCGAGGTAAGGGTTGAATAGGATTTGATCATTTACCCACGTGTGCATTGGAGATTGAGATTTATAGCGACCAGAATATTCGCTTGGTGACAGATGCGCTGAATTGTGTGACGGGCAAAGAAGATATATATATTGCGGTTTCGAATTATTAAGAGCTAGACAATGACAGGATGAATATATCACGTGAATAAAGGAGTTAGTATATTTGTCGAGTGTCGACTGTCAACGCGTTCGTTAGTTTATGTCGGCCATTATTGAAACTATGCCACTTTTTTCTTTCTTTTTTCTTTTTCACACAATTTCAGATTGAGTATGACCAATAAAAGAGAAAGGAAGATAGAGGGCAGAGGGCAGAGGGCAGAGCGGAACTATAAATGGAAGGAAAAGAGAGGGGACTGATTACGGAGAATCGGTTTGTTAGAGATGAATAAAAAAAAAATAACTAGCAGAGGTGTTCGGCGTCGCACAGGGTCGTAATTTCTGTAAATAACGTAGATTCAGAATAAAATAAAAATAAAAGTAAATTTAATATTGTAATTTGAAATGTTTAAGTTCATTTTGGAAAAAAAATCAAAGTAAAAATAATTATGGCCCAAGTGAGGTTTGAACTCATAATTTATGTCTGTAAGTACGGAACATTAATCGATTGATCCACGGTGATGCTATCTTTTATAGAAATCTCTCCAGACATGGCATAAAGTAACAAAGGAGCTAAATAAAATTCCACTTCAAGGTCAAAAACTAGTAACCGATAAGTGTTATATAGATTGATTCCGACCCAGAAAACAGCAAATCTTCTCCCTCTGTCAGAAACATCGCTCATGAGATTTGAGGACGAAAGGACAAAATAAGGGAAGCGAGAGTTACGAGGCTGCCGAAAATAAACTCAAGGTCCACTTTCTACTCTCGCTATAAAAGGCATAAACCAGATGTCGTTCCCTCACACTATCTCTCTCTGTTTCCTCCATACCCCATAGCTCTCCTCCTCTCTCTTTCTCTCCCCCCCTCTCTCTCTCTCTCTCTCTCTCTCTCTCTCTCTCTCTCTCTCTCTCTCTCGCGTGCGCGCACACTTTCTCTCTATAGTTGAATGTCGGACAGCCAAATACAATCAAAGGAGAGAAAGAAATAGAAAAGGTCAATATCGAAAAAATCGCCTATTATTGAATTAGTACCCGTTGATTTTGGTGACAGTATTAGGATTTCAGATTGTGAGGTTAATAATTTCTACGTATTTTTTAGATATTGATCAGGATTAAATATTAAAATCAGATTGATTTTAAATGGTGTATAGTTAAATAGAGAGCGTCTTTCGTAATTAAGTACTAAAGTGAAAGCGATGTGGTTTACCCGTTCAGATAAAAGAAATAATCCGGTCCTCACGCAATAGACAAATGGATTCACTAGTCATCTCTTTATTTAAACTATTTCACTAGTCATCTCTTTATTTAAACTATTTCACTAGTCATCTCTTTATTGAAACTATTTCACTAGTCATCTCTTTATTTAAACTATTTCACTAGTCATCTCTTTATTTAAACAATTTCACTAGTCATCTCTTTATTTAAACTATTTCACTAGTCATCTATTTATTTAAACTATTTCACTAGTCATCTCTTTATTGAAACTATTTCACTAGTCATCTCTTTATTTAAACTATTTCACTAGTCATCTCTTTATTTAAACTATTTCACTAGTCATCTCTTTATTTAAACTATTTCACTAGTCATCTCTTTATTTAAACTATTTCACTAGTCATCTCTTTATTTAAACTATTTCACTAGTCATCTCTTTATTTAAACTATTTCACTAGTCATCTCTTTATTTAAACTATTTCACTAGTCATTTCTTTATTTAAACTATTTCACTAGTCATCTCTTTATTTGAACTATTTCACTAGTCATCTCTTTATTTGAACTATTTCACTAGTCATCTCTTTATTTAAACTATTTCACTAGTCATCTCTTTATTTAAACTATTTAACTAGTCATCTCTTTATTTAAACTATTTAACTAGTCATCTCTTTATTTAAACTATTTCACTAGTCATCTCGTTATTTAAACTATTTCACTAGTCATCTCTTTATTTAAACTATTTCACTAGTCATCTCTTTATTTAAACTATTTCACTAGTCATCTCTTTATTTAAACTATTTCACTAGTCATCTCTTTATTTCTATCTCGGAAATGAAAGACGCAACAACTTGTTTTTATAAGTTAACAAACTTATTTATGTTCCATAAGAATAGAATACATAATATGAAATACGTTTTAATTTTTACTTGTTCTCTGTTCTCATTTCTAAGCTCTTAATTTAAAAACAAAAACATGTGGCAAACAGGAGGCGAAACTGTAATGATCGACATATCTTGCTACGGGTGTATTTTAACACCACACCCCTATATTTGCCGTAAACCACTGGCGAAACATATGTCTATGTAGTTTGTAGTAAAAAAATTGCTGAGTTTTACTGTCAACAGAATATTACATGATAGAGTATGTGATAAGTTGTGTAGCGAAAAAAATAGTTGGCAATCTCAATTATTAAGAGCTGAACAATGAGCGAAATAAATAAAAGAGTAAGCGTAATTGCCGACCGCATGTTCATTATTTGGGTTATGTCTGTCCATGCGGAGACTATACCACCGACATTCTTTTGTCTTTCTTCTTCACTATGATTTCTCTCCTCGATACATTTTAATGCTTGTATGTTTGTGTCGGAAATTTAGAACTTCGGGCGGAATTATTCTGGTTGCTGGAGGTTTTCCTTGCTTCTTGAAATCTGTCATGCTTTTTGATACGGTAGCTGTCGAAAACCCAAGCAGTTCAACTGTTTCGGTGATGAAAACACATCGAAAACGCAACCCATGAAATTGTTAGAAACGTCACATTCCTTTCTACAATTCAACGCCATTTGGTACAAATAAGTTTTAGCCTATGGCTCACTTGTCGACCACGTTTCAGTAAAGAATGTGCAACAGATTTTATTTATCGTCGTTAAATGTTGTAAACATGCACTACGCGGTTTTATGTTTCGTGGGATGCATGTTTGCGATGCATTTTTGCGATGCATGTGAATAACAGACTTGCTACGAATGAAAAATATTTGATCATAAGAAGATAAACCACACAAAGAAATTAAAAAAATATGTTTGGTCTGCGGTTTAGACGCTCCAGAATTTAATTTCTGCTTGAAAAAAAGTAATAGTTCTTCAGATAAGAGGTAATCTGTTATGGTTATGACTAACCTGAGTGTTTCTAAAAGTAATGGTCGGCTAGATACGAGACCCCACAACTTTTTTTTATGTTTATAGATTGGCAGCTGATTATCTAAAGTCGTCTTTTCTGTTGTGGTCCCAGAATATCTTTATATATTCCAGCAGCTTGGCAGGGGGTCGGTTTAGTTAGCTGGGGTCTGGCAGTAAGCTTATGTTCTAGGCATCTTACGGTCAGTATGGGTTTGTGTGCTCCTCACAGACAGATGGGCTCTGGTGCTCTTAGCTAATGGATTATGTCCGGTTGGACTTGTATTTTGATTTGGTCGGGCTAAGAATTTTCATTTGCAAGTCTGTTGTTCAGTAGAAAAAAATGAGTATCATTATAAAACTTTGTTATCTTATACATAAAGTAGAGACGTTTTTATACCCTGTACCTTTTCGGAGTATAGGGAAATAACCACATGCATCACAGGCTACTAAACTCACCACTATACTGCACTTATTCACTCGAGCGTGTTTTAGTAAATGTATTTTTTTTTCTACATAACACTAAATATTACATTTGGCCCACCATCCACGTCTCTCCGAAAAACCAACTCCATATATGTGGTAGCAAAAACTTTTCTCCCTAACAATTCTGTACTGTGACTAAACTTATCGACACCTGGAACTAATACACACAGTTTAATTTTCACACAACACCGGTTCTTATTTATTATTTGCCTGGTATAAATTTAACACGCATGCCAATAATCAAGCTTAGGTTAATTGGCCTATTTTCACATGTATTTGTAACCCGAAACAGTGGCGCGATCTGAAAGAAGGTAGGTTTCATAGTCGTCAGTTTTAGCGTTCGATCCCATTCTACTCTACCATATTTTTCATTTTCTTTAAATTTAAAACATTTGCCAACACGGTAGATGGGGGAGAAAAAAACAATAGGCCGTTTCTTTTTTATTCGACGTCATGAAATAGGTAGTACTTTCTCTCGTGCAACGCCGGGCCACGGGTTCCGCTAGTTTGTTATAAAATGGAGTTTTAATTTTATTTGAAGGGAGAATGTTTCTGCTGCAGCACTGACTGAAACCACATTGACACTAGACCGGTGGTTATAGATGACCATTAGGGAATATCAAGCGACACCTTTATGCAAAAACTAACGTCGTTAAAAGCATCTTCTTTGACCGGGATATACATAAGGCATGGGACTGCTTATGAATTTTATATTCCCTAGAAACTTGCACCTTGAAGGAAGAAGACTAAAAAAACTCGTCCAAAGTACATACTATACGAGGATAGGAGGAAGAGGAGGATGAATAGTAGTAGGAGGACGACGACGAGGAGGGGGAAGGTGATTGAAACTATTGGTTCTTGAGATGCGTCTATTCATCTCCATTAAAGTATGTGTTCGTCCGTCGGTCTGTCACGCGTAGTTTTTAAGTATAATGTTCATCGCTTAACTCGTAGAATGAGTGGACGTATCTTATTTTAGATACGGCCAAGCATATATATGACAGTTTTTGTCTGTTAGTCGCTTGGTCTTTCACACTTAATTTACGAATAGCAATTTCGTCGGTCTGTCACGCTTCAGTTGTAAATAACATTTTCGTCGGTCAGTCATGCTTAAGTTATAAAGAGAATGTCCTTCGGTCTGTCACGCTTAAGTTTGATATAATATTTTATCTCTGAATGCGCACATTAAATGGAAATATATTTATTTGTTTCTTCTTTTTAGCCGCTACATAGAAAAAAGCCCTGTGTGTCTACCGTCAAATTCAGCCAACGCCTAAGAACACAATCCCTTTGACGTCAGCCACATAATATTGGACAAAGGATATTAAAGCAAATCAATTTCCCACGGTAAAATGTTTGCATGACACTGTGTAAAAACGGGAACCTAAAGTAATAAGAGACAATAATAATTAGAATGTGAATATGAGGAAATATAAACAAATAATTACGAGAACTTCCGTAAGGGTCGATTTTATTAGACTCGGAGTAATGGTGGCAACTGATTTTAGATTCATTACACCCCATCCCCCACACTCACAATATAAGTAAACTTCACTCGCTGGTCGTTGTTCCTCATATAATGTTAACTAAATGTTCTATGACTGCTAAAAATGATCTCGTCACACACATGTTATCTCTAAATTATACTTTTAACACACACATTTGCAATAGTCAAACATGCACACAATACCATATATATGCGCCTCATCGATTTAAATCTCATCTCACAGGTAAGAAAAACTGTATAGTACAAAGATTTGGTTTCTTGGTTTCTTAAAGAACCATAGACGAACATAAACTGAAATCAAATCGATATTTGATGATACAAGTACTCGGCCTTTTCTTCTGTTTCTCGTTTTTCCTGTTTTCCTGTACTTTTCGAATCTGGACCAATTCGCCCGCTCCTTCTCTTCGTACGACGTGGCTTCATGCTACCAACAACTCACACTCAAACAGATATCATTGCTCTAACATCCTGCTTTCACGCCATCCTTCACCTAGCCCATTTATTAACCTTCACTTCCTCCATTGTCTCATCCATTCACTGTATAAACCTAGTATGACTTAATAAAATTCATTCAACGAATAAACGATTTTGTATTAATATTGTACAGATTAGTACCTCGATTCTATAGACTCATCAATTCATTTCTGTCGGATATTCCTCCTTTTTTAAAAAAAAAACTTAAGTAAAATCGATCCACCCCAATTAAGACATAATATGATAATAAACAAAACTTTCATATGCTAATCTGTTACGCAATCCAAGTAGCTTAAGCCATATGCGTGTTTCCAGAAATTATTCATTCATTTCTTCTTTTCTCAATATTTATTGTATTTTCTCCGGAATACCTGATTCTACAAAAAAAAACATTCGTAAAGAAGGTGGCTGTTATTTTTACTCACATCTTATTATCTACTCTCCTCGTTACCAGTTACACCGTGTGCTAATTGTCCATGGCATATTAATGAAATGAACAACGATTATTCTATAATAATTAATGAACGCTTCCCATTCGCATTAATGAGAAACAATAAATATTGCTAAGAGTTTTGACGTCTGCAATTCCGATTATTTGTTATATTACAGTTACCTGTTTTTCTTTGCAAATTCTTCATGTTACGTTTAACATGAGCATTCACTGTTTATTCAGATGTGTACACTTTCCGTTCTGTCAGCATATTCTGTATACAATTTTTCATATTCTATAATAGAGCGAAATATAACAATTAACGAACGGCTTCTCAATATGGTGGCTTTTGCTGTCGGCATTCGCGTAAGTAAATTATTACGCATTTATACTTTTTTTAGAAGACAAATTACACTTTGTTTATTTTAAAAAATCAGTTAGATCGTAAGAAAAACATCTCTATATAAGCGCTGGAAACAGATCCTATGTTGGATGTTTCTTTAACTTTTTCTTGCCTAGTTTACTTACTTTCGAGTGTGTTGTTATAGTACAGTTTTACTATCACAACAAATTGTGTTTTAGCCTCCACAAAAAATTCGATTCCACGATTTGGGGGCGATTACGTATGAACAACCTGGAAAAATATCCTTAAAGAAGGACTTAAAAACACTTTTTAATATTTTCGATTTTTGGAGTGGGTGCTAATTTCTCTATACAAATTGAAAATGTTGGCTAGTTTGCAATAAAACTCATTTCTTATTTGTTTCATCACAGCATGTGTTTCCGGTAAGGTAAGCTTCATGAATACTTTTTGGGTCACATTTACTTTTTTTATTTATTTTTGTGCAGTATCTTTTATTATTACGAATAGTATTAGTGGGTCTTGTGCTATTTGATAGCCGAACCCATTTCACTGTAAGTAATTCAGGTGATTGAAATAAGATGTAATCATATTAGCAATTACTTAAAACTATAGTCATCCAAAATGTAAAGAAGTATATTTCATTTGATTTAAAACAATAAATAGTTATTTTAAAAGAACTATTTAAACCACATAAATTACTTACAGTGAAATGGATTATTTTCTGATTTCTTTTTCATAATTAATACTTTAATATTTATATCTCTTTAATTAAGTTATTATTTTATATTTCTCTTGGGCAACGCCGAGACACGCGTCTTGCTATTTTGTTATATAATCTGTGTTTATTAATACAAATAGGGCACAAATAAGTCGGTATAAGGTTACGACGAAATGAAAAGAAGTTGGTTTGTAAGAATTATTTTGTTTTTTACAAATATATAATAGGTTTATACAAACTTGTCTTACAAGTTTAACATTCCACTCTCCAACACAAAAAAATCAAATTCTGCTTAATTTGCTCGATTACATGTAAACAGCCAGAAGGATTTTCTTTTTTTTATTTCGACAGTTTTATTGTAGAGTTGGGATCACTTCCTTATATATATTTAACGTGAAATGAGCACCCGCTTCTTGGCCAGTTAAGAGTATTTAGGTGTTTTTTTTTATTCATACAGGAAAATTAGAAATTGTGTCAGATGGTGGGAATGTGGGTTTACTGAACTTCATTGGGGGCATTTTTTATGATAAAACAAAGTGCGAAAACAATATTTCATATTTGTATGATTAAAAAAATAGTGCAGAAACTATTTTTAGGGGGAGAGCATAATTTTTCCTTTTTTTCTGCTTTATAAATAAATTAGGACATGTATAAACTTAGGCATTTTCGATTGAGGGGTCAGGCATAGATATACTGTATATCTCTTGAACCTAGAAGTCGAAGGAAGCTATGTAAAAATTTACAGCGAATTATGCGTTTTTATTCTATATTTCGTTTAATTATATGAAACTTTGTCAAGAATAACATTTATTGAAGAGAGTCAGATAACATAAAACAAAATATATATATTTGTATATTTAATCTGACACTTTTAAATAAATGCTATTCTTGACAAAGTTTCACAACTGAAACAAAATATGGTATCATTAGAAGCATTATTCTGTGTTAATTTTTCTCGTTCTATTTACTATCCTCTTTGATTGTTTGCCTTATTTACTATTTTACTGACAGATTCTCTAGGATATTTATTCATTTAAACAAACTTTATCGTGTATATTATAAATATTTTTAAATAGTATGAACAGAATCAAGCATCTCTATGCATGCAGGTATTCTAGGTATGCAAATATATATAAATATACGGATGCACGCATTTACGCAGTAATCGATTTGCCAGGAGAGCAGGAAGCGAAATCGATAATTGCATATATGAATAAATATATACATACACATAAATAAATGTATGAATACACATATAAATAAATGTATAAATACACACATAAATAAATGTATGAATACACACATAAATAAATGTATGAATACACATATAAATATATGTAAACGAACGTGGGAATGAAGAAGATTCGCGACAAGTACGCTTTGGGAATTTGAAATGCCAAGAAAAGTAAAATTATAAAATAGCTTAACAACGAATTATGCATGTATCAAGTCATCGATTTACTTACATAGACATATATATATATATATATATATATATATATATATATATATATATATATATATATATATATATATATATATAAAACTAAGTCGGTCAGATTTCCGCTTTAGACCAATAAAGCAGTGCATCTGACATAGATATTTGAATATGACTTAACCTTTTTTCGGGTGTTTTCTTCCACTGTAATTTTTGCGCGAATATGTTTTTCGTATCAACTTCTTCTTTAAAATAATTATTCCAGGAGAGAATAATAATAAAGTCGAGACATTTTTCTTAACTTACTTATGGGAAGACCTTTTTTGCAAGACCCCCCCACCCCCACCCTGTGTTACATGTTACTGCCGATCTGCTTCCCTGCAGATTACAACTTGGGCTTCTTCAAATTTAATGTGAACAAATTATTTTCTTATCTCAGCCCATAAGTAAGTCAAACACAGTTCATACGATTGACTATTGTTAGTACTTCAATAGTTTGTCTCATCCTTTGGTGATAATCATCCCGTTTCATTAACATTTATCCTCGAGTGATTCTTGGCCTTGTGAAGTAGTGACTCGATAATGTAAAACTGCTTACGCCCATGAAAAACAAGTTTTACAATTTGGCTATTTCGTTTATTAGACACCTCTATATTATTATTAATCGTGAAAATCGGTACAATAATTGTATACACACATACACACACATACACACACACATATATATATATATATATAGCCTGAAGATTCCCTACAGAGATGAAACGCGGAAGCCTCTGCGTAGCTTAATTACCATAAATATATTTTCATAAATATATATATATATATATATATATATATATATATATATATATATATATATAAATAATCTTACATTTTCGACCAGTTTCTCGTCGATACACATCACAACTTTTGTTTATGGAAATCGCTCTAGACAAGGCATGAAACCACTTGATTTCAGGAGCTAACAAGAACAAATATTTTTTTTGCAAATACAAAAGATGTCTATCTACCTTAGTCTTGAAAAGACCAAGGTAAGAGGAAAACAGTCAGCAGAAAGAGAGTTCCACAAGCCTGCGGTCCTTGGAAAGAAGCTACTGGAATATGAAGCTGCATTACAATTAGTTAATAAAACAGCGAATTGATGGAGACCACTAGACCAACGAGTCAAACGAGCTGGAACAAAAAAGCGGATTCAGAGACTGCTTCTTGCGGTTACAGGTTGGTAGTCAGTCTTAAGCTTTCTAAGTTACAAAGACTGGGTTTTACATACATGATCTTGCATTCTTAAATATTTCACCGATCTAAGTATAATCCAGATTCAATGTTGCTTATGTATAGAAGAAATGACATGTTGCAATGTGTACAGAGGTGGACTCTGCACTCAACGTGCCGGTTTCGAGTTCTGCATAATTTTCAATAATACCCTTGGTAAAGGTGTGAATATATTTATCTTCCATAATAAAATAGTATGATAGACGAGACTATCAAGCCTTGTTGTGCAATTAGTCTAGAAGGAAAACCTTGAAATAACATCAGTCGTTCTGTCCTAATTCCGGAATAGTGTCCAGTCTTCCTGGTATTCTTCTTTTTACTGTACTCTTCCATGGCAGATGCGGTTGGTGATTGCGTAACTCTTCTTTCACTATAGACTTTCCGTGCCGACACACTTACAACGAGTATCCATTGTATATCGAGGGTGAAAGAAGGCTGAACACTTTTTATGTTACTCATTTGTTTCTATTAAGTTCTAATACACCGCCAATGGTTTTATGATGTCAAAAGTAATTAGCAAATATTGACTAACTTCTGAGCGAGCGTGTCAATAAAAACATTTACACTTTAAAAGGGGTCATGCCTGAGAAGATGACCTCTTGAAGTCAAACAAATGCTACCCTTTAATCGTCGGTGCGTTTCTGTAGTATTTTCTTTTGGCTTGCTTAATACGGAACCAATATCGATTTTATGTACGCGATTAATTGAACATAAGCTGCTAGTTTACCGAGGGCTGGGGGTAAAAATGTTACAGTTTGGCTAAGATTAAAGTGTAGCATTCATTTTGATACTACACTTTATCTGTTCTGTCCTCGATCAATCGATGTATCTTTCTAGACTGAGGGTAAATTTTTTGGGAGAGCTGGATTTGCTCTTCAGTAAAAACCGACCTTGTTTCTAACTTTACTCTCGTATGAAGGCAAGTAAATAGAGATTGTGAAATGAGAATGATAGAATCGGTAGTGTTTGAAATCGGGTCAGTGGAATTCACAGTCCGCCACTGAATCTATGAGGCCAATCAGAAATTCCCTTTGAAAATATTGGAAGAATTATAAATATCTACGAACGTCCTGATGTTAGTGACAGTTATATGATTGCCGTAGTATTGTAAACTGAACACCCCTCTAAGAAATAAAATGAAAAATCTTTATTTGTAAGCAGACTTAGAAAGTCTTGTCTGTATTTTTCTTTCGTTTACCAATAAATAAACACTTTGACACCATTTAATAAACAATCTTAATGCCAATCTTTAAACAAGTTACGTATCTAAAAACCTCTCTTTATGAGTCTTCGAGAGGCTATGGTAAGCAATTCCATGACGAAAAATAATGTTTATCATAACTGTTTGGTTCGGATCAAAAGCTAACAACTCAAAGTTTCAAATTAGATTTTAAACTGTCTTTCGTCGTGAGAACATTTCACACAATTGATAAATAGAGAAACTAGAGGTCCTCAAATTCATTGCATTACTTGCTATAACTTTAAACTATCAACATTATTTGCCAATTCATCCTAATCAATGATACTCCCATTCACAATCAGTCCCACAGATATGTCTGCTGCAGCATGAGCTGCTCTGCTCTGTCGGAATGACGTATTGTTCTGTGCAATCTTGAAGGTCCACTTCCCCGGGCGTTACCTTCTTTCTTCAAGAAAGAGTTTAGTGATTGCTGATCAACTGACGCGTCCCTACCGGAAAATATCCACTGGGCTGCTCAGACATTTTTGCAGAGCCAAAATTCAGTGCCTCTTGTTCGCTGGTTTTTCCATCCTCATCTTTTTACCTTGTGTCACACCTTTCTGCTGTGAAGGTGGGAATGGGGTTAAATATACCTTGAACTGTCATCCGTTGAGATTTTATCATGAGAAACTCACATGTATGTGTGTACATTTACATGAAATATAATTAAACTTAATTCATTCCATATTACTTAATCATTACGCTTAAAAGCTGTATTACAAAATTCATAATGATCGGTTAATTAGTTTTAAATGAATCCTATACATACAAATATGTAAACATATACACATTCCCAAATTGTGATTTGCTGTTATCATGTCGAAAACATCTTCTCTTTTCTTTTTCGGAATTGATTGAACCAATACCAATTTCTTTTGACCAAAATAGAAATACTGCAAGACATAATTTTACTAAAAGAAGTCCAAGTTATCGATAAAAAGATGCCATTGCGTCGTCGACATCAAGTCGGGTAGCTATTCTGCTTAATCATGGACGCGAACATCATAAATAGCTACGAATAAGAAAGAGAGTTTTCTTCCACTAGCATTTGGGGTGGGACAATTTATTTTCATTATTTATTTTTGTTTTAATTCCGTTTCGTTTTTTTTGTTTTTTTATATATCTGACAGCAATACTTAAACTATATATATACAAGTTTGTAGCCAACTATACTAGTAAAGTTTAACGAAAATAGCAAACAACAGGGGCGCACATCTATAGATAGTATAAGGAGTTCAGATGTAGCAGTATTACGGTTAACAGGATATATTTCTAGAGAATAAACGAACTACCATTTTTTATCTTACATGTTATTCTAACAATGTTTCGACGGATGTAACTTCCGACCTTCTTTAGATACAAGTTTTTGAACTCTGAAATGTTCATGTCGAACTGAAAAATCTATACGGGATTTCGAACTTAACCATTTAGTTAATCCACGGGGTAGATTGTTCTTGTTCCATGAGCAATAACCAGGTACAAGACTCAGGTAGGATTTTTTTTATTTAATTCTTTAATGTTCAATCCTCACTACATACGATACGTATGTAGTGAGGATTGAACATTCAACTTCCAGAAGATTGTCATCGTTTTTATCCGTTGCGCGACGTGTCTATTCGAACACAATATTGTTTTGTGGAAGATTCACTATTCAGTATTCTTGATTTTTATATTTTAAGCATTCTCTACGATTATAAATATATTTTCTAGATATAATTTTGCTGGACATAATCCTATATAGGTTTTGCAGATGGGTAGTTGGCCTCCAGGGGTCTCCTTAACTGGTCTCTAGGCATCCCAGCACTATGTGATGCGCAAAATATAGTCTATCCATAGTAAATGACCGTCCGTGACTAATGAGGAGCCACATCCTTCACGGCGGATCTAGAGGAATAACCCATGACCACTACCCATGCTACTCCACGGGTAGCAGTAGTTCCAGTTGAACTCATAAACAAGTTGATGATCTGCTTCTGAGAACAGCATGGCTTAGAAAATAGTTTGTTATGTATTTGACAACGGGAAAACATAACTGCTCCAGTTATTGGAGTATCATGAACCTTGTGCAGGTTTGACGTGCGTCTTATACAATAAGTCTTAAGAAGAAAAAAAAGTATGACTGTTTCGCCATTAATTGATAGACAACCCAAAGAGAAGATAATTTTATTTATGTTTTCAATGCTGAACTCTTGCTTCCCAAGAAGTGTTTTCACTATAATTTCTCTAGATTGTTTAATGTATTTTAATTAAGGATTCTGAAGACAGGGAGTCCACTCTGAAGTATATGATAGATTACGATTGGTTACTCTGCATTTCACTAAGAAACATATGTAAATTCGTAAACTCTGGCTATTTCTTATATGAAATAATTTTCTTTTTTAATTTTTAATTTTAATATATATATATATATATATATATATATATATATATATATATATATATATATATATATATATATATATATATAGTGTAATCTCCTGAACTAATAAACGGATTATTATGAATTTTGGATTATATTCTAAAAATACGGCGAGTAAAATGGGCACAGTACTCTTTTTGTGAACGTTAGCTTTTAAGAGGTGCTAGTTTTTTTTTATTAAATAATTTTTTTAACCGGTCATTATGAATTTTGGAATATATATTCGGTAACCCGGTAAGTAGCATGGACAAATTATTTTTTTTATGAACTTTACCATTTAGGGGGTGCGCCAAACCAATTAACAAAAACTTTTAAAATATATTAAATACAAAAAAATCAATACGGAAAAAAAGTTTCTTTACATCAAAATTTAAGTTATATCAAGTAATACATTTTAAAAGGATCGGTGCGAGAATGAGCGTCAATAAAATGCATGCGGTAAAATCCTAAACTAATGAACTGATTATGAATTATTGAATAGCTATTCTAGGCAACAGGGTGAGTAATGTGAGCCTATTATCTTTTTTTGTAAACTACTGAAGGGATGGAAAATAAGCGAATCTCTCACATCCCTCGGGACGGTGAAGGCTGTCCGCTAGCAGTCGTCTCTTTCGTACAACGTCTCTATCACCTGTCGTCACTATTTCATTCTCTGGTACTTCCATTCTAGTTTGATGAGTAGAACTCTTCAAATTTTAGGAGACTAGAAAGTGGGCCTTGCGTTTACTTCCAGCTGCGCCGTAACTCTCTGTTCCCTTATTTTGTCCTTTAGTCCTCACTTTCCATGAGCGATGTTTCTGACAAAGGGGGAAGAATTGCTGTTTTCTGGGCCAGAATCTATCCATCTAACACTTATCGTTGGCTAGTTTTTAACCTTGAAGTAGTATTTTTTAGCTCCTTACATTAAGTGGTTTCATGCTTTGTCTGGAGTGATTTCCATAAAAAATAGCAGAGTCAGAATTTATTAATTGGTTTCTGTTATCCATTTTTATTTAATGATTGTTATTGGGTTAATGCATAGACGTTATATTCATTAAAACAATATCTAAAAGGGCTCTATGAGTGTTTAAAAATAAAGTTTAAATTGGAAAATTCGACGTATGGTTAGTTTAAGAAAGAAAATGGAATTTGCCATTCGCAGTAAAGTTAAATGTTAGGTCTATATGTCAGTGTATGAAATCACGGACAGAGAGTCCGAAATGGGACATGACGTAACGAAAAAGATAGAAAACAATCGCTTTGGTCAGTTAACTGAGATGATTAGGTCGTTTTTATCGGAGCTCTGTCTGGAATATTTATAATTTGACAGTGCTGTAAAAAAATAAAGCATCGAAGAACATGTTGCCATTGAGCGAAAATATTATTGGCGTTTTTTTTTAAGTCTTATCCATGGTTACATCTGTCAGGGAAAAGAGGAGTAAAGCTGCTACTATTATCACAACTAGAGAAGAAGAAAAAACGAACAACTATTTATTCTCTTAAGCATCACTAATCTGAGAGACGTCACTTCCCACTGAGTAACTAATTACGTGTCAAAGAGATGAACATATGGGTTTTTTCGGCATAAAAATGGACGGAAAATATATGGGGGTCATAAGAATTAATTGTGCAATGTTACAAGACGCATACTACCACATTTTGATGCAAATCTCTGCATGTATAAGAGTCAGAAACATCCTACGATTGAGTAATGCTGCCACATCTTAGCAAGTTCCGCTTAGAACACCCTTTCCTTCCTTAGGCAGTACAATATGCACTTCAAAATCTAGTGTGGTGATCTTCTTTTTTTCTCAAAATAGACGTTGCTTTTTCAACGTTATCGTTATTTTCATGAAAAATGCTCAACTGAATTCTAATCTCTGGTTATTCCTTTTAAGACAATTACAAGAAGAACTCGTTTTATTACCACAACTAAAAAGCCCTTTCCCCATGCGCCTAGAGTTCAGCGGAATTTCCATTGATAGAAATCCATACAAGTAGAACACACTACCATGAGACTGCTTCTCTGCAGACTACAAGATAACCGTTTTAAAATCAAATGTTACAAAAACTTCACATAAGCTTTCCACAGAAGTATTGAAACGTTGTTCATTTGAATTCATCATTTTCAAAAAGAGAACATAAAACGTATTGTATATTTGCTCCAGAGAGCTTCGCCACATCATTAAGAACAGAACTTCCGCCTAGAGGGCGATTTTTCCGCTGTGTCAACACATGTGTTGATTAGCATGTCATACTGAAATACAACGTTTGAGAAATAAAGTAGAACTTTAGTAGAATATTCGAATATCTATATATCTCATATAGAGATTAAGTGTTAGCCCCACGAAGGGGCCCCTTGATTTCTTAGAACTTAGACTGAAGTAGAATGTAACAAAAAAGACATTTTCAGCGCTGTATTTTGTGCTGGAGGGTGGGTTCCCGCACTCCCATATGCAGCACCCATATATCCCAAATGGTCATCCATTTGGTACTAGTCAGGCTCAAGTTGCTTAACCTCAGTGCTCTAACGAGCACCGGTCTGTCAACGTTATTATGCGCTATCATTTTCAATCATATCATGGTGTTCTTGATTATTCCACCGACAACCCACCCATCACTTTAACACTTATCTTCGAGTAGCTTTTGGCCTGAATAAGTGGTGACTCATTAGTACAGAAGTTACAGAAGCTTTTGGATTTATCTTTCAACTAATGTAGATGGACTAATTTTATGATATTACTTTTTATAAAGTGATATTAGTCGTTAAGTCATAATTTGTAGGTTTTTTTTTCTATTTCATATTCAACAAGTAAAAATGAAAGAAGGTAGCAACTTTTAGCACTTAGTACCAAAACAGCATTAAAAAGTACTTAATTCGCCAACTCTCGTTCTGAAGGCTCATTTAAAACTCATCAAATCTCGCCCCAAGCGAGAGAATACGCGATTCTCAGTCGTCCGCTTTCGATAACAATGCCGTTCTTCCATCTGAAATGCAATCATAAGAAAAGTGATATAGATTTTATTCAATGAAAAGGCTTTCTTTATTTGCTGGCAATAAAATCGTCACGTATGCATTCGGCTGCAATTAAACTGACTAACAACACTGTGTAGCTTTTAAAGCCAGATTTGGCGAAAAAGCAATTTAAGCCATATTTTTTTCACTTTATTTTCTTAAGGATATTTTTCTTTCATATGTATATATACTTTCACACACACACACATATATATATATGCATATATATATATATATATATATATATATATATATATATATATATATATATATATATATATATATATTATAGTTTGTTTTCGTCCATTTTATTTTGCGCTGAGAGCTAAATAAGAAAACTGCTTTCATACTTTTTTTTTCAGAAGAACGTGACTTTCTTCCAGCAATGATTATTGCTTTATCTGCGTTCGTTTTATGTTGATTCAATTTTAAACTAGATGTCTCTCCTCGGCGCTGCCTGGGAGTTCTTTTCACTTTCATTTTTGCTTTGCTTTTAAGGATCTTTTGAAAAAAAGCCCCGCCTAACAATAACCCCGCTACTAGACAACAAACACAATTCTGATTGCAGTCAAAAGGTTTTATTATTTACCGAAGAGGATGAAATACATTCATCTTATTTACTATTTGCTTGAAAGATTGTTTACCTTATATTTCAGCCTCCGCATCAACTCACACATATAGCTGTCCGCCATTCCACGATGCGTTCCACGGTGGGCTTTATTCTTCATTTTGTACAGCTTAATCATAACAACCCAAGTTTTAACCTTAACCTAACCAAAGATAATCCTTAAACTAACCAAAGGTAACCCTAACCTGACGAAAAGATTATCGAAAGAAGGTTTCGGGCGTGTGGACACACTGTGAATAATTAGAGGCACTATTTTTTCAAAATTATTTTCTTTTAATTAGATACGTTTTTTTTCTAAAAAAGAAGCGTTTTTTTTCTCTTTTTAAATCGCATAAATGCTTTTAAGTCTGTGTGTTTTAACTTTTTAATTCATAAATATCAATAAGGAAAATCAGCTAGCAGAGTGATAGAGGTAGGGTGTGCTTATTACGTGGCGAATACAGGATGGGGAAACTGGCTACGTAGTATCAACGTCATGAGCCAGCGAATATTATTGAAGTTCGAAATCGGATGTGAAAAATCTCGTTTTCTTTCTATTTCACATTTGATTTTAATATATAAAAATCAAAGATTAGTAGTAAAAAAAAAGTAATAATTCAATGTGGCATTATCAAAGTTATGTTGGCGCGAGGATATCAGGACGTAACCGTGATGCATGTTTAGTATTAATGTTGCGTGGAAAATATTTTGCCTTCAGAGAAGCCATCCAAAATTGAGTTTTTTACTTTGAAAAGTAATATATCTAAAAAAAAAAAATAGCAAAAAAGCTGCATGTTAAGAAAGTGTTCCACTTCAGATTTTGTATGATTTATGTCAACATCACTTCATAGAAGTCCCGAGCAGACATGGTTAAATGTTCTAAGATTAACAGGAGATGAAACTCACGTTTACTCAACTGGTGGTTAATCAAACTGACAAATGATATCTATATACACCAGACGAATGAGAGAATCGGGAGAGTTGGGATCTTAGCTTAGTACTTGCTCCATCATAAACTAACAACTGCTCACGCATCTTTTCGGAGGTTGTCTATTTTTAAAAGCATAATAAGGCAGATACAAATATAAATAACGTGATTGTCCAACACTTGCTTCACAATAAACTTCATGGTGCTATAAGATCAGCCTGTCTGAGAATATAGGGTTCCTGACCCAAAATGCACCAAACATTGATGTTTTATTGTCTTTTTTTCTCTTTGCAAAACTCAATCATGTTCTGCAAAATTCAAAACAAAAAACAACAATTTTCCTCCCTCACTTCTCCTTCCCCTTTCTCTCCAGCTTCCCCCTTTCACTAAACCAATAACCATGAATAAATACTTGAACTTATAAACAACTTGAAGCATGAAACATTTACCAAAATGACATGATTCGGCATTAAATAACCCGAAAAGTGTGGATATGCCGTAAAATAAAACAACCAAACAACCAAACAATAGACTCTCTACGCAGCCACGCTTACAGAGGCATCCGTTGTCTATCGAGACTTACCGGATACTTAAGAAGTCTGACTGTCCTATGGTGCATTATAATAATCATTTCGACATTAAATAGATGAATTTTATCCGTGTTTTCGCATTTGATCGACCTCTCTGCCCGTTTACAATTTCCCTTTTCTGTACATTTTTTTTGTTTACCGCCAATGTGTGATTGGTCTTAGAGGCGCTACTTGCTGAGTGGAGAAAATAAGTCGAGTTTCACAGAATGCACTGTAAACTTAAAAATACTCTCCAAGTAGTAAATACTCAGGAATCCATTCAGAGTATAGGCGTGATGTTCGTCTGTAAGTGAAACTAAGTCACGTTTCTCAAGGGTGACAATTGTTTTAACAGTTAGAATTATTGTTCTATTTTAATGGAAGGTGCCTTAAAACGAAGGAAAAGTTCAGTTCGTGTGTTAGATTGTCCGATAATCGCTAGGCGCGTGAAACCTTGGTAATGACCTATTTAAGCACGTAATTGTATAGCTATCTAAACGAATGATGTCCCACTTGTGTGACAGAGCAATCAGGACCGACGGGGATCGGGTAACCCAGTGGCGCACTAGTATGCATCTTGGTGATGATGCTAGGCCCTACGCAGAAACGAAGTGGAGATATAAGAGTAGTACATATATTCAACATGAATTGACTATCCAAACAAGGAGAGAAAATAGCGTCGAAATGTCTACGAAAAGTCGTGTTGAGTGTCAATTGCGATTAGGGCCACACGGGGGGGAGTGAGCTCACCAGGTGGGGGTTTCATAGATAACGGAAATCCCATTTAGTTTCAGAAACAGTGTTTGGCGAGAGATACACGCGAGCTGGGCCATTTTAATCGTCTAGGCTGTCAGTATTAATTAGGGCAGAGGCCTGCAACACGGCGAGAAAATAATGAGTAATTGTTTTTATAACGGCGATAACAATAAAGTCTAAAAGAAAAGAGAGAAGAATGAACATTTTCAATGAGAATCTATGCGTGCAAACGCGCCCCCCGCCTCCGAACCCCTGAGAGAGGAAGAAAGATATAGAAAAATATGTTGGGAAAAGGGAGGGTGTGACCATACACCTTTTCAGTAAGAAAAAGGACGTTGGGTTAGAAGGAGAAAACAGATCACGCTTACACGGCAAAGACCCCGGTCGCGAACCCGGGCTCTGTGCCGGCTTCGACTATGAGAAATCGCCGGAGAAAAACAGAATTCTCGCCATCGCCGTTCGCCCATAGTTTAGAACTTAAATAGCTAATTGCGATTGTATGCGCGCACAGAGAGACGACGTAATAGTTGAACGCCAAAGATATTTACCATACGATAGACATTACTTCAAAGTTAAAAGAATTATTTTATCTTCGTTAATAATTACTTTCTTACAAAAAAACCTCGCCAAGTTGTTGCATCATTCTATTGTTGATTTGTTCTGCTTGAATAACCTTTGCCTTCACAGAATCAACGAAGCCATCATCATCATCGACATCATCCCGGCCTGGAGGAATTTCGACCGACATATCTTTTTTATTGCCACTACGACTATCGGCCAGAGAGTGTTCACGGTCTGGCAAGATCTCTGTGTAGAGAATCAGAGGCGTGAGCAGCGAGACAGACACGAGCGGAGTACCATGTTATAAGTTGTTCCATGACGCAGGAACAGAGTAGGGTATCTGTTTACAAGTGGCACCGTGACCAGGATATCAAACACCTGTGCGTGAGTGGCCGACGATACCCACGGGGCGAGAGAGTGTGGGGTACGTGTTATACTTGCACCGAAGAAAAAAGACCAATATGTTTTACATGAAAGAATAAAGCTGCCAAAACATATGTAAAAATCATGTTTGTATCTTTAATTTTTAAAAATTCATATAAAAAATCTATATATATATATATATATATATATATATATATATATATATATATATATATATATATATATATATATATAGTCCCCTTACGAAGATAAAAATCCAGATATAATGATAGTAAATCTCATGTCTAGAATACTTATTCTAATTTTGGTCAAAATCCATGAGATTATTTTAATTCTAGAAAATGTCTATAATGTAAGCCTTAAGCTTAAGAAGTCTTAAAAAGAAATTGGAATTTAGAGAATGTTGAATCAGTGGTCTCTAATGACTATGGACTAAATCCAATGCAAATTAAATATATTTTAACTTTTTGAAACGGGATATTTGCTAATAATATGCTCCCCAAAAACCCTTCAAAATACGTCAAATAAACTAAGGAATATGTAGCACTTATTGTTAAAATTTAACAAAAGTCAGGGGTGTACGACTTTTACCAAGGGCTTCCACCGCCTTTCTGCCTTTTTTGAATAAATCTATATTTAACTAAATACAGTTCACATTAAGAAACCTTACCCATTCATAATGCTCGATTAATTAGTTTAGGAATGAATTATGTAGATACAAATATATAAACATGTACACATACGAAACTATATATATATATATATATATATATAATATTTAAATGTTGAATTAAATAACGATAATTGAATTATCGTTTAATAATAATAATCTATCGTGATAATATAAAGCTCAATATATTGAATAGAACAATCAATTTTAGAGGTTAAAGATGAGAATAAACAATTGTAAAGATACAATATTTATTAGAACATCAAAAGTTCAGAGCAAGGAGCTTCATATCCTGAATCCATGGATTTTCAAAGATAAACTCTTCTCATCAGAGGATAGGGAAAAGCCGACAATGTAATTGTAAATATTATCGGCAACATTTGACTTTGAAAATATTACATAAAATAAAACAAAATAAAAACAAAATAAGGGGCAAAGTAAAGAGTCTTATGTTGAGATGAGAACGTGAAGTCAGGGTGGATGATATCCAAAAACACGTCAATACACAAATAAAAACAGCTGTTATTTTGGAAATGAATGTTTGAAAAAGAACAATACTCAAATTGTTTAGGAATCCAAATATTTTTGAAAGAGGCTGGTTGTCCGACGGCAATTGGTATCTTCCATTTTATCCTGTCTGTGCCTTAGTTTGGTGCTGGAATTATCCGTTTCGCAAGGTTCAGATTGATTTTTGTCTGTTATACATATAGTTTTGTTTTATATTGACAGTGATAACCCTATAACGACTTGAGCTCTAAAGCAAAAAAGTGTTGAAACTTACTAAACATTTATAAATATTACAGCTTTACTAATAACTAGCGGGACCCGTGTAAATTACACGGAATTTTTAAATATTTATTTTTACTTACACCGTGTTGTGTACGTTTTTTTTTTAAATCATTTCTTGAAAATAAAACTGAAAAAAGTGACGAAGTTATCGTCTGCCACACTGACCCTAACTCTAACGACGGGGTCAAAGTTAGCGCGGGGACTAATGTAACAAAGCACCCTCTATTTGTTAGTTACACTTCCTTTATTATGAGCCCCCCTTCTAGATAAGAGTGAAATTTTTTTTTTTAAATGGTAACTCGTGTACAATCTACTAAAAAAATTGATATGCCATCCGTTCAAAAAAATAAAAATAAAAAAAATAATACTGGCCCTCTCTACAACCAAAAGAAAACGTAAATAGACAATGCCCTTCCCTTAAAAACGCCAAATAAAAAAAACAAAAAATAGTTTTAAGTTTAAAGCAACACAAAAAAGTACTTTTTAACCAGGTGAGTAGCATACAAAGATTCGGAAGGTCGTTGCTTTCGATGTAAGCATGACACACAAAATCACACACGCTATTGTATTAATATGTGTCTTCCCGGTCGTCCCCTCCCTACCTCTCTTCCCCTTCCTCTTAAAATGTAGAAAAAAATCTTAGAGGTTGGTTGGGATCGAACTATAAACCAGTAGGGCCGAAGTCAAAATATACTACGTCGCTAACCGTTACGCCAGAGGGAAAAACTTCAAAACGCTTTGAAAATAAAGCAAGTTGACTGTTTTTTAAATCTAGGTGCGGCACGCATGCGCAGAGCTTTTGCCGGAAGTGTGACACACGAACACACACGCTATCGTATTAATATATAGATAATTGTAGTATTTCGCATTATTTCCTTATTACAGCATCTGACGATCGCAAGAGCGTGTGAAACTATGGTAATGGCATATGAGAAAAAATCCTTTAAACTACTATAAAGTTTTGTCTAAGAAGGAATATATATATATATATATATATATATATATATATATATATATATATATATATATATATATATAGGGTAATGTACACGATAAGTCATGAAAATGAAATGCCGTCATTTTCACATATATATATATATATATGCGTGTGTGTGTGTGCGTATTTGTGTGTCTTTAGAGAGACAGACAAACAGAGAGACTAAAACAGATAGTCGTCGGAAGAAAGTTTTTTATTATCATATAAAAAATATATTGGAAGACAGAAGAATATTTGGCAATAAGCCGAGGGTAAAATGAGAAACTTTGCTAATAGAAATCACTTGTAAAATTCATTGCAAAAATACATGACAAATCGATGAATTCTTGAGTATTTAGTACTTAGGGGTATTTGTTAAGTGCACTGTGAATTCTGTGGAACTGGACCCACTCTCTCCACCCAGCAAGTGGCCGATCACAGACTGATGGTAAACGAAAAAAAAGCGCAGTAGGTGAATTTTAAACACATGAAAATAGCCTTATTAAATACGAAAACACAGATACCGACCCGGGATTGTTTATACGAGTCAAGAATACGTCCTCGATAATCAGTCTGACAGTGGATTTGTTTGCTTTCGGGCTACGGTATGGTTCTGTCACTTAACGTCACTTAACTTTACTGATCTAACGAGATCCAGTGTGTCAACGATCATTAAATATGCGATCACGCCTACGTATAATTTTAACTGACTTACGCCATGAAATCAACTCCAGGGCCTTGTTTTTTGTTCAATGTAAAAACAGTTTGGATTTGTGTTTTTCATATCTGATCAATGACTATTCTTCTTTCAGAAGATGATTATGGGTAGTCAGAAGTTCGGAAAATTTAGGAAATGTAAAGTTTAATGCAACAATATGGCATTTGGAAAATGTTTACGTACCTGACAGACTGACTTTCGTGACTAAGAGTGTTATAAGTGTGATGAACTGATCAAGTAGTTACATAATCTATTGTAACCGTCTCACTCCCTCGCAGCAACCAAATAATACAGCCTTCATGCTAGTTCGGTTGTGTTCCGAGCTTATACCTGTGGCTTCGTCGAATTTGGGCTGTCTTCACGAGACGCCAGAGGTGTCGAAAAAAGTGGTTTTCGTTGAAACGCCTCCGTTGACCGGGCGTACATCATCAACGTTGTGTTGAGTAATAAAGAAATATGCTCCCGGGTTACTCCAGAAATGAGTCTTTAACTAGAAAGTACATTGAAAAAAAAAACTGAAATATGTATGCACATATGTAACCAATAATGTGTGTATAAATAAAAAAATATATATAATAAAGAACAGCTCTACTTGTTATTAAACACTTTTTATAAACACTGAAGTTTCAACGGATTAACATTTATAGAAACTAATAAAATACATGTGTAAAATAATGATGCAGACATGTTGAATAATAACGCATAAGACGTTACGGGGGGCTAAGGGCATGACACCGCAACAATAAAAAAAAGTCGAAGACTAGATAGATAGTCAATTAGGCTAAAATAAAAACGGAAATGAATCGGTGAACTTTGAACAAGCTCAGGTGTGTGAGGTCGACGAGTTCATTTCGGAGTATGACGTCGTAAAAAAACGGCTCAGTAATCTTTAAAAGAGTCAGGTGCACGAGAAGAAGAAGGCACCTGGAGTGCAAAGTCATAAATTAAAACGGCGGTTTTAAACGAAGGAAGAAGAAGCGCTTTGTATTGAGAACTTTTTTTTAAAAAAATTGGTTCTAAGTGCATTTTATGAATATATTTTAACTTAATTAATCAATTAATATATATATATATATATATATATATATATATATATATATGTATGTATATATATATATATATATGTATATATATATATATATATGTATGTGTGTATATATATATATGTATGTATATATATATATATATATGTATGTATATATATATATATATGTATATATATATATATATATATATATGTATGTATATATATATATATATATATATATATATATATATATATATGTATGTATATATATATATATATATATATATATATATATATATATATATATATATATATATATATATATATATATATATATATAAAGCTCTATTTGATTTTGAGCATTTTTAAAGCCCGGTTAAATTCTCTGGATACCTATCCTGTGGATGTTTATTTTACCTTACTCTCCGTCACGACGAAAAAAACTATGATTCGGTAGTTTATCATGAATATTCATATTCATATAAATCGATGAATTTAAAAATTAGAAATAATAATGAACGAACGAATATTGTAATTTTAGCATGTGGGTTGCTGCGGTTAAATTGATCACTCTTGGCGTGTAAAACAGCCACTATAAACTTTTCTGAAAGTGAATCCTTTTGGAAACGTGATGAATTATGAATGCTTTTTTCAAGTGAGACCGATCTTAAGTTATGGACCACATCATCAGCTGCTTTCCGCACGCATGCAGAGAGTTTGGCATGACCATTAGTGTGAAACAACGATTATGACCGACGGAGATCGTGCACCTTAGCGCACCAGTGTGCATCTCAGCGAGGATGGTGGATCCTACGTAGAAATGAGGTAGAGTTACCACTAGTATATATTCAACACAAATCGGTCATCTTGGCGAAGAAAAGGAATAGCGCCGAAAGTCTGGAAGGATTCCTTAAATTGTCTGTAGCAATTAGGTCGGTACCTCGCTGAGTTTGACCAGCTGAACAATTTGGTCAAGGGTCTTTTAGTTACTGATGGATATCAGCTCGTGGGGGTTCGCGCGCGCGAACGCCCCCCCCCCCATAGAGAGAGAAAGAGAATAAGTCTTTTGGGCACTCCCCTTCCCCCATGGTGGAGAGAGAGGGAGAACAGGTCTTTTGCGGTGACGGGAGGGAGAGCGGCCCGGCCGGAGAGAGAGAGGGAGAGAGAGAGAGAGTATGAGTTGGACGTTTTTCGTTTTGTTGTGGAAACGAGAAGACAGAAAGCCGCGAGTTAGAAATTGGAATTCGCAAAAGACGGACGTGCCGGCCAGGAGGGGGTCGCGCGAAAGCCCCCCTCGTTTGACTGGCGTTGCCTGTGTTGTTCCCACACACACTGTTTTCAGTAGATAAGTTACAACTTGTTTAACAACTGGGAAATCGTAAATAGAGATTCATACACACAGAGAGACAAGATAGTTTAGTAAACAAGCCATTATCGAAAAACAGACTTTGGGTTAAAGTTTAAAACCAACCGTTCATCTTGTTAAATAATTATTGCTTATGAAAAGACCTAACCGTTTGTTGACTTATTTCTGTTGTCGATTTGTTCTGTTTGTGTGACATTGCCTCCACAGCGGACCAGCGAAGCAATCATCAAACATCCCGACCTAGAAGAGATTCGACCGACACATCTTGGTTTCTACTGCCACTATAGACGACATCACGAGCCAAAGAAAGGGTGTTCACAGTCAGGAAGGATTCCTGCGCCGAAGATGGTTCTCATTACATTTGATGCCGTCCCAAGAAAGGAGCGTGTGGGTTACTGTTCATAAGTGGCGCCGCAACCAGGATATCAAACACCTGTGCGCGAGTGGCCGACTACGATACCCACGGGGCGAAGAAGAGCGAGGACTAAGCGTTATATTAGCCTTGAAAAGACAAACATCCTCGACCAAGATGTAGGCAGTAACCCACACATCAACATTGGCGCGTACACCCTCGGTTCCATTATTTCCAGCAACCTTAACCTGGACGTTGAACTCCACGCGCGTATTGGCAAAGACACGACAGGCATAGATCGCTTGGAAAAAGAGCCTGGAATCACAAGAGGCTGACCACCAACACCAAGATGAAGGTGTACCGGATTGAGTGCTCAGCACGCTGTTTCAAGGCAATTAATCATTGACCTCTTCTTTTAATCTCTGTAACCTCACGACAACCCTAGAAATCACACTGCGTCTTAAATAAGAGCATCAGGAGGACATATCAAGTATGTTCGCTCTATTTGATCAACGTCGACTCTGGTGGTTGGGCCATGCCAAGCGAATGAATGATAAGATGATCCCAAAGGGCATTCTATTCGGCAAGCTCGCCACCGGCTCTAGACCAGCTGGAAAACATGCACTACGATACAAGAGTGTCTGCAAGCAAAAACATGTGACATCAACTGTTGTGAAGGCATGGAGAAGGGACCAGTGATAGAAGAGAGCACAGATGGTTGCATCAGAGCTCTCACAACCAGACGTTATCAACATCTGTTATAGAGCATGCCTATCTAGGATAGACCTGAACAGTCAGAGCACACGCTGCAATTCTCTAATATATCCAAGGCTTTTGACAGGGTTAGGCATCATGGTGTTCTCATGAAAATGAAGTCGTACGGTATTACTGGACAGATATTTAGTATAATCAGTTCCTTTTTAGCCGAAAGGAAGATCATGGTTGTCCTTGATGGGGCACATCTAAACAACATGACATTAATGCGGGTGTGTCCCAGGTATCGATCCTTGGACCATTATTATCGTTGATCTTTTTAAACGACCTTCCTGATGAAATTGTGTCTGAGATTGGTATATTTGATGAGGGCATCACACTCTATACCCGACATGTAGGAAAGACAAACACATGCATATAAAAGGCAATGGCTGAATCCTTAGAAAATTACTTCCAGTCTGTAGTGGAATGAGGGCATAAGTGGATGGTAACATTTAATGTTAAGATAAAGCTCCTGTCCCTCAACAATCCTAAGAAATATTTTCAACCACCGATTGCCATGACTAATAGCACCCTACCTGATAGTTTATTCAAACTACTAGGGCTAACATTCATAGATAACATATCTTGGAAAAAATACATAGAAGACATTGCCAAAGCTGTTGCAAGAGAAGGTGGGCTCCCTCTACCAAGCTAGAAAATATCTCGCACCTGATAGTATCCTATATTTCTACAAAGCCACCATTTGCTCAGGCATGTATTACTTTTGTCATATCTGGGCTGCGTCGCCAAACGCTAGCCTCTCCCTCTTGGACAGCCCCCCCCAAAGAGTCTCTAATCTAATAGGCCTCTTATTATCAAGCATGCTCCAGACTCCGTTCCATCGCCACAATACTGAATGTCTGTGCTTGTTTTACAAGTACTTTAATGGAATGTGCTCCAACGAATGTGCTGCACTGGTGCCCTCTCTTCGTAAACACCCCGGATCAACCCGTCAGTTAGCAAGATCATCCCTATTCACTGTTGACGTCCTCATATGACGGATAGATTTCTACTCTAATAGCTGCTTTCCTCGTACCGCTAGCTTTTGGAATTCCCTTCCCATTTCCTATTTCCCTGACCGTGTACACATAGAGACATTTAAATATAACGTGAACAAGTATCTCCCCATATACGATTCCCCTAATTCACAGTAGCCCCGCTACATTTCAGTGGCATTCTGCTTTGTTTGGGGTGAACTTAAGTAAAACAAAATAAGGTGCAGAACTCCATTGTCTCAAGATACAGACAGATGTATACAATATATATATATATATATATATATATATATATATATATATATATATATATATAAAGCTGGGGATAAAATGATCCGATATAATGGAATATGAAAGAGGAAAGGCAAAAACTAAATACCATAGTTTTTGGTTTTCTTCTGTCATTTTCCATATATATATATATATATATATATATATATATATATATATATATATATATATATATATATATATATTACACAAGGTATGAATGTATAAACACTAAATACAGAAGAACACCGATTATTTTGGAAAATATTGTTTGCCCTTATTTGGAGAAAAATGGCTTACGACTTAAAATGTACTACTTTTTAATATTTCATAATCTGACAAGTTGTTTTTGTTCATCATCTGAGAGAAAGTAGAATATAATCAATTATTCGTGATACTCTCTGATAAAGTTGTTCTTTTTGGGGGGTCAAAACGTCTCAAGTTATTAGATTGCTGGATTTTTCAAATTTGATTATCTTTTAAACAACTTGACAATCAATGCAAATTTTTTCATGATAATCGAAAATCATAACAAAAGGAAGATAAATATTCTAATGTGTCAATGAAGTGGTAATTACTGTGTAATTATTGATAATTTAGAATCATAACTCGATTTCAATTAGACGTTTCCCGGTGCAATGAATGTTTTGTTATCAACGGCTTACGATCATAGTAATAATGGCTGACAAGAGACTGAATACATTATCCACTGCGCATACAATTCAGAACATGTAACTAAATCCTCGCATCTGAATTGCAGAATTCGGTACTTCTTGCATCCTCTTTACAACGCCAACCTTTTTTTACCGGAAGTATCAAGTCATTCACATAACTACAGAAGTGAAATCTATTAATCCATATCAATGTAGAAGCGTTTTCTTATTCTGCGAAAAGTACTACAGAGTATATCACACACAAGTGAGATATGAATACAGGTGGAAGCTCATATCAAGTAGAACAGCACGGAGTTTCTATGTTTATTCTAAAGTTGTTTTGACAGGTTGTTATTTATGAAACTTCGGTCGATAAAATTATTAACATAAATATTTCTGTTTTATTGTTTAAAAAGAGAATGTGTAAAAGTAAAAACAGATTTCGATAAATATAGTGAGATCATTTAAAAAAAAGAGAGGCGTATTTAATCTAGACAGGTTAGGACGTCCTGTGCTTTGGTCCGCCAGAGACCACTGAACATAAAGAGGGTCAGAGTAAGCAATAAAAGTTAAACAACGTTACATGTTTTTATTTTCAGTCTTCGTTGTATTTCAATTTACAGATTTACGTGCTGTCAGAAATCATTAGAAGATTCAATGTCGAAAGATACCAAGGAAATTCAGATTTTCAGGTCAGTCTCTAAGTGGGAGTGGTGGGATTTAAGTAGGTGCAAAAAGAGATAGGGAAAACGTTTGGGAGTAGTTGGTGTCCGTCTAAGAAAATACAATTTGAAAAGGCCAAGAACAAAAAATAAAAGTGGGAAGTGGACATCTTGGAGGATCTCTATTACCGAAAAATTAAAAAGGGGACATGACTAACTCAGTGTGCAAGCCATAACGCTATCTTAATTTGGTTGCGTTTCAAAAGGACCCAAAATTACCGCGTTTGCCATACTCAGGTAGGGAACGCGTATAACTCTCTTTTTCGTACGCACAAGCTCGAAACTTGCTGAATTCTATGGGGTGTAATCTTTTTCTATCACATCAAATTTGAACCCTAAGCTAATGCTAGTAGGTTAAAATCAATCCTGATGGGAAAAGGATTCAACCCAATGCAATCTCCTAAAATACATCGTCCACATCATCATTCTAGCTTGAGCCAGGATCGCGAGGAACTCCATCTGTTCCTTACTAGCTCACAGGTGGTCGATATTGTTGATCACGTATTCCACTTACAGGCGCACGACTCTTCAGGATCAATATGAGCCGTTATCTCGTTGCCATAACACTATCACAGTCGAAGATCTCTACATTTGAAGAACGTGTGCTCAGCAGTGGCCTTCGTAAAAATAAGGCTATTCCATTCCATTGAGTCTCGTTTTTCTGCTGACTTCACAGTTGTTGGTGCTAAGAAAATAAACAAGACAATTCGTAGGGAACGGTTACACACTACATGTAGACATATGACGGTGGTAATTTCCCTCTTAAATTATTTCATATTTGATTTTGTAATTGTTTGGCATTTATAAAAAGGTACTAATGGTTTTGTTCATGCTGTTTTCAAGGTGGAAGTCTGATAGTGATTTGAAGATAAAACTATACAAAAACTCGTTCACACTAAAATTCAAGATAGATAACAAACTGTCTTTAAAGGAAAATATTATATAAAATAAATTGTTTTCCCTAAATTTATTACACAATAACAAGTCTGTATAGCATAAAATGTTTTGTTTCTCTGGATACAAAATTTTAATTTAATTTTGAACGTATATCAAATTGAACTTTTTATATCTACCTGTCGACATCATTTTTTCAACAGTTCGTTAGCAATAAAATATTATCGACTAGAAATTCCATTAAAACTCGTTTCTTTTTGTATGAAAAGAATGTTCAAAGTTTATTTTTTGTGCTAAATAGTTATTTATGTTTAATAAAATTCTTAAACAGTTCAAATATTTTTTATGCTAGAAAAAAGACAACGATTAAAACATTAAATTAAAGTCACACTTTGAACAATTGAAAGTATTTTTTTTCAGGACAAGAAATACAATTTAAGCAAAATGTTTCAATATTCATATATTTATTTCCAAATAGTTTTACACTTTTATTACACTTATAAAATTCAGTATTTATTCATTTATCGTTTTCGTTTTTTTTTTAATCATTCATCGTTTATTCTTAATTTGTTTGTTTATTTAATTACTGTATTTTTGTTCGCTAAATTCATAATTACAGTCATTCCGTCTTATAAATTAAAATAGTATTTTATAATGTTCACAAATAACTAATTTAAAGTGTATTATTTCTTCTGATACTACACTTTATCTTTTCTGTCCCTGGTCAATGAAAAAGAGAAATCCTTCTAGATAGAGACAATCTTAATTGTTGTCTCAATCTAGTTGTCTACTTTTTTGGAGCTGGATTTCCTCACATGAAAAATCGCCATTGTGTCTAACTCTTCTCTCGTGAAGAGGCAAGTAAATAAAAACACACGTGATTACACACATCGTAACCAACAATATTTTCTACAAAACAAATAGGTTGATATTGTAATAGGAAAAACAGTATAATCGGCTTTGCTTTACTTTGCATGTTTTTATATTAATAGCTGCTGTAAAGAAAATTGTTTTCAGATTGTTCACAATCAAAATAATCAAACAAATTTTACTCTCTAAAATCCATGAAACAACATAATTTTTAATTACTTTAACGCAGCAGAAAAACAACTTAACTTTTCTTTTTTAATTGATTATTGCTTTTTAAATTAATATTTCATAAGGTCAGTTTCAGTATAAATCAGATCGTTTTCCTTTCTTGTCTTTTTTATTGAAATTTTTACCGTTTTCTAGTACTTTTTACAAAAGCTTCTATTCATTGTTGACTGTCCGACCTTTCGACGTGCTTCGCTCGCATTGAAATGTATGGCGTCATTTACGATCGAACAGACCTTTCTAGCGAATGCCGTGGCTCAGCTGTTTCTTCTTCAGTGGTGCCGCGGCGAGGGGAAATCATACATGTCCACTATGCCTTAATTGATCTGTACACCATTGAAGACTAGCGTGTTTCGGACCAGTTGCCAGGTCACAGAGTACTCAGAATCGTTGAGATATATCGAACTTGGCGCCCAATTCAACTTAAAGGTGATTATATTCATAAACCATCCACACCGCCCTTCAAGCGAATCTGAAGCTGAACCTTTAACTAACCCGTTATATAGAAACTTTCTAAGCAGTGAAAAGTAACTGGGCTAAGGATCTTTTCTGAGAACGGTTCGACACTCAGCGAATAAAAGTGATTCATCGGTCTAGAAAGCTCTGGGCCAAAGGGCTTAAAATGAGGCCAGGAAGGACATTCTCAACCGCAGTTCCACACGCAGAATCCTTTACCAATATTCAACTCAGAAAATCTAGTTACCCAGCATATAAATGACTTGCCAATTCAGGGATAGTCAAGTCTCCCTTACACGTATGTTGAATACAGATCTGTCTGTGAACCAACGGCGTTCCTTTCATCAATTAATACTTGGAAAGATGGCGCTGAAAGACCGTTACACCGTTTGCAGGCGGAGGAAGTTCAGCCAGTCGATGAAAGATGAGATGAAAATATATATGACTCGCGCCTCAGCTTTAACCTTGAAGGAAATACCTTCGCAACCAAGTCGAAACCGATCCATTCATCTCAAGTTAAAGATCCATTCCGAAGCACAAACCGGGAATTCGTCTAGCATAAAGAACCTGAAAGCGAAGCGTTACTGCTTGAGGTACCTAATCGCAGACCGATCGAATTGGTGCGATTCTGTTTGGCTCCCGTAATCATTTCATAACTTGCAACTGTCTTTCACTGCTTCTTTGTCTTCAAAGGACCACACAAAAATAATTATACCATTAGCGAAAGAAAGCATCTTTGTTGCAGTTCCTCCAGGTAAGGTGATTCTACGTAGGAGCCTCGATGCTCCGTAGCTTGCGAAGTAGCAGCTCTAATGCAAGGGCATGGAGTAGGGGCGACATGACGTACCGACCGAGAAACAGCAAACGACTCGGAGCGCAAAGCGCTTTAGATTGATTTGCACAACCGCTGTCGCGAGCGATACATAATAGTGATTTGCGGAGGTTCTGATTATAACCAGGTGTCTCTAAACCAGATGACAAGATTGATCTCAATTGATCAGCATTGCCTCTGTGCCCTCTTATATCCCCTATATTATCGTATGAATCAGATACATTTTTTCTCAAGTTCGATTAATTCTGCAAACAAGCTGCAACTAGTTTCATAGGATCTGTGCCAAAATCTTTAACTCTGTTTCGCAATTAAGTGCCTGTAATCATCTAGATCCTCTCCACTATGTCTGCCACGTTTCTTCAGAAGTGTGATCACATACTTTGTGACTGATCAGCAATAGATCCCTGATTAAACTAATGATGGAACACATCCGTTAGAAGCCGTATAAATATGTGTGATATCGTCAGGAACGATTCGTAGGGTAGACCATAAAGTTCCGGAGATTTGTGGTTGCCAGACTGCTCCCGAATCGACCTTAAGATTGACTATCTGAGTTCTTGACTTACTGAATGTATCTATCCGAACCTCGAAGGATCCCATCTACATCGAAGTCCACGGCTTTAGCCTAGTCTACCTACTTTACCCTGATAACGAACGGTAGCCTCGTGTTACAGATCCACCTTAGTGCAGGGCGCTATCTACATATGACTAAGCAACGTCTGATCTTAGTAAACTCACAGCGATTTTATCAAGATAACCGCCCACACTAGAGCGCGCTGAATAAGCTTTTCTAGCTTTTTCCAGAAGTTCGGTATCTCGAGCAAGGAAATATTCTAGTTCCACTACCCAACTAGCTTAAACTGATTGCTTATGGTTTGATTGCCTTAATCAGTTGAACTAACATCCAATCGAAATGGGTAAACACGCTACTGGTCAAAGTCCACTTCTTCTTCCCTGATGATCGCGACAGAATAGGCCGATAAGATCGGATCTAGCCATCAAGTCAGACAAGCTCACACCTATCCGACTCTCTATAACGTTCGATCTTCTCTTACTTGGGATCAAGGATAGCATTCCAATGCGTCATTAAAACTACAGGATTCCGATCGTGACGAACACCTTCACACGCCGAATATTGAAGACCTCTTGCGAGCTCTACTAGGCGGATGAACTAGTTATTCTAAACGTGCTATTCGTTTACGGTAATATAAGCCATACCAGTCTGGATACGTTTTACAAATAAGAGGACATTTCTACTCCAGGGATTTGCACATTCTGAAAAGACATCAAAGATTTATATCAGCACATGACAGTTTCAAGACTAAATTTAATAACACTCCTCGGTCGCATTTGCGTCTACCCCTAGACTCTGCTCTAAGGAGCAAGACATCTCTTCAAACACGTGCAGCATGACTTTGAGACTTCATGCCTCGTGCATTCAAACTAGACAGATAAAATGCGCTCGTCACTCAACCGACTCAGTGTCACACACGGACCTGGGATTCTCTGTCGTCGGATCGTCGCTGGTCTGACAAATAATGTCAGTTTGGATTTCGAGCATCCGCAACGGACAGCCCCTCTGACATCAAAGGACAATGTGGGATTAAATGCCCTATAGAAGGATGGGTTATTATGAAATTCTCCTCTCATATCCCCAACTTTTTTATGAATTGGTGCTTTTCCTCTATTAGATTCGGGATCGCCCCCTTTGCGTCCACCATCATTTTCCGCATACACCTCGTACGACCGCACTCCTTTGTAAACTTATAATTCCCAGACATGACTAACAAGCAGCAGTTATCTGAGGGTTGTTCAATAAAGCAATAATAAATTAGCCGTTGTGTGGAAAGGGGCTCCTTCACAGGTACGGTTCCCGGGTGGGAAGGTTAGTTTCTGTTTTTTATTGTTTTTTAAGGTGAAGAGAGCATCGATTGTCTACTTGCCAGCGTCGACTCGATCTAATTAGGTTAACGAATGGTTGCGCTTAACAAAGTGAACTTTATGACAACCAGGCAATCGTGAGGCACGATCGTCGTAAGCTTGATGCAGAAGTTCGACTAAACTACAACAGCAACAACTGGAAGTTCTTCCTTGGATTAGTTCTTTTGGGACAGAACTTCACAATCTGCTCGCTAGTAATCTGACGATCCTTCAACAATAACGGACAAAGTCCAAGACTCGTATGTGGGCAAGGATGGAATTCTGTTTAATCTGCACGGCCAAGCTACATCCTGATAGGGTAGTCCTCATCAGTGATTACCGCCTCGAAGATCCGATATTGACTCATGGCGACACCACGTTGTCGTGCATTTATTTAGGACAGTACGCTGAGTATGGGGCTGTTAGATAGATACAGATCTCTGCCTAAAAATAAGTTAACATTTCATATTTTGAAATGGAAGTAGTTTTTTGCTCTTTGTGTCTCTCTTGAGATGCACTGTATTTTGGAAAGAAGAGTTATTTGATTTACCTCCTTTCAAGGAGTGTAAACACAAGGTCAGGTGTCAGTTTGATGAAAGTGTGGAATGTACTCGACTCGAACTTGGAACACCCAGGTTTTAAGTCCGTTTGGAAAAGAGTTATGCTTCAACCAGCCGACATTTGGGATTACATTCATAATCATATATGATAAAATAAAGTCGTGTTCCTCTACGCTTTTAGATATTATATAAAATAATCGACCATTTCATATTCTAATCTATTCCGAACTCCAATTACCTTAGGCACTCCTGGGTGTTTCCAGAAGTTCTGCATTCAATTCGTCCTCATTTTATATCTATAATATTTGACCCGTCATCCCGGACTTTCATAGACAAACTTTTCAAAGAAAAGGTAGCATCAAATTTCACCCGCTACTATTTATCTACTACTACCACCACAAGACTCACCGTGTGCTTCTTTTCAATCGAATAAAAACTAAAAAAACATGGTTAATCCAGAGAAATTTACAACTGTTCAATAAGACTTATGATTTCTGCTTACTTCTTCCTAACATATATTTCTTATTTGTTTCCCTGAATTAATAATCTGATATTCACTTATTTAAAAAAAATATATAACATGATTACTTCGTCCTTTCAACGTACAACGCTCGTTCACTTAATACTTTATCGAAGAATACAAGAATATCGGATTAAATGTCAGACGTATCGAATTGTCAGTAGCAGTTTGCAAAAATGTTTTTCATCTTTTCAACGCACAACGCCGTCTCACTCTATACCTTACCGCATGTCAACCATTCCAACCCGTAATGAGCTAATTATTATAAAATGATATGCTAACCTTAAATTACTTACAATTAAAAAGCGATTTCGAACCGTTATTAGCTAAATTATTCAATAACTTTTTCTTGTGAATGTCGTCTTTGTTGATTGTCTCCTCGAGAAGGATGTCATCTTCCATGACCGAGAACAGAACAGATTATGCTTACGTTTGCATAAAACTAGAAAATAACATTTTCTTCATATATTAAATTATGAATTAAAAGTCTTCCACTGAATTATGCAAATATTTCATTTACAAAATTAATTACAATATCTATACCAGAAACCCAGTTATCTTCTTCCGTCGTTCTTTTTAGGGTGGGGGACAAACAATTTTAAGCTTACCCCTGCATGAATACGATTATATCCACAAATATCGCAAAACAAAGCAAACAAGGGTGGGTTATTTTGTCCCGTCACCATTTACAATGTCAGACTATTTATGGATAAATCCTATTTTAATCACCTTAATTACTGACATTGAAACAGTGACTTAACGCAAATATGTCAAAAATGGATAGATAAAGAGAAAAACTGTTCCGACCAATATCCCAAATGTATTTGCTTTAACTAAAATATATGTAGAGTTTAGTATGTGTATTTACCCCAGCAGGAAGTTTATGTGTCAAAAAGCTCCTAAGCTTAAGTCCGTTTGGCAAAAAGAAAACAACCTCGGCATGAATACAATTTTATCAACAAATTTCATAAATATAAATTGGTATTGACGACATAAACTTTTTAAAGCAAATACACCTGGGTTATTTATCGGATTTGTGACCTATTTGCGTTAACCCAATTTACAATCCATTACAATTGCATTCATACAGATTTTTTTTTTTTATCTGCAACCATGACTTAGGCATACAATTATTCTTTTCTACTTCACCCGGGCAAAGCCAGGACTCGGGTGTTGCTAGTTATAATATAATTCTTTCTCAGTCGTAAATATATAATGCATAGTTATATCTGTTGATCTATATAGAAGCGTGTTTATTCATCTTATTCTTATATTCGCCCTTTACCACTCACATCGACCATTATATTTCTACTAAGCCATATCATGATTAGGTGGCCCCTCATCATCACACCACATGAACACCGAACAAGGTTGACTGCCTCGATGCCCCCATATTGACTCATGACGGTACCACGCTGTCGTGCTTTTATTGAAGACTGTACGCCAGTGTGGAGACAGCTGCTCGTCTTTTTCCCAGCTACTCGGGTTTGAACTTGCCAGCTAGCGAAATTCATGTGGCAGACGTACTGCATTGGGGCGTTCAGCCCCCACATGAGCTTCACCATAATTTATTTCTAGGTCACAGTCAATCATTTGAGTTTAGCACCAGTGCTAACCTGATAAATCACCCTGTCCATGTAGCAGGTACGGGTTTGGTTATATTCTCCTTTGTATACTATCAATAAGTCGTACTGAAGAGCTGTACTTTTCTGGTGACTGATGTGAAAGAAAAGAAAAATGAAACAAGAAATCCACGGAGATTACGTGCACTAATGTGACCGAAACACTAAATCGACTATTCGGAAAATTGAAAAAATAAAAAAAGTCTCTTTATATATATAGTCTTGGATGTGTTTCAACAATTAAAACTATATGAAAAAATACTTTTGTCCAAATATTTTTCTTTGGACATCTACTTTGCTAGTTAGTTAATTAATCTTTTGCAATCACATCAGTGTGCTTTCGAGAATTTACGCTAGTCTTAACAGTATTTAAGGGGCCATCAGTTGTTTACCATTAACAACAGCTTCAGGAATTCAAAAACAAAACAGTATTTTATCTCACGGCTTCCCAGCACTGTTGATCAGACACATATATATATCCCTGAAGATGAAGTTTGTAGACTTCGAAATTGATTGGAAAAAGAAAAAAAAGAAATAAATTCTTTCACGCATTGTTAAAAAGGGCTTCTTACGTCATTTTATTACATTTTATTCAATGCTTAAAAAAAAAAAAAAAGAACGAACAATATCTTTATAACTCCCGGCCTGCCCCTGGCATAATCGTTCTTAATATTTTCACTTCCGCCCATTCCATCTTGGCGGAGAGCGTCACACCATCTCGATGCTACCTATAAACAAAAGTTTGTTTATTTTATAAAAAAAAAAACACATCCCTGAAGATGAAGTTTGTAGAAATCGAAATTGATTGGAAAAAGAAAAAAAAGAAATAAATTCTTTCACGCATTGTTAAAAAGGGCTTCTTACGTCATTTTATTACATTTTATTCAATGCTTAAAAAAAAAAAAAAAGAACGAACAATATCTTTATAACTCCCGGCCTGCCCCTGGCATAATCGTTCTTAATATTTTCACTTCCGCCCATTCCATCTTGGCGGAGAGCGTCACACCATCTCGATGCTACCTATAAACAAAAGTTTGTTTATTTTATAAAAAAAAAAACACATCCCTGAAGATGAAGTTTGTAGACTTCGAAATTGATTGGAAAAAGAAAAAAAAGAAATAAATTCTTTCACGCATTGTTAAAAAGGGCTTCTTACGTCATTTTATTACATTTTATTCAATGCTTAAAAAAAAAAAAAAGAACGAACAATATCTTTATAACTCCCGGCCTGCCCCTGGCATAATCGTTCTTAATATTTTCACTTCCGCCCATTCCATCTTGGCGGAGAGCGTCACACCATCTCGATGCTACCTATAAACAAAAGTTTGTTTATTTTATAAAAAAAAAAACACATCCCTGAAGATGAAGTTTGTAGACTTCGAAATTGATTGGAAAAAGAAAAAAAAGAAATAAATTCTTTCACGCATTGTTAAAAAGGGCTTCTTACGTCATTTTATTACATTTTATTCAATGCTTAAAAAAAAAAAAAGAACGAACAATATCTTTATAACTCCCGGCCTGCCCCTGGCATAATCGTTCTTAATATTTTCACTTCCGCCCATTCCATCTTGGCGGAGAGCGTCACACCATCTCGATGCTACCTATAAACAAAAGTTTGTTTATTTTATAAAAAAAAAAACACATCCCTGAAGATGAAGTTTGTAGACTTCGAAATTGATTGGAAAAAGAAAAAAAAGAAATAAATTCTTTCACGCATTGTTAAAAAGGGCTTCTTACGTCATTTTATTACATTTTATTCAATGCTTAAAAAAAAAAAAAAGAACGAACAATATCTTTATAACTCCCGGCCTGCCCCTGGCATAATCGTTCTTAATATTTTCACTTCCGCCCATTCCATCTTGGCGGAGAGCGTCACACCATCTCGATGCTACCTATAAACAAAAGTTTGTTTATTTTATAAAAAAAAAAAACACATCCCTGAAGATGAAGTTTGTAGACTTCGAAATTGATTGGAAAAAGAAAAAAAAGAAATAAATTCTTTCACGCATTGTTAAAAAGGGCTTCTTACGTCATTTTATTACATTTTATTCAATGCTTAAAAAAAAAAAAGAACGAACAATATCTTTATAACTCCCGGCCTGCCCCTGGCATAATCGTTCTTAATATTTTCACTTCCGCCCATTCCATCTTGGCGGAGAGCGTCACACCATCTCGATGCTACCTATAAACAAAAGTTTGTTTATTTTATAAAAAAAAAAACACATCCCTGAAGATGAAGTTTGTAGACTTCGAAATTGATTGGAAAAAGAAAAAAAAGAAATAAATTCTTTCACGCATTGTTAAAAAGGGCTTCTTACGTCATTTTATTACATTTTATTCAATGCTTAAAAAAAAAAAAAAGAACGAACAATATCTTTATAACTCCCGGCCTGCCCCTGGCATAATCGTTCTTAATATTTTCACTTCCGCCCATTCCATCTTGGCGGAGAGCGTCACACCATCTCGATGCTACCTATAAACAAAAGTTTGTTTATTTTATAAAAAAAAAAACACATCCCTGAAGATGAAGTTTGTAGACTTCGAAATTGATTGGAAAAAGAAAAAAAAGAAATAAATTCTTTCACGCATTGTTAAAAAGGGCTTCTTACGTCATTTTATTACATTTTATTCAATGCTTAAAAAAAAAAAAAAGAACGAACAATATCTTTATAACTCCCGGCCTGCCCCTGGCATAATCGTTCTTAATATTTTCACTTCCGCCCATTCCATCTTGGCGGAGAGCGTCACACCATCTCGATGCTACCTATAAACAAAAGTTTGTTTATTTTATAAAAAAAAAAACACATCCCTGAAGATGAAGTTTGTAGACTTCGAAATTGATTGGAAAAAGAAAAAAAAGAAATAAATTCTTTCACGCATTGTTAAAAAGGGCTTCTTACGTCATTTTATTACATTTTATTCAATGCTTAAAAAAAAAAAAAAGAACGAACAATATCTTTATAACTCCCGGCCTGCCCCTGGCATAATCGTTCTTAATATTTTCACTTCCGCCCATTCCATCTTGGCGGAGAGCGTCACACCATCTCGATGCTACCTATAAACAAAAGTTTGTTTATTTTATAAAAAAAAAAACACATCCCTGAAGATGAAGTTTGTAGACTTCGAAATTGATTGGAAAAAGAAAAAAAAGAAATAAATTCTTTCACGCATTGTTAAAAAGGGCTTCTTACGTCATTTTATTACATTTTATTCAATGCTTAAAAAAAAAAAAAAAGAACGAACAATATCTTTATAACTCCCGGCCTGCCCCTGGCATAATCGTTCTTAATATTTTCACTTCCGCCCATTCCATCTTGGCGGAGAGCGTCACACCATCTCGATGCTACCTATAAACAAAAGTTTGTTTATTTTATAAAAAAAAAAACACATCCCTGAAGATGAAGTTTGTAGACTTCGAAATTGATTGGAAAAAGAAAAAAAAGAAATAAATTCTTTCACGCATTGTTAAAAAGGGCTTCTTACGTCATTTTATTATATATATATATATATATACATATAGATAGATAACTTTATATTTATGTTTATTAAAGTCTATATTTATGTATATATTTATTTATATGTATATGTGTGTGTATATATAAATCCTTGTTATAATAACGATATGAAACTCTTGTAAATCACGCTATATGCCCGGAGCTCTCCCCTCCATCGTAGGCAAAAGTGTAAAAATTTCTCTCTTCCTCGGTTGCCTGGGGCAAAAGCTGTATCTTCCTCGGTCGCCCCCTCATCCCGGTCGCCTCGCCCTTCCCACTGTCTTCCCCTCATCCCTGCCCTCCCTACTTCCTTACCTCACTCTCTACCCGTTGCCCGCTCCCCTGCCCCATTGTCTTACCGCTCGTTCCCTTATCCCCGCCCCCCTCTTGCCAGGAGATAAAGTTGTCCTTTTCCCAGTTGGCCCCTTGCCCCTCTTTCGATGTATATTTAGATCACTGTTAACAAAAATTAATTCTGCAGTCGACTTGGATCGAACCGTAAACCTCTAGGCCTTGGACCTTCGTCGATAGCCACAAGACCACTGAAGCGAGTATATAATTTTCTCGAAAAATAAGTGATATGAACGAAGTCTGAAGCTGGCATGTGTTATATGCACGCACACACGCCTGCGCATATCGTACTATCCGCCAGAAGGCGGTCAAATTTAGAGACCTCCGTCACAGGTTTTTGATTCTTTCTATGTGAGGAAATCGATGTTTTCTTCCAATTTCTCGATATTATGCCACCAAATGCTAAAGAATTCAGAAAATGTCAACTTTATGAAATATGTCGAGTATCTTGGGAGCCTTTTCTAGAACTACAAACATATACACATACACACAAACATTCCCCCTTTTGTATAGGAAAGTGGTTGAAATTAGTGCGTTGAAATACGTTAAGCATTTTATTAAAAAAACGCTTATTTGCCAAACCAAATTGAAAATCGAAATACTGAGATTTTCATGAATTTACGATAATTTTATTATTTCATGTTTTGTTTTCGGAAAAATATATGCAAACTATAAATTTATTATAGAAAAATTAAAAAGTCTTTGTAACAATTTGTAAAACGTTTGATGCGGTAATGTTTTGTGATTTAAAGATTTCAATGAAGTAAAATATGTTTTTGTTTTTTAAATGTTGATAATATGAGTTTATGTTTTGCGTAAAAAATTCTCATGGACCGCCTCCCTTCTTCCTGTTTCAGCGTTTCAACCATTTTTTCGTCACCCCCATTTCTTTTCCTTCATACCAAGTCATCAACCAACGAAAGCGTGATACAAACAGAGAGATAGAACGAACAAATGCACTCGCGTATTAATATTTGAGTTAACTTGTCGATGAGGACTCTCAGCTAAATGCGATTCTACTTAGAATGATCTCTCTCATTGTCTAATCGGATAGCGTTTTAAGGGTATATAACAATATTTTTGTTCTTGTTTTGTTAAGAGAGATAAAATGTGTGTGTGCTTTTTTTTGTTGTGTTTTTGGAGGGTGGAGGCTATTTTCATATTAAAAAGTTAATGATAAAAATAAAATAAGTACTTTCGATCTTTAAAAGAAAACCCCTCCTTAACCCATCCCCCATTATCACCCTACCACTAACCCTAGTTCTAAGAGGCAACAGCGCCCTCCTCTTTCAACAAAAAATGGAAAGTAAATGGTTGCATCTAAGATTTGACTAAAACGGTTACATATCGTTCAAACACTAAATGGTTGGAAAGAGAGTGATCATTTTAGGTTAAATTCATATGCGAAACTGTTCCTCCACTATAAATTCATTGTTTTGTGGGTTTTTTATTTGATTTTTCTCCCAAGTGTTTCAGGGTGTTTATGCGTAATTGTCTAAAAATATAGAATCTCATTGTTTTTTTTAAGGGGGGGGGGGCGGGGGTAATTGAGGGTTGTTATCTACAATAATATCAATATTTAAATAAACTATTGATTGTATTTAAACTATGATTTTTTTTTGTTCGACGTTGTTTTGACACAATATAACAAATATAAAGAATAATAACTATAGATGAATTATACTTTTAAATGTATATAATTATTATCTTATTATGTAAGTATTTATTAATATTATGTACGTATCATTTACTTCTTAAATAAGAATCATCCAATTTGTACCGTAGCTTCAAATCTAATCTAATCCAAGGGAAATAACTCAATTAAACATATACTTAATTATTCCCCTTGTTTCTAAAAAGTAAAAATAATTGTGATTACCAGTTAAATGTTCAACCAGGGTTTTTTACCCCGCCTAATAAACCGGTATCGTCCGGGCCTTCGGGTCTGGATTTACGCCGGTCTATTGGTTGTCGGTCCTGTGCAGCTCTAGGAGGTGCACCCTCCCAGGCTTTGCCTCCCCTCTTTGAGGAGGGGTAAGTTTATTGCTTACTGCCTGAGGCGCCCCTACCGGGGAATGCCGACGGGGCTGCCCAGGCAATTTTTAAACAGCCAGAGTGCTCAAATTCTCGAGCGCTAGTTCTTTCCCACTTTCCCGACCTTGTGTCACATCTTACCTTGTGGGAGGAAGATAAATAGTACAAGTTAAATGTTCTTTAAATTAATAAAACGAATATGCCTTTTTATTTATTGAAAATTGTGACAATGTATGTATTTTTTAAAACAATAAATACTTTCTTTCCGTAAAAAATACTTTTCAGCTTAATATTTTCTTTTAAATAAATGGAACGAAAGTATTAGCCTTTTTTATTTAATGTATTTATCGCTATAATTAAATTGTTTCAAAATGAAAGTTTAAAATATCAGTTTCTACCCTATGTAAGAATGTATCTTCAACTTCTTCTGTTTTATCTTTTGACTCCTTGTAAAATCGCAACCTTGATAGTGCATCTATGTGTGGAATTGGATTTCCTTTGACATATTCTATATCAAAGTCAACAGCCATTAACTTTATTTCCCACCTTAATATTATCGATGTCGTAACTTTGGGTAATTTTATTCTTGGATTAAATATAAATTCCAATGGTCTATGATCACTTCTCAAGAGAATTTATTTTCCAATTAGAAATTGTCTAGCTCTGGTGGTGCACCATACAATGGCCAATTCGTCTTACTCTAAATTTGAATAATTAAATTCAGTGTTCGTTAGTCTTCTTGATAAATACATTATCGGATGTCCTTCTTGTGATAATATTCCTGATACCGAATGTTCACTTGCATCTGTTGTTAACGTGATGTCCTTTTTGAGATCAAAACATTTTACTACTGGTTTATTTGCCATAACTTATTTCAATCTCTCAAAAGCTTTTTGTTTTTTTCTGACCAAATAAATTTAACATTCTTTTTTCTTAAATCTGAAAACGGTTCAGTCAGGTTTGTATATTTTAGTAAATATCGCCTGTAGAAATTGACCAATCCTCTAAAAGATTCAATTTTTCTTTTGTTTGTAGGTATAGATATTTTTCATATTTTTTCTATTAATTCTTGATTTGCTGATATACCTTCTTTTGAAATGGAATACCCTAAAAATGATATATTACTTTTATTGTTTATGCATTTCTTTATTAATAGTCATTCCTGCATTTCTTAATTTGTTCAAGACGATGTCGGTTTTCTTTTTTACTTCAATTTCATTATTTGCCCCTATGAAAATATCGTCTTGGTAACAAAGTATATTTTTTATATCTTCTCCTGAAACCTGTTCGATGGCTTTTTGAAACATAGTGATTGCTGTTTTTATTTCATATGCCATTCTTTTCCATTTGGCGTATTTATCGTTGTTACTTCTTTGAAATTATCATCTATTGGAATTTGATGCTATGCCGTTTTCAAATCTATTTTTGTAAAAACGCTCATTTCTGCCAGCGCATGTAATGCAACCTCCACATAAGGTATAGGATATAAGTCCGAGATAACTTTGTGGTTTACGCCTATTTTATAATCTCAACATATGCGTATGTCTCCATCTGACTTTCTCAAAACTACAATAAGTGATGCCCACTTGCGAGCCCCAGGTGCAACATGTTCAATAAGGTTCTGTTCAATTCATTTTCGTAGTTTTGCTACCACTAATTGCAACAAATGTACTGGTAATTTTCGTGCTTCATAATAAGAGGGAGTAACATTTTCTTTTAATTTTAAATTAGCTTTGTAGTTTTTGAATTTTTCGGTTTTTTCCATTCTTATCTCATTAATTAGTTTAGTAGAATTTATTTTAAGCATATCGTTTCCCAGGAGTCCGTAGTTCTTTTTACAATTTGTGACAATTATAGGTATTACCTCGAATTTTAACTCTAAGGAACCTTCAAAGTATCCTAAAGTTTTTATGATCGATCCATCGAATTGGCAGAGTTGTACACTGCTCTTTCGTAAAGTCAGCTTTCCAATGCATTTCAAGAATTTTTAGTATGAGCGTTACTTCACTGCCGGTAACCATTTTCATATCCAAATCGACATTGTTAATTTTGACTTTTAATATAATATACTTTTTCTTTGTCTAGTTTTTTCAACATTCTTATTTTTGTTTTTTGACGTAAAGACTTCCCGAGAGTTTCCTGAAAACAATCAAGAAGGACGCCCTTTTCCTATCTTCTGCCTTTATCCACTTATCTTACATAAGCTGTTCATAAGTTTTCGGCAGCCCAAGGACTTTCATTTCTTCACTTGCGTACTGTAATAACTTTGCCAACTTATACTCAACGGTATAGGTACCGTGAATAAATAGCTGTTCATTGTTATTCATAAAAAATGTTTTGTTTTCTTTCGTGTGACGATTGTTTTTCGTTGTACAAGTAAAATTATAAGACTTGGTCTTAACATTCTCTGCTAACAACAGCCCCTATATATTTTGTAAAATCTGTGATTTGATTATATATATATATATATATATATATATATATATATATATATATATATATATATATATATATATAAGGGAAGATAAATCGATGACTGCATAGATAATAACAACAAACAATTATATTAGAAAAAAGATTTTATTTTCATATATAAATGAAAATGAAAATGTAATGTAGTATAATCAATAATTTGATTCAATATTTAAAAAAAAACGTATAAAAAAGTAAATGCACATTTTTATTCAATATTTTACTGATTTAATAAAATGTAATTTATTTATTTTTTTTTTTTTGTTGTGGGAATCAGATTTCGGTTGGGTAATTCTCTGCTGGTCCAAATTGAACCCCGAACGCCGTAATGAAAACGTTGGACACTGTAATGAAAAGAATCAAGACGATGACGATGTTGTTGATGATGTTGGCCTGTCTGGTGTGCTTCTCGGTGTGGTCTTTGATCGTGCCCAGCACGAGCAAGAGAATGGCCGCGATAATCTGCAGGACAATCGACACGATGATTGTTGCGAAGAGGATGTGAAAGTAACGATGCTCATCGCCGACGTCCATGATGGACTTCAGTTGGGACGCGTTTGACATCAGGAGGGCTACGTCCAACAAACCCTGCGCCATTGTCTTCTTCGTCGCATACCGGTAATAGTTGAATGCTTTTGGAGGAATTCCCTGCAAAATAAAAAATAGAAATGAAAATCCTGCGACCGATATGAATAATTATCTCTACACTGACGATTCCCGAAAAGATGAAACGTATACGTATGTAGATAAAAAATAACAAATATTTATAATTATATTATTATTTACTCACTAGGAGTTCTCACACAGGTCATCAGTGATTGCTCACCGACAACCGGTGGTATTCCCTGGAGTCTGGGTGACAACAAGTCTCCCCAGATTTCCAGTATTCTCCACCTCTTTTCGATAGCCACCGCAAATAAACTTGCAGTATCACAACAGCCGTTTACCATTGATTTCTCGCTGGTGAGGACCATTGGTCTTCTCTGGGATTTGGGTGGCAATAAGCCTCCCCAAGGTCCCAGCAGTCTCTGCACTTCCAGTGGAGGTCTGATTTGTGCTGTCCCTCCTCGGTCTTCTCATCTTCCTCAACCCTATGCAAATATTCTGTGTGGTGTCAGCCTAGGCTGGTACCTTAATTTTTTTTTTATTTAAATTTAAATTTTTTTTAATTATTATTATTATTATTATTATTATTATTATTATTATTATTATTATTATTATTATTATTATTATTATTATTATTATTATAGTAAACCTGAGTAAATCAACGTTTTTAATCGAAGATCTTTTTACCTGTATAATTTTCTGAAACAGAATGCATTGTAAAATATTCTTGAGTTTTGGGATTGAGTTATGTCTGAAGAAGATTCCATTTTAATTCTTCTAATATAGTTGTAAATTGTAATTAACTAAACAAGTCAACACATCTCATTTAGCTATGTATTTCTCTCACCCTCTTTCAGTGTGCGTTGATTCAACGACTCTCTAACATATTTAATGTATCTGTTAGTATTTAGAGAAAGAGTGATTTACATTGTGGGTTCGTTAACACCGTAAACACGTACGTAAATTAGATAACAAAATAATCGAACCTTTTTACTTCTGTATTACTGATAAGAATATTCTCGTAGAAAAGAGACTTATTTTATTGATGCAGATTTTCTTAACAGATATATGACAGTTTATGAATTCCTGAATGAAATCAAAGCGAAACAAATAGTGGTAATGGTGGTGGTGATTCAATGGGTCAGCGGAAATCTAGTATTTAAATATCTGTAAGTTTGCTGGCATTTACTAAGCATGTTTGCTGATGTTGACATGTCTATGTATGGGCGCAACTTCATATCATGATGGAAATGTAAGGAAGATAACACCATTTTATTTTTTCACGTTTAATCCTGTTAAGACTCAGCTTGCGTATTTCAATCGTAGACGTGTCCCTTTCCTTCCTTAGATGAAGTACTGTTGTCATATTTGGGCTGGGGAATCTCTGTTCACTTTGAGGTTTCTTGATAAGGTGCAGAAACGAATCTGCAATTTGATTGGCCCAACCCTTTCTTTTTCTCTACATCCTCTCTCTCACAGAAATGATTTTGCTAGTGTCAGTCTTTTCTATAAATACTATCATGGCATGTGTTCTTCGGAATTGTGTGATCTATTCTCTGCTTCTTTTGTTCCAGCTTGTTTGACTCGTTGGTCTAGTGGTCTCCATCAATTCGCTGTTTTGATACCTCATTGTAATACAGCTTCTTTCCAAAAACTGCAGGCTTGTGGAACTCTCTTCCTACTGACTGTTTTCTTCCTACCTATTGCCATAGTATTTCGAAGACATCTTTGCGATGATAATATTTTGTTCTTGTTAGCTCCTTACATCAAGTGGCTTCATGCCTTGTCTGGGGCGATTGCCATAAATAACAAAAAATTAACTGATTAAAAAGCTATTTCAATTTTGGAAAACAACATCTTTATTTTTTTAAATTAGGACAATTGTTTAACGAAATCTTTAATTTCGACCGGAATGGAGAAAAGATTGTGTTCCTAAGTTAAATAAAAAGAAACCTCGTGTGCCAAGTTCGAATCTAGTTTGTTCCACGGAAACACTTTCATCTAGAATGATGACAACATTTTCGCTGTCCTCCTGTAAGCAACTTGTGTCATTCTAATAAGAATTCTAGCTAGAAATATATCGGGTAAACCAATACCGACAATAGAATAATCTGATTTATACGAAATGCATGAATGATCTTAATTTAATAAAATGAAAAAAAAACAAAATGTTCATTATTAAATGCAGGTTTGTAGTCACATGCGAAAAGAAAAATTCAGAAATTACTGGAATTTGTGTTGCGACGAAACAAAAGGGACTTTTATTCCCTCGGATAATACTATATGTCAGTGAGCAATATTTTATTTTACTTGTTTGTTCGTTAATTAACATTGTTTCATTGTTAGAATTTGCCAAAAATTATTTTGTTCTTTAATTGTTAATGCAAATTGTTTCGTTGTAAAAAGTTTTGTTCGTTAATTAATATTCCTTATTTTGTTTACTGTTGAACAAAAATTTGAAAGTAAAATTAAAACTCGTTTAATAAATTGTAATAAACAAACTTCATAAAATGAAAAAAATAATGTAATTTATTTATTATTAATTCTTAAGTTTTAATGAAAACTAAATACTGAATTTTTTTTTGTTGCCAGGTATAGTGAAAAAATAAAATGGCGTTATCTCCCGGGCATTCCCATCATACTATCCCTTTGAGGTATGAGTGTATATTTACATATGCCAGTATGTGTGTCTATATACATGCCCCTAATAATAGACTCAACCACTTCTTTTTTATTCCCTTTTACTCTCCATCTCCTCTTACCAAAAACCTTCGAGAAAATTATTTAAAAAACACAATAACTCAAGTTATCTTTCAAATAAAACATACTCATGAAGACGCCTACGAAGGTCGAAAGCGCTCGAGTGATGGCCGAATCGGCAACATAATATACCGATTACCACCGGAGACTAGAAATTCTGCTCGACGCATTGAGAATATCACAAAAAAGTCACCAAAAACGAAAATTCCGTGTCATTTAACAACGCCTGCATATATATATATATATATATATATATATATATATATATATATATATATATATATATTATTTCATGTATACACGTATGATATCAAAAGGGTGATATAATATATTGTGTAAAAAATTTAAATATTTGCTTCAACAGTGCTCAATACGTTAGTAGACCTAAATAGTAAAGTATGAAAATATATGTATGGCAATTAAGCTACACAAACACGGGTCATTTCATTCATGCAGGGAATAATCAGGCTGAGTGTACAGATTTGTTGTCACTTTTTGTTTTATATATCCACCGAGTGTTTAGTCTAGCTAACTAACCAATCAGATTCGTTGCTATTTCTTTCCAACGGGTTAATGTTTTCATTAGCCAATGACTGATCTTCTTCTAAACAAAGGCCCGACTGACCTTCACTTCATGTATGCGTGTGTGTGTCGGTGTATCTATCGGTTGGGCCGTTGTGTCGATTTCACTAATACTGTTGGGAAAGGTATTTACTCACGTCTTCTTGTTTTAGCTATTGGTAAAATAGTAGGGCAAACTGGACTCTTGAGACTCGGAGGGAGTAATTAGTATAAGAGGCAGAAGGCTCCTAACAAAGGCCGAATGTTTATTGTTCGTTAGTGTGATAGTAATCGTTCGAAGCTGAATAAGACAATAAAATAATTCATTGGCACACGTGATCTAATAGTTAAGCAACACTTACCTTCGTCAACTACAAACTACCATGTGCTCGTTTGGGCTCGGCCGTACTTGAAACACACAAGTTGGTTGCCATAATCTACTCATGCGTTATTTTCTATCTATCTATCTATCTATCTATCTATCTATCTATCTATCTATCTATCTATCTATCCTAAAGGGATTATTTCATGACCTTCTTAAATAACGTTTATTTGGAAAGCGGTTTAAACAATGATAAAGACTTTGTTGCCTCAGGCGTGAAAGGTTGGTTCCAAATAATATGAAATCACGTTAATCATCCATGAAAGTTTGTTTTTCTTACTTTTGTTCGCCCACACAAGACATATCGCCGCTGAAGCGTACAGGGCTACGGTAATAGGAGGCAGATTCATATGAGGGGCATCTGGGAGGGGAATTAGGTGTAATACCATGGCTTTGGACTGACGGGCGATATTGGAACGATATGTGACAACATGTGCATGTATGTGCAATGTCTCGTCTTGTCATCGCCAGTGAGCAATCATCGTTTGACGATAGTCACTGTCGTCTGCTTCTGGGACTGGCTGGCTGGCTGGCTGGCTGGCTGGCTGGCTGACTGGCTGGTGACCATCGTGCTGCAAAAAGAACTCTATGTAAATAATGGAATAAATCATTTTACTTTTAAATATAAAAATATAATTTATTATATTTCGAAAAGCAACATAATTACGACTCGAAGATGTCAGAGCGCGACAAACGCGTCTTCTTCGTTCAAATTTCGAAACCAGTCTCTCAATTTTCAATCTCTTTACCAGAGAGAGAGGGGGGAGAGTGTGAGAGAGAGAAGGAGAGAGAGACAGAGAGAGAGAGAAAGAGAGGGAATACAGCCGTCATCATTATACGCCTCGTAAAATGTTTTGTTTTGAGTTTAATCACTGATTTTCTTCGAACAACGACAGTCTGATCTCTGAACTTATCACATGCACCTGTTATTGAATTAGTTTGACACCGACCTTCAGTCTTTCAAACTACGACCGAGGCACAGGTGCACTCAGTGATCTCAAAACTCAGATAATTACTGTATGGCATATAGATTACGAATATGACGGGGCGCCCTGAGCCCCCCCCCCCCCTAATAAAAAAAGGTCACGCATTGTGCCACATGGACATTAAGATATTTGTTCGCATTACATTTGAATTTCCGCATGTTGGTAAAATCGGAGAAACGAGGTGCATGAAAGCTATTCTAAAGAGAAGCGAACAAGCAAATTTCGATTTTTAGAGTAAGGGTTACTTCGCGTGTGACAAAAGTTTTTTTTAAAATGGTTACTAACTATCCAGGAAACGGCAAGTAAACAAATAAAAATTAATCAAAGAAATTCAAGAATTAGGCTGGAAAAATTTATATTCATAATTTTAATTTATTATATCATGAAACAGCTTGCATAGTGGATGATAGCCAAATGTAATTGGGCCATGCTTCGACTCGGCTCTCGTCTAATTACAAGTGTGATGATGATAATCGGCTAATAGTAATTTAATTCATCTGGTCCGTCATCTTTGATCAAAATTGCACGCCCTTGTCAATCTGTAAATAAATGTTTTCAAAAAAGAACGACAATTTTCGTATGGCTCACATTGTTTATTATATCTACGGAAACGTTTTAAAGTCCTTTTAACGAGGCTGGGAACACGGAGAAGGTACGATGGAGAGTCAAACTGATGTGTTTGCGCAAAGAGCTACTTGAGTTAGCTGAATAAGTAAGAGGCGAGCATGATAGTGATGGGGCTCACTGAATTACTTAACTGTTGCAATTAAAGTTTACTTTACTTAACTAAACAAGCAGAACGGTGTATAAGGTAACAATGAGGAATCCAGATCTACTCAGTAATCCAAGGGGCAATTAAATGTGAGGATTGCAGGACACGCTCATAGATCAGAATTTGGACAACCGTTACTGTATAGTCTAGGATGAGATCAGCACTATCTTTTAAACTTCAACAATGCCGATGCTACTTCAACAATCAAACGACCCAGCGCTATTTTCGCCTGTAATCTTTCCCCTTTTTTTAAATAAAATATCAACATTGCTGAAAAACTTAGTCGTAATCTCATAAATTCTGACACAAACTTCAATTTTCCTGTCGTATCCGAACCATTCACATGTTTGTAAAGTCTAAGCCACTGTAGTTGTTTACTCAAACATAAAAATATAACGAAGTTTTCAAATTCGATCCGCATGTATTTCTCTCCGTATTTCATTGGCTTGTGCTTTTTAAACAACCATGCGTGGAACGAAACTATAAGTTTCGACATTTAGATACAACCTGAGTTATCTTTGTTTAACAACAGCTTTTATCGTGTGCGTAAAGTTTCGCTTTAATTCCTTTCGCAAAATCACTTGGGAGATTTTTCTTGGAATTCGTTTTTCTCATATTCGAATAATCGCGTAAGAAAGATTTGAATGTTGCTATCTTCTGGGAACTTTTGGGGTTTCCTTCAAAATGAAGAGAGGCTATGGAGTCTTTAGATTGGATGAGTGAAGAAAGGGAAGGTGGAGAAGAGGGAATGGGATGGTTGTATCTGGTCGAAAGGGGGAGACAGAATACGACGAGCTCGAAGCGTCGGATTGGTTAAGAGAAAAGAAATAGAAAGAAGAGGAAAGTGGTCATGAGAAACAAAACCAAAACACGTAAAGCATAAAATCTTGCGAAAATAGAACGAAGAATATGAAAATTGTCCCTATTTACTTGTCTCCCCACGAGGGCAGAGTTGGATACAAGATTAGTTTGTAATGTGGGCAAAATTCAGCTCCCCAAAACGGGCACTCTGGATTGAAGCGAAGATAAAAATTGCCTCAGTCTAGAAGAATTTCCTCTTCAATAACTGAGAAAATAATAGACTTTGAATTATGTATTTGCTATAAGACAAAACAATATACAATGTAACAAATTAGGCACAAAAGTGGCAAAACATTTTTATCTTAGCCTGAAAGCCGAGAAGTAAGTCCTTATTTAGTTGCCGCGACCGAAGACAGAACAGATACTACACTTTAATCAGTAGACTGGTTGTCGTGCGACTTTTCATCGAAGAAACAATAATGTTTTGCGGCATATCAGCCTTTTTGTGTTATTGTAAAGAACTGAAAATTCTTTGTGGCACAATAAGTTCTAAACGACAGTTTAAAATTGGGAAGGAATTTCTATTCAGACAACAGAAGTTTATGTGGTGGATGGATTGTCTGTTTTTTTATGAAGAATATTATGAGAGAATTGAAAAAGATTAATGGAATGAACAAAGTTTTATTAGTTTTGGGAAGGTTAAAAAAAGTACTTGTTAACATTGGATTTGAAGATGTTGTCCATTACTTCATCTGCGTGGTCTTTAGTATTAGATGACCATATCTATTTACATGTAGTTGGTCTGTTCTAACTTGTTATGAAAAATAAGAACGGCCAACATTCGCAGGATGTCTACCGGGTTCTTTATATCAGCTATCAAATAAGTCTATATCGATCATGACGCTCAGATCTTTCTTCTGAGCCCCGCGGCTTTTATATTTGTTTTGTGTCATTTTCTTATAGTTTTGTTGGTGTATGTGGCAACACCAGGCCCATGCTTATTTTACTTGTGATCCTGTCACAAAGATAGCGTTTCTCTATTTATCATGTACAATAACCGTGCATTAATATACACATCGTACGTATTTGTTTCGATGGCGGATATCTCGGAAACCAAGCATTCCCGGACCTATATAGACATATAGTACATAATTTTGAAGTTATGCTACCGATTATTAAAACACCCTGTATTAAATAACATTCAATTGGTCGTAGCCTACTCGAAGGTCGCCAATCCTTTTTAGTGAACAAAACCAGATGCTTTTAAACAGATAGATGATCATCACCTTATTGTACGGAAGTCTAACTTTCATCTTCTGGTTAATTTCTGATTAAACACGTCATTCCGAAATAAACATGCAGTAAATAATTAGACTGGGCTACATAGTCAAGACTACGCAATTCCAGGTCTTTCGATATATATATATATATATATATATATATATATATATATATATATATATATATATATATATATATATATATATATTGATTTTATTCCATTAGTTGCGACAAAACAGGTTTTGTTTCATTGGTGCGGGTAGCTACCAATTCATCAGGCCGGTGGAAGGAATTCAAATGGCATAAAATTTCAAATGGCATAAAATTTACTTCAACGGGAGATTTAAAATTGAAAATACATTGGAGGGGGAGGGGGATAGAGTTGGGGCTTTGTCTATAACGGCGACATGGGACATGAGAAGGGAGAGGGGGGATGACCTCAACAAGTCGTGTTTCAAATTATTACGTGGGAGGTTTTGCACGTGTCAGTGCTGCGAGAATCTCAATCTCGGCCGGGGCGGGAGGGGGGAGATGGGGCGACGGCCAGAGTGAGTCAAATTCAAAATGAGGATAAAACCGTTGTTCTTATTTTATTTTTTTTTTATTTTTTTTTTTTAATTCTAATAAGTAATTATCATGTGGATAAAAATGTTTGATAATTTTAATTTAGGGTATTAATTGCTACTTTTGCATTTTATTTATTTTATTTTAATGTTTTGTTTATTATTTGTAGTGAATTTTGTTGTGATTATATTTTTTTTTTTTTTTTTTTTTTATAAATTGTGATTATATTATACCGAGATCAATACTAGTGGAATCTTTTATAAAAGAAGTTTTCTGGTGTTACCAGTCATATCACCAACAAAACCGATTATGACAATGGCAATGTCCGCCAACCATACCCACGACAGTCACAGCGACAACAGCCTTATGTAAAAGCCTTAATAAAAATAAATAAAATAAAAATAAAAATAAAGTAAAAATAAAGATAAATATAAATAAAATTAGAATAAAAATAGAAATAGAAATAACAAGTTTGTAAGAATATTAATGATAATAACAATAATAATAATAATAATAATAATAATAGTATTAAAAAAAAAAAAAAATAATAATAATAATAATAATAATAATAATAATAATAATAATAATAATAATAATAATAATAGTAATACTGATAAATATCACCATCATTACCATTTTGCTGCTTGTGAAGTCAGTGGGCGAAATAAGTCGACAAGTGATGGTAGGCTTTTTTAATTCCACTGCCAATGACAATGACTAAGTACCAGTTAATAATTAAGTGTTCAAGGTAGTGATCGAGGGGTTAAGTAATTGAGATTAGTCTAAGTGATATCAGTGTTGATAGCTGTCCCAGTTATGGGTTTATGTTAGAATTGGTAGTATGGCTGAGAGGTTATTGAGGCTGTGCATTATAGGTAGTACGTAGAGATTTGATATTATTGGTAGTTTAGAGGGGTGGTTATATATTTATAGATTCATCAAGACTTGTTGGGGTGGGATTGGGTTGTAAATTTGGGTGGGTGGGTAGGGGTTATAGTGTGTTTTGGGGTAGTGTATAGTGGGGGTTAAATGTTATCATTCATTTTTGTAAAAAACAAAAAACTGTTAATTTTATGTTGAAGTTAAGTAGGGTTGGTGTGGGGTTAAGGTGGGGTATGTGGGTTGCTAAGGAGGTAGAGTCTACTATGTTTACAGTTGATAGATGTCTCTTGTTTTCTATTTAAGAGTTTGTTTTTGTCCTTAAAGCGGATAATTTCCAGTTTTTCATTTAAGCATAATCTACATGGAGAGTTTATTGATTTGCAGGTGCTGGATTTTTTCAAGATTTTCCACTTTATTATGGGAGTTTCTTTTTTGGTTTTTAGTTTGTGGTAGTGTAGTGAAAGTCCAGTTTGCCCAGGATGGTCTGGGTTGTTGAAGGAGAGTTTATGGTTGTAGAATCTTTCCTTGAAGTTGTTGCCTGCCAGACCAATATAATAGTTAGTCTGGGATGGGTTTTCGGTTGAGGAGATAGATGCCTCATAGACCACTTGGGTTGATAGGCACTTTTGATTTAGGGGGCAGTTTGATTTGTTATTACAGTTGCATGTTCTTTTAGAATTTGGGGTTACTGGGGTGTTTAGTATTTTCATGTTGTGCTTTTTTATGATTTTTTCTAAATTGTCACCACAACAATAGCTGAGTTTTAGTGTATTCTTATTGAAAATTTTATGGAGTATGCTGTTATTGGGGAAATGAGTGTTTATTAAGTTCAGGAATTTATTTCCTATTTTGGTTTTAGTTGAGTTGTTAAATGGAGGTGTATACCAGATAATTTTCCTATTTCTATTTTTGTTCCTATTAGGGTTATTTTGTGTAGTTGGAATATACTCTATTTTGGTATTTTTGTATCCACTCTCCTTTAGTGCTTTATTATAAAAGTTCTTATGTTTATTGAAGATATCTATATTGGAGGAGTTGTTGCTAATCATTCTACTAATTGATTCTGGGATGTGTTTACTTACAGATCTAGGGTGGTTAGATAGTGGGTTGACATAAAGGGGGTAGGAATTATCTTTAGCATAGGGCTCATAAGTATATCTATTGAGGTTGAAGGTAATATCGAGGAAATTGACCTGTTTAACAATAATATCAAATTGACCTGTTTAACCAATAATATCAAATCTCTACGTACTACCTATAATGCACAGCCTCAATAACCTCTCAGCCATACTACCAATTCTAACATAAACCCATAACTGGGACAGCTATCAACACTGATATCACTTAGACTAATCTCAATTACTTAACCCCTCGATCACTACCTTGAACACTTAATTATTAACTGGTACTTAGTCCTTGTCATTGGCGGTGGAATTAAAAAAGCCTACCATCACTTGTCGACTTATTTCGCCCACTGACTTCACAAGCAGCAAAATGGTAATGATGGTGATATTTATCAGTATTACTATTATTATTATTATTATTATTATTATTATTATTATTATTATTATTATTATTATTATTATTTTTTTTTTTTTTTTTTTTTTAATACTATTATTATTATTATTATTATTATTATTATTATTATTATTATTATTATTATTATTATTGTTATTATCATTAATATTCTTACAAACTTGTTATTTCTATTTCTATTTTTATTCTAATTTTATTTATATTTATCTTTATTTTTACTTTATTTTTATTTTTATTTTTATTAAGGCTTTTACATAAGGCTGTTGTCGCTGTGACTGTCGTGGGTATGGTTGGCGGACATTGCCATTGTCATAATCGGTTTTGTTGGTGATATGACTGGTAACACCAGAAAACTTCTTTTATAAAAGATTCCACTAGTATTGATCTCGGTATAATATAATCACAATTTATAAAAAAAAAAAAAATATATATATATAATCACAACAAAATTCACTACAAATAATAAACAAAACATTAAAATAAAATAAATAAAATGCAAAAGTAGCAATTAATACCCTAAATTAAAATTATCAAACATTTTTATCCACATGATAATTACTTATTAGAATTTAAAAAAATAAAAATAAAATAAAATAAAATAAGAACAACGGTTTTATCCTCATTTTGAATTTGACTCACTCTGGCCGTCGCCCCATCTACCCCCTCCCGCCCCGGCCGAGATTGAGATTCTCGCAGCACTGACACGTGCAAAACCTCCCACGTAATAATTTGAAACACGACTTGTTGAGGTCATCCCCCCTCTCCCTTCTCATGTCCCATGTCGCCGTTATAGACAAAGCCCCAACTCTATCCCCCTCCCCCTCCAATGTATTTTCAATTTTAAATCTCCCGTTGAAGTAAATTTTATGCCATTTGAAATTTTATGCCATTTGAATTCCTTCCACCGGCCTGATGAATTGGTAGCTACCCGCACCAATGAAACAAAACCTGTTTTGTCGCAACTAATGGAATAAAATCAAAAACATATATATATTTTGCTCTGAATTTTCATTGAGCACTCTTATAAACACGGTTTCAACTTCCTTCGGATTCATACCCCCTGGATATTTGTAACAAGTTAATTATATATATATATATATATATATATATATATATATATATATATATATATATATATATATGGTGGTTGTCTATTCGATTTCGAATATGACCACTTTTGGACCCCAAAAACCACTATCTCCTTTATTTCCCACTACGGACAAAAGCCATACTTAATGATCAGACCATTCCCCTTTCACATGTCCTTGATATTATAAAAACCCTTGACCCCTCCAAAACATGTTGGCCTGATCTGATCTCGCCATAGTAATAACAACATTATTTACTGAGCTGGCTCCTGTCCTCTCTAAATTCTATAACAAATGCCTTGCCGAATCTTGCTTCCCTGACAACTGAGAAAATTGCCTTTGTTCACCAGTGTTCAAGAATTCTGGTGAAAGAACTGACCCGCAAAATTATCATCCCATACGTGTCCTTCCGCTTTTCACTAAAATCTTTCAATCATTAATCAATCTAACGATTGCCCCCACCGCGAAAATGCTAAACTTTTCTCTGACTAACAGTATAAATTTAGGCAAGCCCGATTTCATGCAGATATCTTAATTTTCATCTCCGAATCCATATTCCATATACCATACACTGGATAAGGCCAGTGAAACTAAGGTGGTAGCGCTTGATAGGTTTTCTCATGAAAATTAATTTGTACGGTATAACTGGATGAATATTTAAAATAATCAGAATCTTCTTAGGCAAAACAAAGATAACGATCGTCTTCGATGGTCGGATATCTAAACAATAACATTAATGAGGGTGTGCTCCAGGGGTCGATCCTTGGGCCTTTATTATTCCTGATCTTCAATAACGAACCCCCTGAGGAAATTGCGTCCGAAATGGGTTTATTTACAGATGACACCACGTTCTATCATCGACATGCGTGGAAAATGAACGTTCGCGTATTCAAGCAATGAAAATGACCCCCCGTCTGTAGTTGAATGGGGCCATAAATGGATGGTTACATCTAATGCTACTAAGACAAAGCTTCTCTCCTTTAACAATTATCAGAAGCCTTACCAACCATCGATTGTCGTGGCTAATAACACCCTGCCTGAGAGTCCAACATTCACGGATAATATGAATTGGAACAAATACATAGAAGAAACTGCCAAGTCTGCTTCAACGAAGGTGGGCTTCATCTATCGGGCTAAAAAAACTTATCACGCCTACCAGTATTCTATATCTTTATAAAGCAACCATTCGCGGTAATTTCGGAATTGATACTTTCATATATATTTGGTTAATTTTGTTTCGAAAGTTTTTGGAACTGCTCATAATGCTCCTACTCTGTCAGATTTTAATGTAAAGATGTATGCGAAAATCCAGCCAAAACTGCACACTCTGGATTTGGACACAAATAAAAATCGCATCAGTCTAGAAGAATTTCTCATCCTCTGGTTAAGAACAGAACAGATACAAGACTTTTAATTATTTATTTACTAATTAATATGAATATAATTTTATAAATTAGGCACAAGGCCCTCAAAATGTAGGGATGAGAGACTTTAGTCATCCACTGTCTACCTTACTCTTAACGACGTATTTGACCCATTCGTTCAAGCACTGTTTCTTTCTCTATTTCACTATTTCTCCATCATTTTCACTTCAGAAGTCACCGCAATACCAAATTTAGCCCAGCTTCCTTAACATGTGTCCCTGATATTTCTATTTGTGTTTGGCCTTAATGTTATTTTATTTTTACTTACCTTTGGTTGGTCAGTGTAACCTAGTTATGTTGGTTGGTTTCCGCATTCTGGGATTTTTTAAAATATGTCAGCTCTTTTCATCAGTACTGTAGGTTTCATGGTGTCAATCGTTCCTTTGATTTCAATTTCTTCTACTCTTTGTCCAGATTTCTCCGAACTGTTCCGAGAACTCTTACTATTATCGGCTTAGTTGTTAGGTAGTTTTCACGATTTGTTCTCTGGCAAGTTCTATGTATTTATTTATTTTGTTTACTTTTTTTCACCCTAAACAAGGCATATGGACTTAAGGCGCTTGTGTGATTAGGAGTCAGATTTATATTTAAGTAGGGAGTTGGGCAGCAAGATGTTTGTTCACATTACATTTAAATTTATGTATGTGGTTACAATCAGGGAAACAAGGAGCAGGGAACGAAATCCAAAGGCAAGCAGTCTAATAGAAGGTATTAGAGCAACACGTTTTCCAGCATTTGGGGGTCTTTACAGTTAAGACTTAGGATTTTGCTGCTAATCAGGCTTGTCGGGGGTATTTACGTTGACGGGTACAAGGTCAGTAATTTCGTCAGAGCACATTCCGTGGAAGTACTTGTCAAAAAAGCAAAGTGATGCAACATTGCGGCGATGTGACAGGAACTGGAGATTCGTAGAACTATTAGGTTAAAGACTCTTTATTGCACCCTTTTTAATAGGGAAGGACAGATAGTTGGTGCACCAGTCCAGATGTGGCAACAATACTCCATGCATGGGCGAATGGTTGCTTTATAGAGATAGAGCATTTTGGCAGGTGTAAAAAGTTTTCTAGCCCGGTAAAGGGAGCTTACCTTCTTTGCAGCAAACTTGGCAGTATTTTCTGCGTATTTATTCCAATTCATGTTTGACCGTTATACTCTTAGGAAGGATGGTATCATCCATAACAATCGATGGATTGTGTAGTTTCTTAGAATTGTTAAAAGAAAATGAGCTTGGTATCATTAAATGTAACCATCCATTTTTTGGCACCATTCTACTACAGATTTGAGCTAATTTTCTAAGGATTCAGCCATTGCCTTAGATATGTGTGCGTTTGCTTTGTCCACATGTCGATAATAGAGCTTGGTGTCATCATCAAATATACCCATCTCGGACGCTCGGATAAGATAACATCAGGGAAAGTGTTTATAAAGATCAGGAATAATATAGGTCCAAATATTAACCCCTGCGGCACACCCACATTAATGAACGGCCATCGAGAATGATCTTGATCTTTCTATTATTTAAGAAAGATCTGGTTATATTAAATTTGTGTCCAGTAATACCGTACAAATAAATTTTTCTGAGATAACTTACATGCCAGATCTTGTCAAAAGGCCTTGACTATAACAAGAGCTACTCTTCTAGCTTAACCTGTCTTGTTCAGCGTGTGGTATATGCATTCAAAGATGACCCTTAGGTGATCTGCTGAAGAACGGAAGTGTATATATCCATACTGTTGGTCAAAAATTAAGTTTTGCATTATCGATGTAGTGCCCTTTTACTAGATTGATTAATGATTCAAAGACTTTTGCGAAGAGCGGTACGAAGCTGATTAGACAATCATTTTTAGAGTTAGATTTTCACCAGAGTAATTGAAAACTGGTACAATGGAAGCAATTTTTCAGCTTTTAGGGAAGAAAATTTCGGAAAGTCATTAGTTGTAGAGTATGGAGAGGACAGAGGCCGGGCAAGGAGAGCATTCGTTTTATAATATAGCAGAGATACGATTCAATCTGTCAATGTGTATGTATCCAGACATAGGAAGGCGTGATAATCGCATCATAAACTATGGTTTCCATCCGGAGTTGGAAATAAGGGAGGGAGTGGTTTAGGGAGTCCAAGGTTGAGTTAAATGTGAAGCGCTGAGCAAGCAATTCAGTCTTATCCGTTGACGTGCAAGTGACAGCATAGTGTTTAGATAGTGATGAAATTGTTGACTGCGCATTGTTCATCACAGTATTATAGATATTCCAGAAATCGCGAGTTCCTAATTTCTGCGACACTATGAGTTTTCTTGTCATCTCAGAATACCTACCCTTAGCAGCGGCTATTACACTCTACAGTGGTTTGTAGATGCAATAAATGTGTGTTTATTTGTAGCTGATTTATGGCTGTCCTCTTCAGCTCAACACTGTGATGTACTAGGACGACAAAATCTACTATTTGGCAGAGTTCATTTTTCAATTTGGTTGATTATGATTATGTTTATATTCTTGCTTGGTTGATTGTGCCTATTTGTATTTCCATGTCACAAAGAATTTTATATTTTTCATTTTTCAATGCTGGTTCCAGTCTGTGTATGTACTATTTGTCAGTATGTTCAAAGTGTTGTTGACTACCTCCCAATCTGATCATGTCTATTTTGTATTCTTTTTTTGTGTTCTATTATAATGCGGTTTATTCTTTAGTCTCTTTGTTCATAGAGTCTACATTTGCTGTTTCCATGTGTATTTTTTTATCTTGTCATTCACGTTGTTCATTCGTACTGCGTTGTTGTATGTTATAGGAGGCTGTCAATAGCGATTCCGTTCATCCTTTCAAGTGTCTTTTTCAGAGCCATGCCAATTATATTAACTAGTAGCAGTAGTAGTAATACTAGTAGTAGTAGTTGTTGTGTCACTTACAGTAGACATTAGACCCTGTTATTTGAATTTATCAATTTTTAAAATTATTTATTGTGTAAGTATACAAAACACATGATAATATATATATATATATATATATATATATATATATATATATATATATATATATATATATATATATATATGGGAAAATGAAAAAGGAAAACCAGAAAAATGGATGTTTTTTATGTGTACATCAACGTTTCGTCTTTATTTATAAGACTTCATCAGGATGATAATATAGAGAAAAAATGTGATGCAAGTACAGATACATGTAGGGTAGACATATTTTCTCCCATGCACTAGAACATGGTCATGCGTTCAAATTTGAACAAGCCAAAATCACTAAATACATCCACAACAAATCTCGGCGAAGATTATTGGAAACTGCCCTCATCACCGCCTCCACCACCATCAAGCAACGAAATGGTTTCTTTAACCTATCACCCTTAATAAGCAAGATCATCCTCACAGAACAAAGACTCTTGCCTGATCATAGATAATTTTTATTTTCATCTCTAACCTTTATGACACTCTTCCATTTACTCACACCTTTCCTTTTGCTCCTTGAATCTTCACTTTCTCCTTACTTTTTCCGTTCTTCCCTCACATTTTTAACACTGCAATCCAAAAAAACATTCTCATGTTCCAAATATTTCAAATATTCCATACCCACCCTTTCAATCACCGCCCTCCTCCACCCCTCTACTCCCTCACTCACTGCTATAATTTTCCAAATATTTCAAATATTTCACACTCTATCACAACAAATCCTCCCTCTCCCCCTCAACCATTCCCCCCTCTCAACGATTTTCTCCCATACCCCCTTCTTAAATTTCCCTAATTTTCTCAAAACGCTCTCTAAGACCATAACTTTCGCCCATCTACCAAAATCACAGCCCCCTCCCTCTCTACCCATCCTCCTTTCCCTGCATACACCCCCCATACACAAACATTCCAACTTACTTTTCCCCTTCAATCTTGACCGCAGCCATCTGGTCAAACACCTTCTCTCCTCCCTCTTCTCCACTCCCTCTCTGCCATCCGCTTTACCCCTGCTCATCCCCCACCTCTTTCTCTTACCACCAGCCACAGTAGTCCTTGCTCACCCCATCCTTCCATTTTTTCCCCACTCATTTTTTTTTCAACATTCATTTTTATTCTCCAACAAATACGGACGTCCACCCAGTAGTGGCCATTACTTTATCTTTCCTCCCAATATGTCTACCCTACATGTATCTGTACTTGCATGACATTTTTTCTCTATATTATCATCCTGATGAAGTCTTATAAATAAAGACGAAACGTTAATGTACACATAAAAAACATCAATTTTTCTGATTTTCCTTTTTCATTTTCCCATCACGTCGGATTACCTTCATCCTTCTCTTCCCATATATATATATATATATATATATATATATATATATATATATATATATATATATATATATATATATATATAACCATCCACATACAGACTGTTTCGCTGTATGAAAGCTCTTCAGTGCGGCTACACCAGTATATATATATATATATATATATATATATATATATATATATATATATATATATATATATATATATATATATATATTATAAAATGAAGTAATAAAATAAGGTGCCAATCAAATTTTATTAGAATTCAAAGTTCAAGCAAAGTATCTTAAAGTCCTTAGCTCATGTGTTTTCAAAGATAATTCTTCTCT